>JAXCHB010000339.1:0-600000 GCA_036926305.1 Uropetala carovei
TCGATTTATTTTCATTAATTTCATATCTTCGATCATTACGAGCAAACTTTATTTCTTTTTTCGATATTTAAGCCTTTAATTAACTGAATATGCCCGGAAATTACTGAGGAGAACAATATATACCAGTAACCAGGACTGGATTTAAGTTTTCGGCGTCCATAGGCGCAATTAATTTATCAACGCCTTTTTCACATTAAATTTGGTAACAAATTCGCATACATTGCGTAAGTTACAAAGATGCTACCACGCAGCAGAAGGCCAACTTAGCATAAACATAAAAAATACGGGTTTTGCAACACTGTTTGAAAAGCAATAAACGATATCTAAATCAATAATGACTTTTTTGGTTAGATTTTCATCATAGTGAAATTTTGGTGCCCCTTTCGAGAGGCGACTGAGGTGGTCGGCACAATCCTGCTTATTCCATACATAAAACAATGATCGATTGAGCCACCATCGAATAAGAAAATTATTTATATGAAAGGCTTATTCTGTGTGTATCCGTCGGAATTTTTGCCTTGAATATAATGTAAAATATGAAATTTAAAATTTGCGCATTTTTCGAAGAATCCCATAATTATTGACGGACATTACGCTAGTGTATTCTTAAACGAGGCGATATAATTGAAGATTTGTACACTATTTAACGAAAACTTCGATATTTTGCGTCTTTCACAATTTCGTACCTTTCATAATTTTGTGTAGTTCATATTTTGGCGCCCCTCATAATTTGGCGCCGTAGGCAGTTGCCTATGTTGCCTGTGCGTAAATACGGCACTGCCGGTAAATATGGACTCTTATTACTGAAATGTTAAAAAAATGTACCAAAACTCGAGTATAAATTCAAAATATGAGCGAATTCGAATGAGATTGAGTTAATACTCAATCTCATTCGAATTCGCTCATAAGAATAAGAATCCTCATTCATTTTGGCATGTTTTAGCGCAAATTTCATGTTGATAACTTAGTTTTAAGATATTTTAAAGAGTAATAGAATGAAAGCCTTCAAACCAAAAAGGTGATTTTTACGTGTTATCTTACGGGAAACGACATTCATCCTCTCGAGTCGAACCCGTGACCTTTTTTGAAATTTTTTTGTCATAACTTATAGATTCATTAACACTGAAATCCTGAGAAATTTCAGGCTTCTAAGTTTACTTCTAATCGAGTTATTCACAAAATTAGAGCGTTACTAATCATGATGACCGTTACGATTTTATAATATAGAGAGAAATACGGCGCAAACGGTAGATTATGGAGATATATGCAGTCATCGATCAACGATGTAATGGGCTGAACAAGTTATGTAGCGTTAAAACTTCGTCTTCCTTTCCACGAGCCGTGTCTTTATTTGCTCATTTCGTTTTACGGCATAACAGGTCGATGGGCGGCTGATGAATTAGTAAACTAGGAAAATTCTAACTTGCCTCGTTTAGTTGTCCTATAGTAATGACCAGGGGCGTCCCTAGTGCATGGCGAATCGGGGCGACCGACCCGGGCCCCGCGATTTCAGAGGCACCGCGCTTCTACATATATTACCGCAAGGATAGTCTAAATTTAATTTGGCTGTTAATGATAACGAGGCCCCGCATAGGTCCATTTGCCCTGGGCCCTTAAAGATTTTCTAGAATAAAAAAAGAATCACTGTATCGCTCTGCGATATGCTCTATCAGAGGTGTATTTGATGAATTCTAAAAATCTTGTCGGCCAGTCCCTCAAATTTTACTTTCTCAGTACTAAATAGTATATAATAAAAAGTGTTGTATTAGTGAACAAAATCGAATTCGAAATTTTAGCGGAAATATGATACATGTACCCTCGGTACGTTTTCACTATTTACTCGATGATGTCTGCGCGTGTTTTATGGGAATGTGATGGCCGCTATAACTCTATAACTAATGGCTATATCATGACAAAACTTTATATTTAAGGTTTTTACTGGCAGTTCAAGATTTGAAAAGGTTTTGGCTGAAACTGGTACACCGAAATTGGAGGCTTACTCTTGCCATTTTTCTGAGTTTTTCAAATATCTCATTCAGAACTTAATTTATGTAAATATTTGTCGTTATAAAATTTGTAGACAATTTAATTTTCTATAATAGCTAAATAACTTATGCAAATATTTGTAAGAAATGTAATCCGGCCCTGAGGATGGTTACTTTACTTTGAAACCGCAATACTACGCATAGTCCTGAAAATTTATCGAAACTCAGGAGATTTTCCTTTATCTTCCACATTCATATCAGCCAGCGCAAAGCATTATAGACTTTTATTGGTAATTCAAGATCTGATCTTGCGTTACTTTCCGTTTTTTCCAAATAACTCCCTTAAGACTGAATTTATGTAAATATTTGTCGTTGTCAAAGTTGTAGACAATGTAATTTTCTACAAGTTTTTATTGAAATTTATTTTTAAAACCGATTGTTTAAGAGATATTTCGATAATTTGTCTGAATTTATTTTAAGTAGTACCTACGTCGCTAAGTGATACCATTGTTTCCGTTGCTATGATAAAATTTTCTAATTACAGAAAGCCCACCCTGGCAGGAGCAATTTTACATTCGCATCGATATTCTCTTATCCAAATCAACGATTAAAAAGTCTGTTTACTTACTGTTTCTTTTTTCAATGTTAAAAGTGATTCAAAGTATTTTTCAATGTGAAAATTATTTAAAGTTTACATTTAATTGAGTCAAGCGCGAATTTGTGGAAGTACGTAGGCAATATTTTTCATATTAAGTAATACACTTCGTACTTTTTCACAAACTTTTTATTCTTACGACCGGTTCTGCACGTGATACGGCATAATCTGGCCAAATTTATTTAATACGAATAACATTATATTTAAAGTGTTTTAAAAATAATTGCCGATAATTATTCAAGATGATGCTGAGTTTGGGAGCATTCATATTCATTACTATGAATGGCGAAAGTCATGTGTTGCGCACATCAAATTTTTGTTGCTTCCGTTGTAATTTTGTGTACGTGCCTTGCTCAAACTGGTCAAAGCACTTGAGAGAGAAGACAAAGATGCTGCTATTCGCACTTCTTGGAAGTACGATAAGAATTGACTTCTTCTGGGAACATCCCTTATCTGGATTTCCTGGAACTCTCTCTCCGTTGACGAGATTACCACCGAATTTCATGCGCTGTGTTAAGACCCAAGCGAACAAAAAAAAATAGAAAAATTATCATGATAAGAAAATGGCGTCGCAACATTCACTGAGCTCATTCTCAGCGGCTTTTTTAAATCAAGATCCATTGCACGCGTGAGCTTCTTGGCAATATATATCACTCAGCATCATTTAAGAATGCGATGCAAAAGGAATATACATGATACGACAACGCTGCACGTGTACCGATCGGAATAATATTTTGCAAGGACATATAATGCAATTTATTAACGTTCATCGGAATTTGCTACGCGAACCGTCACGCGTATTTTTACTTTCCCAATACGTAGTTATAGGAGAAAGTATCGTATTAGCGAAAAAAATCGAATTCGAGTTTTCAACTGAAATACATACACGTTTCGAGGTCCCCTGAGTACATTTTGACTATATTCTCGATGATGTAAGTGTGCGTTTTGTGAGAATTTTGTGGGGTCTCTTAATTCAGGAACTAACAGTTATTGTTAGATCAGAAAAAAAACTTTATACTCAAGATTTTAATCGGTAATTCTACTTACTGGAAGTAGAAGCTTACTCCTGTCATTTTTTCGTCTTTTACAAGTATCTCCTTTGGAAATTTATTTATGTAAGTATTTCTCATTATAAATATTGTATACAATGTAATTTTATAAAGGTTTTGTTTGAAAAATGTTTTCATAAGACTGGTCGTTTAAGACAGGGGTGCTCAGACTTTACAAGCTTGGGAGCTACTTATCATTTCCACTTACCTGGGGATTGGCCGTCCATTTTCGCTGTTAAACATTATTTCGAGCAGAGAGGGGGGGGAGGGTTTGAAATGTCTCATTCAATTAAATGTCATTTGGGCTTAAGGAGTTAAACCTAGGAGATACTTATCAATATCCACTTACATGGTGATAGACCGTCCATTTTCACTCCTAAAAATTCTTTCGAGCAGGGTGGAAAAGTTTCAGAGATTTACCTTAACGAGTTGGCGATCGACGTCTTGAGCACCCCTGGTTTAAGACATTGGTGCCCAAACTGCGGCCCGCCGAGCGTCTTCATTCGGCCCGCCATGAGTTTAACAATTAAAGGACACAATGTAACATAAAAGGAAAATAAAAAATGATAAAAACAATATATTTCGTGTTTACCTTTCTAATCTCATATTCGATGAATGCGGTGAAAACATATCAGGTAATTTCGAATCACAACTAAATCCTTAATTTCCTTAAGTTTTTCTTAAACTCAATTTTCGAATGGGTGTGACCCGTGAAGAGCAAGGAATTTTAATATGTGGCCCTAGATGAGTGCAGAAATGGGTTATGTGGCCCTCGGACCGAAAAGTTTGGGCATCACTGATTTAAGACAGGGGTTGGCAAACCTTTCTGCATGGCAGGCCGCATTGATGGCAGTGAATCCTTCGATGGGCCGCATTGAAAATTGCCCATGAATTATAGTTAAATCGGAATTTTTCTAGAGATTCTTAGGCACCGTATGCGTGAAAAACAAGTTAGACACAGCTTTTAAGGTTAAAATGTCTGTATTAAAAATCAATATGAAATTCAATCTTAGAAATATCTTTGAGGAAAAATTCAAAAACAGCATTAAAAGGAACTCATTTGAACTGAGAAATATTTATTAAGAGGTCCCAATTTAACGTTAGATATTTTAACAGATTTTTTTAATGGAAAATAATATTTGATACCTAGGAGCGGTATTCTTCATTTTTACTTTATTCGACCGATAAAACTGTGTAGATACTGTCTTATTCTTGCGATATTTTCATGTTACACGGTCGAAGTTTTAGATTCACATAATCCGTTGAAATTCAATGGAAACTTCTGTTAGTTTATATTATAAAATTGCGATATTTTCATGTTACACGGTCGAAGTTTTAGATTCACATAATCCGTTGAAATTCAATGGAAACTTCTGTTAGTTTATATTGTAAAATTCGCGTATACGTAGCTGCGTGCGTATGAAGCCTCCACACATTTTTATGGATGTTACGTTAACGAGTTCAATCGCATTTCAAAATTACATAGAATCGTCATGCCGATTCAAAATTTGAACCGAACAAGGCCTAAAAGAATTGACATCCATTTTCCTTCCGTAGATTTTCGTATACGCCTCGAATCGATGCGAAAATTTGTTTTGAACAGGAAAATTTCGCTTTTTTCGGGAAAAAATCTTTCGTCGTCAAAGGAAATCGCGTTGTTGTTCATTTAGGAATATAGTTCACCACTTAAGTGGTTCCCAGGGTCCCCAGGGTCCCCAGGGCCGTCCCCAGGGCAGGGCGAATCGGAACGACCGACCCATGCCTCGCGATTTCAGAGGCTCTACCCAAGGAAAGTCTAATTTTTATTTGGCGGTTAATCAAAATATATCGCTCTGTAAATTCGACGATAAATTTTTGTAAGTAAAACTAGATGTTATTCTCTTTTCATATGCAAAATTTATGCATATGTATAAAGAATACGGGAACATAATGATAGGCTTACTCATGTATGGGAATGAATTTCTTTCTTTTTAGTAGTAAATCTTTTAGTAAACCTTCTAAATCTTCCTCTATTCTATAATATTCCACCCTGACGAAATTATCCCAAGTTCCTTGGTCGCTATTATTGCACTACTACCTCTACGTGGTTAAGTTGATAATGTTAATAAACAGGGGGTGCCGTAGTATAGTGGTGAGGGTGTTGCCCTGCTTACACTGTAAGAGAAGCGGGTACGAATCCTGCGAATGTAGGATTTTTTCAGGGGTTGCGTGGTTGACGTGGTTAAAAGTTTTTATGTTTTTCGATTGGATTTCACATTATTATACAGAAATATTTTTTTCCCTTAACCCTTAATTACTCGCGTGACAAAAAGTTACATAACCACTCGCGTCGGGTCATATTGACCCATTACTTAAAATCGCACATTTATGTACGGTTTTTTCTTAGAAACATCACAACAACATAGAGGAACAGTAAAAAAAAACACTAATTTATGAAATAGAAGAAGAACGGCGGGTTTTATTAAAACATTTCAATTTTAAAAAATTCAAGTTAGGAACAAAATCAAACAGTTCAAGATACATTTTAGCTATTTTCCGCACAACGTGACCCCTTTCCTAAAAACCTGAAAGACTTTAGGAAGAAGTGCAAAAAGTACCTATTTAGTCTAAAATCATGAAATGAGTTACTAAATTGACATGGTGTTAATGTATCGTTACCACCAGGCCAAGAGCCTAATTGTAGCCTGGATACGTAAATAAATAAATAAAAAAATAGGAGGAAACGGAGTAGGCTATGCGGCATGTATAATATATTAAAAAATGAGGGAGCTTGGGGTGATCTAAGAAAGGAGGCGGAAGAACCAACTTTCGTGGGGAAAAATGATCATAAATTTAAATTCAAGTGTAGAGTTCAAAAAACTAATATTAAAATAAGTTCATATTTAAATAAGACCGTAGTCGATTGGAACGAGTTGCCTGCAGAACTATTTAAGCCCTCCCCAAGGAATGTAAATGTTTTTAAAAGTAGATGTAAGGTAATGTTAAGATAATTGTTTATGCTATACTTATTTTGTCATGTATTTGTTTTTATATTATGGTTTGGTTTTTTTTAGTATTTTATGTACGATAGTTATGTTACCACCTGGCAAATTGCCTATTTGTAACTTATATTTGATAATAATAATAAAAAAAAAAACGTGAACAAATATTCTTACAGTGAATTTTACAAATAAACTCTTTGCAAACACTGCATGTTTGGGAGTACCTATTTATTGTCCTTAGTGATTGGGCAAATATGGCACCTTTTTCGTTTTTTGACATCAGGTTCATTTCTCTCCTCTTGATTTTCTTGATTTCCAATTCCTCTCTCAGCTAGAAAAAGCCTCTTTTTGGTCTCAGATTGCGTAAAATATGTTCGTTTTTAGCCCTTCTCAAAATATTTTCTTAGACCAGCTCGTTTGCAAGATTTTTCAAAAAAGATCTCCTTTTCACTTTCTCATTTGTATTGGTTTTGAAAATGATGTACGCGTTCAGCGCAGAAACATTGATAAAGTGATAAAAAACAGCTTATGGCCACCTTCTGGTTCTTCGCCCTACATTGTAATTACTGCAGAGTTGGTCACATGTATCGACCCCACCTTTTGCGCAATTATAAAAACTTATTGTTTCTGGTTTCATTTTGGAACCTGTCTCCATATCGATCTTTTCATCATGGCTCATGGTAGAAATGACCACTACAGATTTAGATTTAGCAGGAACATACGAGACCATGGAAATATCTTTAGTAAACTCAAACAGACTTGAATTTACTTCTCTTTTTTTATTGGGCAGAAATTCAACTGGGATCTCAGCTGTATTTTTCCACAATGTTCCCAAAAGTGTCAATTTGCTTTCTAACAAAGACTTAGCCAAAGGGATGCTGGTATACCAGTTATCGGTTGTAATATTCCTACCAGTCCCTTTTATAGGAGCAATAAGGCGCTCGACGATGTCATGCTGTTTGTTCGACAGCTTGTAGGGGCCCTCGGGCTGAGCTCCAGCATATACTTCAAATTTCACCAGGTAAATGTCCTAGCATCAACAAGAGCGAATTATGTCGTATTTCTTTGGCTTATTCGGTAAGTATTGACGAAATCAGCAACGGCCCCTAAACGGAATAAGTTGCTCGTCAATCGTAGTGTATTCAGCGGGAGTATACGCCTGAGCATATTTCTCTCCAAGCAGAGTCAACAGTTCCCGAACAGCGGCCAGTTTGTCTAGTTGCTTTCTTTCAACCCTGGTTCTCAAGTCGTCAAAGCGTATACATCCAAGTAAGAATAAAAATCTTTCATAGGACATTGTCAAAGAAAATATTGGTGGCCCATCTCTGTCCCATAAATCTTCAAAATGTAGGTGAGCAGCTCGATAAACTCCAGCCATCAATAAAAGGCCAACGAATGCCTCCATTTCTACTCTATCTGAAAAGTATACACAATAAAAATGTATCACCAATACTAGCGTCGGGTCAGGCAGTGCTCTTTCTCAAGACACCAACACTCGCGTCGGGTCGAAACCTCATGTTATGATAGACTACATATATTTTCGACGACTTCAACAGCACTGAAAGGAAGAGACAAACAAATACGGAGATTACATTGGACCCTCTTTCCTCCACTAATCCTTTAGATATAAAGTTCACTCAATCAAACTATTACTCGGGTCATATAAACCCGACGCGACTACTTAAGGGTTAAGAAAACTTTAAAAGCAACATTTTTTTCCTTGTTTTACTTAGGCAAAAATAAATTCCCTCTGCTGTGACGGCGCCTGATCTACTGATGGACGCGCATAAAAATGATTTGTTCTGTTTCTTCAACGTCAATTCCTATCTATTCATAACAATTTATTTATATCTCTAAATTACATTCAGAAATTATCTCTACCATTATGTAAGATTTTGTTCCAGCTATATCTTCTAAGAAAGTAATTCGGAAAAAACTCGATAATTTCCATTAGAAAATCTCGTATTTAGAAAGAATACGCTCAACGACAACGCATAAATTGAAAACTGCTCTCAAGATTTCATGTCTTTCAGTTTGCAAACCAGAAAGATATGCTGACATCTAAAGCTAATATTCTGAACCTCTAGAGCAGTGTTTCCCAACCTTTTTAGAGTCGCGGCACCCTTATAAGTGACTTTTCAGAATTTGGCGGCAGCCCTCCCTATACACCATCAGTAATAATCGTGGTTTTTTATTGTCATATCTAAAGCATAAAATCAAGATTTCATTCTTCTCCATATCTCCTTTCATTTCGAAGTGCCTTTTCCAAGAAATGAAGCTCGTCTTAACTCCGGTTTGGATTTTTGAATGCCAAAGAAGCAAAAATGGGAAGACAGAAAACAGAATAATTTTTGCGGTACCCCTCAGAACGCTTCGCGGCACCCAGGTTGGGAAACACTGCTCTAGAAGCTTGATAGTGTATGTAGCTCACTCTCTCTGATTAGTATATGCGAGCCTGAGAAGATGTGGAGTTGTTTTCGAAACAATTGAGAAACAGAACACAAGGAGAGTGTTCTCAACCAACAGAAATTAGTAGTGGTCGACGTAACTAAGCGCATCCTAAAAATAACTTTTACTTTTGTTGAAAGAAGAGCATCTCTGGAAGGAAAAAAGATTTGCTCTGAATCTTTGGTTTCCATTTGTTTTCTGACCTCTGCACGGCACTGACGACAAATGGGGGAGTTGTTTTATAAAAATCTAATACTTATTCGTTAAGTGAAGTAATATTAGTTCCTTCAGTTCTAAGGAATTTACCCCTTTTGAGGAATCGTAGCTCCTCATTGCACAGAGAAAGCTGGTAGGAGTACACAGGGTGTTAGTGATGAAGAATTACAGAAAATATTGAAGAAATAAGATGATTGCTCAAACCGTGGTGATAGTAGAGACAATACTGTCAAGCATATTTATTACTGAAGAATTCAATGTTTCATTCAGGCGCTTAGACGCTGACATTTAAAAAAATCCAGCTGATGCTAAGACGAGCTTTACTTGGGCACTGAGGTATCGCGAAAAGAAGGGGAATAATGACTTATGGGAATTAGGATCTGTTAACGATGATTCGCTCTCGCTCTCATTCATCGTATTCATGCGATGTTATTCGTAAACAGTTCTCGAGTGCCACGACGTCTGAGTTTGGAAGAGATAAATAAAGGAAGAGTGAAGAGACTCTCAGCAACTGCGTCGCAAGGAGAACGAAGCGGCTAGCTGAATGTTTACAGAGAATACAACCGCGTAAATTGAATCGAGTGTTAAGGTGCTTGGAAACTATTATAGAAATAAAAGCAACGATAAAGAGTTAAGCATCTGAGTGGTATAAGCTGTTATTTTTTAGGCACGAGTGAGTGCCTATTCTTTTCGCTCCAAGGTCATTCAAGTCGACTTTTCGTAGATCGCTCATATCTCAGAGAACGTTTATCGGATCAAAACGATACTCGTGTCGATCGATATCTAAAGGAATGTAGTTTCATTGGGTATAAATTTCAATATCAATAAAATAATTTTTGATTGTGAAACAGCGAGTTGAAAAAAAAGTGCGATTCTGTAACGCTATGTTTTCGCGAGATTATTCGAGAACCACGAATCGCACACATACGGTATGCACACCGTTTGATAGCACATATCGGGGCATGTATGGTGATAACAGTAGCGGACCCGAAAAAACATTGGGTGTGTCCCAAAAAACCACAAAAATATATCATATTCGGTGTACATGGTCGAGAGATATATCAATCGATCGGGCTCGGTGAGCCGAATCAAAATGTATATAGGTTTTACATATGAAAAATTAATATTTTGGAAGTTATTCGATTTCGAAGAGTTTCAACTCCTGCGCGCGCTGCTACGCGGCAGTACCAGTGGGTGCCAGGCACGGCCCTCCCTTCTCCCGCCTACACAGCAATCCCCGCCGTCATGACGGCGCGGCGGTGGTGGTACTGACGCGTCAGTACCATGCCAGCCACGCGTGCGAGAGGAGTTCCTTCAGATATTCACAATCGTGATCGCCGTGAAAACAAAATACAAAGATGTGAGCGAAATCGTGAGTTGACTCGTGCGAGAGTCCACCGTCATCGCGCCAGACAGCAGCAAAATGCATACTAAACAAAATGTTGAAATCGTTACAAAAGAAGTCTGTCACGGATACCAAGGGATTGCCGCACTCGATCTACAGCAAGATCAACACAGCGTACATGTTAACAAAGAACATAGATCAACCCGACGGTTTGGTCAACGGAGCGGTGTGTATACTGAAACACGTTGAGAAGCGTGAAGACGGAACCATCAAACTTCTCTGGTTTCAATTCGATGATCCACGCATCGGACGATTGTTGCGTGTTAGGAGCGCCGATTACATTCAACAGCACAACATCGATATTTCCCTGGTTCCCATATGTCCTCGCGGCCGATACCGCGTCGAGGGCAACGAGCAAGCGCATATAGCACGGCTTCAGTTTCCACTCATTAACGCGTGAAGGAAATCGCATACTTTTCCCTAATACGACCCATCGTGGAATACTGTTGCGCCGTCTGGGACCCTTTCGAGGAGGGCCTAACTAGAGAGCTCGAAATGGTTCAGCGTAGAGCGGCTAGATTTGTAAAGGGAGAATATCGGTATGATGCGAGTGTATCAGAGATGTTGAGGGATCTGAAATGGCAGACGTTGAAGAGTAGAAGAAATGAATACAAAAGGAAACTATTTGAAAAATTAGAAAGTTCCGAATTCGTTGAAGACGTACGCGGCATAGTCGTCCCCATCGGTGTTAGTGAACGTAATGTTAGATCACAGTGCAGGAGAAAATATCTCGAAATTACCGCTAGAACAGAGAAATACTACCGATCCTTTTTCCCAGACGCGATAAGACAATCCAACAGAGGAATTAGCTAAACTTCACTTGGTGTTGTGACACCCCCTGCCAAACGCTCCTAGCGGCTTGCAGGGTATTGATGTAAATGTAAATGTCTGCTATCACGATCCACAAATCGCAGGGAGCATCGTTTGATCGAGTGTGCGTACAGTACGAAGATCGCATGACACGGCAGTTGGTTTACATGGGATTGTCAAGAGCCCGTACGCTCGACGGTCTCTATCTATTAGTCAACGATAGGGAACCAAAGAGATTCAAACACTCGACTGATATCGGAAAGATTTGAGATACACACGGGAGAAAGAGAGCGGACTCAGCGCACCATCCGAGTTGTACGTCCATAGCATTCTCGGTGATCCGGTAGCAACGTACACGATCTTCGTACACAATATTCAGGGTCTCGATGCTCACTTTGCCGATATCTATATCTATCTATATCTATAGTTCACCCTGCAAGCCACCTCAATGGTGTGTGGCAGGGGGTGCAATAGCACCAAGGTAAAGCGCATAATAATGTATAGTATCATTCTACGTCGGCTGATTTCTTTTCGTAACTTCTGTTCTGCTCAGCTATCGTTCTAGGGAAAAACGAGCCTTTATACCTCTCAGTCCTACAGGCTATCTCTCTTATTTTACGAGGATGGTCCGTTCTACCAATATAAGTTGGCGCTCTTATTATTTCTTCGACATCGCTGGAGAATATATGCGTTCTAAATCTTTCGAGAAGTTTTAACCTAGAGCGTGATCGGCGCTCAGCTAGTGATTCCCATCCTAAGTCCTGTATCAAGGCTGTAACACTGTTGTTTCTATCGTAACAATTTTTGACGAATCTAGCGGCTTTTCGCTGCACTCTTTCTAACTCTGAGATTGATCCTTTCACGTACGGATCCCATATGCTCGACGCGTACTCTAATAGCGGTCTTACTAACGAGAAGTAACATGTCTCTTTGACTTTTTCCTCACTTTTACCTACTATGCGTTTGATGAATCCTAGTTTCTGTTTAGCCTTCCCGCATATATATCTCACAGGATCGTATCGCCCTATCGAGCGACGTGATCTTTCTGTCGGAGGTCAAAAGAAAATATGCAGTAACAGAATTGCAAATCCCAGGATACAGACTATTCATCCATAACGAACACGAAATCGGAGGCGTAGCATCGTATATTAATAGAGAAACAACAACCGCTACGACAATCTTTTCCATTCTTCGCAACTTCGTCGATATATTTGTACCGCAAGCCATCTACTGTCACATACAGACGTATTTCCTCGCTCGACCATCAGTGAAAGATAGTAAACGACGGCTAGCTGTTAACATTGCCAACTGCTATTTCAGTTTTGTAGAAGGCGAAGGTTTAACAGACCGTGTGAACCATTTCAAAGAGTTCATAAATTCATTCGCCAACAGTGCTACGTTGAACAACAGCACACTGATTATAGCTGGTGACTTCAATATAAATTTTAGGACCGCCGCGGGGAGAGAAACTATCGCTTATGCTAATCAGAAGATTGGATTAAAAATGTTATACCAAGTAGAGTGTTCAACTACCTACGAGAGAATCATTGATGCTATCTTCGCCAAGGGACTACCTCTACTTAAATTCTCATTGTATCCTGCGTATTAGTCTCATCATTTGGCTCTGATAATATAAATTGCTGCCAGCGAACAGTTGGAGATTAGTGATAGTTAGCAGTAAGCTGACGTGTTTGTTTTGTTTAAAAATTTGTATCGCAAAACTTTGGTTTTCTTCACTTGTATCTGACATCATCCAACATTCCACGCTCCCCACACATTGAAAACGCACTCGTGCCCCGCGTAGTGTTGCAAACTTGCAACTCTCTCGTGAATTTTTTCTTCATGCAATATCGCATTTACTTATTAAAATAGAATTTTGTACAAAATACATTATATAAAATGTACTATGACGTGAATATTCTGAAAATTAATATTTCAAAATGTATCATAAGGGTCGAATGCTCCTTTTTAAGCGGTACTTTTCGTTTATCCTTTCGTGTAAGGTGACCATATT
The DNA here is from genome assembly GCA_036926305.1 of Uropetala carovei. Lineage (NCBI taxonomy): Eukaryota > Metazoa > Arthropoda > Insecta > Odonata > Petaluridae > Uropetala > Uropetala carovei. Next base: position 13,564 of record JAXCHB010000339.1, read on the forward strand.
TCAGATCAGTCAAACCGGGACACATTTTTGCCCCTGGGGTGTTGACGATTTCAAGGAGGGGGTTGAATACGAGTTCCTATTCGTATAACATTGGATAAACGCATATCCAAAAAATCTGATGTGGCCAACACATGACTTTCTCAATATTCTCCATATATTTAAATTATTATGAATAGCATTATAAGGCAAAATTATTATTTCGTATCGTAAAAGAATACCATCGTCCTTGTTGCCGTAAATTACGTATATTTTGAATGTTTACAGAATTCTCCGCTACATGGTGTTGGTGCTCTATACTGGTATTAAGATAAAGCGAAATATATCTGAAATGGATGGTTCTACGAAAATTAGTTTCAAACAAAACTTGGAAGGAATATTATTCTCTACAACTTTGGTCCTTACGATGATTACCAATAACGATGTTTTTAAGGAGATATTTAACGGAAACCGAAAAACCGGTTATTTATAAATAACTCCTAAACAATAACTCCTATAGAAAATAATTTCAAATAAAAACTGTGGGAAATTACATTCTCTATAACTTTTGTATAGAATTGTATGTAGAATAATGATGTTCTAACGAAGAAATATCGCAAAAACCGAATCGGGATTCGAATAAACCTCGACTTCCGGTTAACCGTTATTGTCCAAAAACTAATCAGTTCTTTGTGCTCATGCTAAAGTGTTATATATGAAGTTTGGTAACGATATGGCACGTACTTTTTGAGTTAGAGCGCCCAAAATAACATACACATACACACACACGCACACGCGCACGCACGCACGCACACAGACATTCCGAAAATAGCCTAAACGTGTTCTAGGGACCTCAAAACATGTATTTCCGTTGAAATCTCGAAGTCGATTTTTTTTATGAATACAATACTTTCCCATTACTACGTATGGAGAAAGTAAAAAGCAAAATACCTCTGAAATGGATGGTTTTACGAAAATTTGTTTCAAACAAAACTTGGAAAAAATATTATTCTCTACAACTTTGGTCCTCACGAAGATTACCAATAACGATGTTTTTTTAAGGAGAAAACCGAAAAACCGTTTATTTATAAATAATTCCTAAGCGATAACTACAATAGAAAATTGTTTCAAATGAAAGTTGTAGGAAATTACATTCTCTATAACCTTTGTATAGAATTGTATATACAATAATGATGTTTTAACGGAGAAATATCGCAAAAACCGAATCGGGTTTCGAATAAACCTCTACTTCCGGTTATCCGTTATTGTCCAAAAACTAATCAGTTCTTTGTGAAGTTTGGTAACGATACGGCACGTACTTATTGAGTTACAGCGCCCACACTAACATACACACACGCACGCACACACACACAGACATCATTCCGAAAATAGTCTAAACGTGTTCTAGGGACCTCAAAAAATGTATTTCCGTTGAAATCTCGAAGTCGATTTTTTTACTTTCTCCATACGAAGTAATGGGAAAGTATTGTATTCATGAAAAAAATCGACTTATAGAATTCAACGGAAAAACATGTTTTGAGGTCCCTAGAACACGTTTAGACTATTTTCGTAATGATGTCTGTGTGTGTATGTTAGTGTGGGCGCTCTAACTCAAAAAGTACATACCATATCGTTACCAAACTTCATATATAACACTTTAACATGAGCACAAAGAACTGATTAGTTTTTGGACAATAACGGATAAACGGAAGTCGGGGTTTATTCGAAACCCGATTCGGTTTTGCGATATTTCTTTGTTAAAACATCATTATTGTACATACAATCCTAAACAGAAGTTATAGAGAATGTAATTTCCTACAGTTTTCATTTGAAACAATTTTCTATAGGAGTTATTGTTTAGGAGTTATTTATAAATAACCGGTTTTTCGGTTTCCGTTAAATATCTCCTTAACAACATCGTTATTGGTAATCTTCGTAAGGACCAAAGTTGTAGAGAATAATATTTCTTCCAAGTTTTGTTTGAAACTAATTTTCGTAGAACCAACCATTTCGGATATATTTCGCTTTTTCTTAATATCAGCCTACAGCGGCAACACCATGTAGCGGTGAATTCTGTAAACATTAAAAATATACGTAATTTACGGCAACGACGTGTCTTCTTTTACGATACGAAATAATAATTTTGCCTTATAATGCTACTCATAATAATTTAAATATCTATACCCCAAATATGGAGAAAGTCATGTGTTGGCCACATCAAATTTTTTACTTATTATATGTAGTGCTGTATATTCACTTTCGTAACTTACGGTTTCGTTTCTTTAAGTTGAGGCTAATTCAGTTTCAACTTCTTTTTTAATTATTATAAGAAGTGTTGCTTATTCACTTTCGTAACTTACGTTTTCGTTTCTTTAATTTGACGCTAATTCAGTTTCAACTTCGTTTATTACTTTCTCCATACGTAGTAATGGGAAAGTATTGTATTCATGAAAAAAATTGACTTCGAGATTTCAACGGAAATACATCTTTTGAGGTCCCTAGAACACGTTTAGACTATTTTCGGAATGATGTCTGTGTGTGTATGTTACTCTGGGCGCTCTAACTCAAAAAGTACATGCCATATCGTTACCAAACTTTATATATAATACTTTAGCATGAGCACAAAGAACTGATTAGTTTTAGGACAATAATAACCGGAAGTCGAAGTTTATTCGAAATCCGATTCGGTTTTTGCGATATTTGTCGGTTAAAATATCATTATTGTGTTTACAATTCTAAACAAAAGTTATAGAGAATGTAATTTCCTACAGTTTTCATTTGAAACAATTTTCTATAGGAGTTATTGTTTAGGAGTTATTTATAAATAACCGGTTTTTCGGTTTCCGTTAAATATCTCCTTAAAAACATCGTTATTGGTAATCTTCGTGAGGACCAAAGTTGTAGATAAAGGAAGAACTCTCGACACGGTGAAGGCAATGAACAGAATAGGAAAATTAAAAAAACTCCAATTCACCATAAAGGCGGTACTTACTTGTCAAGGCACAGAAGACTCGCAGGACCACTTAGAGGACGCGCGTTTCGACAGCTACGCTGTCATCTTCAGCAATGTCAATGTGTGTAGGGTTAGGCGGAGTATTTATACTGTTGTTGACCGTTAGAGAAGTAGGGGAGGGAAAGAGAAAGGTGTATTTATCATTAACTGAAATAGAGGGGAGTCGGGGATAGGGCCATCGTCGTTATTCATTATCTTGTTTTGGTTGTTGTGTATGTAGAGGCTTTCATAGGCATCTAGTTTGTTTTCGTTGGCGACCGTTTTCAGAAGTTTTAAATTTTTGGTTATGATAGGATGATGGCAGGTGTTGATATGAGCTGCTACACTGGACTTGTCTATTCTGTTGTTTCTGTAATGGGCTAAGTGTTCTTTGAAACGTGTTTCTAAATTCCTTTTTGTTTGCCCAATATAAATGTTGTCACACTTTTCACATTTAATTTGGTATATGCCTGATTTCTTATGGTAGGGTATGCTATCTTTAGGGTTCTTAATGAGATTTGACAATTTATTTTCATTAACAAAAACTGTGTGTAATCCTATTTCGGAGAAAATTTTTTGAAGTTTTTTGGTAGCATAGGGGTAGTAAGGTAGCTTCATAAATTTTTTGGTATTGGTGTCTTTGTTGTTGAGTGTTGTGCAGTTTCTAAGGATCATTCTGTGTTGATGTTTTTTTAACATTTTATGAATGAGTTCTGGTTTAAAACCATTCTGAATGGTCGTGCGTTTTATATAGGATAATTCTTTGGAGAAATTTGTATTTGATAGTGGTGTATTGACTAATCGATGGATCATTGAATGAAAAGGTGCTAGTTTTTGTGAAATGTGATGGTGAGAACTCATGTGGATGTATGTGTTGGTATGTGTAGGTTTTCTGTAAATGTTGAAATGTAATTTGTTGTTTTTCCTCGTTAGAAGAATGTCTAGGAAAGGCAGAGATTTTTTATTTTCTGTTTCATGTGTGAATTTAATGGTGTCAAACTGTTTGTTTAACAAGTTTAAGAATTCTACAATGTTTCCTTTCGATGTGTCGAAAATAGCGAAGATGTCATCTACATATCTGAGCCAAATTTTAGGAAAATACGGAAAGGTGTTCTTACAAGTGCGTTCGAAATTAGTCATGAAGATTTCTGCTAATAAGGGAGACAAAGGGTTGCCCATGGTTGTGCCTTCTTTCTGTTGATAAAAAGAGTTGTTGACCTGAAAATATGTTTGTTGCATACAGAGGGAAGTTAGGCGGATGTATTCGTCCACGACCGGGCCGGGAAAGTTTTTTTCTAGTAGTGAGCTTCTTAGAAATTCTATTGTGTTTTTTATGGGCACACTCGGAAATAGAGATTTTACGTCAAACGATACCAATATTTCGTTGTCTGAAAGAATTACGTTTTCTACTTGGTTGATGAAAACTGTCGAGTTTTTGATGCGTGAATCATTAGGAAACTGCATTTGTTTAAATTCGTTGTTCAGCCAATGGGCTAAATTGTATGTGGGAGCATTGATTCCTGAAACTATAGGTCTTAAGGGAATGTTAGGTTTGTGTACTTTTGGTAGGCCGTACATTCTGGGGACTGTCGGATTTGAGATGTTTAAACGGTAACGGAGTAGTTTGTTTATTAGTGTAGGACATGTTTTAAGAACGTTCTTTGTAGAGGTGATCATTTTGTTAAGAGGATTTTTTGTGATTTTCTCGTACGGACCTTCGTTGAGAAGATGTTCAACTTTTTTGTGATAATCAGTTTTGTCTATTATTACTACGTTGTTTCCTTTATCTGCTTTTAGGTAGTAACAATTTTTTTGTTTAAAGAACTAATCGTATGATAAGTTTTCGGTGTTTGTGTTGGGAGTTTATTTATGTTGGTGATATTATTTTTTATTTAATGGTAAGTGGCATTTCTGATGAATGTTTTGACTCTAACGGTCAACAACAGTATAAATTAGGGCTGTCAATTTTTTTCGAAAATCGGTAACTCGACCGTCGAAAATCGAAAAGTCGGTAAGTCAAAGTCGAAAACCGAAAAATCGAAATCGATTTTTACCGAAAAGTCGAAATCGATTTTTTTTACCGAAATGTCGAAATCGGTTTTTTTACCGAAAAGCCGAAATAGATTTTTTTTACCGAAAAGTCGAAATCGATTTTTTTACCGAAAAGTCGAAATCGATTTTTTTACTGAAATGTTGAAATAGATTTCTACTGAACTATTGAAGTCGGTCTTCTGGATGTCTACATCGATTTTCTCAAAAAAGCCTACAGTATGTGATCGTGGAACGAAGTGACACCGCATCGTGTCCGTTGTCTATGGTAACCCGATGTGCTACGGATCTGAAATTTGGAATGTAGGTAGAACTCCGGGTGAAACAAGTTCGAAAAATAAAATTCTGAAATTCATACTCCAGAACAGACATATAATGTAATGGTGACGGCTCAATTATAAATACTGCTCCTACTATTATATTATATTTGGAGTAAGATTAAGTAATGATTAAGTTATAATTAAGTAAAATTAAGTAATGTATATGTATGATTGTAGCAGTAAATGTAAATCATCTTCTGTGTTTTTCATCCTATTATGAAAATATTACTGCTGTAATCATAAAATGCAGCTTACGAACAAGGATTACTGTAAAGTGCTTCCTTTTCAAATCCTAGAAGAATTTGCCGTTTCTTATTTCACCGCCAAGATGAAAACGTCGCCTGCTGGGAAACGGTAAGGTCCGAAATAGCCTTGAATATCCACGGGTCCATCTGCAATTGTCCGCTTTAATTATCCTTTATTTTTTATTTATAATGGTACTAGCTTTTCGTACCCGGCTTCGCCCGGGTGCATTTCGGACTGCAAATAGTTATACTTTTTCCCGCTTAGAAGACAGCTTGAGAAAATGATACATACTAAAACTTCTCCTCTCCTTTCTGTAAACTACATTAGGAGTCATGAAATAAAGTGGAAAGAACACGAAACGAACCAATACGAAAACTACAAAAACCACCATGAAAAAAGAAATGAATTAAACACTTACCAATACCCGGTAGAAAAGGATGTAAACCGACAAATAAATAATCGTGGAACATAAATTAAGAGTACAACCAAAGAATATAAGTTCAATGTAAAAACCACCAAGAAAAAAGAAATGAATTAAACTCTAACCAATAGCCGGCATAAAAGGTGTAAACCGACAAATAGGTAATCAAGGAACAAAAATCAAGAGCACAACCAAAGAATATAAACATAGACTACAAAATGAACAACTAAGAACGACAACAAAGAAAACAAACAAAGAACACAAAAAATGGACACGAAACGAAAGCAAATGAAAACAACAAACTAACAGAAACCAACCAACGAATAATCTCCTAAAGCTCAATGTATCTGACCATGGCGACTGACGCTTTCTATTCAGTTGCAAAATAAACAACCAACAATCACAAAATAGCGTGTCGTAGTGATGAGTAAATACTGATTACGCGGAATATGAGTTTGTATGTCAACATAATAACAGGAGAACCTAAATAAGAATACCTATTATTACTCTAAATAGATATAAAATTATTGATCTTAATTGTGTTTTCCATCGTAATTAATTGAATAATAGATTGAGATATTCGAACGAATCGATTTTAAATAATGTAGTAAAATGTTTTACTTTTCTAACGTAATTAATTACGTGAGTGTATCGGTAGTGTTTACATTTTACCCATGGAACCGCAGACACGAATTCTTAATTTTAGTTCAGAAGACATAATAAAGTTCAACAAAAGTATTATTCAAATAAAATCTTTCGAAATTCACTGCGTTACGTGTTCAAAATGTTAATCTAATTTAGTTCTCGTATTAAAATAACAATTACTCAGGAGTGAACCGTATTTCCAATTGATAAAACTCTCTTTTAATTCAAAACGATATTATATATTACAAAAAAGTATCTAATTATCATTGAAACACAAAATGGATGAGCATGGGAAAAAACTTGCATGTTAGCATGAAATGCTCAATTCAGTTTTTATTGATAAACTGATAAAACAAAACACAAAAACTTTAACGTAGTAATTTAATCATATATCTTCAGTAATTTTCACTTAAACAACATATGAAATAAAATAAGACAAAAGGCATATAAAAACAATTTAACTTATATCCAAACATACATATAATGCGAATGACACGATTACAGAAAAAGAAACAGTTCACTAATGTTTATTCGCAGAATTAACCTGTGTATAGAAGACCATAGATAATGAAAGAAAAACATACAATCAAATCAGAAGATATTAAATGAGTATTTCATCAACTATTCTACGTTTACGATATGTTTATAGTTCAAACGTAATTTGTTTACATCGGTTGCTAAGTATATCCAAATGCTGAGCAATAATGAAAAAAAAGATTTTCCCTTCAATTCGTCTTATTTGATCGGTAAGCCCCTCTTTTAAAAAATTATTCCAAAAGAGGAGATAATTTACCGCAAAAAAGTCTACGAGAGCATATGTCTGCGATATATATGTAAGGAGTTAAAAATTCGAGAAATTTACGAAAAAATTTTAAATGAAAATCCCATATAAACGACAATATTTTATTATAATTAAATAGTACACCGAATCGGTTTAAAAACCTTACTACACCACCGTACACATGATAACGGTTAATATGACACCTTCCTCTTTTTTCTGCGTGTTGTAGTTTCTGAGCCTTAGCAGAACATACATACATACATACATACATACAAACACCTTACTTTATAGATATGTATAGATGTATAGATTTGTCAGACCAAAGGGCAGTGGGGTATCAGCGTCACACCGCCTTGTTTTTGTGGAATGAGAAAATGGAAGAAATGCAAACCTCGATGCATCCTTTGTGTAGAGATTGCCATAATCGAATGATTTCCTTAATAGTATGTTTTTTAATTATTATAAATCGAAAAAAAATAGTGTTTTTTAATCATTTTAAATCGAGAAAAACGACATAGACATCCAAAAGACTGACTTCCCCAGTTCACTAAAAAAAATCGATTTCGACTCCTTATTTATAAGTGAGCCGTCACCATTACATTATATGTCTGTTCTGGAGTATGAATTTCAGAATTTTATTTTTCGAACTTGTTTCACCCGGAGTTCTACCTACATTCCAAATTTCAGATCCGTAGCACATCGGGTTACCATAGACAACGGACACGATGCGGTGTCACTTCGTTCCACGATCACATACTGTAGGCTTTTTTGAGAAAATCGATGTAGACATCCAGAAGACCGACTTCAATAGTTCAGTAGAAATCTATTTCAACATTTCAGTAAAAAAATCGATTTCGACTTTTCGGTAAAAAAATCGATTTCGACTTTTCGGTAAAAAAAATCGATTTCGGCTTTTCGGTAAAAAAACCGATTTCGACATTTCGGTAAAAAAAATCGATTTCGACTTTTCGGTAAAAATCGATTTCGATTTTTCGGTTTTCGACTTTTAAAACGGCGGTCGAAAATCGGTAAGTAGAATAGGTTTTCGAAAATCGATTATTGACAGCTCTAGTATAAATACTCCGCCTAACCCTACACACATTGACATTGCTGAAGATGACAGCGTAGCTGTCGAAACGCGCGTCCTCTAAGTGGTCCTGCGAGTCTTCTGTGCCTTGACACGTAAGTACCGCCTTTACGGTGAATTGGAGTTTTTTTAATTTTCCTATTCTGTTCAAAGTTGTAGAGAATAATATTTTTTCCAAGTTTTGTTTGAAACAAATTTTCGTAAAACCATCCATTTCAGAGGTATTTTGCTTTTTCCTTTTTACTTTCTCCATACGTAGTAATGGGAAAGTATTGTATTCATGAAAAAAATCGACTTCGAGATTTCAACGGAAATACATGTTTTGAGGTCCCTAGAACACGTTTAGGCTATTTTCGGAATGTCTGTGTGCGTGCGTGCGTGCGCGTGTGCGTGTGTGTGTATGTGTATGTTATTTTGGGCGCTCTAACTCAAAAAGTACGTGCCATATCGTTACCAAACTTCATATATAACACTTTAGCATGAGCACAAAGAACTGATTAGTTTTTGGACAATAACGGTTAACCGGAAGTCGAGGTTTATTCGAATCCCGATTCGGTTTTTGCGATATTTCTTCGTTAGAACATCATTATTCTACATACTATTCTATACAAAAGTTATAGAGAATGTAATTTCCCACAGTTTTTATATGAAATTATTTTCTATAGGAGTTATTGTTTAGGAGTTATTTATAAATAACCGGTTTTTCGGTTTCCGTTAAATATCTCCTTAAAAACATCGTTATTGGTAATCATCGTAAGGACCAAAGTTGTAGAGAATAATATTCCTTCCAAGTTTTGTTTGAAACTAATTTTCGTAGAACCATCCATTTCGGATATATTTCGCTTTATCTTAATACCAGTATAGAGCACCAACACCATGTAGCGGAGAATTCTGTAAACATTCAAAATATACGTAATTTATGGCAACAAGGACGTGTCTTCTTTTATGATACGAAATAATAATTTTGCCTAGTAATATTATTCATAATAATTTAAATATCTACACCCCAAATATGGAGAAAGTTATGTGTTGGCCACATCAGATTTTTCATGAATACAATACTTTCCCATTACTACGTATGGAGAAAGTAAAAAGGAGTGGGGAAAATTAAAACTATTAAATAAATGAATTACAAAATCTTCTACGTTTCCCCTTACCACGGCGACTCAGCCGTCGTAATACTCAGTGAAGGAGTATGCATGTATTTCCCCATCGTTTTAGGACATGTTTGATACTAAGGGAAAATAAATATCACATCACGGTGAAAATGAGTTGCTTTGGTGTAAATACTTCGGTTACGGTGAGTTAACGGCAACGTCACGAGAGAGAGAGAGAGAGAGAGGGAGGGAGGGGGAGGGAGAGAGAGAGCGGGAGAATTACTGATTTTTTTGAGAATAGTCCTGTCGCAAATTCTGCGAAAAATCGCATATTTAATCGTTTTTAGAGCCTTTTTTGTGACACAGAATTTTAGACGAATTGATAGAGTTTTGGCCACTGCTACTATGCCATGGCATTCGGAGAAGTGAGAGAAAACTTGATTGAAAAAAACGAAGGCTTTGATTTTGCGTGGCGTTTCGGACGCGGCAGCCATTTCCCGAAATTGAGTTACATCATTCGGTCACCATGGCTTTATCGGAGCGGTTGAAAAAAAAACTTTTCAATAAGTGGGGATGACTCCGCGAGAAAGTTGGGTATAAAAGGCGTTCATGCATAGCACTTTCAGAAGAGAGTGTGATAGCAAGAACCTAGTTAATCTTTTTCGTGACCGCTTCTTCGTTAAAGAGGTATATACATAATATTACTTTTTTTATATTCACGATGAAAGATAAATCTGGAAATGAAAGTTCTTCCCTATTTTTTAAAACCGCCGTTGGCAACATAAATATCTTTTTTAATTTGTTTTTTCCAGCAATTAAAAATGGACGACAAAAACCGGACAAATCAGTGCAACCCAACCCATGTACCCACCGGACCAGGTTAGTGCCACGAAATTCATTTTTAAAATTCCCTTTATGAAAAACATCCATCGATTATTGTTTGTTTTATTCCTCTTTTGGAGAGGAAAATGTGAGAGACTTCGTAAGAAATTTAAACGTCCCTTGGACGCGATATTAGCTTTGTGCGTATTAGAAATTTGTCGATTCATCAGTTTTAACTCGTATTTCTTTAATTTTCATGTTAAAATTATTAGATAATTAAATAGAAATTATTTCTACTAATCCCCTGAATAAGTTTCCACTATTTTCCCTATGATGTCCGAGCACGCGTGTGTTTGATAGACATTTTCGCGCTCTAACTCAAAAAATTCATAAATAGATCAGAACATAATTTTAAACTAAGATTTTTATTATTAAGTGAAGGAGTAAAACGGGCAACAGTTTAAGTTTATTCTAGTCATTTTCTACTTCTTTCCAAATATCTCCTTTATAACTACTAACTTTTCGTGCACATTTGTCATAGTTAAATGAGAAGAGAATGTAATTTTCTGCAAGTATTGTTTGATTAATTTTTATCAAACCTATTAGTTAAGAGATATTTATATTGAAACATTTTTATGAAAGGAATTGTTTAAAGGTTATTTCGATTATTGTCGTGAATTTATGATATGCACGTCGCTAAGTGATAGCATTTTTTCAGTTGCAATGATAAAAGTATCTGATTGTTGGTAGAGATGAGTATGTTGCCAAGGGTAAATTTGAATGAGAATTCATTTTTTGTTATCCATTGCAATAGCTAAAAATTTGGTTTCTTTATTGTTTTATCAATGTAATAAATGATTCGAAGTATTTTCCAACGTGAAATTTATTCAGGGCTAAAAATTTTTCGTTAGTGCAAACGTCGATAGTTATTCTTTAGGACGCTAACGTTGAGAGCAATCATATTCGTAACTCCGTATGGAGAAAGTCGGGTGCTGTACACAATAGATTTTTTTATAAATGTGAGAAGGAATGATTTTGGAAAATAGTCGCTCATTCACTAATGCGTGTATACGTCCGTCTAAATACCAAGAATTGCCATAGGATGAAATGAGTACACACAAGGGGATGCGAAGTAATTAACCTACAAGTTTGCATTGATTTTTCATTCGTCAATTATAATAAAAAGTGTGAAGAGAAAGTGACTCGCTAAGTTTTTTCTTTCTTACATATAATTTGGCGCGATCTATTTATCCTTGAAATCTATAAAAGCGACGCCTATATGTATGTTTTCAATTGCAGGACATCAAGCTGCCTACGGCGGTGCCGGGACTAAAGCCGACCTGGACAACAAGTCTAATCAGAAGAACCCCAACAACCCCGAATTTAAGGGAAAGAAGTAGATGTCTCATTTTTAACCTTCGTGTATCGACATAATGTCTAACACCGAATAAAAAACAATGAAATAAGATTTTTCTTCGTATTATTTCCTCAAAATCATCTTCGATGAAATAAACGTCTCTCCGACGCTGGGAGAAGCTCGTGTTTTTCATTCGGCGTTTCCTCATTAGAACTTTGTAAAGAGTGAAATTAATCGCTGGTTATGAATGAAGAACTTCCTTATATCAATTTCAAATTTTTATAAAATGGAAAGTACTCGCACAGATTTAGGGGAATTTAATCCATAAAAGATTGTTTTAACTTAAACGTTTACTTTTCTCCCTCGTGTGGTCTAAATTCGATGTCGTGAATATATGCTCATTTGTTGTGACAGGTGGAGATATTTTTCCATTTTTGAGATGGGGTCGAGGAATTCCCAATCTCCGAGGCAGGTCAAGATATTCCCGCAAACACTGCGAAAAAGCGCTCCATGTTTTTCCGTAGGTTTTAATGAATTGTCATTTAAATCTTAAAATCTTCAATCATTAATACAGTCGGCGATTTGCGTTGTCAAAATAAAAAAACGCTCCCCTAACCGGCTATTTCTCCTAATCGAATTTCCACAATCCCCAAGATAGCCGGCTAACACAGCTTTTACTGTATTTGCAGTGAGTCGATTTCAGTGCCGTACTTGCATATGCAAAGAGATGCTTATCAACTTCGCGGCATGTAAAATGTTCGACTGCTATTACATACGATTTTTTAAATGGTCAATTAATATTATTATTATGGTCATTAATTTACATAAATAATTCACATTTTTAATATCAATTTCAAAACAAAGGGAGCGTGGAAATTCGTATGGAAGGGGTAGATGTGCGCGGTAAACGGGCGGAAACTATTCATTACTTATCGCTCTGCTCGCCAAAATTCGTTATATATGGGGCATTTATTGCCACGGGACCAAACATTTGTTCATTACAGCCGAGAATTCGTAAAATGCGTGTTCGTTACATCCGAGAAATTTAACCAAAGCCCTTATGGTGAAGTTCAAGGGACCGAGACATTTCTTCGTTATAGCCGAGATTTCGTTTTAGGCGTGATCGTTATAAACGAGTTTTACTGTAATATCTTATGGGATTGAGTGAGATACGCTAACGCGGCCACGTGAAGTTTCCGATAAATACCTAGAAGACAGGTAGATTTTTTTAACATACATAAATATAAAGTCCAACGTATATCTTGTGCATGTAAATGGGCAGAAGCCTTAAAATTTATTATCGTACTGTGGCGACCAAAATCATAGCCACATACGGCTCTAACTAAATGCTATATCGGACACATAATAAAGTAAAATAAAGTATTAACAACACAAATGCTCTTGAGACGTACGTCTCGCAGCTTAACCACTTCAGAAAATGTCACCTTATCATTACAGTCTGTCCGACAGGAAACTTTAGCACACTCTCCCTTGCGAGGAACAACTCTTCTCGCTTTTGTCTCCGTGACTCCCCTCTCTCTCTTACTCTCGCTCACCGCGGCGACCCTCGGCTCTTCTGCCTTCGTTCTCTCGACGGCCACTCTCGTCTCATGTCGCCGCTCGAGGGGGGGGGGGGGGGGGGGGGGGTACGGCGGGTAGCTTAAATGGGCGACTCCTCGACTTCGTATTGGTTAATTTCCTGATTATGTGATATAACCATGCGAAAAGGAGGGAATGGGAAATAGGAGTAATATTCGCCCTATATAAAGCGCGTTGGTGTGGGAGCAGCCATTCGGCGGAGACGTTTGGCGTTCTCTTCACCGATTACAAAAGACACCGATAACAAAGGCGGCGATTTTCTGCGTTTTCGTCGAATAAGTCGCGTTTACTCGACAAGTGCTTCGTTAAGTGCGTAGAACTAGAGAAAATCGCTGCAGTACGTATGATAAGACTCATTCACGCCATATTCCCACCCTACCGATGCTACACTCAAACCGATTCGTAACTTATCAAGGATCTAAATTTTCTAAACTAATGCCTTGACACGCTGATTTTCTTTTCCTGACTACCACTTTAATATACTTTACGTTTTCATTCCAAACTAAGGGTATTACAAAAAAAACTGAATAACTGAACTTTGCGCGATCACAGCTTACACGAGACTGATGGAGTGGAGAGAGCAGCGCTCACCAAACAAATGAAAACAGTGTTACGTTGTCTAATATGAGTTGAATGAAAAGACCAACATTGCCATTGCAGAGATTTTTGGTTTACTAATAGGTGACATTGGCTGGAAATGGGTTTTCTATATCTCGAATATTTTGCAATATTTCGAGAAGATTTTCGCATGCAGTTGGCACAGAAATCTTTCTACGGAGAAGGACAGCAGAGAAGAAACTCACAATATCTCGATTTTTTACATTTTTTTACGTCTTCAATCATTCACTTATCCTCCAATACAAATAAAAGAATGAATAGAGAAGTAATATTTTTTCCAACGCAGTTGCATCATATAATAAAACTATTTTTAAATTTATGGTGCTCGAATTATTCAATTGTTATTGTTATCACTTTTCCATATGGAAGTTAAAAATGTAATTCATTATTATTCATATCATATACTCGGAGAAACGTAAAATGTAAATCAGCATATAAATAAAAGCTAATGTATGTAATAGTTAAAAGAAATAGTTAAAAAAGTAATAGGGAGACATATGAAACTAGCCGTATCGCCGGTCCGATCCTTTTTAGTGATTATTGGAAAGATCTTCATCACAAATGAATAGAAACGGTGTAATTTTCGTATTATTTTGAGGTTAAAACTGCTCCAGATGGAAGAATTACCATCACATGTCCAACAAACACTATTGGGTTTGTTTATATTTTTTCAGTGCAGAAAAGAATTATAGATCCAGAAATAAAAAAACAATTCTTAAATGAGAACATGAAATTTTACCCTATTTTTCTACATGATTTGGAACAGGGATATTTAACCCCTAAACGCCGATCGACGTGTCCTGCACGTCCGAGGTAGTGCCTGCTTCTTTAATGTTTAACTCACTTAATACATCATACATCTATAAAAGCATAATATATTTTGAAAGAGGAAACATCGGGCTTTCCTGTAATGCATATCAAATAATTTTACTATTGTTCTATATTTTATAAACTACGTCAAAATTTGCGATGAAATTTTCATTTTTGCGCAGGAAATACGGAGCGTCAACCCATATAATTGTCTATTGACGCCAGGGATATTAAAAAATCCTAATACCCTTTATATATTTGAAAGAGGAAGCTTTGGCCTTTCTAGTAATGCATATCTTATAATTTTAATGTAGCTTTTATAATCTACGTGAAAGTTTGCAATGAAATTTTCACTTTTGTCCCGAAAAATCGCTAATTCCGCAAGGGAGATTCGTCAATATGAATAATATATATGCATTTTGATAGAGGAAGCTTCGGCCTCTTCAGTAATGTACGTCCTGTAATTTTACTATTGTTACTGTATTTTATAATCTAGGTGAAAATTTGCGTTGATATTTTCCTTTTTACCCCGAAAATTTGGTGCACCAACACATTCTTTTGTCTAATTACGCAAGTCATATTGGTACATCTAAATAAGCTATACGCACTTTGATAGAGGAAGCTTTGACCTCTTCGATGACGCACGACTTGTAATTTTACTATAGTTCTAAGATTTTATAAACAATATGAAATTTTGCGGTGAAATTTTCGATTCCGCGCCGAAAATTTGGAGCGCAACCACATACTTTTGTCTAAATAGGCAAGGCATATTCGTCCATCTGAATAAGGTATACTTACCTTGATAGAGGAAGCTTTGGCCTCTTCAGTAATGCACGAGCTGAAATTTTTCTATTGTTCTAACGTTTTATAATCAACGTGAAAATTTTCGATGAAATTCTCATATTCCCACAAAATTACGTTTTTTCTGCCTTGTGAGAAAGGTGTTCGCCTGCTTGAATTATGAAAGAAATATGTCTCCTATATGCTATGTACGTCGTTTTCAAAAGTCTATTCACAAATGGAGTGGCGCCACTTTCGCCCTCGTTGATGTATTTAACTTCATCCAATACCTATGTATTCCATGACTGAACTAGAACCGAGTTTTCCCACAGTCATTTATGTCCAGTATTTTAGTTAAATCACCTTTTTATCAATGATTACTGGAAAATAATGTTCAGAAGTGAATCAAATCCATCTATTTAAGTAAGCATCTAAATTTTCAGAGACCGTTTGAAAGTAATATTTTATTTCACCGCAAATTTCTACAGGCGATTTTTGTGTTTCGGCGCATTCATAGCATTAAAAACAAAATTCTATAACCGTTGTATCGATCAATTCCTTTCTCGATATCTTTTTGAATGAAACTCGAACGCAGACGTGAAAAGTAGTAGTGACATTTCTCTCGGTGCTAAAAATTATTGAAAAATCTTCTATTAAAAATTTGCGGGCGACAATAACAAGAATGAATAAGAGCTAATAGAAGTCGCTGTTGTGCTTATTGCAGGGCAAGCGAATCACTGTAACTGAAGATCTAATTACTAAAGTGACGTATCAAATATGAATATTCATTCTTTGATTCCGCTTCTTTCACTTTAGTCGCACATTCTATTAATTTAATCCGGCATTTCCTGGCTTCTAAATATAACTCAATGAATACTCGCGCAAGCTTCGTCACCATTCCTTTATTTCAAGAAAATAGCGATAATATGTAGTCGATGAATCGCTTCATAAAATTCATTTACCACTAAGTAGTCGCAACAAATAAAAAAATTAAGCCCACCGAGGATTGAATTTCTGCATACGAGATCAGAAGCGACGGAAGGACGGACGGCAGACGCTCTATACACTCTGCCACATAAACCTGTAATGTAGATGTTATGAAATTGTTGTAACCTCTCTTTTTTCACGTCTGCGTTCCAGTTTCATTCAAAAAGATATCGAGAAAGGAATTGATCGATGCAACGGTTATAGAATTTTGTTTTTAATGCTAATGCTATAAATGCGCCGAAACACAAAAATCGCCTGTAGAAATTTGCGGTGAAATAAAATATTACTTTCAAACGGTCTCTGAAAATTTAGATGCTTACTTAAATAGATGGATTTGATTCACTTCTGAACATTATTTTCCAGTAATCATTGATAAAAAGGTGATTTAACTAAAATACTGGACATAAATGACTGTGGGAAAACTCGGTTCTAGTTCAGTCATGGAATACATAGGTATTGGATGAAGTTAAATACATCAACGAGGGCGAAAGTGGCGCCACTCCATTTGTGAATAGACTTTTGAAAACGACGTACATAGCATATAGGAGACATATTTCTTTCATAATTCAAGCAGGCGAACACCTTTCTCACAAGGCAGAAAAAACGTAATTTTGTGGGAATATGAGAATTTCATCGAAAATTTTCACGTTGATTATAAAACGTTAGAACAATAGAAAAATTTCAGCTCGTGCATTACTGAAGAGGCCAAAGCTTCCTCTATCAAGGTAAGTATACCTTATTCAGATGGACGAATATGCCTTGCCTATTTAGACAAAAGTATGTGGTTGCGCTCCAAATTTTCGGCGCGGAATCGAAAATTTCACCGCAAAATTTCATATTGTTTATAAAATCTTAGAACTATAGTAAAATTACAAGTCGTGCGTCATCGAAGAGGTCAAAGCTTCCTCTATCAAAGTGCGTATAGCTTATTTAGATGTACCAATATGACTTGCGTAATTAGACAAAAGAATGTGTTGGTGCACCAAATTTTCGGGGTAAAAAGGAAAATATCAACGCAAATTTTCACCTAGATTATAAAATACAGTAACAATAGTAAAATTACAGGACGTACATTACTGAAGAGGCCGAAGCTTCCTCTATCAAAATGCATATATATTATTCATATTGACGAATCTCCCTTGCGGAATTAGCGATTTTTCGGGACAAAAGTGAAAATTTCATTGCAAACTTTCACGTAGATTATAAAAGCTACATTAAAATTATAAGATATGCATTACTAGAAAGGCCAAAGCTTCCTCTTTCAAATATATAAAGGGTATTAGGATTTTTTAATATCCCTGGCGTCAATAGACAATTATATGGGTTGACGCTCCGTATTTCCTGCGCAAAAATGAAAATTTCATCGCAAATTTTGACGTAGTTTATAAAATATAGAACAATAGTAAAATTATTTGATATGCATTACAGGAAAGCCCGATGTTTCCTCTTTCAAAATATATTATGCTTTTATAGATGTATGATGTATTAAGTGAGTTAAACATTAAAGAAGCAGGCACTACCTCGGACGTGCAGGACACGTCGATCGGCGTTTAGGGGTTAAATATCCCTGTTCCAAATCATGTAGAAAAATAGGGTAAAATTTCATGTTCTCATTTAAGAATTGTTTTTTTATTTCTGGATCTATAATTCTTTTCTGCACTGAAAAAATATAAACAAACCCAATAGTGTTTGTTGGACATGTGATGGTAATTCTTCCATCTGGAGCAGTTTTAACCTCAAAATAATACGAAAATTACACCGTTTCTATTCATTTGTGATGAAGATCTTTCCAATAATCACTAAAAAGGATCGGACCGGCGATACGGCTAGTTTCATATGTCTCCCTATTACTTTTTTAACTATTTCTTTTAACTATTACATACATTAGCTTTTATTTATATGCTGATTTACATTTTACGTTTCTCCGAGTATATGATATGAATAATAATGAATTACATTTTTAACTTCCATATGGAAAAGTGATAACAATAACAATTGAATAATTCGAGCACCATAAATTTAAAAATAGTTTTATTATATGATGCAACTGCGTTGGAAAAAATATTACTTCTCTATTCATTCTTTTATTTGTATTGGAGGATAAGTGAATGATTGAAGACGTAAAAAAATGTAAAAAATCGAGATATTGTGAGTTTCTTCTCTGCTGTCCTTCTCCGTAGAAAGATTTCTGTGCCAACTGCATGCGAAAATCTTCTCGAAATATTGCAAAATATTCGAGATATAGAAAACCCATTTCCAGCCAATGTCACCTATTAGTAAACCAAAAATCTCTGCAATGGCAATGTTGGTCTTTTCATTCAACTCATATTAGACAACGTAACACTGTTTTCATTTGTTTGGTGAGCGCTGCTCTCTCCACTCCATCAGTCTCGTGTAAGCTGTGATCGCGCAAAGTTCAGTTATTCAGTTTTTTTTGTAATACCCTTAGTTTGGAATGAAAACGTAAAGTATATTAAAGTGGTAGTCAGGAAAAGAAAATCAGCGTGTCAAGGCATTAGTTTAGAAAATTTAGATCCTTGATAAGTTACGAATCGGTTTGAGTGTAGCATCGGTAGGGTGGGAATATGGCGTGAATGAGTCTTATCATACGTACTGCAGCGATTTTCTCTAGTTCTACGCACTTAACGAAGCACTTGTCGAGTAAACGCGACTTATTCGACGAAAACGCAGAAAATCGCCGCCTTTGTTATCGGTGTCTTTTGTAATCGGTGAAGAGAACGCCAAACGTCTCCGCCGAATGGCTGCTCCCACACCAACGCGCTTTATATAGGGCGAATATTACTCCTATTTCCCATTCCCTCCTTTTCGCATGGTTATATCACATAATCAGGAAATTAACCAATACGAAGTCGAGGAGTCGCCCATTTAAGCTACCCGCCGTACCCCCCCCCCCCCCCCCCCCCCCCCTCGAGCGGCGACATGAGACGAGAGTGGCCGTCGAGAGAACGAAGGCAGAAGAGCCGAGGGTCGCCGCGGTGAGCGAGAGTAAGAGAGAGAGGGGAGTCACGGAGACAAAAGCGAGAAGAGTTGTTCCTCGCAAGGGAGAGTGTGCTAAAGTTTCCTGTCGGACAGACTGTAATGATAAGGTGACATTTTCTGAAGTGGTTAAGCTGCGAGACGTACGTCTCAAGAGCATTTGTGTTGTTAATACTTTATTTTACTTTATTATGTGTCCGATATAGCATTTAGTTAGAGCCGTATGTGGCTATGATTTTGGTCGCCACAGTACGATAATAAATTTTAAGGCTTCTGCCCATTTACATGCACAAGATATACGTTGGACTTTATATTTATGTATGTTAAAAAAATCTACCTGTCTTCTAGGTATTTATCGGAAACTTCACGTGGCCGCGTTAGCGTATCTCACTCAATCCCATAAGATATTACAGTAAAACTCGTTTATAACGATCACGCCTAAAACGAAATCTCGGCTATAACGAAGAAATGTCTCGGTCCCTTGAACTTCACCATAAGGGCTTTGGTTAAATTTCTCGGATGTAACGAACACGCATTTTACGAATTCTCGGCTGTAATGAACAAATGTTTGGTCCCGTGGCAATAAATGCCCCATATATAACGAATTTTGGCGAGCAGAGCGATAAGTAATGAATAGTTTCCGCCCGTTTACCGCGCACATCTACCCCTTCCATACGAATTTCCACGCTCCCTTTGTTTTGAAATTGATATTAAAAATGTGAATTATTTATGTAAATTAATGACCATAATAATAATATTAATTGACCATTTAAAAAATCGTATGTAATAGCAGTCGAACATTTTACATGCCGCGAAGTTGATAAGCATCTCTTTGCATATGCAAGTACGGCACTGAAATCGACTCACTGCAAATACAGTAAAAGCTGTGTTAGCCGGCTATCTTGGGGATTGTGGAAATTCGATTAGGAGAAATAGCCGGTTAGGGGAGCGTTTTTTTATTTTGACAACGCAAATCGCCGACTGTATTAATGATTGAAGATTTTAAGATTTAAATGACAATTCATTAAAACCTACGGAAAAACATGGAGCGCTTTTTCGCAGTGTTTGCGGGAATATCTTGACCTGCCTCGGAGATTGGGAATTCCTCGACCCCATCTCAAAAATGGAAAAATATCTCCACCTGTCACAACAAATGAGCATATATTCACGACATCGAATTTAGACCACACGAGGGAGAAAAGTAAACGTTTAAGTTAAAACAATCTTTTATGGATTAAATTCCCCTAAATCTGTGCGAGTACTTTCCATTTTATAAAAATTTGAAATTGATATAAGGAAGTTCTTCATTCATAACCAGCGATTAATTTCACTCTTTACAAAGTTCTAATGAGGAAACGCCGAATGAAAAACACGAGCTTCTCCCAGCGTCGGAGAGACGTTTATTTCATCGAAGATGATTTTGAGGAAATAATACGAAGAAAAATCTTATTTCATTGTTTTTTATTCGGTGTTAGACATTATGTCGATACACGAAGGTTAAAAATGAGACATCTACTTCTTTCCCTTAAATTCGGGGTTGTTGGGGTTCTTCTGATTAGACTTGTTGTCCAGGTCGGCTTTAGTCCCGGCACCGCCGTAGGCAGCTTGATGTCCTGCAATTGAAAACATACATATAGGCGTCGCTTTTATAGATTTCAAGGATAAATAGATCGCGCCAAATTATATGTAAGAAAGAAAAAACTTAGCGAGTCACTTTCTCTTCACACTTTTTATTATAATTGACGAATGAAAAATCAATGCAAACTTGTAGGTTAATTACTTCGCATCCCCTTGTGTGTACTCATTTCATCCTATGGCAATTCTTGGTATTTAGACGGACGTATACACGCATTAGTGAATGAGCGACTATTTTCCAAAATCATTCCTTCTCACATTTATAAAAAAATCTATTGTGTACAGCACCCGACTTTCTCCATACGGAGTTACGAATATGATTGCTCTCAACGTTAGCGTCCTAAAGAATAACTATCGACGTTTGCACTAACGAAAAATTTTTAGCCCTGAATAAATTTCACGTTGGAAAATACTTCGAATCATTTATTACATTGATAAAACAATAAAGAAACCAAATTTTTAGCTATTGCAATGGATAACAAAAAATGAATTCTCATTCAAATTTACCCTTGGCAACATACTCATCTCTACCAACAATCAGATACTTTTATCATTGCAACTGAAAAAATGCTATCACTTAGCGACGTGCATATCATAAATTCACGACAATAATCGAAATAACCTTTAAACAATTCCTTTCATAAAAATGTTTCAATATAAATATCTCTTAACTAATAGGTTTGATAAAAATTAATCAAACAATACTTGTAGAAAATTACATTCTCTTCTCATTTAACTATGACAAATGTGCACGAAAAGTTAGTAGTTATAAAGGAGATATTTGGAAAGAAGTAGAAAATGACTAGAATAAACTTAAACTGTTGCCCGTTTTACTCCTTCACTTAATAATAAAAATCTTAGTTTAAAATTATGTTCTGATCTATTTATGAATTTTTTGAGTTAGATTCCCTCCTGTTAGCCATTGCAGATCACGAACTCAGCAGGGTAACAAAAACAACGAAACTGATAACAAAAATAATAACAAATAATAACAGTAACAATAACTTAGAATTCCACAGCAAGGAAACGGCGGTAGATACGGCAACGCAGTCCGATGCGATCTCTTCGAGAGCAGGAGTGAGACTGGTTTCCTCCCCACTACCTTCCCAAACAAACAGTCTCCTATTGGCTGCTGCTAACTGGTGTAAAATTACAGCTCGTGCATTACTAAAGAGGCCAAAGCTTCCTCTATCAAGGTAAGTATATCTTATTCAGATGAACGAATATGCCTTGCCTATTTAAACAAAAGTATGTGGTTGCGCTCCAAATTTTCGGCGCGGAAACGAAAATTTCACCGCAAAATTTCATGTTGTTTATTAAATCTTAGAACTAAAGTAAAATTACAAGTCATGCGTTACCGAAGAGATCGAAGCTTCCTCTATCAAAGTGCGTATAGCTTATTCAGATGTACCAATATGCCTTCCGTAATTAGACAAAAGAATGTGTTGGTGCACCGAATTTCCGGGGCAAAAAGGAAAATTTCAACGCAAATTTTCACCTAGATTAAAAAATACAGTAACAATAGTAAAATTACAGGACGTACATTACTGAAGAGGCCGAAGCTTCCTCTATCAAAATGCATTTATCTTATTTAGATTGACGATTATTCCTTGCGTAATTGGCGATTTTTCTGGGCAAAAAAGGAAATTTCACGTAGAGTATAAAAACTATACTAAAGTTATAAGATATGCATTACTAGAAAGGGCAAAGCGTTCTCATTCAATATATATAAAGGTTATTAAGATTTACGAAAATCCCTTGCGTCAATAGGCAATAAAATGTGGTGGTGTACCGATTTTTCAGGGCAAAAATGAAATATCATTACAAATGCGTGTAGCAATGTTTGTGTGTGACGTATGATACTTTAAGTTCTACTGCTTAAAAATATCATCTTTTAAGTAACTACACAAAA
The DNA here is from genome assembly GCA_036926305.1 of Uropetala carovei. NCBI lineage: Eukaryota > Metazoa > Arthropoda > Insecta > Odonata > Petaluridae > Uropetala > Uropetala carovei. The sequence continues at coordinate 36,695 of JAXCHB010000339.1, forward strand.
AAAATTCCACCAAAAAATATTGATAACATCAAAAGTTATGATTTTTTAAAATGTTTCGTTGTTTTTCAAAAAACTCCTCCGTCGTAGAGGGGTTAGGCCATAATCGCAAATATTTCGTCTTTTTTTTAAAAGCAGCAGTGTTATTTAAAAAGTGAATTTATACCTCCCTTACATTCCTTTCGGGAGAGAGAAATGAGAGAATTATTTTAGCTTTTATGGGAATAGGCAGGTCGCAAGTTTCGCGAAAAATCCTATATTAAATCGAATTGAGAGCGTTTTTTATGGCACAGAATTTTAGACGAATTGATAGAGTATTGGCCACTACTACATTGCCAAGACATTCCGAGAAGTGACAGAAAAGTCTATTAAAAAACGGAACGCTTTGATTTTGTCCATTTACCGAAATTGAGTTGCATCATTGGGTCACCATGGCGTTATCGGAGCGGTTAAAAAAAATTTTTAATAAGTGGGGATGACTCCGCGAGCGTAGTCGAGTATAAAAGGCGTTCATGCATCGCACTTTCAGAATAGAGAGATAGGAAGAACCTAGTGAATCATTTTCTTGGCCGCTTCATCCTTAAAGAGGTATGTATCTACATATTACTTTTTTTATACTCACGGTGAAACATATATCGTCGAAAGGAAAGTTTTTTTCTTATTTTTTAAGACTGCCGTTGGCAACATAAATATCTTTTTTAATTTATTTATTTTCTGCAGGTAAAAATGAACGACAAAAACCGAGGAAATCAGTTAAACCCAAACCACCAACCTACCGGACCAGGTTAGTGCCTGGAAATTCATTTAAAAAATTCCCTTTTTGAAAAACATCCTTCGATTGTTATATTTGTTTTTACTCTTTTGGAACGGAATATGTGAGAGACTTCGTAAGAAATTTAAAAGTCCCTTGGACGCGATATTAGCTTTGTGCGTATTAGACATTTGTCGAGTCGTCAGTTTTAACTCAAAATTATTAAATTTTCAAGTTGAAATTATTAGATAATTAAATAGAAATTACTTCTATGGCATTTTTATAAAAATAATTTTAATCCCCTGAATAAGTTTTCACTATTTTCCCGATGATGTCCGAGCACGCTTGTGCGTGATAGAAATTTTTGTGCTGTAACTGAAAAAATTTATAAATAGATCGTAACAAAATTTTAAACTTAAGATTTTTATTGGTATTAATTCAATGTCTAGAACGGGCAACAGTGGAAGTTTTTTCTTGTCATTTTTTTGTTTCCAAATATCTCCTTTATAACTACATTGACGTACACATTTGTCATAATTAAAAGTGTAGAGAATGTAATTTTCTACAAGTAATGTTTGATTAATTTCTTTGAAACCGATTATTTAAGAGATATTTTTATTGAACATTTATACAAAAGAGATTGTTTGAAAGATATTTCGGTCATTCGACTGAATTTATGTTAGGTACGTCGCTAAGTGATACCATCGTTTCCGTTGCAATGATAAAAATAACTAATTGTTGTTAGCGATGTGTACGTTTGCAAGTGCAAATATGTTTTCGAATCCATTTTTTGATTTCCTTAGCAACAAATACACATATTGTTTCCCTATTGCCTTTTTTAATTTTTCACCGTGAAAATTATTCGGGGTTTAAAAATTATTCAATAATGTAAATACCGATAATTATTCTTGAGGACTCTAACGTCGAGATCAATCATATCCGTAACTCCGTATGGAGAATGTCGTGTGCTGTGCACAAATGATGTTTTTATAAATGCGAGAAGGTATGCTTTTGGAAAACATTCGCTCATTCACTATTGCGCGAATACGTCCGTCTTAAAACGAAGATGGTCATTTGATGAAAAGAGTACCCACGGCGGGATGCAAAATAATTTGACTAAAATTTAACAAGGATGTTTCATTCGCCGCCGTAGAATAGAAAGTGCCAAGTGAAAGCGACTCGCCCTGTTTTTTCTTTCTTGCATTTAATTTACCGCGATCTTTTTATCCTAGATATCGGTTAAAGCGACGCATGTCTTTGTTTTATTTACAGGACATCAAGCTGGCCAAGGCGGTGACGGGTCAAAAGCCAACCGGGACAACCGCTCTAATCAGCTGAATTCCAACCACCCCGAATTTAAGGGAAAGAAGTAATGAGATGTCTCATTTTTAACCTTCATGTATCGACATAATGTCTAACACGGAATAAAAAGCAATGAAATAAGATTTTTCTTCGTATTATTTCCTCAAAGTCACTTTCGATGAAATAAACGACTCTCCGACGCTGGGAGAAGCTCGTGTTTTTTTTCATTCGTCGTTTCTTCATTGGAGCTTTGTAAAAAGTGAAATTAATCGCTTGTTATGAATGAAGAAACTTCCTAATAAGAATTTAAAATTTTTATAAAATGGAAAGTACTCGCATAGTTTTAGGGAAAATTAATCCATAAAAGATTGCTTTAACATAAACGTCGTGTGTTCTAAATTCGAAGTCCTCAATATATTATGCTCATTTGTTGTGACAAGTGGAGATATTTTTCCACTTTTGAGATGGGGTCGAGTAATTCCCAAACTCCGAGGCAGGTCAAGATATTCCCGTAAACATTTCGAAAAAGCGCTCCAGGCTTTTCCGGAGGTTTTAATGGATTGTCATTTAAAACTTAAATCATCAATTATAAATACAGTCAGCTACCCTGGAACGCGTTGGTTAAGTTCCTCGGGAACGCCGTGTTGGGTGAATCTGCGATGGAGGAACTTAATATCTTATGGGATTGAGTGGGATACGTGATCGCGCCCGCGTGATGTCTCCGATAAATGCCTAGATATGTATGTAGATTTTTTGTTCATAAGTGGAAATCCCAACTTATATTGATTGCACTTAAAGGGGCACCCGACCCTCCTCGAACGCGGTGGTCAAATTTTTGGAGAACGCCGCATTGGACGAACTTAATATTTTATGGCCTTGAGTTGGATACGTGAACGTGGCCGCGTGATGTCTCCAATAAATATCATGAAATGTAGATTTTTTTATAGATAAATGGAAAAAATCTCGATCTTGTACATTTTTATACGTCTTCACTCATTTACTTATCCTTCACTTCAAATACGAAGAATTAATGGAGAAGTAATATTTTTCCATCGCATTTGCATTATTTAATAACAGTTTTTAAAAAATATGCTGTTCGACTTGTGTAATTGGAATTTACTTCACTTTCTCATGTAGACATTTAAAAAATAAATCATTATTTATATCATTGACTCGGAGAAACGTAAAATATTTATCAGCATATAAATAAATGCTACTGCAATATTAAAAATCCGATTAGGGAAACAGATGAAGGGAACCGTATCGGCCGTCCACCGATCGTTTTTAATTTTTATTGGAGATATTTCCGTCACTAATTAGTAGAAACGGTGGAATTTTCGTGTTATTTTCATGCTAAAACTCCTCCAGTTGGATAAGTTACTCTCACATGTCCAGTAACCATTATAAGGGTTGTTTATTTTTTATTTTCAGTGCAGAAATAAGAATGTCCTCATAATTAAAACATGAAATATTGTCCGACTTTTGTACTTGACTTGTTAAAATTCTTACTCATTCTGAGAAATATTAGAGATGGATACAAATGGAGGATACTCATAATCCCATTAAAGAATTATGAAATGGCTAGTATGTACTCGCATCGTTATAGGGAAATTTATTCCACCTCCGGTAACAAACACACACGCAATCTCACGCACTCCAACTCCAGGGACCCTTTTTTTTGTTCGCACACACTCAAATACGCACAAGCCAAAAAACACAAGAGTAAGTACTTCCTTTCTAAAAATGCCTAAATGCATATTTCGGGATTAAAGATTCCATCCTCAGTAGTTCGATGATTAGTTTGGGCGAGGCTATGTATTTACCTGCCGTACCATCTGATCGCTGCTTATTTTCCTACCAGACCTATTTATTTTAACATTTAATGGCGAGGTTGAGACTCCACATCCCCTTCTTCCACATAATCGTAGATCAGGGGTCGGCAACCTACGGCCCTCGGTCCTCTTGAGGCCCCCGAGGGCGTTTTATGCGGCCCTGAAGCCATGTTGAAAAAGTTATTGGTATAATTTAACACAGTCAATTCTATATTTTTCAGCGAAATTATGGTCTGAAAATCTTTTCTGGTGTGTTAACGCCATCAAACTAATTAGAATTGATTTTTACAAATATGAGATCAGAAAATCTCTAGGTAAATTCTGATTGAAACGCTCATCCGGTCCACTGCTTTTGCAATTTTCAATGCGGCCGTCCGAACCGTTCACAAGAACGAATGTGGCCCGCCATATAGAAAAGATTGCCGTAGACAGTTATAATAGACGGGTATTTTCAATAATTATTAGTTTTTAAATCTTTTAAGCTGGTTAACGTTAATGTCATTATTATTTCTATCTTAATAATTCAATTTTCATTCAGTTGCTGAGATGCTAACATTTAAAAATCAGCTGATTATAAGACGAGCTTTATTTCGGCAGTAAGCTATAGTGAAAGTAATGAGAACGGGCCAGCTAGAGGTGATTCACTTTCGTTCTCATCTTTGATATTCATGCGATTTTTTTCGTGTACATTTCTCGAGAGGAAGCTTTGGCCTCTTCAGTAATACACGACTTGTAATTTTGCTATTGTTCTAACGTTTTATAATCAACGTGTAAATTTGCGATGAAATTCTCTTTTACCCACAAAATTACGTTTTCTCTGCCTTGTGAGAAAATTGTTCGCCTGTTTGAGTTATGAAAGAAATATGTCTCCTTTATGCAATGTACAGTCATTTGTAAAAGTCTGTTGGCAAGCTCGGTCGCGACGCTCACGGCCAAACAGTGAAGTTGAAATATATGTTGGCACTACGTGAGTTGCAGCGAGAAAGGGGAAGGGTGGTGTGGGGTATATGTTTTGGAATTTCGAGCAAATGAGGGGAATCAAGAAATGGCCGTAGAATTGCAGGCTACCGGGGTCGAATGGAGACCGCTTCTCGCCCCGGTGGAAGGACCTCGAAGGAGAGATCCAAAGACGGGAAAGTGTTTTCCATGCTCATCCTCGGGGATATTCCACGTCTGAAACGGTTTACCGTAGGATATGGATTTCCATTTACGCTGGACGAACACTGTGGCTGCGTTGCCGTGATCGCTAGGGACTTGAACCGACAACGTAGTAAAGGATGTGGACGCGTGCATTAATACAAAATTTTTAATTTAAATTTTCGCTTATTTCATGGAATTGAGCTTGTATTTTTAGAGTTATTTTTTAATGAAAACCGAAAAGATGATTTTCTACGGCAGAAAATTGTAAGTTTTAATAACAGTAGATATAGCAGTATCTGTTATTAGAATAAGTATTACAGTTTACTGGAAGTAAACATTAAATCGACATTGGCACTCTAAATACATAATGGACGATAATTGCTGTATATTTTGCTGCATTATTAGAATTATGTTTCATTTAATCATATTTTTACCATTACCAGAGAACTATGAGAAGTTCTTCTTTTCAACAAATACATAAAATAGAATTCAATTGTTTTATAAGCAAAATGCATTTCCATTGCGTTATCAGTAATAACTACTAAATGTCCTAAATTAGTGCGAATATTTTGGAATAATATGTATAATTCGGCATTGTAGCAAATTTGCTACCACGCTTTCACTAATTCCAAAAATCCGCTCCCCCGAGGGTTCATGAAGATATTACGTTTTTTTTAATTTGTCGCTCGGATTTTTTAATTTGGAATCAGCCGCTACGCAATCCGCCTCTGTTAAATTCCTATTTCTCCCTTAAATATGACCGCGCAAACGTATGCATAAGGAAAATGTCATTTCTAGTTGTGAGAGGATGCTCTGCTACACGCTGCCGAATCGCCAAATCTTGATCTTCAGTTGTGCATCTGGGCCGGCCCGTTCGCGGTTTATTTTTGAGATCACGGTCCCCGTCGTTGCTACGTTTGACCCATCTGTACACGCAATTTCGGTGCACACCGAACTGCCTTGCTACTTCGGCGACCGAATGTCAAGCAGCCACCCTCCCCACAATCTCTCCTCTGACCGCAGGCGAAGTCTCAGCAAACGGAGCTCGATCCATTTCCAATGCCCGATGAATGCTAGCTGCGAGTGTATAACTAGTGGCGAATTGGAAGTGGGAAACGGACCGAAAAAATGCCCGCTTTTGGCCAAGGCGGCACCACAGGTCCACAGACCATCGGCCCACCGGAATTTTGTCCAGTGTCCCGGTAGCCCAATCCACCCGTTCAAAAACCTACTTGTCAAAAGAAGTTAAAAACTGAGCAAAACAGTAGGTCTATTAAATCTTAATACTGAACCAAATAGTAATTTTTTATAATAAAAACGTATTTAAACGTATTAGAGAATTTAATAGCTTTCATTTTCATGAGGTTTCCAACTCCTTCTTTCCACATACAATCGGTGAGTTACACAAATTAAAGTTAAATTGAAGGATTAATATAATTCTTAATTTTACGTTATGCGGGTGGATGCTAAACAAGCCCTTGGTAAATTTCATTAACCTCATTTCCCGTTATCCTCTTCCTTCACTCCCCTTTCCATTCCACACACTCGATATATCGGCGAAAATGGAAAACCACCTTGGTGAACCATATCAGAGACGTGGAATATCTTCGAGGATTTGCGCTGAATCGTAGTCGGGTCTGGCATGAACATGGAATAGGCTTTTCCGTCTCTGGGTCTCAATTTCGAGACCTTTCCTCAGGGGCGAGGCGCTATCTCAATTCGACCCCGGTAGCCTGCAATTCTACGACCATTTCCTGATTCCACTCATTCCTGGTCCTGGTCCTGGTCTCTCCTGTCCAGCGCGGAATTGCCGCGCAGATGGTTACAACAGTCGTTCCGGGCGAGATTCCTCCGCCCCTTGCGACTCTAATGGCATTGCAAACGTTTTGTGTTGGTGCGTATTAATTGTCTAGATACCGTGTTACCTAGAAGGTGGCGAGAGCGAAAGAAGCAGACGAAAGACTCCGCGAGCGGAGTTTGTTATGGGGACGACGTGACGTAAAAACAGTAAACAAAAACAAAACGGTAAAAGAAAAGAAAAAGGGAAGGGAAGGGGAAGGGGAAGCAGGCCATCTGGCCTTAATGGCCTCCGCCCAGCTGACTTCGCCGGGACGGGGGGAGGGGGGAAGCATCGGGGCGGTGATTACGCCCCGATGTGTGTAAACACCGGCGACTTTGCCGGTGACGGAAGGGAGGGGAAGAGATCGGGCGGTTTTGCCCGGCGGCGGCCGCCGCCTCGTAGGCAGCGGAGAAGGATGCCCGGCGGGTCGCTTTCCCGCCAGGGGTACGTCCCGCGAATTTTTAATTCGCGGGGATTTCACGCGGGGCAGATGATACCCCGCGTATCCGGATCTCTTTTTAAAAGAAGGAACACCCGGCCTAGTTGGGCCCGGGTGGGAATGGTTCCACCCCGCAGTGACTTCCTACGGGGTGGGGGAAGACTTTTTCCCATGACATCTTTTAAAAACACATAATGAAGATGAACGGAGTTAATGTGAGGGAAAGGATAGCGAGACAGAGTAAACCCTATTTTGTTAAATAAGGAGTATTTCCTTGGGTCGTTTAAATTTGCATTTTATTGACGCGTTGTAATTCCAAATGTTGACGGTGTGCGGAGTATTAACAAGGGACTTCTCGAAGCTCGCGACCCTTCTTCGAATGAAGTCGTGTATGGCCGGGATCCGGTGTGCATTTCTAATTTCGTAAGCCGGTACGAGTCGGGGCTGGTTCGTGATGAAGCGTAATGTTTTGTTTTGGAATGTTTCTAATTTTGTTCTGTTCGTTTTTGCCGTGTTACCAAACAACTCACAACCGTACAGCAGGGTGGGCCGAATGATGGACGTATATAAACGAATTTTATCCCCCAATTTCAATTTTGATTTTTGCCTGAGGAGCGGCGCAAGCAATTTCCTTACGCCGCAAGCTTTACGCAGCGCCTGCTGTACGTGCAACCCCCATGTGAGTTTGCTGTCAAGGTGTATCCCTAGGAATTTGTGGCTGGAAAGCAATGGTATCTGGGAGCCTCGCAGCTGGAGGCGGAAGGAAGGTTGAAATTTGGGCCTTTGTGTGAAGTTGACATGCACGCTTTTGTCAGCGTTTATGTCAATCTTCCAGTCCAGCGTCCACTTTTGGAGAAGATTCAGATGATCTTGGATACGTCGTACAGCCGTATCGACGACCCGCGATTGTGAAGAAATCGCAGTGTCGTCTGCAAACATGTAGACTTGAGTATGTGGAGATGATGGGAGGTCATTGACGTATAGGTTGAAGAGGATAGGACTTAAGGTGGATCCCTGGGGGACACCACACGTGATCCTACGGGTTTGGGAAAGCCGGCCTTCTACCGCGACTCGCAGGGATCTTCCGAAGAGGAAGCTCCTGCCTAGCTTCTGCAGGTACAATGGAAAATCCATTGCGGCAAGTTTAAGTAGCAGACCTTCGTGCCACACCTGGTCGAAGGCCTTCGCCACGTCAAGGAAGAGGACCTCAGTTCTCATCCGAGCATTGTAGCCGTCAGTAATGTTTTCCACCAAACGGAGAATTTGGTGGGTCGTGGCCGTATTCCACTCATTCGCTCGAACTTCCAAAATATATACCCCACACCACCCTTCCCCTCTCTCGCTGCGAATCACGTAGTGCCAACATAAATTTTAACTTCACTGTTTGGCGTGAGCGGCGCGACCGAGCTTGTCCACAGACTTTTACATATGACTGTACACACAATGTACTTGAGGTCCTTCTAAAAATCGCTTTTCACATCACCAAGAATGCTTTCCTCTTCGACGATCCTTCATCGGCCGATATAAGTCTTTGTTCCTCGCAGCCAAAGAAAGCACCTTTCGATTTTCACACAGCGCCTGGACTTTTCCTTTCTCTCCACAGTTAAAAAAAACCATCCTCTTACCAAAATCGGCTCTCTCTGTGCCTTGCTGCATTTGACTTCATGAGTTTCAATTCCCTTGCCAGAAGATGTTCCCCCACCTCCTATAGTCGCTTCACCATCTGAAGGCTCTTGGCCTACTTAGAGCAAGTAGCCAATCACGAACGTTTCCCATTCCATCGCCCCTCTCAACTTTCGTGCGGGAGAGAAGATATCGGTGCGCGTTGCCAACTCTTGCGGATTTTCGCCTTCAGCTGATATACTACGCAATTTCTAATGGCAACGCATCCCGATGTGATCTCTTCGAGAGCAGGAGTGAGACTGGTTTCCTCCCCACTACCTTCCCAAACAAACCGTCTCCTATTGGCTGCTGCTTACTGGCGTACGCCCCGTTTTCAAGGCCAAGAGACTTTAGATGTTGGAGCGACTATAGTAGCTGATAGGCACTTCTCAAGAATATTACGCTCGAACCTCAGAAAGAAGTCCTATGGCAGAGTGTGGAGAGAGGGCGAGGCCGCTGCCAAGCAGTACCGAGGCCACGCGATGACGAAGTGAAGGGGTTTCTTTTGCTTTTTTATTTTTTTCAGTTTATCTAAAAAGTCCTTCCGTCCCCCAGGCACACGAAACGGTGCGTTAAAATGAAAGGCTAACTCAAAACCGTAACATGACTAATATTTTGTGAATCAATAATTATGTTTTATCGATATTTAGCATTAGGGAAAACTAAAAGAAAGAGCGCATTAAAATCAATTTTTGACATAAATATATATTTTTTATTGATTACAATAATAATAAATGAATTTTATGGACAATTTATAATAATTATAATACACAGTTTTTGTCTTTTGTATTCCACGGACCTACGCAGTTTCGATTTCTCAAGTTGACCCATATAGTGCGTATAGACGAGGAAACGGTCACGCTCGGATATGATTCACGGTATCTTTTCAAAGACTTCGCTTACAAGAGATATGTTTACGATGCTATAATGTAAATTTCATGCTGAATCCAATTACGAATGTGTACATTTTCTAAAACAATCGGGAAAGGACTTGTAAGCTAATATGTAACTTTTAAAAGTTTTCCGTAGTCTGTGTCTGAAAACTCATGATAAATACAACTCCATATCTCCGCTTCTAATGAATGAAATGTAACCAATTTTTCTATTTGACTTACGTAATGATTAAGAATGATGACTGTGTAACTAAAACGTTTATATTATTAATGAAACGCCTTTTAAAAAATCATAAATACAACACTTAGTTAAACATTTCCAGTCACGACATGGAAAAGTTGGCATGCGACAAACGTTTTAGCTAATTGGTTTAGAAAGGTACATTCAGCGAATGATGTTTAGTAATGTTAAAATGTTTCTTGGAATAAAATTTTATGTCAATACCTTTCATAGTTCACGCTATGCTGAAGGTTATATAAACCGCGAACGCGCACCGTAACATTAACCGATTACTGTTCATTCGCTTCTATGTAGCAATGTTTGTGTGTGTCGCACGATATTTTAAATGACTCTGTTTAAAATTTTCATCTTTTTTGTAACTACATAAAAAATTTCATCAAAAAATATTGAAACATCAAAAGTTATGATTTTTTAAAGTTTTTCGCAAGTTTTTCGTGGTTTTTCAAAAAACTCCTTCGTCCGCTGAGGAGGGAATTCGTAAAAACTCCTCCGTCATAGAGGAGTTAAAAGAATTTATGTTTTTCGATTTGATTTCACATTATTATATAGAAATATTTTTTTCCGTTAAGAAAACGTGAAAAACAACATTTTTTTCGTTGTTTTACTTAGGCAAAACTAAATTCCCTCTGCTGTGACGGCGCCTGATCTACTGGTTGACGGGCATAAAAATGACTTCTTCTGTTTCTTCAACGTCAATCTCTATCTATTCATAACAATTTATTTATATCTCTAATTTATATTCAGAATTTATCTCCTCTGTTATGTAGGATTTTGTTCTACCTATATCTTCTAAGAAAGTAATTCGGAAAAAACTCGATAATTTCCATCAGAAAATCTCGTATTTAGAAAGAATACGCTCAACGACAACGCATAAATTGATAACTGCTCTCAAGATTTCATATGTCCTTCAGTTTGCAAACTAGAAAGATATGCTGACATCTAAAGCTAATATTCTGAACCTCTAGAGCAGTGTTTCCCGGAATTGAGTTGCATCATTGGGTCAACATGGCGTTATCGGAGCGGTTGAAAAAAAAACTTTTCAATAAGTGGGGATGACTCCGCGAGATAGTTGGGTATAAAAGGCGTTCATGTATCGCACATTCAGAAGAGAGTGAGATAGGAAGAACCTAGTGAATCCTTTTCGTGACCGTTTCATCCTTAAAGATACATATTACATTTTTATACTCACGATGAAAGATATATAATAGAAATGAAAGTTCTTTCTTATTTTTTAAGACTGCCGTTGGCAACATAAATATCTTTTTCAATTTGTTTTTTCCAGCAAGTAAAAATGGACGACTTAGACCGCACAAAGCAGTGCAACCCAACCCATGTACCCACCGGACCAGGTTAGTGCCTCGATATTCATTTTAAAAATTCTCTTTATGAAAAACACCCATCGATTATTGTTTGTTTTATTCCTCTTTTGGAGAGTAAAATGTGAGAGACTTCGTAAGAAATTTAAAAGTCCCTTGGACGCGATATTAGCTTTGTGCGTATTAGAAATTTGTCGATTCATCAGTTTTAACTCGTATTTCTTTAATTTTCATGTTAAAATTATTAGATAATTAAATAGAAATTATTTCTACTAATCCCCTGAATAAGTTTCCACTATTTTCCCTATGATGTCCGAGCACGCGTGGGTTTGATAGAAATTTTCGCTCTCTAACTCAAAAAATTCATAAATAGATCAGAACAAAATTTTAAAGTAAGATTTTTTTTATTAATTCAAGGACTAAAACGGGCAACAGTGTAAGTTTATTCTAGTCATTTTCTATTTGTTTACAAATATCTCCTTTATAACAACTACATTTACGTGCACATTTGTCATAAGTAGTTAAATGAGTAGAGAATGTAATTTTCTACAAGTATATTTGATTAATTATTATCAAACCGATTAGTTAAGAGATATTTATATTGAAACATTTATATGAAAGGGATTGTTTAAAGGTTATTTCGATTATTCGCGGGAATTTATTGTATGCACGTCGCTATGTGATACCATTGTTTCAGTTGTTGGTAGAGATGAGTATGTTGCCAAGGGTAAATTTGATTGCGAATTCATTTTTTGTTATCCATTGCAATAGCTGAAAATTTGGTTTCCCTACTGTTTTATCAATGTAATAAGTGATTCGAAGTGTTTTCCAATGTGAAAATTATTCAGTGCTAAAAATTATTCATTCGTGCAAATGTCGATAGTTATTCTTGAGGACGCTAACTTCGAGAGCAATCATATTCGTAACTCAGTATGGAGAAAGTCGGGTGCTGTACACAATAGATTTTTTTATAAATGTGAGAAGGAATGATTTTGGAAAATAGTCGCTCATTCACTAATGCGTGTATACGTCCGTCTAAATACGTAGAATTGCCATAGGATGAAATGAGTACACACAAGGGGATGCGAAGTAATTAACCTACAAGTTTGCATTGATTTTTCATTCGTCAATTATAATAAAAAGTGTGAAGAGAAAGTGACTCGCTAAGCTTTTTCTTTCTTACATATTATTTGACGCGATCTATTTATTCTAGAAATCGATTAAAGCGACGCCTATACGTATGTTTTCATTTACAGGACACCAAGCTGCCTACGGCGGTGCCGGGAATAAAGACGAACAGGACAACCACTCTAATCAGAAGAACCCCAACAACCCCGAATTTAAGGGAAAGAAGTAATGAGATGTCTCATTTTTAACCTTCATGTATCGACATAATGTCTAACACCGAATAATAAACAATGAAATAAGATTTTTCTTCGTATTATTTCCTCAAAATCATCTTCGATAAAACAAACGTCTCTCTGACGCTGGGAGAAGCTCGTGTTTTTCATTCGGCGTTTCCTTATTGGAACTTTGTAAAAACTGAAATTAATCGCTGGTTATGAATGAAGAAACTTCCTAATAACAGTTTAAAATTTTTATAAAATGGAAAGTACTCGCATAGATTTAGGGGAATTTAATCCATAAGAGATTGTTTTAACTTAAACGTTTACCATTCTCCGTCGTGTGGTCTAAATTCGATGTCGTGAATATATGCTCATTTGTTTTGACAAGTGGAGATATTTTTCCACTTTTGAGATGGGGTCGAGGAATACCCAATCTCCGAGGCAGGTCAAGATATTCCCGCAATCATTGCGAAAAAGCGCTCCAGGCTTTTCCGTAGGTTTTAATGAATTGTCATTTAAATCTTAAATCATCAATCATTAATACAATCCTAGAGAACGCCGTGTTGGGTGAATCCCCGATGGAGGACATTAATGTCTTATGGGATTGAGTGAGATACGTACGTGAATGCGGCCACGTGAAGTTTCCGATAAATACCTAGAAGACAGGTAGATTTTTTTAACATACATAAATATAAAGTCCAAGGTATATCTTGTGCATTTAAATGGGCAGAAGCCTTAAAATTTGCACGTATTTTATCTTCACTCTTCCTTATCGTACGTGTGATAAGACTCATTCACGCCATATTCCCACCCTACCGATGCTACACTCAAACCGATTCGTAACTTATCAAGGATCTAAATTTTCTAAACTAATGCCTTGACATGCTGATTTTCTTTTCCTGACTACCACTTTAACATACTTTACGTTTTCATTCCAAACTAAGGATATTACAAAAAAACTGAATTACTGAACTTTGCGCGATCACAGCTTACACGAGACTGATGGAGTGGAGAGAGCAGCGCTCACCAAACAAATGAAAACAGTGTTAAGTTGTCTAATATGAGTTGAATGAAAAGGCCAACATTGCCGTTGCAGAGATTTTTGGTTTACCAATCGGTAACATAGGTTCGAAGTGGGTTTTCTATATCTCGAATATTTTGCAATATTTCGAGACGAATTTCGCATGCAGTTGGCACAGAAATATTTCCAATGAGAAGGACAGCAGAGCAGAAACTCAAAATATCTCGATTTTTTACATTTTTTATGTCTTCAATCATTAACTTATCCACCAATACAAATACGAGGAATGAATAGAGAAATAATATTTTTTCCAACGCAGTTGCATCATATAATAAAACTATTTTTTAAATTTATGGTGCTCGAATTGTTCAATTATTATTGTTATAACTTTTTCATCTGGAAGTTAAAAATATAATTCATTATTATTCATATCATATACTCGGAGAAAAGTAAAATGTAAATCAGCATATAAATAAAAGCTACTGTAAGTAATAGTTAAAAGAAATAGTTAAAAAACTAATAGGGAATGAAACTAGCCGTATCGGCGGTCCGCCGATACTTTTTAGTGATTATTGGATAGGTCTTCGTCACGAATGAATATAAACGATGTAATTTTCGTATTACTTTGAGCTTAAAACTGCTCCAGATGGACGAATTACCATCACATGTCCAACAAACACTATTGGGGTTGTTTATATTTTTTCAGTGCAGAAAAGAATTATAGATCCAGAAATAAAAATAGTTATTAAATGAGAACATGAAATTTTACCCTATTTTTCTACATGATTTGGAACAGGGATATTTAACCCCTCAACGCCGAGCGACGTGTCCTGCACGTCCAACAAGAACTTCGTATGTCGCCGATCGACGTGTCCTGCACGTCCGAGGTAGTGCTTGCTTCTTTAATGTTTTACTCAATATATCATACATCTATAAAAGCATAATATATTTTGAAAGAAGAAACTTCAGGCTTTCCTGTAATGCATATCAAATAATTTTACTATTGCTTCTATATTTTATAAACTACGTCAAAATTGCGATGAAATTTTCATTTTTGCTCAGGAAATACGGAGCGTCACCACTTTTAATTGTTTATTGACGCAAGTGATTTTCAAAAATCTTAATAACCTTTATATATTTTGAAAGAGGAAGCTTTGGCCTTTCTAGTAATGCATATCTTATAATTTTGATATAGTTTTTATAGTCTACGTGAAATTTTGCAATTAAATTTTCATTTTTGCCCTGAAAAATCGGTACGCCAACACATTTTATTGCGTACTGACCTCTCCAGCGATGTCGAAGAAATAATAAGAGCGCCAACTTATATTGGTAGAACGGACCATCCTCGTAAAATAAGAGAGATAGCCTGTAGGACTGAGAGGTATAAAGGCTCGTTTTTCCCTAGAACGATAGCTGAGCAGAACAGAAGTTACGAAAGGAAATCAGCCGACGTAGAATGATACTATACATTATTATGCGCTTTACCTTGGTGCTATTGCACCCCCTGCCACACACCATTGCGGTGGCTTGCAGGGTGAACTATAGATATAGATATAGATATAGAACATATTTTTGTCTAAATAGGCAAGGCGTATTCGTACATCTGAATTAGGTATTCCGACATTGATAGAGGAAGCTTTGGCCTCTTTAGTAATGCACGAGCTGTAATTTTGCTGTTGTTTTAACGTTTTATAATTAACGTGAAATTTTGCGGTGAAATTTTTGGTCTGCGCCGAAAATTTGGAGCGCAACCACATACTTGTCTAAATAGGCAAGATATATTTGTCCATCTGAATAAGATATACGTACTTAGATAGAGGAAGCTTTTGCCTCTTCAGTAGTACACGACCTGTAATTTAACTATTGTTCTAACATTTTATAATCGACGTGAAAATTTGCGATGAAATTCTCATATTCCCAGAAAATTACGTTTTCTCTGCCTTGTGAGAAAGGTGTTCGCCTGCTTGAATTATGAAAGAAATTTGTCTCCTATATGCTATGTACGTCGTTTTCAAAAGTCTATTCACAAATGGAGTGGCGCCACTTTCGCTCTCGCTGATGTATTTAACTTCATCCATTACCTATGTATTCCATGACTGAACTAGAACCGAGTAATCCCACAATGATTTATGTCCAGTATTTTAGTTAAATCACCTTTTTATCAATGATTACTGGAAAATAATGTTCAGAAGTGAATCAAATCCATCTATTTATGTAAGCATCTAAATTTTCACAGACCTATTGAAAGTAATATTTTATTTCACCGCATATTGCTATCGGCGATTTTTGTGTTTGATATGGAATTAGACTATAAACCACTTTATTAAACTCTTTTTATTTTCATTCAATAATACGTAAATTGTTTTGCTCTATACGTCATCTTAATACATATTATAACAGTATAATTTATTGAATAATTAGAATAAAACAACATCACGATGATCGACAGACATATAGACCCCAGACGCCCACATTTTTGTGCGTGCGCCTACTTAAGGGTTATTAAAATCGACGCTTCGACAGCGTGAAGGATGAATATGACTAATTGTAAGAAAGGAAACTGCGAAGGGATATAAAAGAAGAAGCGATAGATAGCGCGAAGGAATAGCTCTTACGCAAACGGACTTCCAAACACCTTAACAACTCCGTAGATAAGGCAATTGACGAAAGATAAATGCAAGGGTCAATCAATAAGAAAAAAGAATCTAAAAAATAAACGGAAAAACACCCGTTCTTACAGACTTTGCTTGGCCCTTTAGGACTTTCGAAATACAACGGAAGAAAACTGTGTGAAAACTTACACACAGGCCTGGACGTGGTTATGCCGAAAAGGGTGGGCGCTACGAAGTTTCCTATTCAACGTAACATCTAATGTCAACTGAGAACCTTGGCGTGCAACTCGGGTCATACGCCCTCATACGTCTCCAGCTATCCATTCAATACACGCCTAACTGGAAAATTTTGAGACAATTCAAACGGAGCGTAGAATAAAACTTAACATTCGTCTAATTATTCGGTCGGTTACACCGTTGGTTTTTGATGGAAACAGAAAATTAAATGCTTCCAATGCATCTGAAAAGACAGGATCTTTGGGCACTTAAGAGTTTAATTACTTGGATTTGAGATTTTTCCTGGTCGGATTCAGGTTTTACTTTCTACCTTCAAAAGGTAAAACAGACTTCAAAAACCTTTCGTCAGAGCGTGCGATCCTTTGTTAGTTCTTAAATCTGTCGCTGGAGTCCTCCTCAATACTTCGTCCGCGCGGTCCGCGCTATCGCTGTCGACGTAACGCCTCCTAACACCCTGCGCGGTAACTCACTGATGAGACACGTTTCCAAACTAGCAGCTCTGATTGTGAGCGAACTTCCCAAGTAGCGTTTGCTTCAAATGTCAAATGTTTTGTAAATCGAAAACTATAATCGAATGTGAACCAATATCTGAAACGTTCCGTCAAAGTAATACGGAATCTATGATTTCTCGATCCTTTGGAAAAGTATGATGCTTTTTTAAACGACGCTCATTTTCACTACATATTACTTTTTTTAAGTTCGAACACATTAAATTTTATTATTTTAAGATTAAATATCATAAACAGATGGATTTGATTTAGAAGTAAATTTAAGTAGGTAGGAATCGTTGGCGAAGAGCACAACTCTAAATAGAGCTTAATTACAACATTATTTTTTCTATATAAAAAACTGACGATATACAAATTCAAAATTATACTGAAAAATTTTAAAATGCTAAGGGTATTCGTCAGCGAAACGAGAGATGATTCACGTGGAATTCTAACAGTAATAAGACGAAAGCGTCGGAAAAATTCCAAGAATTTAAGTAATCCAGTATTGACCTATTCAAATATATACAAGTAATTACGTGTATTTTATGAAAATAAGTGATATGGAACATTATTTCATACGATGAAGGATATTGCCGCTCTGGACCTTGATTTCTCAATGTCTGAAATAACGTTTGGTTTACATTTTCACGAGTTGTTTTTGCATCCTATAAGCTTTTCGCAAGAAATACCATTCACGTCGACCGTAACTACTCGATTCAGGCACTGGAAAAGCATTCGATAACGGTCTAATCGACGCTTTTTTTAAAATTACCTCCATCCATCGATTTATATTCATGGGATGAATATTCGTCACTAAGGAGAGGAATAAAAGAAAGCCAGTTTATTTAACAATCAGTCAAGCAATTAAAAATTTTTTATTTTAAAACGGAAATTCATCCTATTATTAAATGTGTCAGTGTCATATTTAGGTTCTCCTCATATAAGAGCTAAGGTGAGGAAAATATATTTTTTAAACGCCATTGATATACAGATTTGGACTGGTCAGATATTGGTCACCTTAATGTATAAGCATCTTTTGAAATATTATGATTTACTTGAGTTTTTCTTGTACGAAACTAATTTTCGGGCGTGTTTTTTCCGGCGAGGTAAGAGATTTGAATTATTCTCTGTCACAAAAACGAACTTCATTCCTTTATTCGTGCGATCGCAGAATTTTTATCCTCGCAGTTCAAATCCAACGCATGGAAAACAGGAGAATAATGCATATATTGCACACACACTCATATTTTTTGTTTATCTATATATTCCATCGTAATGCATTTATCAAATCTTATTTTCCGTTTATCAAAGACGTGAGCAACCAATTTTTGATACTTTATTTAATATAACTGTAACATAATCGTTTCAGGTTTTTTCAATCTTTTTCAAGTTTGAAGACCTACAGAAACACCTGAAATCTCACGGACCTCTTGTACAAGTGGATTTGACATTGGACTACATACTGGGGAGTGAGATTACGTGTTAATTGCTTTAAAAGACCTGACAACTGAGTAATGTTTTCATGGTAAGAGATACTTCTTAAATTTTTACTAATAACTAATCAATTGCCACTTCTTTGAATTAATAAAATATTATTTTACGACAAGTGTCGCGGATCCTCATTTGGGAGATACATTGTTTATCGGAATAAAGACGGTGACTGCTAATTTTTTTTAAGTGGCGATAAGATAAAAAAATCGCATGGTACTACGTAGTATGACGGATGAACCATGCCCTCGATTTCTAATTCTTCGATGAATTATTGGAAAACGTAAGAGCGAAGACCAGGTGCGTTATCCTACGGTGTTCAGCAAGATGTGGACGCTTTTTCTCGAGTTATACTAATATCGGGACTTTTAGCACATGCAAATAGTACTCCCTCTACTTCTTGGAACGACGTTGATTTTTTCAAAGAAAAGTAGAAGCATGACTTCCAGAATTTTGACAAAACTTCGCCTTCTGAGGTCGGCATTTCCACTAATAACATTGGAACTTCAGGTCAGGATTACAGCAGCGAATCAACGACCCGTGAAAAGTAACAACTTTATCCAAAAACATCTTATCTTAAAGAAGTCTTACAAGTGTTGCTTGAGATGCATACATATATTTTGCAGGGTCACTCTGTAGGTTGGGTGGTATAAGTTTTTAGGAGTCACAAGCGTATGAATTGCACTCAGGTGCAAGGGGTGTTAACTGGGTGGCATAAAACCAGGGGCAGTGTATGTAATGTTGGTGGCCAACATTTAAGGGGCAAATCAATGAAAAGTTGGTTGCATTTTTGGACTTTGCACTATATTACGTAAAATATCTTTTAATTTATGCACCGTTATTGTACATGGGAATAATTATGCATCCTTATATCGGAAGAATTCCAATTTTGATCCCAAAATCTTTGGAAATAATTGCGTCCTATACGTGGTTACTTACGGTTGACTTTTTTGAAAGTCGACAAGAATAAACTAACCTCCATATTTACCCGGCATTGTTTATTTCAACAAAGTTTGTATTTTGGATGATATCCTATGCAAATCACGAGATTTTATCAGATTCTCTTGAAGAGCTTAACACAATTAAATTAACTTTTACAAATACAGGTACACCTAAAAAGTGCATATTCATCGAAATGCTAAAGTCGATATTTTTCATATATAGTTCATCCTCTATATTTCCCTAATGTAATAAAGTAAAAAATATCGACATTCCTCGGAGGAATGTTACATCGTTCCGTCTCGATAGTTTTCATCCATTCCATACTTTGTAGGTAGTTGATTTTCAGGTGGATTACGGAAGAGACAGAGAGAGAGAGAGGGAGAGAGAGAGAGGGGGGAGAGAGAGAGAGAGAGGGAGTGCGCGACGGCGGAAATCACGAACGCATAACTCAAATCGTCTCATTGTCAAACATTAGCGCTCGTCACGTCAAAACTGTCGCGCCACTTCGGTGAAAACGTGTATGAAAGGAGGAGGGAGGAAAATGAGAGGATTTTATGGTTTCGTTTGTGCCGCTATAGTCCGATCAAAAGAAGATCTTCGACAAAAAAAGTACAATTAAAAGGTGAATATATTACGTGAGCTTTGCTGAAGGAGAAAAAGGACGGAGAAGAGAATCTAGAAAACGCCATTGTTAGGATGTAGGGTGCGCGAAGTGTCGCGCCTGTGATCACGTCGTACAATTAAAAGGATAGCCCGTATACCGAGAGCGTTATTCTTAGAATGTATGTATTATAGGCACAGTTTTAGAAAATAAATAAAATCGCCTAAAAAATTGCATAAAATAAATATTTGAAATTTATTTATTTTTCCTCGGTCTGTCACGACCCTGGGACGATTTTATCATAACACAATTGGTGTTTCGAAAAGGATTTTTATCTCTATAAATGCAGCTTTTCAAGATCTTCCGAGGCAAAAAAATAGTTTCTCATGGGTTATCCCACAGCACAGAAAAATACATGATAGACTGCTCCGTTTCTGTTTTAACCTCTTAAACTTTCTTCAGAGTAATTTTAAAAAAATATTTATAATTAGTGTTTATACAGTCCTGTACATAAAAGTTAATAGAAAAAGCATATGCAGAAATATAACAGAAAAATTGGTGTAAATTAAAAGCGATAAAAGGAGAACATTTATTGAAAAGGTTGGAAGAAAGATTTGAACCGAAAAAGAGAACATGTTCACCTTAAAAGATAATCTCTGGCCACACCATCTACGAATCAGAAATACGAGGGTAAGTCAGAAAGTAAGGTTCCCTATTTTTT
Organism: Uropetala carovei; assembly: GCA_036926305.1. Taxonomy (NCBI): domain Eukaryota; kingdom Metazoa; phylum Arthropoda; class Insecta; order Odonata; family Petaluridae; genus Uropetala; species Uropetala carovei. The sequence continues at coordinate 57,567 of JAXCHB010000339.1, forward strand.
TATTTTGAATGTAAACAAGTTACAATGCGGAACACATGGAACAGTTATAGGCACATAGTCTATTTTTCGACATAGTCGCCTTGTCTGTTGAGGCACTTATCATAGCGGTAGATCAAGGAATCGAAGCCTTGGTGGTAGAAAGATGCGTCCTGCGCACAATCAACGCAGTTGTTTATCAGGCCACCCTCACGAAACTTAAGGAGGCTGTTTGTCGCAAGAGGTCCGGCTTGTTGTCAAAGGGAGTGCTGCTGTTGCAAGATAATGCCCGGCCGCACACTGCTCATGCCACAGTGAATCTCTTGAACACTTGGCACTGGGAAATTCTGCCCCATCCTGCCTATAGTCCTGATTTGGCACCATCGGACTTCCACCTGTTCCCCAAACTAAAGAAGCACCTTCGAGGCCTACGCTTCCAGTCTGATGAAGACGTCTGCAGGACGCATCTTTCTACCACCAAGGCTTCGATTCCTTGATCTACCGCTATGATAAGTGCCTCAACAGACAAGGCGACTATGTCGAAAAATAGACTGAATATGTGCCTAAATCAGTTCCATGTGTTCCGCATTTAACTTGTTTACAATCAAAATAAAAAAATAGGGAACCTTACTTTCTGACTTTCCCGTAGAAAGTATCCGAGTTGGATACATTTACAATATGCTATGTATATTTCGTAGTGTGCTCAAGTCAAAACCTTATCACTATTCCGCATGTATCGGCGGTTACGATATGCGCCTTCGGACGATTTTGCAGCCTTATTTGCCGCTGTTCCTTTTGAGTCATTTCCACCCATCTTTTCTCAATTTTCACGATTCAAACCCTATCCGAAAAATAATTTATCATTAGGTAACGGGTTTTAAAAACAGGTAAACCACAAGAAAGACGTTTTGTTATCATTACTTAAAAATTTCAGAGAAATTTGCCTATTTTCCAAACATCTGCATATTTTCGAATTAATTCTACTCGGAATCTCTTCAACAAGAACAATTCATGTTCTCTCAGGCGCGCAGACGCCTATATTTTGAGTTTATTGTTCTGTCTTAACTTGTTATGTAAAAATTCCTAATAAAATCCCAGTCATGTATGACCAAGCTGGCTGAGTCCACTCCGACTTTTAGCACGTGGCATGAATCACGATTGTAGTCGTTACATAGCAAGGATTGCTCCTATACTGAAATTTTATATAAAAAAATATATATACTATATTTCAATTTCGCATATTATTTATGTTCAAACCAACGCTCTGTGTGTTGGAATCATGAGCCAAAACTTTTTTCCTTTCTATATTTGGACACTTTTAATTAAGCTGTGGTGAGACCTGTCCCCGTCAAGGTCCTCAGTCACTTTTATGTATGAGCGCATTTTGATACAACAAGCAAGAAACGATTGTAAAAAAAAAGGAATCGTTCATTCTCGCAAAAAATCGAATGCATTATGGACAGAAAATTCGAAACGGAGATTACTTACTGGAAATTATTTTTGGAGAATAGGTTTTAATTTTAATATGGTCGTAAGATAATCTAGATAGCTCACAATTTTTAAAATTTTATTTTTTCGAATCCGTTTATGTGCTTCAGCCTGCAAGCGTGTTTTAACGCTCTTGTGACACGAGTGTGTTGACTATGCACGTACGATTGCTTGCATGTTCGCCTTTGTCTCTCTAAATGTGTGTGTATATATGTGTGTGTGTGTTCGATGGCATGCGTGTGCTTATCAGTGAGTATGTGTGTGTGCGTGAGGGTGTCGCGATCATTCCTTCGTCATCCATCGAGGAAGCTTCTACCTTCTAACGCCCGTTCACCCCTCCCCCTTTCTCCTCATCCTCCCCCCTTCCCCTTCCCTCTCTCTCTCTCTTTCTACTCCTCCCCCAAAAATCCTCCCGAATGGCAGCTGAGCACCATGAGAGAGAGAGAGAGAGAGAGAATGCAATGCATTTTCCTCTTGACGTTTATGACTCGATACATCATTCTTTGTCGCGGGATTTTGTGTGGGAGGTTGCGAAGGGGAGAGGGGGAAGAGGGAGGAGGGAGAGGGAAGGGTGAGAAGGGGGAAGGAAGGGATAGGATTGGAGGGTGGAAAAGGGAGGCACGAAATGATTGCTCCCTAGATAGTTTTTTGCCTTCGATTTTCCACTCCAAAAAAAATCCGCTTTTCCCTACACGTTACGGCGCCCTCCACCCCCTCAAATTTATAATCTATCTCTCCCACATTTTCTCTCTCTCTCTCCATGCCCTCTCATTTCTTTTTTCGGCGTTAAAAAACAAGGATGTCGTCGTAATTTAAATTTTCGGTAACAAAAATTAAGTTTCGCCTAAAAAAATCGAATAAAACCAGGGTTTGAACCTCGAAGCTATGATGAAAATCTGATCCGTAGAACTCGGCGTAAAAATATTTTTTGAATTAAAATTATGATGATAAAATTTCGAATAATGCAAACTTAACCTCAAAAACCCTCCTGAATAAGCACCTAAGTATAAAAAAATTTAAATTTCAAAATTAAGTATCTGCCTTTGGTATCTTAAATAGGCATAGCGATAAGTTGATTACCTATGAAAAGAAATCATATCTTAATTTTTTGATACTCAAGATCTATTTCTGGAATTTATTTTCAGCCGTGAGACCAGCTCGATAACGTTCTAGTGGACAATAATAGAAACCTTATTCAGAATTCAATTTAAATGTAGAAATTTTGCTGTTTACAAATCGGAATATTTTCAATGCCTTTAAATTCTTAAATCTCACTCTCGCATTCACATCTAGTGTAAGAATTTCGAATAGGGGGAGGTGTGGAGTCAAAAGTTTTGGGCAATGTTTCGAATATCGAGAGTCGTATGCCAAAACAGTGTTACTTTGAAAAAGTTGGCAAATCGCGGTCTTAGGCATGGCGGAGGGGGGGGGGGGGGGGAAGGCACCGATTAAGTGGTGTGAAGTAGATGGGACGAGAAAATAATTTGACAGATTACTGGCACGAAATAACGTACTTTTTATGTTGTTAATTCAATTGTTATTTAATACTACTTTTTGTATTTTACATATCAGTAGTACTAAATTATCTCCAGTGTGCATCTACAGCAAATCACGTTATTTTAGAGAGCGTAAATTTTAATTTAAATACTTTCAACGGTTTTCGTTACTGCAAGAAAAGGATAAAGGTTTTTCTTAACCGTTTTCATTTAAGGCACGAGGTTTCATTTATGCAGCACGCTTTCAAATACTGCTACAGATTGGCGGCAAATGTCAACAGAAAATATAAGGCTAGTTGCTTCGTACGATTGAAAAATAAATAAAGCACGACCAATTCCATTGTAATTACAGCCACAGTCATTTATTAAAACAATAACACAATCTGTTCGTTTTCGTGTGAAAACAAACGCAGTTCTAACCGAATCAAAAGTTTAAAAATCACCAGCTCAGTTTATTCGAAGCGACGCAGCCTTCTTATCTCGCGCGTGATTTTTTTCAAGGGGCGGATAAAAACGAGCGATTAAGATGTCTGCTCTAGTCCGAAATGCGCCATTTCTACAGCGAATCATATCCCGATCAGAATTAAAAAAAAAAAATCTCAACCGGAAATAAATATATCTCTAACGACGCCGAGGAATCCGTAGGATTCGCTAAAGGAAGATTGTATATTTATTTTTTCGTCACCATCCTAGCTCTAACACTACTACAAGAAGTACGAAGGCGCGGAGTGAGGGTAAAAAAGAGCAAATAAAACGATCGTACCCCGAGTAACTCTCCGCTTTCCCCCTCTTTCCGAGACCTGCCTGGTTCCATCCATTTCCTTCCCCTCTCTCCCCCGCATTCCTCACCCTCCTTCCTGCCCCTTGAGCTTTGGATAGATAGAGAGATAGAGAGAGAAAGGGAGAGAGAGTCCAAAGCCACTCTCGGATATGAGGAGGAAGGAGATGGAGAGAGAGAGAGAGGAGGGGAGGGAGTTGAAGGAGTAGGAGGAGGAAGAAGCAGGAAAATCCCCACACTTGCGAATAGTTAGAGAGAGAGAGAGATAGAGAGAGAGAAAGAGATGGGGAAGTAGGGAGAGGGAGTTGTGTAACTCTCCCCTTTGTCGCCAGGGCGGCGTTGCGGTGGTTCAATCCGGGGACTTCCCCAGACAAGAAACCCGCATTACCGGGATTGGCTTTCCGGCGCTGGCTTTCTGATCGGATGGGAAAAGTGGGTGGGACGGAGGTTTTGAAAGAGGTATGGAAGGAGTGGAGAGGGAAAGGGGGAGGGAGGGAGAGATAGAGAGAATAGTGGGGGATATGGGGGAGGGGGGGGAAGCGAATTGCGACGGCGTGAGGGGAGGGGTGAATGACGAATGCGTGTAAAGGAGGGAGGGAAGCAAAGGATGCTGTTACAGTCAATCTGAAGCCGGGATTGAGCGCGGGCCGTAAGAGCTCTACTTTCCCTCCTCGTCATTTCGCCAGCGTGTCCTGACACGCAAAGGAGACCGTGCGAAAAGGAACGAAAGCGCGGAAGCTGTCGTATCAGGACGGGTCGCGTTAATTACCCCCCCCCCACTACCCACCCTCCCCGTTTCCTTCTTTATATGTCCCCGTTTTCTTTGTCTTTAAACGTTGTCCATTTCATTTTCATGTTCCATGACAGATTGCATATATAGATTCAGTCTTAAGCGTCGTTAGGGTCAAGTAAGACCGCGAAATTGCTTGTGGTTGCGTACGATTGGTAATACTAACTGTTTACGTTTCAACGAGTTTAAACGCGAACTTCGTCCGAGCCAACTTTATATCGAAAGTATTTATTCTAGTTGGAGCAAGAGTTTTGGTTGTTGGAAAATATCAAGTTATGAAATCAGATTCTCATTACGGAGTTCTTTGTTGTAAACGTCTTCGCACCTAGTCGTTAATACTAAAGAGATCACCTAAGAGAGTACTAATTTCACAAGTTATTGGATAAATAAATACGTAACGAAATTCATATAGAAACATTTCACGGACACTAATTTTGTTCGCGCTCGCATCCGATTAAAGGATAAAAAAATGTATCAGAAAAAGTGGATACGAATATAAACCCACAATCACATTTCTCTTTTATCGACGCAGACAGACTTTTATCGAGTAAAGAAGGTTTCGTTAACAATAAAGAAAGTTGAGTACCATTATTTGGCAGATTTGGATATGTGTTTGAAGAGACACCGTGTAAGTATTCGCCGATCGAAAGTACTTAAGTGTTTATTTTACAACGCTTGTTCTGTTATGCCAAACATGCCAAAGAAAAACGGAGCAAACGATAGTAAATTTCACGTTTTTTTTTCAAATCGTCATCCTTTGGGAATATACCTGTAGAAAACCGTAAAAGTTTTTGCGGCACTCATTATAGTAACACTGCTTTGAGTAAGTGGACTATGGCTGAAGTTCCTGAGATCCCATTTGGCAATTACTACCCCATCGAGATGGAAGTTCATGATGGAAAGCGATAGAAATTCAAGTCAAGGATATTCCTGCTAAAAATGATATGAGCAAGTTGCAAAGGCCTTGGACTTTCATTCTATTATAATAACTCGCAATTAACAAAGGAATTATTTTTTTCGATTCGGAAGCCCTTTCCAGATTTCCTAAATATAATGTCAAAGCCTGTCATCTGGATCATGATTACGTCTTTCCCTTTTCGGTGATTAAAACATCGGAAAAAAACAATGTCTTTGATTGGACCAGGTTACGTGCATTGTAAAGATAGCAATTTTAAACGTAAGACAGGATGAAATTTTGAAACAGACTGTGAAAAACCACTACAAGGAGATATCGCAAAACGTCCACGCAAAAAGTGATTACAGACATTACCATGAAGACGCATTATTTTATGGGGATATTTCAGTTGTTTTAGTTTTCATTATTAACATAAAACGGGCGCTTATCTATGCGTAGGTGTTTCGCTGCTAGAAAACGACGCGGATACCGAAACCAAGGGCTTACGAGGGAAAAAAGAGACTTCAGGAATAAACCTATTTTCAAAAGAATTAAAATTCATTACAATATAAAACTTTAATATCCCAAACATCTCAGTCAATACAGTAGCGTCATCAAATATTAAAATACGCTCTCAGGATTATTCGTAAAGCGTATTAAGTCCTTCAAATATATGGACAAAATTAGTGCAGCGAGGATCTAGCTCAGACGTTAAACAGGCGGCTTCTGTGCCTAACTGCGGCCCAAATGCTCATTTCTGTCTTAAACTAAAGCGCTAATAATTTAATGTTATATATGTGTTTATATTGTTATGAAAAGAACAATATTTTGGCATACCTACTAACGCCCAAAAAACGGGTTTTCTAAATTGTTCCTTTCCATGACAGAAAAGACGTTCAATTTTCTGTATATCAATTTTTTTCAAGTGTGGCCCCCGTTAAACAGCTGAAATTCTAATGTAGACCTTCTACAACATCCGTCGCCTTAATGCGGCTCTGACACTTCCGAGTTTGAGATGCATGGTCTAGCTGGCATGGTCTCATTTTTAAACTTTCTCGCCTTTTTCCCAAAGGTATTTTGGAATTACACCCAATCGTATTTATATTTATGATAATTACATATGTTTGTTTCGAGCACAACATCGTTAATTTGCAAGTTTTCTGACGACTTAAATCATCTACGCAATATTGATACCCAAGTATCAGAGTGTGCGTCATGTGTTTCGAAAACATCGAAAAGGGAGAAAAATATTTTGCTTCATTTTTGTCAGAAAAGGGTGACGTTGCATAATCGGAATTTTCTCCGAGTTTAGATCCGAGCGAAATATTAACAAATTATGGAAAGTAGCAATATGGATCCAGTTATGTAGTGTTCTACAGTGGAGTTACTGAGTCATTTCTATAATCTATTTTTCAAAAGAAGTAAAATAAATTCTCTATGAATAAATTTCCCTGCACAGCTGAGCATGTTGTATGGCTTTCCTGATGAACATTTGAAGAATTGCCGCTCATAGCTGAAACCGTATTTTAGGCTTAGTCACGATTATAGGTGTGCATTATTTAGCCGAAAAACAACAGTTCCTTATTTCTCCCCTGCGAAAAGTATTCCCGCATTTCTATTTTTTTTTTAAATATGGGAGCTTATGCAGATCCGTTGAAAGGTATCTTCGGGTCGCGTACCCACGGAAGTTTGGCGATGCGCTCGATGAAATTAACGAGGGAAAGAAGGAAGAAAGGGAGGAAGAGCGGATGTGGAATACAAGTGGATGCGAGTTCGAAGGATGAAAACATTCGGAAACGAAGGAGAGAGGACGCCACCACTCCTTGCCATTTGTTACCCCTTTGGGAGATCTAAAATCGAAAGGCCCTTTTGCTGCTACTACTCCGGATGGCATTGGGACGGGCGTAGGCGGGGATTAGTTTAGTGGGGGCAGTTGAAAGAGGTATAACCGTCAGGGGTAGTGGATTGATCGAAGGACAGGAGAAGCGGATATTGGAGAGGAGACGGGGTTTTGGGGAGGGAGGGTGAGTATAGAGGAGGGAGAGGAGAAGAGAGAGAGAGAGACACCGAAGTGGAGATGCCGACGATGGCGAAGACAAAGAGAGAGAGAGAGAGAGAAAGGGAGAGGGAGAAAAAGACTGAGGAGAAACGATATTTTTTCAAGTGGAGGAGAAAGGGAAGAGTTGTACGGGGAGATACTGGAAGGACGGAGGAAGGAGAAGGGAGAGGAGGGTGTCCATTGGTGCTCACTTTAAAGAAAGTATGATTGCTACCGCATGGGTGTGAGATAGAGAGAGGGAGGGGGAGGAGAAGAGAGGGAGAGAGAGGGAGAGATGGAAGGGAGAGAGGAGAGGGAGAGAAGATGAAGGAAGGGGGAGAGAATGAGAGAGGAAAGAGAAGGGAGAAAGAGGAAGAGAGAGAGAGAGAGAGAGAGAGAGAGAGAGAGAGAGAGAGAGAGAGAGAGAGAGAGAGAGAGAGAGAGAGAGAGAGAGAGAGAGAGAGATGGGGAGAGAAGAGAAAGGAATGTAGAGAGAAGAAGGAGAGAGAAGAGAGGAGGAGGGAGAGAGAGAGAGAGGGAGGGAGAGAGAAGGAAACAGATAAATTAGAGTGGAGAGAGGAAAAGAGTGCGGCATAGATATGGATGTAGGAAAAGGGATGTGTGTAGGTAAAGGCAAAAGAGTGAAGCGGAATAGGATTCGGAGATGAAGAAAGGGGATTCGGAGGAACGAGCATGATTTCCCTCGAGTCGTTTTCCTTCCAATCCCCGTTCTTTCTCTCTCTCTCTTTTTATCCTTCCTCACTTGTCTCCATTCCAATCTCTGTCAAGGTATGGCTGGCTGTTCGAAACGGCACACGCGAGAGTTGAAAGGAAATATCTGCCGATGATAAACTTTTCGACGAAAAACTTGGCGGGGTTGTTACGAAAAAAATACTAGAATGCCACGTGATGAAGCGGCGGTCTTTTTTTTTTTTAAGAGTATGCCTGAAGGGATTTTTCTCCACTCCCTGCCCACTTTTAGTGATTCGACGGTTCTCCTTTGTTATTAGGTGGTTTGGACGTTACGTTTGAATTATTGACGTTCCTATTAATTTGTTAGTGCACCATTAATAATAATAACTGCAAGAGATGTCGAGGTATCAGTTGACGTTTATTGGTGTCATAAATACTTCAAAATGTTTATTACAAATTAAATTACGTGTGTGCACGCACATACGCAAGAATTTATAAATTTATTTATCCAGTAAAATATCAAATGAAAAGCATTTTCAAGATGGATTGGTGTTTATGAAGTTGATTTTTTTCTTAAATGCTGGCTGACATAAAGCAAATACAATATCCGCGTAGGTCTTTTTCGGATAAAATTTTATTTTTGGAATATTTTCCCACTTGATTTACATTTATCGTAAAATGATAATAGTGAGAAATAGAGTTTATATCAAATGAACTTAGTTTCATAATGTTAGATAACGTTTATAAATTAATCATTACTTTCACGATTGAGAGAAATCTATATTTTGCATTCATTGATTCCTTGTAAGAATTCGACTCTGAAATGTGGGACGATGTAATTGTTTCAATGACATTAACTGTTATCTATTCAACTCAGTTTTGAAGGCAGTTTATGAGTTACCTTAATAAGTAATTCCAATTAACGTATGCCACAGAATTTTTTCACTTGCAAGAAAGAAATAGTATAACTCCAATATATCTTTAACCTTATACATTTTAATCGAAACCAAAAAGTTATTCCCTTTTATTATTATTATTTATTCATTAATAGCCAATATTTTCTATTTTCCCATATTTTTCCAATGGCGCTCAGGGTATAAGCCAGCATTTATCTTTTTCACTACTACAGCACTCGTGTAAACTATTTCCAATATCAGCTGCGCGCTACGAGACGAGATGCAAAAATCAGTCATCATTCCCACGCCTCCCTACTCTGACATGCGTAACGACGAAACCGAAGCACCACGTAGTTAACAGAAACCCTAGGAACAATTTACTGACTTTAATTTCGCGATTGACTTAAATCCATCGAGAAACGCATCTCTTTTAACTCCTCAAAAACCCAACCCGCTACCAATTCATTAAGAATTTCATTTTCCTTTGTATAGACGTCTTAAAAGACTTTATACTCCAATCCCTCAACCTTAGCCTTGTTTCCATCACATCCTCCATCTCATCTTAAGCAAAGTTTTTACCATTCACCTCTCCAAAACCCAACACCCTCTCTACCCATCTCTCTATCTCTCGCTTCCCTCCTCCCCCTAATTTCTTCCCCTCTCATCCCCTACCCGCGACCTCTTTCTTCTCTCTCTCTCTCAGCCAATCCCACAATTCCCTCCAAACCCCGTCCACTTTCCGCCTCTGTTCCTCAAGATGTGAATAACGACCTAAAAATCAATCTAACAGCTCCCTCTCTCTCTCTCTCCCAAGCGACCGTCGTTAACCTTGCTTAATAAAGACTTTAATGAATCAATCACTCCGATAAATCCCAAACCCTTTTTAAGCCTTTATGCCCCGCTACACCCCCCTCCCTCTCTCTCTCTTTCTCTCCCTCTTTCTCTTCCTCACCATCTCCTCCTCTCCACTCCTGTCTTCTCCTCCCCATCTTCTTTTTCACTTGTCACTTCATACCTTGCCTCTATTCACTCTCTCCTAATTGCTCTTCCATTTTTCTCATTCCAAGTGTTTCTTCCTTACGTCATCGAAGTACTCGAGATTCGAGATGTACCTCTTCTTCCTTTCTTGACATCTCCACGATCCAATGCACCTCGATTTATTTTCCGTCGTACATGTCGAACGGAAGGTTTGCTGAATACAGGCTCGTATTTTTTGTCATTTTCGAGTCGAAAAAAAAGATAAACTCCGTCGATTTTAGTTCGACTTATACGGGAATACGGAAAATTTGATTTTGTAGGTCGGAGATGCGCTCCTGAAAACTACGATAAACGAGGTAACATATAAGTAAAGAAATCTAATTTTCCCAAATATAAATAACGCTTAAAAGCAGAGGTTGCTCTCCAGGCCTTTAGTTACACAGATATACCACTTTTAACCCACAAAAATGGTATTGTAAAAAAGTTTGTGAAGTAAATAAAAGTCGCTCATGAAAAAAACAACCTGGGATGAATCGGAAGGTTTTTGCTGGAGGCTTGTATGGGTGAAGAGTGATCGTTTGGTGATCGTGCATATTTCTGTAGCATTATGTAGTATAACATACAATTTCACAAAAATCTGCAAAAATACTTTGTAAATCGAGAGTTGCTAAAGCTGATGATTTCCTACGGAATAATATTACAGGTTACAGCACATCTCGGCTTGAATTTTAAAATATTTCATCCATTATAAGTGGAATTGAGTATTAGCAATCAATAACTGAGCAAATTCAAAATCAAATTAAATTTTGTATGCAGCTGTTTCGGAACTGAAGAGGAATTTATTCACTTGCCCTTTTAAAATTTTTGTCTTCCGTTATTTCAAAGCAAAAAATTATATTTATGGAGTTCGTTATTCATATTTGATTGTTTTTCAAAGCTCCTTGAATCTTAGCTGGGTATGCACTATGAAAGGTTCAGAAGAACGTTCAAACCCGTGGAAAATAAAAAACACATATATACGTATATAACGTTTCCGTAATATTAGATAGTTTGAAAAAATTCTGAGTCGAGGGGTTTCCAGTTAAAAGGAGGGAAGCTAGAAAGGTGTTGTCACGTTTTCTTTCATCTTAATCCCGAACTTTTACGCTTTTGTCTAACTTCTACTTTATATACTTATTCTCTGTTCTATAGTCCTTTCCTTTCCTCTCTTATATTTTCCTTTTCTTAATCTATAATTTCTTCATCTTAATAATCATCTGCTTTTCTCCGATTCAGTCACGCTTGCCTTCGCACCAAGCGCTTCTGCTCTCCTTTCGTTTTGCTTAATAACATTTAGTCATCACTTTCTCTCCTACGTCTCATTCACCCTAATAAGTACCTGTTCTTTCACGTTTAATGATTTTTCTTTTTTTTTGTTCGACTAAATGGAAGTAGGCTAATGGAGAAGGATGGAATTCAGTTGGAATAGAGCAGTGGTTTCCTAACTGGATGCCGCAGCTGACTTTTAAGGTTGCCGTAAAAAAAACTTTTTAGTAAATACTATATCAACGATATGGATGTGTTTAAGAGTAATTAGGGCTGTAATGTTTCCTCTAATAAGTTAATTATAGCGCAGAACTAACAAATAGATGCGTCCGAATGTAAAAATATAAAAACTTTAGAGGCTGGGGTGCCGCGAAATTCTGTTTATCTTTGAAAGGTTGCCGTGCCTGCAAAATGTTTGGGAATTAATGGAAAAGAGGGAAGACACAATACCAAGACACATGACAGAGATTTTTTTGCTTTCTCGTGTACGAAGTATATAGATAAAATATAGCGAGCACAAAAAATTCGACTTCGAGATTTTGAGGAAATGCACGTTTAATGCAGCCCTTAGATCAAAAAAGTGTTTTTTTCTCCTTCATGATTCCGTCTGTCTACATTCTGTCTCCGAATTAATTGTGCAGCTCTATGGTTTAAGTCATCATAAAAAGTCTGACGAAACCTTGTATTTTTATAGGGTATCATCCGTAATAAAAATATTGCTGAAACGAATAAAACCGCGAAACTATGGAGACAAATTTAATCACGTCGATTCTCGCAGAATGCTGATTTACTCAAACAAATGACATCACCAATTTGAATTCACATTCATTGAGCTATAGTGCTTGCTGAAAATTTTTAACTTTACGCATATGCCCCAAAATATAAATAGCCTATAGTGAAAGTACAGTATATACTTAATATATTCTATATATGACATGAAACGCAGCCACCACCTAACTCAGCCTACAATCCATGAATAATCAGTTCTAATATTTTTAAAAATTTCAATCAATTACTAACATCTCCAAAAGGAATAGCAAGGTTATTTGAGATATAAGTACATAATTTATCAATTTTTATACTTATTATTGAATTTGTTTCCAACCATAAGACGAGCTCGATAATTCTCGAGTAAATTAATCAGCCCATACAATGGTTAAACTTGTGACGTAATCGAAAGTCCTGGAAGAGTATGGAAAAGAGAAAGTTTATGCTACGTATGTTGCGCGTAATTTTATTATCAGTATCATTTATATATATCTACTCGTTATTCTCTCCATACTTACACGGCTACGGAAATTCTGTCATCATCTCCAGCGTAGTTTTTTTTACGTTCTTTTAATCTATTTCTTCCCTGTTGCTATTCCTCTCCCTTTCATCCTTACCGTTATGTCTCTCTCTCTCCGTCTTCCTACTATCCCACTTTTATTTTTAGCAGCTGATGAATCAAATCCTTTAAAACCTGCCGCTCAACTCCTTTTCGTCTTTATAACGCCTTTCTCTTCTCACCCAATTCCTTCCTAGTTCTCAAAATCCCTGCATAAAATGCGGCTACGTGCAGCTCCATCGCCGTTTTACTTCCCTCTCTCTTCTCTTCCTCATTCTTTTTCCTCTTTCTCTCCTTTCTCCAACCCATTTTGACGCCTATTTTTTTACGACCGTCGGAGCTCTTTAACAAATCCCCCCTAATTTGATTTCGCAGGGGATACGGGAAGTAAAGATAGAGAAAAAACCAGTCTTAGACCTTCGATGCGATCTCACCCGAGGTGCGGCGTAAAAAAAATAAATAAATAAGTAAAACTAAGAAGTTCGCGTTGTAAAAAATAAAAACGTTTTTGATTTGTCTTCTATGTCTTCGGATGCTTGATTTTTTTTATAAGCTTTCTTCGGAGGTGAGTCACGGTTTGGCGTTTTCGATGGAATTGCGAGCAGTATTAATCAGTCCGGGTTATGTGAAGGGATCGTGTGTTGCTATCATCCTATCATTAACCTCCCGTTATTAATCGGTTACCTTCCTCTTCCAAGAGTTACAGGTGAGAGCATTACGTCATATTCGTCCCACATGTGTTCATTTTATAAACGCGCTTATATTTGTCGCCCTGTCTGTCCGTCAGTCGAACCAATAAAATCAAAATATCAAGCAATCGGTAAGAGATGGAGAGCTGAAATTTTCCAGGGTTTATGTGATATATGATGATAATCATTACTCTTTCAAAGAATATTTTTGGAAAAATCGGTTGATGGCAGAGGGTGCCCTCAAATATTTCAAATTAAGATTCTGACCAAATGGTCATGGATAGAAAGTTAAATTTTTTAAAAGTATTTGTGTGGGCTTAAATGTCATAAATAACACTGTAGAAGATTTTTTAAAAAATTGTGGGCTGTATGGGGTGTCTTCAAAACTTTCGAATGAAGATTTTTAGCAAATGGCTGTAGATTTTAAATTAATTATTGGATAAATTACTTTATGTCACATAATTATATACAAAAGTTTACAAGAAATTTAACCTTAAATTTATAAATAAATATCACTAAATAAAGCGCGCTTTTCCATATTGAATCTGCAGATAAATCTTCCATTTTTTCGGTCTTTTGTTCGGACACTTTTTTCTCCATTCCGTCACTACGACGCTGCCATCAGCATAATAGTGACGTACATTTACTATAGTTACCGTTGGTTGGCATTTACAACTGGTATGAGTATGTATCCAAGTAATTTTTTTGAAGAAATTGCTCAGGAGAAGAGACGTTGTACTTTGCCACTCTCATTATTTGTTATTGGCATCGCTGATTATCCTCCGATCTTTGTTGAATCACATTTAAAAATAAGCGTGCCATAACAAAACATGGAAAAAAGCATTCGAATACTTCCATTGACCACAATTAAGCTATGAAAAACGTATAAGCATTTCAGCTCTAATGTAACCGTTTTTAGTTGGTGATCTGCCGAAATCAGATTTAAAAATAATTGCAATAGCCGAAATGGCCAATTGCTAATTGGAAATAACTAAGACGAGTTCTTATTTTTTCAATTTTGTGTTGTATAGTGCTAATTTTTTAGTATTTGTTTTATTCATGAGACGAGATAGATAATTCTCTATTGAATGCGTAGACCTTGCTGATTTCCACTCTATCCTGATCACGCGACTAATTAAAATTTTATCCGATATATATTATTAATTTGCTATGCTTTTATTATAGAATATTTTCAACTTGCATAAAAAATCTCTTTGCCTTTTTATGCATGCATATAAATTTCATATGTACCATGTGATAATTTCAGCGAAAAAATCCAAATATTTTATCAGAATGCTTATTTTCCCGTGTTGCAATCCTCTAGTCGTGTAAATACCTCAGGTTTATCGAACATAAGTAAAGCCAGTTTTGAGGAAGTAGAAAACTGTTATAGAGGATAGAAAATAATGCATCTCCATAAGAGGTAGCTCGGTGGTTCTCAAAGTGGGAGGCGCGAGTTTAGTCTAGAATCTAAAGGCAGTGCTTATTAAATAATGAATAAATAAATAATGTTAATCTATTTTGAAAAAAATTATAATTTTTATTATATGAAATTATTATGAGTTGTTTTTAATTTCTTCAGTTGTTTTACATATCAACACAATCTGACCCAAATTTGTTCTTTTAGGATCGAGTCTTCTCGGAAAAACTCAATAGACCGTTATTTTCATTCAACAATTAAAATTTTTTTTCTCTGAAATATAAATATAATAATAATTGTTTTAATTTAATAAATGCCATTAGTTTATATTGTATACTCTACTATGTGTTTCCTTTTCTTTTATGTCTAATGCTACATCTTACCTTACCTCTTACATTTTCAATTTGTCAAGGGAGGCGTGAACCAAAAAAGTTTGAGAACCACTGAGGTAGTTGATATGTAACATAAATGCTAAACTGGTATTTTTTCAACCATTTTGAATCTGTCGAAGTCAACTTCGTCATCGATCGGAATACATTAAGGTGACCTCCAACTTTCATTTTCGAAACGAAAAAATTTAACACCGAAATCATGTTCAGTGTATAGCCTCCTATGTCCACCTCTTCCATTTTCCTTTTGTCTATCCCCCACTCACGTCTCTCTCTCCCCCTCTCTCTCTCTTCCCCCTTTCCGTTTCCCTCCCACTATCTCTCACTTTCTGGAACACACTCCTTCCAACTTCTCCGGTGAAAACGCTTCCACTTGCGGATTCAATCAAATAGCCACCCGCTGGAAACTCATCAAGTCAACTCCAAAGCCTTTTCTCCCCTTCCCTCTTCGTCCCCTTTCCTCCCACACCTTGCTCTCTCAAACCGTTTTCCACCAAACAGCCCCCATCTCAATCTTCACCCTTGGGATGGAAGAGGGAAGTGGAAAGGGAGAGAAATAGATAGGAAGGAGGAAACCAATAAAAAGAGAGAGAGAGAGAGAGAAGCGAAGCATTCAGCTGGAGAATAGGTGAGAGGAAATGTTGAGAACCCGAAAAAGTGTGTTATATATTACATAATACATATTATATATATGTGTGTGTGTGTTTGTATGTGTGTGTACTTTGCACATTCTAAAAGTTCACGGGGCCGTCCCTCAGAGTGCGCTACAAGCGGTTGACGACAAATCACTTGCTTATCAAGAACTAACCTTTAGTTATACATAGAAACAAAAGCTGTTATTATTGTTTTACTAGTTTCTATTATATGAGCTGTGGATTATTATTGGTTTTGGCGCAATTTTGAAGTCAGATAATAAGGAATTTTATCATACAGAATAGAAGCTAAGAAATAATAGTTGACATTTCACAACAATTAGGGCAGTTTATTCTATGCAATTTTAACATCAATTTGATTTGTTCAAAAACGGCTACAACGATTTTGATTAAATTTCGTGCAGTTACTTGAGTTTACACCTTCAATAATACTACATAATTCATATTTCTCAAAAAATGAATATAAGGATAGTTTATTCTAGGCACCTTTAACAACAATTTGATTTTCTCGTAAACAGCTCAAACGATATTGATCAAATTTCGTACCATTACTTGAACATACGTCTGAAATAATATTGCATAGCTTATATTTATCAAAAAATTAATATAAGGCTTGTTTATTCTTGGCAACTTTAATAATTATTGGATTTTATAAAAAACGGCTCATACAATTTTCATCAAATTTCGTATAGTTAAGTCGATGTTCATAATGATTGTACGTAGTTTATATTTTTCAAAATCTAACTAAACGACGCATTAATATATGAGAAAATTTGTACAATATATGTTGTACCGATTTTTGTGGATCGTTACGCAGCACCTCCTGTGTTGCTGTACGATGACTTCTCCCTCACTACCAAAGCTAACTTCGAAATTGCAAGAAAACACACGGTACTTCACAGTTTATAACAGAAATTAGTAATGCTATAAGAAGGGGTTTTGTGCGTACATACATACACATATGACGTATGAATATAATATGTATATGAATATAATATGACAACTATTGTCTGAAAGTGATGGCAAAGAACAATTTAATTGTTCGTTTCAGCAATGAATATAGAAAAAGTCACAAGGAGTTGGTAGAGATGGCGAAACAGTGGATTGTTTTTGTTGGAAGTAAAACGCAGTATGCGGTCTCGCATTATCGTGTAGGAGGAACCATTTCTTCGATGCTGTCAGCTTAGGACGATCACGACGTATGCTCAAAAGTAAACGTTGCAGTAACTTATTGTAGAAGTCACAATGAAGAGTTTTCCCTCAAGAAAAAGATTCCTTGTGTACCTTATCTTTACGATCGGCGAAAGCAATAAACATTTATTTGTTTTAGACGTATCTGCGGGAGGTGAAGTGGGTACCTCTCAACCCTGCGCTTCGTCGTTTCGTTTGAGAATCTCCAGCAATAACGGAGGAGGTGAATGTGTCGTAATTGGGTGCATTTTCCAAAAATATCGGCTCAAATTTCGGAACGAGTCCCTGTTTACTCTTCCGTCAGCTTCCGCGGTACGAGTCTTGCGTTCAGTGACGAAACAACTGCGCAACATTCCAAAAATTGCCTTCCAGAGTTGCTTTAACGACATTCAGAAACGCTAGAAACGGTGTATCGATGCAGGGGGGAGAATATTTCGAAGGGATACAGCATCAATAGTGATAAAATATCTTGTATCCATAGTCAGTCCTGCAGCATTAAAGACACGCGTTGTAAACAGTTGTTGAAAGATACCAAGTTTTTTTATTCTTATATATGTTCAAACCATTGTCCACTGCTTTGCTCCCCTCCACTTCAACCGCTAGTTGCCACTTTTTCGTTATTGTTAAATCTACAGGAAACCCTTATCAAACAACAAATTTGTTATTTTTAAGAGTTTTTTATTTACGAGAAGTCAGAAGAAATATAAACGACACAATAAGCAACTCAGATTTTAAGCTGTACCAAATATATGGTTACCCCGCATAGTAAAAGCATAACTTAATTAACTTTCAAATATAAAAGTTTTTCTGTCAGTGTCCATTCTAATGGTTGTCCATTTTGGTTAAAGGAGTTCGCTTTGTCATTTATTTCACCCTAAACTCAAGCTGGTGTTGCTGATGCATTATTTACTTAGATTCATCACGGTTCGCAACAAAATAAGTTGGATCAATTTTGGTTGTATCTCATCACAAAGTACTTTTGTGTGTCGGGTGAGATTAACTAAGGTGAAATTTTGAAGAAGAGAAAGCATTTGAGAGATTTATAAAAAACTAGGTCAACGTGATATTACACTAAATATTTGCTTGCTCAAATTCCCTACTTGCATAAACATTACTTAGTATGCATTATTTAATTACAAACGTGTAAAATACTTTAATATATCCCTCTCGAAATAAAATATGAGAGAAACAAGTATTAAAAATAAATTGATCAAGGAGTTCTGGAAATGTATTTCGATCGTAAATTTAAAAAATTAAGCGATGCTTGGAAATTATTTCCTGACGATAATTTATCTGGCAAATATGGAGTCCTTGGAATAATGAAAAAAGGAGCCAATGAAGGTATTATGGAATGGTATAGGTATATACGTAATTTGGGGAAGCTTAATTTTAGTCATACTTTAAAAAGTAGCGATCAGGATAATAGATAAAGTTACAGTAACAAAGCGATTCCAAAAAAAATAAAATATATAATAAAATTGGGTTCAAGATGGGCAGTTTTATTTTACATTTTCAGCGAAACATTTTATGGGAAAATTTGATTTCTTGGTAAAATTTACAGATTAACATTTGTTTCGGATGCATGTAACGACATTGCCGCTATCACATGCTCGTGATAAAAACAATAAATCACTTGCTCACTGAAAATAGTTATTTTTTTAAGTTTCAGTTAAATTACCGCGACGTATATTTATTTTCCGTCTCTATCCCCACTCCTTCGCGTACGATTTCATTTTTTTTCACCATTTCTCTCACGAACTCTCTACTTTTGCCCTTGGATTTGAGAAGAGAAAGGATACCATCCATACAGACTCCCTCCAATATAACCCCTCTCTCTCTCTCCCCCTCCGTTTCCCCCCCTTCGCTCACCCACACGTCTACTCTCTCTCTCTCACCCACACGCCCCCACTTCTACCGCCACCGCCGCCTCCTCCGTCTCCGAAAAACTCTCTCACCAATTCTGACCCGTCCCGAGATTATCGAATCATTCGATAGTCAGTCGCGGTCTAGGGCATCGATCGAGACGGAAGAGCGAGGTTAATTCCCTCGAATCGGGATGCACAGCTGCGACTCTCGGCCGAAAATGGGGAGGGAGGGAGGGAGTGGTTGGGAAGGGTGAAGCGTCGAGATTGGGGAGAGGAGGAAAGGGAGACGAGTTAGAAAGGGAAGGGTGGGACCGCGGCGGGAAAAAGGAGAGGGGAGGATTTTTTTTTCGGAGGGGAGGGGAAGAGAAAGAGGGTAGGATAGGGATGGGGAGGAACGGGGAATGCGGCAGGAAAAAAAGGGTGGGGGGGGGGAGAGAGGATTGGAAGTTGGAGAGAAGATTACGCGCTCCATTGGCGGATTGAGAGGAGCAAGATAGGGCTACAGTTCCGATTCCCATGCGGAACACGATGAACCGTGCCACGGTCTCATCGTGCCCGCAACCGCACCCCTCTTCCCTTTCGCATCTCCCTCCTACTCTTTCTCTCAAATGATAGTTTTAAATGCGGAGATGAAAAAGGCACGTAGGATTAGGGGGGCGAAGGGAGAGGGGGAGGGAGAGAGGAGTGAAAAGAGAATGGGAACAAGGGTTGGAAAGGAGTGAGATACGGGAGGAAGAGACAGAGAGAGATAGAGGGAGGGAGGGAAAATGTCTGTCGTAATACGGATGCCGCAACTTCGCTACCGATTTGAAATGTTGAGAAATAGTCGCCGGGCAACTTGTGGCCGGGCCCGCTTAACGTCGCACGGGGGAAAATTATGATGATGAGGGCAATTTGGCGCGTTTTAAAACCCCATCAACCTGCGAAGCGTCTACATGGTATTATCCCCGGCGAATCTTAACGATTTTGAACGCTTGAGAGGTGTGGGATGAACGGGGGTGTAGGTATATGTACGGGGAATCGAAGGAGGATTATTCGGTTGCCAGGCGGCAAGTCTTCCTTTTAATTTAACACTTAAGGATGGATCTCCGTTTAGACGCGATTCGAATGTTCATATAATGTAAATGGTTCTTTCACTGAAACATTGCGCTTGCGTTTTTTGTGGAATTTATCTCATTGTTTTTAATGAAAATTCACACATAACCGGTACTCCTCCACCAGCAGCAACAAAATCTCACTTAAAAATCTCGTAATAGGTTTTCTATTTTTTGGTGTCATCGCAGAATTAAACCTTTAAAATATGCAACTTTTTAAAGAGTACCTACATCCACAAAATACGTAGTTATCAAATGGAAGACATTTTAAAAAATGAATTAAATCACTTCCCTTCGCAAAGAACTTTGAAAATTTCTAGGACAGTATGTATATACAGTGTCGGAACAAGATATTTTTGCAACAAAGGCTAGGTTTGAATATTATGCCCTTCTCGTAATGAAAGTATACAGTGCACAATTTTGCCTCTCAAACAATTCGTATTTTATGATATAAAACATTTATAACATTTATAAGCATTTTATAACATAAAACATTTATAAAGTAAAACATAAACTTCTTTTGTCGCACTAAGTGTGCCGGGAGGCCTTGCTCGCCTAGCCCTTGCCCCGACTTTTTGTATATATACATATACATATATATATATATATATATATATATATATATATACATACACTAGTAGAATTGTCCATCAAATATGACGGGGATAAACAGTGTGCTTTATCATCGGGAAGTGACCACGTGTAAACGTGATTATATCATCTGAAAATATTCATTTTAGATTTTCTAAACGTTCTCACTAATTTCCCGCCAAATACTTAAATTTTTAGTAAATCTGCAGAAATGGTTCTCGAAAAACCTATTTACACTTGACTATGTCTGAAACACTTCATTTACATAAATTCATACCTTGTTCAAGGTTTTTCTTTAGGATTTATGTAATGTTTTTGTTAGTTCCATAAATCATTTATTTAGATTCTGGTTGCTATCAGATTATTTTTTTCTGAAAAACAGTTTACGAATATCCCTTTTTTTAATTACTGAATTTTACTTTTCATAGGAAGAAATAAATTCCAAATGGTGTTGTTTAAAAACACATGAAAACATTCCATATCACGTCTATTTATAGGAATGCAGTGTCAAATATGTTACCGAATTTAAAATTGAAAATAAAATAAAGTAAATACTTCTATATAGTTTTAAAGTTTTTCAAGAATAACTCCGTGCGTCTTATTTACGATGAGAATCGTACTAAGTTTCTCGATTACAATTAGTATGTTCTCCTTTGTAAGTATCATAATCCTGATAAATGTGATTTTTAAATCATATGATTGTAATGAAATCGAAATTAATTTTTATACTTACTAATAAATAAAATGAACTTCACTATACTCTGTACCTATATTTATAACCTAAAACTTTCTTTTTATTTCCTTAAATGTCACGACGCACGAATTCCGTTTTCTATTTAAATGAAGATTTAAAACGATTTATTCAAGCCTAGTAATAGATATAAAATCAACATCATCATAGGTAGTCTGTTCGTAGACAGATCCATGATTTTTCATGGTTAAACCTGGTTCTCCAAATAATCCTATTTTCCTTAGTCTTCTTCATGTCTTGATAGTTTTCTCTGGTGTGTGTGTGCGTGTACACACACACATATTATACACATATATACATACATATATATATGTGTGTGTGTGTGTGCATATATACACAAACACTAAAAAAAGCAAACGCGTGACTTCGACTTCGTCTCCCGGATGTATTATTTTCCTTTTTAAAAAATTCTTTCGAAATATTTTTTTCTCCGCCTCGCCGAGTATTTGATCGCCCCTCCTTCCCTCAACTATTCCTCACTCTCTTTCTCTCTCTCCGTTCCGAACGCGTCACGCGCTAACATAAAAAAATAAACAAACAAAAAAAAACGAAAGATAAGCGCCGCGTAAAATAACTGAATATCGATAATTGCGAAAGGCAAGTGTCGGCGCGAGCGTCGTCATTACCCGCCAGTGATCCGAGAAACGCCGTTTCGTGGTGGGTTTTGAGGAAGGGAGGAGAGAGTGAGGGAATAACAGAGGTAAGAGTTGGGAGGTTAGGGGATTTTTCAAAGGTATGTATAGAGAGAGAGTGTGTGTCTGAGAGTGTGTGTGAGAGACAGAGAGACTCTCTCTCTGTCTCTCACACACAGAAACGAGGTGGGAGGATACGAGTTGGAGGGAGAGGAAGGGGAAAGAAGAGGACGTGTTTTGGATATCCGAACACGGATTTTTAACTTCGGAAATCACAGTACTCCCATTCAACGTCGCGTAAACTCGTTTCATCCTCGGCCGGGAATACCGCCGTCATCCGTCGAGCGGACGACTAAAAACATTAACCCGGCTTTCCGTATTCACTGAGCAGGAACAAATCAAATCGCCAATGATCGGACCTTGCGGGCTCTCTCTCTCTCATTCTCTATACCTATAGCGACGGCGACGTGGCCTCCCACCTCCCCCTTACTCTCTCATTCCCTCTCAAGAGAGAGAAATAAAAAGGAGGAGGAAAAACATCTAAAGCGCGCGACGCGCTCGCATTTATGCTCGGGCGATCATTCGACTCGATCGGAAAGAGATGCCGGAGAGTGAGAGAGAGAGAGATTTTTATATTTAACGTATCGATCGTATCGATGCGACTCTTCGATATGACTGAAGCGTGAAGACGAAAAAGAAAACAACGTTCTGTCGGGTGGCGTCGTTATTATTAGCGATGCAAGTCCTCCGCGGCGGGGACTTCTATTTTTAATCTACGATTCGTAAGGGAGGGAAAACACAAGGAGAAAACGAGAAAACGGAATTTCCCGCGGTTACATTTATTTGGCGGGGTTTTCGAACCAAATGCAAAAAATATAACCGTGTCGTTGCAGCTCCTGTTTGGTTCCATCCAAAATTAACGGATAAAAGTACTAATCATTTTACTAAATTAATATACAAGGCAGCGACCGGTAACGTAATGTCTTCATGTGCTTAAGTTTAGGAATATTTTCCTTATATTTATTCATTGAGTTAGCGGATTAGAAGTTGAATAAATCCTTCTGGACAGTTCTGTCGCATTATTTTTTTATACTTAACTTGTTTTCGGTTTGCTTTTATATTTTTTTCACATAAAGTTATAATATATTATAACTCTTCAGTTTCTCTTCGTTGGCTTCCATTTTTTTACTTAAACCAAGGTCGTGAAAACTCACTGTTTTGTGAAGCTTTGATGAAAAGGCCAGCCACATTTAATATAGGCAATATTATATTTTTAAACTAAAATTATGCTCGTAAACTTTCTTGCGAAGTTTTGAAGTAAAAAATTATATTTACTTAGTGTAATTTTTCATTATAACATATGAATGATATCTCAAGTAAGTGCCTATGTAAACCCTTGACCAGTCTGCCGATGCGTACGCAACTTCTAATGCGGTCAGCCGATGTATTTACAATTACTCATTTCTTCTTGTTATTAAACATTAATTAATAAATGTAAAGTCGGCAAAAACATTTTTTTAAATTGTATTTATATTTTGATTATTTATCTCACAAAATATAGCAATACACATCGATTTAAAAAAAAATATTTAATGAAACGATTGCCAAATTTGAAATGAAAATCAATCCAACCATAGGAGAATATAATCTACAATTGTCTCATTTAAATACCCGTAAATAAATAATTTATTAAAGGCGACGAATTTGTTTTGATATTTAAAAGACAAAGCTGTTTCATCAAATAGTTTTCTTATTGATATAATGTAAGGAGCTATAACATAATGGAATTAAAAATTATTTTCTTACGTTCATTAAAATAAGATCATATTAATAAAGTTTAATGGTTCTTATCAATAAGGGACTTGACAGTTTTTGGCGCAACTTTTTGGTATATTTCCATGATCCGAATTAATTTGACATTATGTAATTTTCCCCTATTTTATTATATACTCACGACCGTGGTTTCGACGTGATACGTCATCTTCAAGTGAAGAAAGAAATGCAAATCAAAGCGTATATAGCAGTGGGAAGGGAATCGGAAAGGGGGAATTTGGACCAATAAGATGAGAGGAGGGGAAAGTTAGGGAGGGAGGAGAAAACTTGGTGTAGGTAGAAGGGGCGGGAGGGAAGGTTAGGGTCTGAAAAATAAAATAATGTGTATGTGTAATAAGTGTCTAATAAAATAGTGGAAAATTAGATAGTGTCAAATTAATTTCGAATAAGGGACTTGGAACAATTAATGGTTAATTTTGTTTATTTAAATTTAAACATTTTACGCCAAAGGATTGGGTATTTATTTATCTGGTGATTATTTTTTAAAATTGCTACCGACCTTTCAAATTCTTTGATGACTATATATTAATGTTTTACCTCAGGAAGAGAGACGACAAATTAAGATGTGGCTCGAGAAGATTAAGCATAATGATAAAATAAACAATTTTATCAGGATCGGAAATTTCTAAGGCACTGCAAAAAACAATCTCTGAATACGGCAAGAAAACAAAACAAAATGCCATATTAGGGAAGGTATAGTAGCTGTAGAAATAATCATATGACAATAAATTATTGAACGTTTTCGCCTTCGATTCATATTTTTATGAACTAATGGGTGAATAAATGCAGCAAGATCTAATAAACAGCTTGCTTATTGGACTTTTACGCAGTAACAACAGCATATAAAACAAATTATGTAAAAAACATTTTATGATATATACCTATTCCACAAGTCGTAACTTTTGATTGTAGATAAGACTTCATAATCTGTATCGAGACATGTTTAAAACCAAACCTTCCAGCTAAACGAGTATAACTACATTAAGTGCGGCGTCGCGCTAATACCGGCGAATTGAAAGAGACATCTATGAACAAAAAATGTGTGAAAAATGCACTTCCGAAGGATTTGAGGAAAGATTCCTTGGAAACGATAACGGGAGATTTAACTTTTTCGCGGAGGAAATTTTAATATCGTCATTCATTTTTTCCCGAGAGCGTTGGCTAAAAATCCTCCGGACGCCTCTCTCTCTCCTCGCGGGGAAGGCTTCCATCCTTTCTCCATTCCCTCCTTCCCACCTTCACCCGCCTCCATATTCGCCATGACCCTCATCCACTTCCTCCTTCCATATCCTGATAACACAACGCCGATAAATATGTGCTCCGAGGGCATCGCAACAATGAGGGAATACACACACACACACGCACCCGAGAGCGCTCTCCCGTGCGCCCGCGCACAAGCAAGGAATAATAACAAAAGAGGAATCGGAAAGGGAACATATTCGGACGAATAATTATTTGAACCCTCTTTCCGGTCTGCGGGACCCGAGCGCTCGCGGGGTTAATGCGTACAAAATATACGATTTGCAGAGTCCGACCGAGCGCAAAAACATTTATTATCGGATACGGTAGGCGACGCTTTTGCGACTGAAAATAGCATGCGATTTTCGTGTCCCTCCTGCAACGGTTCCCTGATCTCCCAAATAAAATGCTGGGCTTACCCAAATCCCTCTTTCTCCCTCTCACTCCCTCTATTTCTCTCTCTCTCTCTCTCTCACTTCTTCTTTTTAAACTTCTCTCTTTCTCTCTCTTCATAGCCCTTTTTCTCATACTCACGATATCACGAAGATGTCGTTTGTGTTTTCAGTTTGTAAATTTATTTATTTTTTAAAAATCCATCGACACGATGGGAGTTTAGTAAGACCATACGCATCGTGTCTGATTAATCGGTTTCTGTTGTCTTGTTTGCCCCACGTTCGAAAAATAACAGTATAGGATTAGATAGAGTAAATCCTCAGCATTCGAGATTTTGACTATATACGCTTGGAGTTCCTGTGCACACTGACTTGACTTTCGCGAAATATAATTTGCTGACTATGCGTCAGTTGTTCCTGCCATTGGGTAAGCAGTGGAGTTGTAACGTTGGCGGATTTGACGTCCGCGGTTATTTCCAAGAACGTGACCCCAGCGAACGTTGAGGACGTATAATATTGATAATATGCAAATAAGACCTCTAAATATTAACTTGACACACCCTTTAAATACTTCATTTTTAATCTTACGAATGTACAGTTGGGTAGGATGAGAAAGGAAGACAGTGCAGGAAAGGAATAAGAAGGAGAGCTAAAAAAGAGAGTGAGGGAGAGAGAGAGAGAGGGAGGGGGAGGGGGAGAGGATATAGATAGATAGATAGATAGATAGATAGATAAGTGGCTTTATTTTCAGGGCGAAATTGAGACCATAAGGTCCCCTCTTCCATTTAAGAGAGAGGGGGGAGGGGAGAGGAGAGGGGAGGGGGAGAGGGAGAGGGGGGAGGGGAGAGGAGAGGGGAGGGGAGGGGGAGAGGGAGAGATGATTAGGAGAGATTCGGCGTTTCTATACATAGGATTTAAGAGTGATGGACAGTGAGGAAGTAACACAGCTAAAGGGAAATATATACAGAGAAACGCCGTTGGTGAGAGAGATTGGAGAGCAACCAGGTTAGGAAAGCAAGTGTGGGGTTGGTAGATAATTGCAACTAACCCAGGAATAGGAAGATAAAGGTAAATAGTAGGAGAGTGAAAGAGGGAGTGAAGGGAGAGGGAGAGACGCAAATATTGCATAGACAGATAGATAAATGTCTTTATTTTCAGGACGAAATTGAGGCCATAAGGTCCCCTCTTCCATTTAACCCTTCAATTGCAAAATAATAACATAAGTATATATATATATATACAAACACAACTAGAACAAAAAAAAGTTGCGTCAAATAAATAAAACGAGAACAGGAAAATAAATGCCAAATTATACATTAGAAAAGCTTCAAAGAAAGATATAATATTTGTGATAGAAACCCAGGTAAAGACAGGCATGGCTAATCAAGTAAAAAAACACCCGCGAAGAGAGGGAGGGGGGGGGGGGTAGAAAAACCTCCGAAAACCCTGGATAATAGAAATACAATAATATGTATATTTAATTCATATTAATGGAGAGAGAAGAAGGGTCAAGAGATTTAAAGAGACGAGGAAAAGAGAAGAAGAAGAGAGAGAGACACCATGTACTCTCATCCTCTTTCTCTCTCTCACTTTTGTATCTCTATCTCTTCTTCTGTTCGTGGATCTCCCGGACAACTCTGTCCGCGCTGTCAGAGGCCTACACACTCGCCCAATCTTCCGCGCTCCGCCTGAGTGCCGCAAACAACAAATTTAATCACGGTGCAGCGAAACTGTGGTGCTTCCATTCGGAATGGAACGAACGAACACCGGCGTTGTGTGTGTGTATGAGTGAGGAGGGAGAGAGAGAAAGAGAGAGAGAGAGAAGGATGTGGTACGGACGATGGGAAGTGATGTGGCGAACACGATAAGGGGAGAGGGTATAAGGTATGTAGGTACGTATATGCAAAACACATTTGCGATTTAAAATAATTCCAGAGGCGAATACCAAAATACGCATAAAGAAGGGATCAAAATGAGCCCCTTAGCCAAACACAATTCGTGTGCGACTGTAATAAAATAGTTTTTGAAACAAAAGTACGATATCATAGTGTCACGTAGACTTTTGCGAGAAACGGTTGTTCAATGGTCGAATATCCGCCCGGCAAGTGGAGGACCCGGGTTCGATTCCCGGTCATGGCAGATTTTTCACCTGTTTCCTCATTTCCCGAGAAACGCAGTGTTTCAAGCGAAAAAATATTTTCCCGAGGAAAAAAAAACATAAATGCAAGTGCCGTAGCTAGTAGTATGGCAAATGTGGAATTTTCCACAAGCGCCACTCGAAAAAGGTGCCATACGACTGGTTCAAAAGATGCCGAAAGTGTAATTTTGTTTGAATAAGTACTCGATATATATATATAAGTTATTTATTTTATATGCGAAAAAAATTATTCTTCATTGCAACGCTAGAAAAAGGATGTTCTACATAACTTATTTTTTTGAAAGCTGCTTTCTAATACTTTTGCCATCGGCGCCTTTATCTTCCTGCTACGACTCCGGGTGATTCTATCATTACTTAAATAAATATTGTTTGCAAAGTTATCAGGTAAAAGATACGTTAGTAATTAGTGATTGGAAAGCTCAGAAGGAATAGATTTATACAGATTACTTAGCCACTAAACGTCATGCATTCTCTCAGCCGTGTTTGCCTCATATACGTACGTACTAGCTCAGTTAATAATATTCCAGAAAATCTAGAATTTCATTATTTTATCAATGGGTGTATGAATGCGTTGTTATGATACGTTGTAGGATACGATTGGACCTTTTTGTATTAATTTTCAATAAAATGGTTCAGTTTATTCTTCTTCAAAGCTGCCACCTGATTTCAGGAGTACATTTTCCTGGTGCCACAATAAAAGATCGTTTACACAAGACAACAAATCCCGGAAAATTATTTGACGAAAAACGTCTAACCCAGGCCTGGGCAACTCAAATCCAGTAAAGAGCCACTTGAAAAATAATAATTTTTTTAAAAGGAGCCACAGAAAAATTTTATTAAAAAAGAAATACATACATATGTAGATCTGATGATCTGCTAATACGAAATTTGGCTTTCCATACTTCTGCTGAGATATTCTAGGTTGGCGAAAATTTGGAATGTTGCAATTCTTAATTGATTTTTCAAATTGGTGTCAGTTATCGAAGCTCTGTTTTTAATTTTGAAAAAAAAGATTCACATCAATATGTACTTCCGAAAAGACTAGCAATTTTTAAAGCATGTTTTCTCAAAACTGGTTATCT
Organism: Uropetala carovei; assembly: GCA_036926305.1. NCBI lineage: Eukaryota > Metazoa > Arthropoda > Insecta > Odonata > Petaluridae > Uropetala > Uropetala carovei. The sequence continues at coordinate 86,206 of JAXCHB010000339.1, forward strand.
CTCATCTGTTATGAATTTTTTTATAAAACTCAATTTTATCTTCCGTTGCTGAAAATATGCTCCGCAACTCAATATTGCATTGCATATGTATCAATTCTAATTGATATTCTTCTGGAACGGAACTCGCATAAATATAAAATGGAAAATTTCGAAAAGTATATCGTATCGAGAAATTTCTCCAAAACATTAACTAAACTCTTCTAACAATGATCTTATCTCACCTGTATACTTTGCAAAGTGGGAATTATGCCCATGTTTAAGGAAGTAAGGAGAGTTGGAAGCATTGGAAGGTGTTTAGTTACTGTAATACAATGTGTTTAATAGTTCTGCCACTCTCTCAGCGTCTCCTTTTTTTTGTTCGTTCTCTGCCATCGCTATTATTGTTGCTGGTTCTCCATTTTGGTTTCTTTGAAAATTGTATATGATCTAGGATCTTTAAAGAGCCACAAAAAACTATGTAAGGAGCCACATGTGGCTCGCGAGCCACGGGTTGTCCAGGCCTGGTCTAACCCATCGATATACGATATTGATTTATTTTATCGCAGCACTCTGCAATTATTCTTATCTTTCCAAGTTCAGCTTATTGCCAAAATATGAAATAGTTGTTCCTGAGGAATTTCAATTGATCGATTAAATGTCTCGGAGCGCATAAAAATAAAAAGACGCAATCAAAAAATACCGATAACGATAAAAAAATACAAATTTCGCAATAAACATAAAAAATTACGTAAAATAATAGGTGCTGAATTAACGAACTGGTAAACGTGAACCTAAAATCGTGAATGCGACATAAAGCCATGAAACCGCGGCATTTCTACGAATGATAGTCAGGCGGTGACAGCCCTAATTACAAAGTCTCTCAAACAGATCCAGCCTTCCTATGATTACAAACGCATGTGTAGTTTGACGTCGAGTGGCGCCATGCGGGACTGTGAGAAAGGTCAAACTTAACGTCTCGTTAATCGGCATCGAAACTCCTATTAGGGCGAGAAATCTGGAAACACTCCAGTAAAAGTTACTGGCGATGTATTTTTTATTTTGGGTTTGAGAAGCGACTGCGTACAAAAATAGACCGAAAACAATTACTGCCAATGGCATATTATCCTTAAGTTGTTGCCAAATAAAGAACAAAAGTACGTTAGAATTCAATATATGTATGATAAACTTTCCTTGCTACAAATTTGGATTTTCGTTTAAGAGATAATGACATTACTAACAATTATTTTTTAATGAGGAGGTTTTACAGTCCTATTCCTTCTTTTAGCTAATTCACATGACATCATAAATGCAACGTGAAATCGATGCAAAATTTTATGCGTTGTACTTCAGCTATCAAAAGTGTTTAATTTAACAGCACATGTATTACGTAAAACAAATCTTAATGTTAACTACAGAGAGTTTCTTTCATAAATTCATTAAACTGCTTTGAAACGTAACAATATTTCAAAAGTATATTTTAATTTTCAACAGCGATATATTTCGCCGATTTAATTGATTAATAGTTACCACCTAACTTTCTGAGCAGAAGTAAAGAAAAACGCTACTATCCGAAAAAATCTAAGAAAAATAAACATCTCCTTGCTGCCTACCAGCAGATTCGTCAAGAAAAAAACGCACTTCGACAAGCGAAACTAGGAACCAACGCAAATGATAAACTGCTATTCTTCATTTTTCCATATCCTATCAAAACTAGACCAATCGCGCGGCAATAAAACAATATAATTTTAAATCGCGCCGAAATTTGCCGAGGCCCGATGAAATTTTCGCGTTATCCGCGAGGAAAAAGGAAAATTAGGACAAAAGGGTTAGGCCGCAAAAAGATGAGGCCCCGGAGACATGAGGCGGAGAGGGAGAGAAAGTCCTAAGAGGGAGAGAGAGAGATGCCAAAAATAAAATAAATACGGCAAGCCGTCCGCACGGAATGCTTGACAAGCGTCGAGAACGTCCAGAGGGCTTACTCCACCACGAATAACAACTAACCCTATGTTCCTTCCCAAGAGAGACCACGCACGCACAGACCTCAAACCTAAGTTCCTCCTCTTCTTCGACCTTCACCAATTTAACCCGAATAAAGACGATTATCTATCTACCTATCTCCCCCTCACTCCCCTCTCCATCCCCTCCATCGCTGTCCTTCCCACCTCCCCCACCCCCATCCCTCTCCCACTCCCTCTCTCTCCTCCCTCCTCCACGCTTTTCTCCCCCCTACTCCTTCCGCAGCCTCTGGCGATTTTGCGCTCCCGCGCGTGACCGCTCGCCAAACGGATGGCGTGCGTGCGTGTATGTGTATGCGTGTGTGTGTGTGTGTGTGTGTGTGTGTGTGTGTGTGTGTGTGAGTGAGTGCCCGCGTGTGTTCGCATGTGTGGCGGCTTGTGGAAATCGGAAACGGGGCGGAGAGGGAAAAATAAATTGACATCGCGACGGTTATTACGGGCGAGTTAACCGGCGCGTCCGTATCGGTGCGCGTGGATTCCGGACGGGGAAAGATCGCTGGGACGGAAAAACAATGACGAAACGACGAACGCATCGCGGCTAACGGACGGATGCATCCCGATGGCTATGACGCCGCCGATTTAACCGTTAAGCGGGACGAATCAGGTCGATGGGAACTGTTATTGTACATTTTTTCGGGTGTTTTTTCTGGGGTGGAGAGAAATGTTTAAAACTACGCAGCGGAGACCGCGTTTTACGAACGCGAATTATTTCTACCCTAAAAAATTAAACTCGTACCTTACAACGATAATGCGCACGAATGGAAACACAAAAATACCATTTATCATTTTGGCCGCAAATACCGATTCGCACTGTGTGAATATCGCAAGAAATGCGACGGAAATCGAGTTTAATGATTTTCGCGTACTGCTTTTTTTTTATGTCAGGCCCGAAGAAACTCCGTGGAATGTATTACGATTCGTGCGATCCGCCAATTTCACCACAAAACTGCAATAAATTGCTATTAAAGCGAGAAATTGGCGAAGCTAAAAGTAATCTTCTATTTTATGCAGTAAAGTCTTTACTAAACTGCATGACCTACTACTGTCGTTGTCTTACATAAGTCTATTAATAGAGCATTCTTTTATTTGGATGGATCATGAAGCAGGTGAGTGGAAACGATGCCAATTTGGTGAAAGTTTCATGTGAATTTTATTTTTCCTTGCTATTCAGAATGGCGACTATAATGTTTATGAGCCATCTTTAGAGGAAATGGTAATCAAGAGAGAGGTTCGAATTCAGGAAAAATTATTCTTTTGACCGTTAATATGTAATTTGATTAACGAATTTTTCATTTACGTTGTTGTCAGTTGCATTTATACTGTACCTACCAAATGTAGGTACAGGAAAAGGAACGAGCTCGTACACTCTTAAAATCAATTGCAACAGCCATTTCGAATTTAATCAGTCAATCAAATAGCAAAGATTCCGAAACTATCGGAATGAGATGATTAACTACTATATTCTGGGAGAGTTTATATCAAAACATTATATTAAAAAGTGGATATTTTCAAATTGCTCTCGTGTATTTTAAAAAAATATGTTTCCTGTAAAAGGTTTCAAGGTTATTCAAAAGAATCTACCTCTTCTTTCCTATAATTTTATAAAGAAATTTTTTTTCTAATTCTGAATGAATTCTATCCATGCAGAAATATATTTAAACGTATTACCTCAACATCGGTAAAAATCATTATGAGTGTCTTTTGATATAATATCCCGAAGACCATTAAATTCTGTACTATTAGTAAACCAGCGAGGTAATTCATTCAATCGTATCCTGCTTTCTAAATAAGTTCCATTCTTACTATTCCCTTATAAGATTTTTAGAAAATCTAAACTCTTATATCATTCTTGAACTGTAGCCTCCACTGTTAAGACTTAAATTTATTTAGGCAGAAAGATCCATTTTAAGGTAGTTATTTAGACTTTTCAATAGCGGAAACTTTTAAGTGAACCTGGCAGTTCTTGTTTCCTTAAGAAGTCTGTTATGGAGAGGACGGGAAAGATGGTTTGTTCTTGAGAGAGAGATAGAGAAAGAGGATTTCGAGGATACCCATTTGGAATGAATTAGGTCGCGAAAGGTAAATAGTTACCTTTACACAACCCCCGGTGAATTTTCCCTCTCTTTCTTTCTCTCTAACACCGTATCTCTTTCCCTTTTTCGTCTTAAAAAAATTCCCTTCATCCGCAAACCGCGCGACCTTCCCCCGACTATTTTTTTCACCAGGGTTTATTGGAGATTCCTTCCTGAGATTTAATTACCTCCATACGTTGCATCTTGAGAGTGCGGTCTGTAGGAGGAAGGTGGAACGAATTTTAGAGCTGCCGTTGTCAGCCGGGAGCAGAAAAAAAGAGGGGAAGGAATTGTAATTCGATGGAACGGGGTAGAATGCGAAAGGAGAGAGGTGGAGAGGGAAGGAGGAAGCAGGAGGCTGTCCATGTACTATAAAATATATGCATGGGGTGGGAGAAGCGGGTGGATTATATACTCAAGAGTAAATATTGATTGCCGAGTCGAATGGCGTGCGTTTTCATGACGTGAGAATCTGTTCTCAGGGGAGGGGTAATTTAAATCAAAGTTCTCCTGACATTTAACAACCATGGGTAGTTTATATTCGTTATTCTTACTGTAATGCAGAGGTGAGCAACCTTTCCGCATTGATGGTAGTTGTCAATGTTTCGGCGGGCCAGATTGGAGCTTAAAAAGGAAGTTACCTAAAGGTAATGAGATATACGTATATTTTAAAATAATGATACAGGGCTCTATTCTAAAACTGAAGGTTTTTATCGTCAATGTTCTACCAGAAAAATATGAATCTTCATGTTTAAATTTTACGGATTCATCATAACCTCGCGGACCGTAGACTGCTCACCCCTGCTGTAGTGTATTGTAATGGCGCTTTTTTGTTAGTTCGCTTTGATATTGCCTCTTAAAACTTAACCTTACGTCTCAATTTGTGGAATCTCGTTAAAGAATGAATCTCTAAATTTTAAATGACTTTAGTGTATGCAGACTCTGTATTAGGAAAGTGTAAACTTAGTGCTTCCATCCCAAAACGAACTTCATTTTTAGGGACGCCGCGAAACAATTTCCTTAGTGAATAAATCAGCGATTTTGATGTGTTGATATGTAATTAGGGCAGTGGCGGATTTGAAAACTTACCGCCCCTAGGCTAAAAATAATTTTCCTCCCCTTGAAAAAGTTTTCAATAAAATTGTTTTAATTTATATGTTATATCAGAGGAACAATCCGTTATTTTCCCTGGTATTTACGTTTATCATCTTGACAAGCTTTCTTAGGTGGATATCTATGGTCTTTCATAATTTTGAAGTAAACCTTTTTCGACCTCGATAATTTTGAAAATCACACTGAAAGTGTTACAGTGCTTCCTCATATATACTATATTTAAAATCTTGCAACTTGGCGAATTAATATATGATTTTTTTACTTTCGCGAAATCATCCGTGTATATGCTCTGTAAACTGCTATAATTTTTTTTATATTAGTGGGAATAACATATTCAATATTATCAATGGCTACGTAAATCTGTTTTCGTGATTTATAATTACTTAACTTGTTTTGCATTGGTGCACGAGTTTCATCTCTAAAGTTTTGTATAATATTCATCAGAAAAATACGTGTAGTATGATCATTAAAAAAATTATAGCAGTTTTAATGAATTGTTACAGAGCATATACACGAATGATTTCGCGAAAGTAAAAAAAGATATCCGTGATGGTTTGATGGAGGGAGAGAGATTCATAAACCTGAAACTTTACACCTCAATATATGTAATACTTCAAAACGGGGAATTTAAAACGTTTTATATTCCCTTGAAAGATGCTTGAAAACGTTACCACGATGATATGAAAAACATAATTTTTTTCATACCATCGTACTTTATACATTTATTTCGTGTTACTTGTCATTCACCACATTTTATAAAGCCGTTAAACACCTATAAAGCAACACTAAACATCAACAAATAACACGGTATATCATCAACATCCACATTCATTTCATTTTTACCCAGTTACTTTGTAAAACATTTCCCAACTTAATGGTACCCAAGACACGTATTGCGTATTTTCAGTCGGAAAACAGATATTTCGAGATACTCTTTATCATATACTATTTTACTGCCTTTATATATGAATTTATTTATTTATGATATCACACATGTACGGAGGAAAAAGAAAATTAATCGGAATCTCATCATAACAGATATTTCGAGATAATGTTTATCATATACTATTTTACTGCCTTTATATATATATATATATATATATATATGAATTTATTTATTTATGATATCACACATGTACGGAGGAAAAAGAAAATTAATCGGAATCACATCATAACGGAAATTGTATAAAAACGGGACCGAACACGCAGATGCAGAGAAAGAGAGAAAAGGAAGAGAGGAGATAGAAAGACCCGGAGAAGGAGGGAGATAAAGGGAGAGGAGGGATGGAGTTAGGGAGAGGAAGAAGTGATGAACCCGTATGTCAGAAACAGCAGAAGGAGCATCCAGCCAGCAATCCTCCACCAGCTGATTGGCCACGCCGACTGACTCACTCCCTTCGCCTCCTCCCCATTTTCTCTCTCTGCCCCTACCTGCCTCGCCCAACCACTCCGCGGCCCTCCCCCTCCCAGCCCACCCACTCCCTCTCCCTCTCCTCTCCTCCTCCCCTTCTCCGCCGCCCACCCTCCCCCTCTCGCTTACATCATCGTTCGCGCGAGTTTATGCTGCGATCCGAACGGTGCTCATTTTTTCTGCATAGTTTCGACCTCCGAAGCTAAGGTGTCCGATTCGTCTTTTTTTTTGCTGTACTGATGTTTTTCATTCTAATCCTAATAAGGCCGTGAACAAAAAAAGGTAAAGTAAGAACTAGTGCGATTTCGTTGGAGGTACCTATATCTTGAGCAGGGGCGGCCCGAAGAATTTTGGCGCCCCGGGCGAGATAGCACTCCATCCGTAAATGTTTGCTAAGATATTTGCAGAATATAGGTTAATTTATTCAATTTATTGTTAATTAATAAATAAAAGGAATGCCATCGTGATTCTAGCCTGTTTCACGATATAAATTTGAGTCCAATATTTATTCACTTGCAAGTTACGCATAGATGATCGGAATCGCTCCCTATTAGGCGCCCCGAGCAGCCGCCCGGCTTGCCCTTACCTCTGGCAGGCCCTGATCTTGAGAGAAGAGTTAAATGTCGCCCTGATCCAGGTTTCATCGTTTTTGTTTACTTGTCACTGGATTTTGATTATGGATCGAAGATGATTTGTTTTCTCCGAAGACATGTTGCTATGGCAACGTACGGATATGGCCGTGGATATTTGATAACTAATTCGTTAACAATTTTAAATTAAGAACCAAATAGTTTAACCTGTTTTAAATGAGATTCGTTATGTAATTACCTCAAAATATGCTGTCAAATGACTATAACTTGAAAGTACAGTTGACCCCCGCCGCGCGCGGATTTGCATTAACATGGTTGAACCACGTGGGGAAAAAATCCCCGTACGTGCACACGGTTCGCAGTGTCTCTCGAGTGACGTACGCATCCAAAACCAATCTTGTGTCACCGATACTCAATATTTTGCTTTTATTATTATTAGGTATATTTTATAATTTCATACTACACTGTACATAATCAAAAGTCTTACCTATATCCAGGGCCATGATTAAGCGGTACACAAAACACGCAATTGCGTGGGGCCCAGAGGACAAGGAGGTCCACAGTGGGCAAAAATCTGTTTCTTGTTTCTCTTTATTCTTTTTATCAAATGCCACGCTTTTCTCAGCAAAACGCTTTCTTACTTTACCCACAATTTCAAGTACATAATTCACTTTGTGTAAATCCACCTACAAGCTACTGTAGGAACAACTTGTGCACGTACAAGTCCGTTTTCATACGATTAGGCAAAATGTCTCGTGGAAAAAGAGAGAAATTGGAAGAGGGAGGGATAGATGGAATGTTCGTCACGAACTGAATAGGAAAATATCGATAACGGATGATTTGATTTCGTCCATTCTTTCAGTGTTTCGTAACCGTGACGCATTGGGGCAATTTTGGAGGGTTAACCTGTAAAGTAATGTGCAGGATTCGTTTCCAGAGGGTAATTTATATTTCGCATAACATTAGACGTAAAAATAAGTTTTTCGACGTGCAAGTTTTTGTTCTTTGGCAAATTTAAATTGGAAAAAAATCACCTAGAACCTTCGAATCTGGACAATCTCACTGGAAAATGAATAAACTTTTTATCGTCGATTTTCAAATATGGATCGAATCCGTCTACAGTTTGGTTTTTGGCGCGAAAATTTAACGTTTGTTGAGCGGAAATCCTTTCGTCCATTATGTTGCTGTTGAGCGAAATTGCAGACATTGCATTGGATTTTATAATGTGCGAATTTAGTTCATTTCTTACTGTCTACGATTTCGTGGAAAGATTAAGGTGAAGGAAAGAACTGCGGGAGAGAAAGATAGGGGCGAAAATAAATAAGCACAGATAAAAAACACCCGTGCTGTGAATGAATGGGTCTCTAAATTAATCCGGCCCAATCTTAGGCCGGGGCCCAGAATGTGTGCTTTGCGTGGGGCGCATGAACCGCTTAATCCGACCCTGACTAAATCGGATAAACGATAATGAGGACAAAATACGCTAGAATTGCTAGATCGATTGTAGGACAGAACGTTACAAGGGTTCGTTTTTACCTAGGACTGTTAGTGATTATAATAGGAGAGTCAAGCGTGTAAATGAGTATTGTTAGGTAGAAATTTGGTGCAATGCGCCCCCTGCCACCCACCAAGGTAAATTGCAGGGTAAGATGTAAATATACATATTTGTTAAGGATTTTATGGCAATTTTTAAGTGGGTTTTATTTTATTTGTAACATTTGGATTTTGAGTCGGCTGTGGTATAATTTTACTCAATTTATAAAATTTAGTTCACAATCGTTTTATCGTCAACAGTTGCCTGAAGCCGACAAACAATTTGACATTTTATAGCGCAAGGGTTATAGGTTTTTAGGTCTAATATCCTGGAACTTAACCCAATACCTCGCGGAACGCAGAATCGCCGTGCATGGCCATTGGCCGGAATGTAACCCCCGCTTTCGACGGGGGTAAACTGTATAATTCGTGTTTCCGATTATTCGAAAAAAATGTTTCTTTCCTAATTTTTGTTTTGAAATTAATTTCTATGAGTATAGTTTTTTTCACATATTGTCCTATATATAGGTGTAATTTTAGTTAAAGCTTCATCTGAAACAAAAAAAATTGAAGTTACAAATATTTCACAAACTTTGCCATATGCTTAGGCTTTCAGTCAACAAAATGATATCATCACTTACATAAAAAACTATTTTCTCGCTGAAGTTATTTTTCCATAATTTTCTCCTGGCAACTGGAGTGGGGAGAGCTTTGTGGTAGCGGGGATCAAAAATTGAATTGCCGCAATATATTTTTATAATTATAATTATTATTTATAAATTAATTTCTATTGCTGAAAGAATTTAACGAAAATGCAGCCATTTATGAGTAAATCGACTTTTTCTGAAAATCGATCCAAACAAACTGCCCTCCAATTTTGAACGACGTAGTTTATTTCAACGAGATTTCTGTTTAAAATGACACGACATTTAAGTAACACACTTCTTCATAATATCTCAAACAGTTTATCACCTAGAGCCTCTTGCAGACGAGAAGAATACAGACAGATGCAATTAAAAAACATTTTTTTCGAAAAGAGCGGAACTTAAATCGCACATATTCTTCGCTTTTCTCAAAGACGAATGAATTTTCTACATCACTAATTCAGTTAGCGGTCGGCCTGTGAGCCGATCCAATTCGCAGTGCCAGCATTGCTATAATTACAGTAATTTCCCTATGTATACAGTAGAACCTCTTCAGCACGAACTTCAAGAGGCGTAAAATTTCATGATTTGTACTGACTAAGTCTGTAAAAACGGCTAATTATAGTTAGGAGAATATATCTAGATTTATCCATGGGGCTGAATTACACTGATTATAAACGTGCATTTCGTATTAACCGTGTTTTTATTATCGAGGTTAAACCGTATTTCGCAGACAATTGAATTAAAAATCATATGGAAAATTAGAATGTTATTCTGGTGAATTTTTTTCGTTTCCTTTGCAGTGAAATGAGAAGACTTGTTCGATTTTTTCCCCTTAAGACCATCCCATTCCTTTAAACAAAATCTCCCGACGCAAAAGCGCCATCCGTAGATCGAACAAAAAAAAAATAACGAGAAAATGAAACTTGCTGAGGGAAAAAAAACAAATTTTTTATTCCCGGAAGTAATCCATTCGTCTCGGACTCATCCCGGCAACAAACCAGATTGGCGAAAAATAAAAAGGTGCATGCATTTCCGCTTTCTGCTGCAGTCTGGAAACGTTTTAAAATACACGGAAAAAAACAAAATACTTTTCCTGCTATCTCTATATCTCCTCCCTTCTCTCTCTCCCTCTCTCTCTCTCTCACCCTCTCGCCGTCATATTCTCCCACTCTCTCTCTCCTACTACAACTCACCCGCCACCACTCCCACCTTTAATTTCACCCTCACTCCTCCACCCCTTTCTCTCTCTCTCTAAATATATATGTATGTATGTTTGTATTCGTCGCTCCCGCCCTCACCTCCCCATTCCTCGTATGCTCGCGCCACCCGCCAAAACTCCCTGCAAAACGCCACATCTCCTAAACCCTTTTCCACTTTACAGACCTTACTCCCCCCCCATCCTCCACCGTGATCCCTATCTCCCTCTTCCTCCTCTCCCTTACCTCTCATCCCCCCTCTCTCTCTCCCCTTTCTGCAACAACCCTCCTGACATGCCCCGGCAAATAAACTTCGGCTCACCCCTCAATTTCACCCCTCTCTCTCTTTCTCTCTCTCGTTGGTTCTCTCTCTCTCTCATTCTTTCCTTTCCTTCTCCCCTGGGGTGCTCGCTCTATTTCCATCACATTGTGTACCTCACACTTTATCAATCTCCTTCTCCCTTCCCTACTTCCCCTCCCCTACTTCCCCTCCCTTACTTCCACCTCTCCACTCCTCTCTCTCAATCGTCACCACACCCACTTCCCCCTTTCTTTCTCCTCTCTCTCTCTCTTTCATTCTCTTTCTCTCCGGCAATTCACTCAACAAGGGACAAAATAGAGTGTGATTGATTTCATATACGCTCCCTGCATCTCTCCCCGCCTTCCTCCATATATATATACCAGTATTTTCGCCCTCTCCAGGATCTTTATTGAAGGGATCACATTAATATGAGAGGTGGAAATGTATAAAACAAATTTGTAGACCATTTGAGGGTGGATATATCTGCATGATGTCGCAAACTAAAATCGTTAAATGTAACGTTTCTCGTCTCCGCGCAGGGAGATGTCTCCTCAATTTCCTCGACTTCCGTGCGAAAATTTTTATTCTCTATATTTGTGTGTGTGTGTGTCGTTTGGGATCGAATTGTTGATTTTTTTTAAAGGCCGAACGTGTGATGTAAATCGATAATAAAAATAACTTTAGAGATGTAATAGAAAAATCTACGTGCGTATCATCTTCTGTAACACATGGTAGAAATACTCGAGTTTTCTCGTTAAGTTTATGTGCAATAAATACGCTGAAACCCCGCTTATCCGCGTGGGGATCAACCACCTTGCGACAGGGTGTTTGGAAAGAGTTTCATGTTTCTTTGAACAAATGTATCCAGACATTTATTTTATAATAAACGCCCTCTAATGCCAAAAACAATAATGTGTTTTTGTATTATGAGGGGAATCTCAATATTTCATGTATTAATAAAATTTCAACGTAAGTATAATCTTCGCTTAGGTGAATACGGTAACTATTTTCGCGTTAATAAATTTTGCAATGTTTTTCCTTTAAAATTTCACCTTTCGCATTATCCGCTTTTTTATTTTACGTTCCTACTCCAGGTCCAATGGATGCGGATATTTGAGCTCGGAAAAAGAAATTAAAATTTATGTTTATGTTTATTCGTACATCTTTAATCAGGAAGGAATAACATGAAATGCTTTTCTGCGGCCTCGGGAAGTGGAATTGTTATTTAACTGAGATGATTTTTTCAAAAAATATTCACATATTAGGATGAATACAAAAACATCCATATTCAATATTTTATTGCAGGAGAGCTTATGACGGAAATTTTCGAGGGAGGTATTACATTTGAAGCCATAGTGTTTTACGCTAAATGACTTCCAAGTACCTTAATTTTTATTTTCATGTCTTATACGTATATTATATTCTCTATTCACCTGGAGGTAACCACATAAACAATAACAGGAAAAAATTCTGAAAGCAGTAAATTTTTTCTTTAATAATTTTATGGAAATCTCCGAGTTACGAGAAGCGGTTTCTAATTATGTTTATTTTACCCGAGTAGTTCTGGATATACATGTATATAAATGTATGTGTATATATATATATATAAAATCTACGCCACAAAGATCTTGCTCTCCTCCGCTGGAGAGCTTTCTCTAACAATGGGAGAGTGCTTTCCTCTTCGACTCTGAGAGCCAGCAGTTGGAAAGAGTTGAAACCACTCCCAACGGAAGGCCATTGATTCGATTACTTCGTTACGGAGAGCCAAAACCGAACGCTCTTTCTCTCCCGTTTGCTTCCTTCGTTTCTCTCGCACTACCTTCAATTTCCTAATCCAGGCTAAGCTCTCCTAATCCTTTTCGCGTTTCCTCATCTGCTTTTATCGCGCCAAAAGCATCCCAAATGTAAATAAGTGAATCCACTCAGAATCCGGAATAATTGCCATTACCGCTGCCGTGGATAATCTCCGGACTCGTCAATAAAATATAACCGCGCGCTACTAATTACAAAAAAAGTAAAATCGACGAAGCGATCGATTTTTTTCTTATCGTATCGGAAATTCGAATCTTTCGGTGGGTCGGTCTGTGGCCCTTTCGTAGTTATCACCACTCCCACTGTTCCATGTCGCACCTAGCGTGATAATTTAGCTCGCACAGCTGAAAGTAATTCAAGAGCTCGCCTTAAGGATGAAATTGACGGTATTCAAATTAGGTATAAAATTTCGTTTTCAGAATCTAATACTGGCGAATCACAACTGATGACGGTTTAATTTTAGACGATGTACGTATTTGGTTTTCCAAAGATTTTTATAGCAAGTTGAGCGGCGTAGGTTATCATTAACTGCGCAATGCCTAAGATTTGGATTATAAAAAGTTTTCCACTACCTATTTTTTATTTCAATTCATTCATTTCATTTACTAAATATTCACGCATGTTATATTTAAGTTTTTAGAGAATTATTGATCTCTTCTTAGGGCTGAAAACCAATTAAAAAATAAACACATTATATACATCAGACATTGAAAAAGCGCTTATCTTTGGTATCTCTAATAGTCAGACATAACAAGGTTCTAAAAATACCTGATACGTATTTCGGCTACAATGCAGCCGCATTCAATGTTGATTCACGGATTAGATTATAAGACTATAACGCACATTTGGCGAATTTTTAAAGTTTACGGGATATTAGAAAGAATTTGATTATCCAATCAAAGTAAATAAAAAATAAATTTTTAATTACCGTCAATCCCGGAAAGAGACGTCGAGAGTTGGTAATAAGGCGAGGTTTTCTCTATTTGTCATCCATATAATATCATCGACTTTGAGCGTGGATATTTGAGGAAGGTTTTGAAATTACGCTATATTATACATTTACGCAAAATTAGCGCGATTATGTTCATTATTATTATCAGTCCAATGAAACGTAGCTGGGCAAGTACTTATTTATGTTGCGTAAGATGTTTCATTTCTAATTTATGCATTATTTGAAATTTTAGCATTCTTTCTGATAATATTTCTGATAATCAAGGTCATTGAAATGAAACAAAACTGTTTAATTCCTTAATGCATGAAGTTAAAAGTTTATAAAATGCGATCCTTCGCCAATATCTGAAATTGAAAGCGAAAGAAGCGTGGAAATGGTTCACGTTAAACATTTCTGAGCACCCCCAAGGGAATACCAGCTTAAATGCAGAATATATTGAGTTACCCGTATTTATTTCTCAATAGCCCGAAATTCAAGGGAGGATGGAAAATTCAAGCATTCGACATTTCGAATTATCGAACTTCATTTTAGCATGCGTGAACACCCACGAGGAAAATACGTATTTACTTCGGCTATTCATATATGTACTCGAGTTGTAGACATCCGGTTTGCCGAAGTTCGACTGTGCTTCGATTAAAACGAAAAATTACAGAGGTTCGAGTTAAGGAGGTTCGACCGTTATTCAACCTATCGAAAATTCGAGTAAGCGAGGTTCGATTGCATGGTTTTATTCGGAAGTATACATATCGTCACGGCCTCAAAAACCTTAATAGATGGATCCGAATGGCTTCAGGCGTCACACCCCCTTTCGGCAATACGCTCGCCACGCGCGGTCCTACGAAGAAGAAAAATAAAACACGAACGCTTCAAGGAGGAAACAAAAATAATATTAACGTCGCCCGAGGAAAGAGTGTGAGGGACGGATTGAAACAGGAGGGATGGAGGAAGGATGGGAGAGGAGAGAGAGAGAGAGAGATAGGGGGAGGACGTCTGTGAGGAAGGGGAGAGCGTGTCCACAGGTTGCAAGTGACGCGGAGTTGACGTCTCTCCACCTCTTCGCTCGCCCCGCAACCCTCCGCCCTCCCCCCTCCCCCCTCCCCTCTTTCCCCCTAAATCCTCCCTCGGAACCTACCTCCTATTCCCCTTTGCGCCATGAACATCAACCTCTCCTCCTCTCCCCCACATCCCCTCCTTCCACCCTCTCATTTCCCCATCCCATTCATCCTCTCCCCGTGACGCTGATTGGATGGGACCCATTGGCGCGTGTGAGGGATGCGGGTGTCCACTTCGTGGCCCGCAAAAACATTCCCTTCCTCCTTCCCGACCTCCTAAACTCACCCCCCGCCGGGAACCGACGGCATTTCCACCTCCTTCAATTTCCGCTCCTGCACTCTCTTACTTATCCTTTCTAGCCGCTCCGCCTCTCATCCCCATACCTTCGCCGCCTAGCCTCTCCCTCCCCCCCTCAATCTTCTGCCTCCTTACTCTAACCTCCCTCGTCCGTCTCCCTAGCTCAACCGTCTGTGTCTTCCCTCAGCCTCCTCCTACGTCTCCGCTTCCAATTTCTACCGCCTTTCTCTCTGTCTTACTGTATATATGTGTCTGTGTGTGTATATCTATATATATATATATTTTTTTCCTCTCTCTGATTCTCCCTAACGCTCCTCTTTCTTTACATATTCCCTCGTCCTTATCTTCCGAACATTATCTAGGAGGCGTCCTTTTTCGGTTTTCGGCTTGATGAATATTTCTCACTTTTAGAAAGTTCTTTTTGTCGTTCGCGACATTACGGTAATGTAGCTAAAATCAGAGTTCAGGTGATTTATTGTCGGTATATTATTGCAGTTATTCAATTTCATGTTGCACCTTCGGGTTCCTTCAGTCATCGTGAAACACCGTAAAAAAATCCATGAGATAGTTTCGAAAATTTTTTATCATTAAGTAATAAACGCAAGTGTTATAAAATAATTCCTTTTTCCACATAGAAGAAGAAAATTATGTTTGGAAACCACACTTTCGTATTGTTTGAACATGTTTTTCGGAATAAGATATAATCCAATGATAAAAATCTCATTCTCCACTCGAGGCGTAACGCTGTTTTAGTTTCAAGTAACTGAAATAGTAAAAAAAAATTCAACCATATTGAAGTCATTTTAAAAGAAATCTCTTTACTGTGGCATTAGTTTGAGAATAATAAAAGGCAGTCACATTATTTCCTTCCTTATACTAATACCTTATGTTCCGAGATTCAAAAACTGATTTTAATCTGCGTAATTATATCGCAGCGCACCGTTGGCTAAGTGTTTTCTTTTTGGAATCTCAAAATTTGAAAGCAAAAATTTTAGGAAAGATAGATTTTCACAATCACACTTTTTTGTTAATGACAGTATATGCACGAGTCGAGAGATAATGATGGTAATGACTCCTGGATCTCTCTCTCTTGACCTCTGTGAGATTAAAAAGCTTAACTTTGGTGAAGTGATTCCTATGAGGTACATGAACGTTTGGAGGATCCTTAACGAGCTGAATTAAAACCCATGTGTGCCCACTTGCGGCGGGGTTTTATTTTGATTATTAAAATTTTATACATGCGATCATATCAGAGAACCTAATTCAAATGAAAAAATATATAAGTACTACAAGTTAATTTTATAACGGTTTTTTGGGAAAATTATTTTCGTTCTGTTGTAGTAGTTGCAAACAAATTCCCATCACACTAATCTTCTATCTACATGCTGCATAAACATGGAAGCGATGGACAGAATTGATTGAATGTGCCGTGTTAATAAAACTGAATACATTGCTTAAATTTTAAAAGTATCTACAAATTTGTTTTTTTTAAAGATAAAGGGGATTAAAATAGATAAACAGGCCAGACTACGTACTCGAAACTATCCCATCCAGAAAAAACGGACGTGGGAGATTATCCAACACAGTTACCTTTTTATCCACCCGGAATTGATAAATAAATATATGCTAAGATAATTATATTAAGTATAATTATGTAATTAATTTAATGTTACTCTGCGTTTTTATCATTTGATATAATATCACATGTAAATCTTACAGCGTTAAAAGGGGTTAAAACTGCTCACTCGCTTTACGTTTTCTTCGGTAATTATTTTCATTTATGGTAAGAACAAATGATGGTCCATCACAATAAGTGTGTTCCAGTCACCGAGGTTGAGGTCCACTTGAGCATTAAATTCAGTTCCCTTCGCTAAACAGCTCATCGGCTATTACTGAATAGATAGACCTTATAACCACTCACACAACCGCCGCTTTAGGGGAAATTACTCCAGGCCAGAGACCCATAAGCCGCATGTATGCGAGTAAATCCTTATTATTATTTTTTATGATTATAAGGTTTCTCAATTATTTATTATTTGTGATTAACCATAAAGCTATTCACACGTCAGCAACGCAATTAAATGTTCTGCTTATGAATCATATACAACGTTATTGACGTAATGAATTACAAAAACCGCGCGTCGCATCTGCGATGCTGATTAAATTCTTATTTTAGAATGCGGCAAATCCTTGTGTCCCATCTACACACCAGTCAAAACTGAAAACTTTGGTTGAATAAATTCAACAGGGAAATATCGAGTTCGTATAAAAACAAATTCGCAAAATAAATACTTTGAATTCAAATTGCGAAAATAAGTAGGTACCTCCAAGCAGCCGAAATGTGCAAGCGGTTTTCCGTAACATTTCTTGGAAATTATTGCCTATTTATTTTTTCAATTTGGTCATATTTTTTATTGGAAAGGCAGACGACAGGGATCAGGGATCAGGTTGTGTAGGCCTAATTGGAGGATGATGATGCCAGTGGAATAAATATCGGGAGAGTAATAATGCAAGCAATGTATATGGAGAGAGGTTAATGGAAGAAGCGCTAGAAGGCACTCAATAATCGTATATCGGTATATGGATTATAAGAACAGTAAAATATGCTTATGACCTAGCACCTCTAGTATAAGAAAGGGAAAGGAACTTCATTTCAACTTACGGTAACGTCATACGCAATTGCATCCATTTCTCACATAACGTGCACACGACTGTGCGACAGTCTAGCTCCTGCAACTCGTGCCTAAAGAGGCAGAAATATTTCGAGCTAATCGGAAACACGAAAGTAAACCGAGCCGAGGAGATTCTGAAACCGATAGACGTAATAGCCTCTTTCCGCCGTTTAACGTTTTGCGGTTAGCCGCGCTGAGACGAGAACCGGAGAGAATTCTCAGCTTCCAGGCGAACGGAAATTCCTTCGTTTCACCAAATCCCTCCTCTTTTTTCCTTCCTTCCCGTCATACCCTCCTCCCTCACACCCTCCCGTAAAGCAGCCTCCCTCCTCCTCCTCCATCTCTCATCTCATCCTCCCTCCCACCCCACCCACCATCCAAACCCCCGTTCAAAGCGCTCTGACGGCTGAGGGTGGGAAGGAGGAGAGACTCCTCATTATTGCCGCCCTCCCGTTTCTGACTCCAATGGGATGTTCCCCGCGTCTTCTTCCTCTACTCTTCTCGCTCCGAGAGATAATTATGAGAGGCCCTGTCGTCCGCAGTCGCACGGGGATAAGTTCAACCGAGTCAGTGGTGAGTGAGAGGAAAAGAGAGGGAAGGGGAGGATGGGGGGTGGAAGAGTGGGAGAGAAGGAGAGCAGAAGAGGAATAGGGAGGAAGGACGTGGTTCCTGGAAGAGGAGGAGGTGGAAGGGGAGGGGGTGGCATGCCGAATAATAAAGAACGGGGGAGGATTTTTCTACAAGGGTGGTGGAAAGGGGGTGCGCGTGTATGTGAGGGAGGAGGGGCGTGAGAGATGCAGAGGAGGACGGTGGGGTGGAGGTTGGGAAAGAAACGAGGGCGTGGCCGATAGGGATGTTTCTCCCGAAGTGAGGGGGTTAAAGCAGTCCTCCGTATTCATAGGAGTCTGAGGGGGGAGGGAGGGAAGGGGGGAGAGGTTTTATACGGGGGGGGGGAGAGAGAGAGAGGGGGGGGTAGGCGAGGAGTCGGAGGGAGAGTAGGCATTGTTGTAAACGGTGGACGTTGCGTCGGTTATAGGAGCAGCGGGGTAGAATTGGCCTTTTCCATTTTCCGTCATTCACTTCACAAACAGTGAGGAAGGACTGAGGGTATGGAACGCTTTTTATTTCGATAGAAATATTTCCTTCTTTCGGTTTTTATTTTTTTTTTAAACAGGACGGACTTAAAGGGGAGAAGGAAGCAGGAGGCTCTTTTCATGCTCGTGAAACCTTTCCCCCGTTATTTGGATAATGCATTGTGAGTGGTCCTCCGACGTGTATATTAAGTGACCACGTAAAGTGGGAGCTGTTTGTAAAATGAAATGTAATAAGAAAGGACAGCTCGCGGACGAATATTTCGGCGGATTTGTTTGCCTGAGGTAACGCTAAATAACCTATAGTCGATGAACGCGGGTGGGTGGTCGTATTCGGAAAGGGAGGAAAAGAAGGTTTTAATATAATTGGAAAATGACGGAAGCGCCGGGTTTATCCGTAAGGAAAAGAATTACGGTCTTGACCAAGGGTTCTTCACCTTTTTGTACCTATTAACCCCCTCATATCCTCATATATTACCCATGAACCCCGTCCCCATTTATTTATTTTCATAAACCTTCAACATGAGAGAATGAGAAAGAGTGAGTGGGAGAGAGAGAGAATGGGAAGTGTTTTAATTTTATTTTAATATTTTATTCGTACATACTCATCATTTTTTACGGAAAATACACTTTTATGTTTAATTTTCCATAAACCCTCCACGGATTCCCAGGATCTACACTATGGACACAAGGTTAAGAAACGCTGGTCTTGTCTCAACAAATAGCACAGATTTATAGTCTAACTTGAGCTCTGTTATTTTTCGGTAGAAGGAGTGACGTGGCCAAATAACGCGCAAGAAAGGACCGAAGGAAAAGGCAGAGGAAACTTTTGACCGTGATGTGCAACGGTAAAAACTTATCTGTAATTGGCTAGAGCTCTTTTTTGAGAGCTCTCTCACTGCAATTTCTCTGACTATAAGGGAAATTCCTTTTACAGGAGGACGATGCTTCTTCCACATAATATTAACTTTTCTTTCCTATGAATCTCTCCCGCGGATTTCACATAATATGAATGTTGCACAACTTTTTGTCTTTTTCCTTCGGTGATGTATTTAATTAGAGGATCGGTTGTATAGCATTTATTTTTTAATTTAAAACTTTACAAAACAAACTACGTATTGAAATATGTACCTTACCAAATCCTTTTTTCGAACTCTATGTGATTTAAATTATTGCACCGTCAATCTTAAACGAGAGATATGTATTTCTCAAATAACGAAATTTATTTGTTTTTTAATGCTTCCAGCCATTCGTGATTTTTGTTCTGGAATCGTTGTGTGAACGACGCAAAAAATAAAATTTCGACAATGGGTGACTTCTTATTGTCGATAAGAACTTTTATTGTGCTTACGGTTTGCATCAGTGATTTTATCTCGCAACGCAAAATTGGCGCCCGGAATATAGACTACTCGCAATACGCACATGTTTACATCGCTGCATATATTCGAGGCACAAATGCAACCGCTACATGGGCGCATTATATTTTTTAGTTTTGCTTTGTTATTAAATGAAATTATAAACTACGGTTTTCGTTCTAACTGAAAATTCATACAAATGTGCAAATTTTGAATCGGTTTCCCATATCTATGGTAATTGTTATAAAACAGTGTACAGTAAACTTCCGATTTACGATAATTGAGTTAAGTAGTTTACGAACTTTCGGTCTTACGAACAAGAATTTTTACACCATAAAATTGACTTACGACCTCAAAAAGACCGTCGCAATATGAAGAAATACATGAAAAATAAAACCGTTCGCATCAGACTTATTTGGATGCGTTTTTAGTTCCTTTGCAGCACCACTCTTATGACAGAAATGTTGAAAGATCTCCCCTTTCTTCCACATCATCACGCCTCCTAATCTGCCCTCACACCAGTAAGAGATTTACTCCAAACTTCCGCTTAATGTGGAAAATTCAACGAATGGATAAGTAATGATTAAAATGCATTTGTTAAAATCTGTTATAATTTGTTACGTTCTTCATTTTCTTGCACGTGTATGAGGATAATTTGGTTTTCGAACACATCCCATGATTTAAACATTGCATTTATGGGAAAATCACTCCCGATTGACCAACTTTAGGGCTAGAAACTATTTTTCAGGAAAGTATAGTGTTCGTAAATCGGGAGTTTACTGTTGTCATACAGGAATGTTTTCTTAATTTTCTTTATAGATTGCGACTTCATGCCATCACTCCAATTAGATGTAGTGTGATCTCATTTTTATTATTTAGTCAGTTATATATCTGCTAACAAGTCAACGACACTTTAACGCGTTTCTACTGAAAAGGAGAAATGACTTATAGATATTTATTTCAAGCTAGCAGCGTAAATAATTGAACTTAAATTTTTAATGGTGCTTTGGAGTCTTATTAAAATAATATACGGTCAGATTTTTTATCATATGATTATTTAATTTTTATGTTGTTCACTGTCCTATTACGTCACCAATGAAGCATCAATATGTTTTTAACATGGTGTGCCTGAAATAGCTTCTCTCTGATTAAACCTTTAGAGTATGCAGAATCCTCATGAAGTTAAGAAAATGAAGTTTACTTCTGATGGATGGAAAATTCTATTTAAATTGACGTTAATATTTATAATGTGTAGTAGCACGACATATTTATCGGGCATCGAAATCTTTTGATCCATTCTCCAAACAGTAAAAAACTAATTGCGAAGACAACATTTCGATCAACCTATACTGAGAAAATATTATACGATCGGTAAATTTTTAAACAGAAGTGAAAATAATGCTAACCGGGGACGAAGAAAATTTATTAATAAATTTCCTACCCCAGACAAACATAGGGAGAAAAAATTGCCGAATGCAGAATTTAATTCGACGAGATTGAAAAGGAGTGTTCCTGTCTGGGGAAAACGGGTGGAGTACTTAAAAAAAAATCCCTATCACGACATGAGAGCGATTCTCGTCAGCCATTTCCGAACACAAGTGAAACCGCGCTTCGAAAAAACGAAGTATACCTCAAAGTGGCAGAGAGCGTCCCGTTGTGGGGTAAAGGCGACCAGGGATTACAGGATCACAAAATAAAGGTGAGAAAAAATTAAAGATGACAAGGCTTTGGGAGCACTCGTGAGGTGTGAGAGGTGACGTGAAAATAAAAAAAATACCAGGACGAAAAGAGAGGAGAGAGAGAGAGAGAGAAAGAGAGTAGAGAGAGAGATATATAGGGGAGGGAGGGAGAGAGAAAAAGAGGTTAAGAGGAGGTGAGGTGTGGCTGAGCAAAAGCACGGCCGAGTGAGGGCGTTGGCGAGCGGAACGGCAGCGCCGCCGTCGGTCAGGGGTGGAACCACGTACACCCTCATCCACGAACACACCGTCCGTTCCCCTTGCGGAACGTTAAACAAACCACCCGTGCCAGCTCACGTGCACGCGAGCGTGCCAAGAGGGAGCGGAGGGAGAGGACCTAAGGACTGGCTGGGATGGATGCTAAGGGAGAGAGGTAGGGAGAGGTAGGGGCGGGAGGGAGAGAGTGAAAGGGCGAGATTGAGGGAGGGTGAGGTTAAGTGTAAAAAGGAGAAGGGAAGGGTGCACTCGTGTGTGCAATACGGCATTTGGGAGGGAGCGTGTCGCATGGCGAGGATGAAGAGAGAGAGCTGAGCCAGAGAAGGGTATTCAGAGAAAAGGGAGAAAGAGAGAGGGAGACAGAATGAAGGAGAGAGAGAAAGAGAAAGAGGGAGGAGAGAGAGAGAGGTTATGAAAAACGTGTGCGGGTTGGCACGATGAAAAAAGTATGGGTTCGCCGGCAAACTATAAAGAGAAAACGTTCCCTCCATTTGTATATCTCAATTAATAGAGTTCGGAGTTAATGTATCGCTTAGACCTCTTGAGGTTAGCGATATGGATAAAGAGTCCATTAATTCTCTCTCTACGTTCGTAGGATGCGGTCGTAATAAACTAAGGTAGAATGGATATTGTTAGAATGAAATCCATTTGACGCCTTAATTTCAAGCCATTAAAAATGAGAAAATTATATTTATGATGGTGGAATTAATAGACCATAAAAATATGAAGGAAATCCTATCAAAATTGTCACCGTTATATCTCAGCGGTTTATATAAACTGCGTCAATTTTAATTATTTTTTTCGGCTTTCTTCTTGCTGTTTGTCAAATGGAAGATATTTCATCTTGGAGAATAAAAGCTGTGACTGTTCACTTAGAATTATATTAATCATATATTAAGCAACTTGTGATTAAAGGCGCTCTCAGAATTCCTCAATTCAAGAAGGATAAGTATGACTTAAAACTTATTCTTAACTCGTAATATCAAATATCTCTTGAAATCGGCGGAAAAATATCCTTGTCTACTTTTATTATTTTATGACACCGTAAATTGACATAGGAATGAGAATCTCAGCTAAATTTAAATAAATAGAGGATATTTTCGATAAATTATCCTGTCTTAACATCCATTATGTCGCAGAAAATATTTTATATTCAACAAATGAGAGAAATTTTAGAAAGAATTCATTAAACCAAGGAGAGTGTTATCCATGGAACTGAATAAAATTATCGCCTTCTTCGGTATTATTTTGTTTTATTTCGCTATGAAGATTTCTCCTATCAATGAAAATGACAAACTGAGAATTTGGAATTTTAACACCCGTTATATGCGTAAATTTAGCTTATCTCATTTTTATGTGATTATAGTACCACATAATCACATATCACTAGAGCCTTGTATGTATGCGGCATCAATGTGAAAATTTACGCTTAAAAAAATAATCCTTCCATCATTTTATTGCTTCGGTGATATTTAAAAAAATCCGACTCTGTATATTTTTCAAAACTCAAATAAAAAGATGAACAAATGGCAGCAGTACAGAGATCTACACATCAATAAATCTTGACATAACAATGATTATATTAATTTATAAAGGCATATTTCAGGGAAACAAGAAGCCTTTTCTCTTTGTCGACAGGAAATTATCGAAATTAATTCCGATTGTTTTGAGAATACGAAGGAAAAAACATTCTTCAAAGGAATACCGCCGTCACGACTCATCAGCTCACCGTTCCTTTTTGTTTTTTTCAAGCCTCAGAGGTGAACTGTTCATCAAACAACATTTCCCCTTCGATTCCTTTGGAGAAAAGGTTACTCGGAACCCCTTTTTATTAAACCGCAAAACCTTTACCGCTTCTCCGATGCTTGGAAAACTTGACGAGATTTTCGACGTGTAAATGTAATCAGGAAAAAAATATATTCCCACTTCCCTCCATGTGATTTTAAAAAATTCACGCCATTAAAAATTAAAAAAGAAAAGCATCCCGACGGAATTAAAAAGAGGAGAGACTTTAAAAGGAATCCGATGGATCGTGTAAAATAAAAAATAATAAAGACGAGCCGTAAAAAGAGGCGATGCTGGCGCCACCTCACATCGCCGGCACTTTCCGGAAGAACGGCCGGAGTGAAACAAAAGACCGTCGTCGTCATCACGAAAGAGGTTTTAATTTATTTTTTGGCAAAAAAATAACCTGATCAGGGATTAAGAATGAAGGATGATGAGGAAATAACCTTCCTTCCACGTGTGTGTGTGTATTCACACAAACGCACTCGCATGCAAAAAAGAGAGAGAGGATTAAAGAGGGAAGGAAAATTTAAAAAGAGAAAGAGAGAGAAGAGAGAGTTCGTGTAAAGATGATACGAGTATAAGTATAAGATGGTTGCAATATTTATTTAAATAAAATCCAAATATCGGCCACAATTATCCCTATTACAACGGATTTATCGACAAAAATGAGTTAAACGACAGAAAAAGTAACGTAAAATGTATGAAGGGATATTAACGCAAAGATAAAGAAGAAGGGGCATTAGGAGAATTTAAATTAATGCCTTCAATGGGAAAATTTATTACTGTAATCGAAGGCAAAGAATAATAATTCGATTCGATCGAGTAGGTGTTGACGGAAAGGTAAGTTGCTGGAGTCTGATGCGCGCGTTCTATGTAAAATATCAAAGGGAACAGAAAAAAATTGAAAGCAGTCGCGTAATCTGTAGTATATTTGACTTATTAACGTTCATATTCATTACAGACTGGCCGCAAGATCTGTCGTAGAACAAGATGGTTCGTAAGTCCAATTTGTTTTGACGAAGCAAAAACAATCAAACTATAAATTTAAAATAAGTTTATAAATAGTTAATGATGTATTTTGTATTGACAGTAATCTGTGAATGTTTCTAAACTTATTTTTTTTAATCTACTTTGATTTTTTTAGATATGCTTCATATGACCAATAGGGAGTTATGGCCCGCACTGTACAAGCAGAAGTACATATGGGCCCAAAGGATTTCTTAACATTCTTGTCTTAAATGCCTCATATATTTATGTGGCGGACTTATGAGAGACCAATCATTATAGACCAGATCTTTATAACAAACAGCCTCCTACGGTAATTCCAGTTCCGAGTGTCAATCTGTCAAGGAGTAAAATAGAAACGATGGCCTCATAGATTAAAATTCCGAATACAAAAATACGTAGGCACCTATGTTAATATATTTTAATTTATTCATATCTAGGTGAAACAGGTGGTACAAAGGCCTTTTGAAATAGTATGGGCCAAATTGCTGGAGATAGGTGAAAAAAGTAAAATAATATGAAAGTCCATCCTCCATTTTATAGAAAAAATTGTCGGTAATACACGTGCATTCTACCGTTTTTCTATTTAATTCCGCACAGATTACATATATATATAGCATGTGTACCTGCCTATACTAGAGTATTATTATTTATTTTATTAAGTCCTACAGCCAGAGAAAGTGGCGTAAAAGTCTCCTCCAACAAGCATAACATAAAATGGATTCCTAAATAATTCATTTCGCCATAATTTCTGCTACGATTCCGGCTGTACCAGCTCCAGATGCGATCGGGTGGGGATAGTTGCGCCATAGCTCCCTGATATTTTCCGGTGCATCGGCCACCGTAGCCATAAACTTGTGTTTCGTCCTCCAATGAAATACGACACTACCCCCTAATCTCTCACGTGGCGATGTTTTCGCAGCAAAATAACTTTTACAGTGAGAAACTAAATTTCACGTAGCTGTCCCTTGAGAAATATTTTTCTACTGACGACTCTCATGGGTCGAGGCGTACAGTCTGGATTAATTGGGAGTGGTAAAAAAAAACTTTTCGACAATTAGAATCGCCAAAGGAGTAGGGGGGGGGTGGTGGAAGGTTAGGATCCAAATATAGTCACAAGGGACGAAGGCGAATGTATATAACGAGGAGGTG
Organism: Uropetala carovei; assembly: GCA_036926305.1. Classification (NCBI taxonomy): domain Eukaryota; kingdom Metazoa; phylum Arthropoda; class Insecta; order Odonata; family Petaluridae; genus Uropetala; species Uropetala carovei. The sequence goes on from JAXCHB010000339.1 coordinate 112,192, forward strand.
GGGACGATCATATGATTTATTCGGAGATAGAGAGGGGTGGGTGGGGAGGGAATGTGGAAAAAAGGAGGTTGGCGGAGTGGAAGGGAGTCCTAATGCACCTAATGATTATGAAGGGTACTCAACACGGTCAGCGAACAGTTGGCGCGTTCCGTAACAAAGCCGCTTTCCGGGATGTATGCGAGGCCAACTGACAGGGCTGTTTCAACGGGGAATGCTGCAGCAAACACAAATAGAAACAGTGGCAGGAAAAAATCCCGTCGATCGCGCCAGGCCTCTCTCAAACGTAAATGTGAAAAAGCGAAGGACATCTGTTATTTCGAAAACACGTCCGGCAAAGCTGTTACTTCTAAATACAGCTTCGCGTTTTAGAGGTTGGGAGAGAGGGATTCCAAGCGGTAAGAGACAAAGGTTTCGAGGAAAACGTTTTCGCAACTCCATAATGTTTGCATTATTGCGTCGAAACGAACAAGTTTTTATTTTTCCTTTTTAAACGACGTTGACGGCCAGTTTGTTCATTTTTATTCCTAAATAAAGGATTTACGACGGTGTAGTCGTCCGGGAGGAAAAAAAAACAAAAGCACAGTGTCGCCATATTTAGTGCATGATTTCGAGAGCGAGACGGATGCTTTGAATGTTTTTCATTGGCGGTTGTCCCGTTTAATATACGTGTAAATAAATAAATATTTATGCACGTAATCGCTTGCTTTAAATAAAAAGATATAATAAAAATAATAAAGAGAATTGCAACACATTTTTTTTAATTAGAGGCATCGCTCGCAGTCTTACTTTATTTAATGCCTTAAGGAAAAACGCCAAAATGTCATATGTACTTCTAATCGTTTACCACGTCGATAAATCAGCGTTCGTCAATAACTGAATTTAATCGCAGACGCTGATCGTTTCGCTTTCATTTTACATTACTCGTTCGAGAATACACATAAGTTTTAAAAAATATGGTTAAGATTTAGGAACATATTTATTAAGTTATGGAAAAATAATCACATTTATAAACAAAAAATAAACGGATCGACATGTGCTTAAAAATATAACGAAAGGTGACAGTGTTACGTACATATTTTCGCAATCTTAATCTCTAAACCCCTCTTTCATGTCCTCTTGTTATATTTTTAAGCATAATTTAAATAAAAATATTTCATAAAATAATGACTGCATAGTATAGGCATTTACTATTAAGGCATTTCTCGTCTTATTCGTGCATTTTCAATTCAGATAATATTTACACGGTTCTTCAAGGGCGGGTTGCCAACTAAATACAACCCAAATCGGAATGGATATTTTTTTTTTCCAAGTTTCATTTAAAGAATGGTTTTTAATGTCGATATTAAGAGTCACGTATCGTTTCCTCGCGATAGCCATCTCAAACGGAACCAAACGTTAAAAACAAACAGCACAAGATGCCGGCGCCGGATAGTTACGCAGACGTTCCTACCTCTCTTCACTATATGGGCGGTTCAAAAACGATTCTCAGGAGTTTTCAAGCTCAGCTATGCGTGGATTAAACTCGTCCGATATAGGCGAAGGTGCATGTCGTAAAGAAAAAAAATCAGTGAACAAAGAGAGCGAGCGAAAGGAAGGATAGTCTTGAAGAGAGTCTATATGAAGGCGGATTGCAGCGAGGATGGCGTTCCGTCGGAGGGAAGAGGGGCAGTTGTGTAGGAGAGAGGAAAAGAGAGAGAGAGAGCGGGATAGGGTAAAAGGAGAAGTTTGGGAGGAGGAGGGGCTGAAGCGGAGGGGAGGCGTGTTGCCATGGTGGCAGGGAGCATGGGGTCGATATCTCGCCAAAATGGCCGCCAGTCAGCTCTGCCTCCTCGCTTTGGGAGCGAGGCCTAACCTCGTTACTCCTTCCTCCCTTCCTTCCCCCCGCGCCTCACTCCTGTCTTATTTTCCTCCCTCCCTGCTTTCCCACCCTCCCCATCCCTTATTCGCCGTCGTAGTGCTCCGTCGTTGGAAGCAGAGTTCCATTCCATCCCATCCGCCCCCGCCCCCCTCTCCCCCCTCCCCGCGACCTCGCCTCTTCCCACTCCTCTCTCTCCCTACCTCTCTCTCCATCCTCTCTCTCTCTCGTATCCTCTTCCATCCGTCGATCCGTTTCTCGGCTAAAAACTCCCTCCCTATCTCTCTACTCCGTCTCTTATTCCATCTTCTCTCTCTCTCTCTCCCTAACTTTTTAGCAGGAGACCTTCTTCGCAGCCCTTATCAGGCGAATGTACCTTCGATTTCTCGACCCCCACACTCCCTGTCGATTTGTCGTTTTATTTATTTAGCCGCTCTTAGCGAGCATTTTTTTCTTCCTCTTTCTTCTCTTGAGAAGGACGTGTAGGTATGTGCGTTAGTGTCTACGCTAATATTCAAAGATCGATACATTTTTCATAGGATGTTTACGGTTCACACAATAAAGTTTACATCAAAATTATCTCTTCATTGCTTACAGGGGATTCCGGGTTTTCGCTGTGCTCGCGTGCGAAAACTTTCACCTCAAGCTCATCTCTTGAATGTTGCTGTTTGTATTGCCTGCCAAGGATAAATATATTAAAAATTACTGATGGTCCAGTAAAAAATGAAATTTTCTTCTAAATTCTAAATATTATAAATTTTTAACATAGCTAACCTTGAATAGCTCTAAACAGTAACAGTAATATTTAGGTGATACCTTTGATATAACCTTTACAATGTGAACCTTAACCATTCGATGGAAGATTTATCAGTCTTTTAATGTCAGCGTACCGAAAAATGATTAATTATTAAAAAGTGCATCCTTACCAATAAACGTTCGCCTCCGGTGATCAGAGGGTCCTGGTTTTATATGTTTACTTAGTTCGTATTAATAAAATATAATTTTCCAGTTGAAGGATGACTGTAACGTGGTTACATTGACGTACAAATGGGAAAATGTTCCAAATAATTCTTATAAGAGCGTACTCCAGGTATGGGAGTAATCTAGGGAAGGTTCGCAACGGCGAATATTTCTCCCTCGTGTATGTGTATGCATATATATATGCGTTCTTTTAATGATATTTTCGCTATTTTCTTTCCAACCCCGCCATAAAACTTGTCCATTCGTCCTTAAAATAATCAACTGTAGATCAAAACATTCTAATTAAATTAACCACGACAAATTGAAACTCTCAAATGTTCAGTGCCACATATTAGCACAACGTGGGTATATATCTCTTTCTACGTAGCATACATATTTCGGAGGCATCGGTGGGGTTTGGGGGAGGGGAGGTAGGGGGATGGGAGGAGGAGGACCCGATTTCCGGGAATCTTTATCACCCGGTTCTTACACGTACGCTTTGTTCGACCGCGGGTGAGACTCCGGCAAAGGATTGCCCGACGGCGCTCACGTTTGACATGGGTTTTGTCAACCCCAGAGTCGAACAAAACGGACGTCAACGGCACACAATTACGAACTCCCTCATCGTCAACACGTTCCGAGAGAATTAAAAATAGTCGCCGCCGGTTATTCTATTAGTCCGAAACGGACAAACTGAAAAAAAAAAACAAGAGAGCAACTTGATGACAAAAGAGTAGGAAGAGGAGGGGAAAAAATAAAAAATACGAACAACCGGTATTAATTGCCTGTCGGGATGATCGTTCGGAAATACGTGTTCGGGTCCGCGGATTACGTCACCGCGAAGGCGGGGAGGCGACAGCGAGGATGGATCCGCCGTGGCAACACCACGCCGCCGTTCAATCCCTTTGACACGCGCGGCGATCAATAATCAATGGTTTAACACGTGGCTCTGAACTTATATATCGATCGAGCTTTCCCCCCCTCCCCCCTCCCACCCCTACTCCTATCCTCCCGCCTCCTCCCTCTTCCATGCATCCTTCCCTACGAGCGAGCACATCCACTCCTAACTCAGTTTCGGAATTCCTCCACTTCTTCCTCCTCCTCCTCCTTCAACTCTTCCTTCTTACCTCTAAGCTTTTTCACCCCATCCTCCTCCTCCTCTACCCTCATCCCACGCGTAATCCTCCTCGTTCCCATCCTATCCCTACCCCCTCCCCCCTCTCTCTCCATTCCCCTCCCCCTTCTCCTCTTCCGCCTTACCTTCCCCTCCCTTCCCTTTTCAACTCTCCCGGCTCCTTCCCCACTAAAGGCAGCCCTCTCCGAAATTGCATTTACTTTGCTGCCGCTTCGGGCTCTTTGAATGGGGATTAAGCGTATTATCCCCTCTTTCTCTCTCTCTCTCTCCCTCCTTCTCTCTCCCTCCCTCCCACTCTCCACCCTCTCTCCTTCAGCCCACTCCGTCTACCCTCTCTCTATTTCTCTCTCTCCCTTCTCCCCTTGCTCTGGTTCTCTCTCTCTTTCTCTATTTCCTCCTCTAAGCTCTTTCACTTCTCTCTCTCTCTTTAGCGTGTATCTCTCGAAAATCTTCACTCGCTGTCGTCTCTTCGAGTTTCTCCCTTTTCTCCCGTTCATACTCTTCCAATTCTCCTGTTTCTTTTTAAAATTTTTCGTTCGTGTAATGTCCTTATCCTTCAGTTCCCTTTACGTTTCCCGTTCTTCTTCTTCCGTTCCTTCTTCGTTCCCCCTATTCGTTTTGTCAGTTCCTTTTCCTCTCACTTCCTTCCTTCTTATTTCCTCTATCTATTATCCGTTCCTTTCTCTTTGTCTCTTTAACCGTATCTTTTCATTTTTTTCATTAACTCTTTCCCGTTCCTTTTTCGTTCCTTCCGCGTTCATTTTTCGTTGCTTTTAATTTTTCTTCATTCTTTCTTTCGCCGTTTCTTTTCCGCTTGGTTCGTTCCTTCCTCTCTTCCTTCCATATTTATCCGTCCTTTTCCCATTACATCTTTCCCCTTTCCTTATCCCTTCCCTTCCCATCCCTCCTCCTTTGTCCTTCCTCCATTTTCCGTTTCTTCTCCGTTACGCATCCAATCCTTCGTTCGTAGTCTTCGACACAGAGAGCAAAGGAGGTCTCGTTCTACACACTTCTCTAAGCCTTTCCCCCCGTCTATCTCTCTCTCTCTTACGTTTTTCAGACCTTCTCTGCCCTTTCTCTTCTCCCCCCATATCCCCATCCTCCCTCAGCATCTCTCTCTCTCTTCCTCTCCTTCCCTATACTTCTCCCCTCGAAAATTCGCCCATCTCGTCGCTCAGCAAAATGCCTCTGCCTCGTCGTGACGGTTGAAGCTTTACTCTTAATGTTAAAAAAAGGTTGTCTCTAAAAAAAATAACTAAGTCCCCGAGATGAAGAAAATTGTCGTTAACTACCAACGAATTTTCGTCGATGAATATGGCGATATTTTTGTATCGCGCCAAGGAAGTGCTCCTTAAATGACTCGGCTGCATCGATGAACGTGACGCGAACCCAGATGATTGCATTTCTTCCGTCTAGAAAGATCCGCGATTTTGTGAGGGTAATGAAGTATTGCGACATATTACTGAGACCGTATTAGAAGGATACGTTAAAACGCGGAAGTAAATCATCCAGTCGTGCGATTCATTCTATTTCATCTGACTTTCGGTAACAATATCCTCCATAAATATTTTTAAAGGATAAAATTTTTTACGAGTATTTTCTTTTTCTTTTTTTAGGCCATGATATACAGCAGGACGGCAGAAAACTTTTTTAAGGTGTACATTTTTATTGAGAAATTTCGCTAAAAAAACTTTTTTCGAAACATATTTTTAACAGCGACCGAAATAGCCATAAAATGACAACACTTTCAGCGCAGATACGAATACAGATGCGGAATTTCGGCACGTCAAACGATTTCCCGCTAAAATTGCAAACTACGGCGTCCAATTCCTGGAACGTATTGATTAGAAAAACGGACCTTCGACGCGTAGGACGCGATTGAATCACGCGTCCGAATTAACTTTCCCAAATTGCCGTACCTCCACGCAACAAATACCAAGCGCGTTTAGTCAATAAACTCTTCCCCTCCACACTTTCCAAACCCCGCATGGAACCCTTTTCCCCCCCGCTGGAACTCCGCTACCAGGAAAGTCGCCGACTTTCCAATCCTCCAATCCCATCCTTTCCCCCTCCTCCACGTCGAATCTCCCCCTCCGATTCCCGCTATCTCTCTCTCTCTTTCTCCCCTTTCCACTTCCACTCCATTCCTTTTACTACCATCTCTTCCTTTTTTGCTTCATTTCTGCCTCACCTCCCCCATCCATCCCAGCCGAACCCTCTTCGCTTCTCACGGACTCCCACGCCCCCCCCCCCATCCTTCCCTCAACCCCCTCACTCCCCCATCCCTCGCGACCCGTCGCCGAAAGAATCCCAGCGCCGCAGCCGAGAGCCAATGAGATCACGACGTCATGGCGTGGGCGTGGCCAGATGGGATTAGTGGATGGCGCGGCGCCTGCAGCCAATCAATGGCCGGGATCGAGATCACATTATCTGTGATAGGGTAGAAGGCGTTTCCCTCCTGCTCCGTCCACCCACGCCACCTCTATCAGACTCCTTCTGTATGTGTGTGTGTTCCTTTCCTCCCTCTTCCCACCCCCGCGCAATCCCGTGCTCTTTGGATTCTTGACGTTGCAATGGTGTCTCTCTCTCTCTGACTACTGCTTAAACCTCAACGACGAGTGATCTACGAGGGCGGTGCATGACGGGAATTGTTACTTTTAATGTTTAAGCGTATTCGGAAAACCAAAAGTTACCAGATGAGGTGCTTGTAACGTACGAACATTGCAAAATACGGTAAATAAAAAGGTATCAAGTTTCCGAGGCATCGATGATGGGCTCAGTTTTGAGGAACCAAGCATACCTTCGTATTCACCGCTGTTTTTTTTTAAATAGAGCATTGTTTATTTGTAATTATCTATCTTTATTATTAACTACTTAGCAACAACGAAAACTCAAAAGAAATATAACCCAAGCACACTCAAAGGACTTTAGCTCCAAAATCGAATCTTGCTTCAAAAGTTTCAATTATCATACATCGGCATCATTATCACATTTCCTGGGATAAAATGGCTGTTAGGGCTTAATTGAAAGCCGGTGTACGTTTAATTTAAACGAGGCCTTTACCAATGGTTGTTTGAATTCACCGCGGTTGGTGAAAATTCAATAAATATGTATTAAACTTTCGGCTTTTGTCGAACATCTATAGAAGAGCAAAATGATAAGAGCATCAGAATTTCATATCAAAATGAATATTACATAAAGAAATACAGCAATGTGTTATTAAACGTTTGAGTCAAAGTGATGTGACCATTTGTGTATGCATATATATGTATACTTTCGTGCATACGAACGCGCGGTCACTTAATTAATCTCTTTAACGCGCTATCCCGATCGAACGTTCCAGATTTTCAATCTCGCGAAAACATTACAGAGGGGACCGGTCGTATTGATCTTACAGCCTGGCTCATGATACGACACCGTGTAGATCGAATCGATTAACCGCTCTCATTCTTTGCGCTCGGCGATAAAAACCAACAAATCCCGGCTATATTTCAGGGAAGAATCGATATCATCTCTTCGGAATTGCACGGGAAATAAAAAAAAATCGGAAAAAACGAGGCCGTTAAGGAGAATCTATGGCCGCGATAAAACGTCCGCAGAGCGCGAAACAGAGAGAAAGAGAGAGAGGAAGGGAGAGAGGGAAATAGTGGGAGAGAGAGAGAGAGAAGCCCGCCTTTCCTAATGACATCGAGGACAGAGTAAAGACCATGCGCAAAGAACCCTTTGCTATGCCTCCTACCTCCCCTCCTTCCCACAATCCCCCTCACCTCCCGCCATCTCTCTTCCTCCCACCACCTCCCGGAAAACATCCTCCCATCATACGTAGAAGCTCCATATACCAGTTCAAACCCTAGCGCATCCCCTCTCTCCTCCCATACCCCCTTTACCACCGCCCTCATCCCATCCTCGGGGCCCCTCCCCTCCCTCTCTCACTCCCGCCATCCGAACTCCGACTAAGCCCTGCCCCCAGAAACCCCGCCCTCTTTTCATCCCCCACGTGGCTTCCCCTTTCCATCCCTTGGTTGCCGTAACCCGTACTCCCCCTCCATCCCCAACCCCTTCACCCCAGACCACATCCCTCTCCGCCTACGTAGGACGGCATCTCAGTTTTGACCCTCCCGCACAACTCCTCCCTGCCCCTAATAGGGTTCTAAATCTCCTTCCCTTCTCGAAAACGCACACGTCGTCGGTAGAGAAACCTCCTCCTCTTCCTCCCTCTCTACCTCCACCCCCCCTCTCCCCCGAATAGGACGAGGGAAGAGGAGGAAAAACAAGCGTGGCCTCCCGATACCTCACACTTCCAATCCACCATCATCGAAGACCTGACCGGATGCTCCACTTCCCGCCGCGGGCTTAGAACCGAAAGGGGAAGAAGCAAAGTGGCGATAAGATCTCCAAACAGCAAACCACTCCGTTTACTGTTGGTACAACTCACCTCCGAGGGCTTCGTTTTATCATTCCTCGCCTCCGATATCCTTCCGGGGGTGGAAGTGGTCTTCGGCGCTCACGGAAGGAACCCTTCAGAACCGGCTTCATGGAGGTTTCGGCACCGACAACCAACGGCATAGGGTCGGGACACCATCACCACCACCACAGGAGGCGACATTCCGGTTCGAAAGGACACCACTCCGTGGTTGCGACGTCTTCGGCCAACTCATCCGTCTCCTCATCGCCGTCGACGTCCGTGTCTTCGTCGCCTTCGTCTTCGTCTGCACACGCCTCTCCTTCCGGCACGCCCTCGCCTCCGCCCCAGCAGCACCAAGGAGGCGGCAACGGGAGCAATAACAACGGGGGTTCGCCGAGACCTTCGCCGCTGCCCCAGGGGGAAGATTCGGGGGCGGCCGGAGCGGGATTCGGTTCGAGGCCGAACACTCCTTCCCGCCGACGCAGTCAGCACCACGGTCATCCCGGTGAAATCGACCTTAGGGGACAAAATCAGCAGGCGGACGTTGACCTGACCGGTGAGTCATTGGGGTTTTTTCTAATGCGTGTGAGACGCGGAGATGTTTTTCGGCGGAAAGGTTTTTTTAGGATGACGTGTTCGCGTGTGCGATAAGGCGCGAAATGAACTGTCCGAAAGGGTAGAGCTTTGCGTATCGGTGACAAATGGTTAAATTTTGCGTGCTAAATGTCGGAAGTGCAAACGTCGTAAGGGGAACCTCGGTGAAAGTGACCCAATGCTGTTATTGAGGTTGTATAATACTCTTTTAAAAATGCCATTCTACCGAGGAAAATAATCATTGACAGAATTTAAACATCGAGGATTAAGCGGAAAATTTGACTGACAAAATACTATGCCAGATTCCTTTGACTCGAAATAATTTACTATTTGATAAGACAAAATGAAATACTTTCTCCTATGATGTTCATTTATGAATATTTATCAAAGCAATATATAAATAAATAAAGATCTACGTTGACTTTGCAGCGGAATTTTTCTGGTAGGAAAGTCAATTTAGTTTAGTACGTAGTTTTAATAATCGATCGAAGAGTTAAAGGAAAATTTCGTTTTAAGTTTTAAATGTCTAAAAATTAGGATATTAACTGGATGCCTCGGCCTTGATTTCCCTCGTCTGACTCAAAACCTAGAATCATAAGGTGTTTATGGAGGATTTGTTGAATCCAAGCCACCCTTATATTGATAGCTTTTTCGGTTTTCATTGCATACTTTTCACATAAGTTCATAATAATCTTTGTAATCATCATCAGTTACGTAGTCGTAAACATTTCAAAGATGGTTTTTAAATAAACACTATGCTCAAAAGATAAAAGTGTCGCTCGTGATAGGATGTAAATATTACTGGAGAAAATATTTACATGACGTAATTCATTGACGTCGGATCAACTAAAAAAATAAACAAACACTTGAAAAATAAAAATATTCCTCTCAAATTTCTAAAATCTATAGAAATTTACGCGCAAAATAACTCAAAAAATGGAAAATTCTAGGCTTATAGTTTAGAATTGCCGGACCTAAAATAAGATTTGACAAAACACATGGAAAATAGATTTCCTATTTCCGTGTCAATTATTTTAATGCTGAAAATGTAAACATTTTAGTTTGGAATCAGTTCTTACCTTTATAGATTATCGGGGCATGCGGCATTTGAATAGTATCGGCCGCTGCGAGACATGCCTCGGGGTAGAGAACGTCGCGTGTCGGGCTAATGGTGACAAGGATGTTATCTCGCTTAGTGCGTGTGCCATTAGAAGTAGTTAGGATTCAAATAAACTTTAGATGTAATAATTGGAAGATTGAATTTAACGCCTAATAAAAGATATATGCATTATGTGAAATCTCGAGTGCTGCATCATGTGCTTTATGCTAAAACCGCGATATACTGAAGGAAAATGCACCGGAATTCCGAAATAAAATGACGTTAATGCTTAGTAATCCATAAAATAATAAATATAATATATAAAAATGCGCTATCGTCAGTTACAAACCTTTTTATAACCTATTATGTACGTTTATATTTTCTTTTTAGCCCTTTCTTCGTAGTTTAATTAGTACTCTCATATATTAAATTATAAATCATAGTGATGATATATACAAGGTTGTTTTTGCAGAAATGGAAATAGAGAAGTAATACATCGGTTATAAATTTTTGAATGATAAAAATTCCCAATTCTGCCAAACGTAAACGTTTTTGGCGTTACATGAAAATCATTCTGTAAAAATACTTACATATCTGAAAAATGTTTTTCTCACAGTATATATACTTCTGGAAAAACGGCATTATCATTTCAAAATATAATCGTCCCAAAAGTTGGTGAAATTAAAATCCAATTGTTAAAACTATTTTACGTACAATCTCTCAACATTCCTTCATTTCGGCTTATATTTTATGATACTGACGAATGGAGAAATGCGTGCAATGCTGAATTATCTAAATACCAACGAATCCATGTAACTCTTTGAAGATTTGATTTTGGGTAATAGAAGTTTGAGTCAAAGTTTTATTGCTTCTTCTCAAACAAAAGCGTTTATAAATATTCACAGTGTGAAGAACTTACGTCACAACACCGGGAAATATTTAGAGGAATATGAATGAAAGAATCAACTCCTTCCGTGTTGTTTGACTGAGCCGGAATGAAGAAGCGTTTCGAGAATCCCTTGGCCTTCTTTACAATTCCACGCGCGTCCACTGCATGATGTTTTGGGGGGAGTTTCGAACTATATTCGCTGGGATTACCAAATCCCTCGATCGAAGTCGCTCTTCCCCCCCCCCCCCCCCCCCTCCCTCCAATGGTCTTTCCCTTTTCTGAATACGTAGAAGGTTAAAAGGGAATCGAAAGAAAAAATTGGACGGAAATTGATTGGGCATAAGTTATATTTCAAGGAAAATCTACCTGTTTTAACGCTTTGAACGAGATGATTACTCATAGTTGATTCTTCGTAAGAATATTAGGAGATATTTAACGCAATTTTCCCTAATTTAATAGGATGGATCGGAAAGTATGGTTACAAGGACATTAATTACACAAATCAACTGTTAACTGAGTATAGAAGCATTAGTGTCCTTCTGTTTGGCAACACTTCGTGGTAACAACGTGTATATTTAAAAAAAAATATTAAAGACATGTTTGCATACTCACACATACCTTCTAACCTTGCTTTCCGATCTACACTCATATAAAATAGTAAACTGTACTAATATTTATGTGACTACAGGTTTGTAATTTCAGCCAAGGGATGCATATTATTCGTCGCACCATAACGATTTGCTATAATAATACCCCAAGAGATACTAGGATTATTTATTTATGAAGGTATTTCTCTCTCAATGGATGCCTGTAATAATTAATGAAAATTTTCTATAATAAGATGTTAATTCAACAAATCTTCAAATGAACAATTTACTTTTTTTAGCTGAAATGAAACTTAAAGTAAGAGAAATGTGAAGCGCATAATGGAATTATCGCCGTAAAAAATAACAAGATATGGTACTGGGGTAGTGATTAATTTCCAGTGCACTTTTTTTCAATCAGAGTGTATCGCAATATTTCTCAATTAATCATTAATGAGTTCATTAGAAAATAACAATCATGTCATGGTAGTATGCCGGGAAAGATAATAAAACTTTCTTACTTTTCATCACTGAAAAGCATACACATTCTCACGAACATGGAAAATAATAATAAAAACTGTAATTTACGTGGATTGAATCATTGACCAAAATCTCTTCAGGAATCCTCTTGATACACCGATCAGAACAAAATAACCATAACAGAAGACGCTTGGATTGGAGGAACCAGATGGTACAAAACAGCCGTGGCGATAATAGATCCTTAAAATTTCAGTATCCACTATTTTCGAATCGCCACTGATGACGGCCGCGCAGTACCCGAAACTGCGTGCGAATTTTTTCCGAAAAGTTTCGCGAGTCGATAAAATGGGTAGCTCCAGCCCAATTTATTAACTCGACACCGGGGGGAAAGAAAATCATCCATGATGTGACGCAATTCGGCTCGAAAATCCACCCCTCAACATATTCAAACGCTCTAATTCTACCGCGTTCCTAAAAGGGAGTATCCTCCAAAAACAAAAAACCTCGAGAGGTATAAAAAAAAGATATAAACAAAACTTAACGATTCACGGCGAGCACCCACGTAGAGATTCCGCGGCGACTCCTACGACGACTGCGGGCGGAAAATAAAAGAAAAAAAGGTACCGAAACCACGTCACAGGTGGCACAATTGAGCTTCGGAACGCCGTCTAATCTCATCCGTTTCGGTACAATTACTGCCCCTTTCCCGAATATCCCTTTTATACGGAGGAAGGAGATAACGGAAAGAGCATCGAAGGTAAGATAGAAATAGATGGAGTGAGAGAGAGAGAGAGTAGAGAGAGAGAGAGAGGGAGAGAGGGAGGAGAGAGAGAGAGAGAGAGAGAGAGAGAGAGAGAGAGAGAGAGAGAGAGAGAGAGAGAGAGAGAGAGAGGGAGAGAGAGAGAGAGAGAAATAGAGAAGTGGAATTTCCCGACGGATAGGGTTGGGTTAGGAGAGCGACGACAAAAAACCCTCCATTCCCCCCCCCTCCCCCTCTTCCCGGAGCGGCACATGAGAAATCCCATCACGTGACCCTGGCCTCATCGTTTGCTCGTTATGCAGCTCTCCCAGCCAGAGAGTTTCGCATCCGCCGTAAAGCCCCTGATCCCACGCTACCGGAGTTCTCTCTCAGGGAAGAGATCTCCTCTCTCCGTCCTCTCCCTCCCCCCTCCTTCCTTCCATCTCTCTCACACCCGCCGCCATCCTTACCCCCAGTCCGCTACCTAACCTGTCCCTATAAGCCACCCCCTCGCTCTTCCCCTTCCTTACCCACCCGCCTCTGCCTCCACCACGGACTAAAACCCTTTCGTTCCATCTCCCTCCCCCCCCTCCCATCACTCTCCCCTTCCTCCCTCCCTCTCCCCCCTCTCTCTCTCCCCATAACCCCTAGCGAACGCCCCAGGAAACCACACCGCCCCAGGGAATAACACCGTCGCCTCCACTCCTTCCTCCGAATGTCTCCCCCCCCCTCCCTCCCTCGCTCCCCCCACCATCCCTCTCTGCACTCCTCCGTCACTCGCACGCTCTGATTTCTGTCTCTCCCTCCCTCTCTCTTTTTCGTCTGCCGCTGACTCTCTCTCTCTCTCCCCCCCTCCCCTCTCCTTCCACTCAGAAAAAGCAGGTCCATCAATCAGTCTGTTATTATTGGATGTCGAAATTTTTTCGAGCCATAATTGCTGGGCATAAGTCGCTATTTCCTCGTTTCCCTTGTTGCCGTCCTGTATTTATACGCTCGAAGTACTGGCGTTTCTCCGCTCACCGCAAAAATATTTTGGGAAAGCTGGGAGCGGATTTCGGCTTACTAAGATACCGTCTTCAGTGAATCTGTAGCATAAAGGGTTTTCTCAGATATTTCCTAGCCATTTGGTAGAAGTAGTTCGCAAATTTAAATTTCGGTCATAAGTTTATATATTTACGCTTTCCGAAAAAAATCAGGGGAGAGAATTCTGCCTCGACCGAGAAAACGAAACCGGGTCTTCCACTTTCCGATCGGATATTCTAACCACCGAGGCCGACTAATTCTCCCACTTCGGGTTTGATTCCCGTTTAAGGCAGAGTTTTTCACCGACTTTTTCCAAAATATTCACGCACGTCACATGCCTGTCTGCATTATAAACTTCACCGACAATTTTATTTGTGTATATTTACGCTGTATTGGAGTGTTGGTTCGACAAGACGCAAAGGAATGGATCGCACTGGAATCTTTTATATGTCACATAGGATAAGTTTTCCTCTCGTGTTCAAGGAAAGGAAGTTAACATAATTCGTTTCTTTAGCTTGAATGTCGAGGTGGAGTTTCTTTTCGATTCAAAAGTGATTTGAGCTAAGAGACGGAAATTTTCCGATAAAACGAATGATGCCATTTCTTGAGTCCTTTATTTTAGAGTTAAGTAATCATGAGCGCTTTTATGTATTGTTTAGACGCGTGCCAACAGTATAATATTATTAGCCTAAGTTGTAACAAAAGGATTAAATGACATATTTGCGTTGGAATGAGAAAATATCCAAAATTGTTACATTCGAATTTTTATTTCATTTTATAAAAAGTAGTATATTTTTGGCTTATATTTTAATTATTCACCCAAAATACGTTTATAAATTGCTCCATAAAATTAAGTTTTCGGTTTTGTTTGCATAAAAAAAGCAGAGTTTAGCTTCAGTTGTACTTTTGGACAGCATTGTTGTCGAAAGCATGTAACTTTATTTCAGTAACATTTAAACGTTTAAAACCATCTAATATAAGTATAATAATAAAGTTGTAACTGACAATTATATTACAAGATTCAACAAATGTTCAAAACGGTCCATAGTCTTCTTCATTTATATAACTTAATAGCTAATTAATGTTTGGTTAAAGTATAATTCGTGAAGATTTTAAAATTTATCTTAATAAGTTATTAACTCTCGCCCATAAATTTTGACGTACAGTTTACAATGGCATATTATAATTATTAATCGCTCGTTTATATTCCTCAAACGAAGTAATTCGTTTTCTTTTAATACCGCAAAGAATAAGGCCGCGGTAAGATATTCCTGCCGAATCAATCAACATCACGCGATGTGACGCTGTACGAGGAAAGACAAGCGCAATGGGAAGCCTCTCGGAGGATTTTCTTCCGCGACGAACGGAAAAGATTGCGACACGTCAAAACGGCTGGAGACACCCTTCTTCCCCCATCTTGCGCAAAATGACGCGCATTTCTTTTATTCTCGTTTTTTTTTAATGGAAGTCGTAGCGATGTGACGTCGAGATCTCTCTCTCTCTCTCTCTCTCCTTCTACCCACGCAAAGTGGGAGAGAGAAGGAGATGGAGGGGGAGAGAGAGAGAGAGTAACGGTGGGTGTGGGGCGTGGAAACAAAAAAATAAAACAATTCCGACCCCTTCGCGATCCATCAAAATCACCGTGGCGACCGTCATAAGCCATTCCCGCACCTGCGAGCGTCGTCTTGGAAACTTGGGTGGGTAGGGGAGGAGCAATTGGGGGTGAGGGGGGGGAGGGGAGTTAGAGGAGGAAACTAAACGCTTCCGTGAGGAGACGTCACCCCTCTCATGCTTCTTCTATCATATTTCCTCCCCTCTTCTTTACGATCAATCTCTTACTACATTCCTCCCACTTCTATTCGTAAGGCTCTGACGGAGATGGCATCTTATTAAGAGCAGTGCTGCGAAACCGATTTGCCGCGGTTCGTTTGGAATCGCCGCATAGGTCCAATTATGATAAAAACATAAAAACAATATATTATTCTGAAATTGTAAGGCGAAAAAACTTTACCCGCCTTATAATCACGTGACACGTTCCGTCACATTTTGATCGTATAGTTGCCATCAAGAAAGACATCTCCTGGTTAAACAGTAGCGTTGTTCATATTTTTCCCTATTGAAATGCATTGCTATATTAGTGGTTTGAATTTATAATAGAAATAGAGAGTAACATTTCAGGCATTTAAAAAATGAAGAGTCCTAAGGGCAATTTTCTTTATTGAGGAATAAGCTATTTATATAGTGGTATCTTTTAGTAATACGACTGAAATATTAAAATAACTAGAGGAATTGATAGATACTATACGCGGCTCCTTCAGTGATTTTATACGCTTTATTATTATTTAAAAAATAAACATTGGATATTTATATCCTACAAGATCGCTCGTGTTGTCCTCTTGAGCTGAACGAAAGGCAGGGATACTGTATTATGATTTTCTCCCAAAAAATATTTTATCGACTCCTTCTGAACCTGTTCGTGGAACTGTTGGCGGACGCAATGGTTAACTTTTGCGTTCGGGTGGGCGTGTTCCGCTGTGTAACGAGGTGAAGAAGCGATGGGGTAAGGGAGGTTGGAGTGCTTGTTCTGCTATACCAGTTGTATTTGCCGTGAACAAACTCACTTTGCTCGTTTTCTCTTTCGCTCTCTCTCCCTCCCTCATTCTCTCGGTCTGAAATATCGCACCGGGCGTCGCACTTAACGGCGCCCGAGTCTCGTAGCGTTGTTCGAAAACAAATAAATAAATAAATAAAAATAAAACAGTTATACGGCTCTGGAAAACAAAACAAGTCGCGATTGCGTAGTCTGAAGTTTTCAACTGCAAATGTACCTTTTTTTTATTTTTGGGTGTGATCTTTTGTTTTTTTTTAAACGAACCTATGGATTGAAGGAAACGTGTTGTGTATGTTGTGGTTCAAGGAGTAAAAGAAAAACAATGCCGACGTTAAAATATGAGCTGCGTGCAAATATTTCATCCAATAAAACAATTTAAAGATATTATGCTCAAGTGAAGTGTCTTGATAAAATCCGTGGTTTGAGGGGAAAAGTACAATTTTTTAAATTTGGAGTGTCTTGGATTGGAATGAAAATTTCTACATTTCCTACTGTTATTACTCATCAGCAAATTTTCAACGCAGTTTAGAATTTTAAAATCAAGAAACGCCTTATTTATTGAGTTTAATGTATCCTTTCAAGAGTGAAGATAAAAATATATTAGTAAAAATATATTGGGTAGAAACTTAAAAAGATACAAAAGTCTGTGATGGATTAATGCTTTAAAAATATCATGCTAAAAGCCTTTATTTTGCAACAACACGTTTTGTTCTCACAGCAGGTCTTCAAGTTGCCTTGAAAGTGTAAAAAAATATTTTTATTGACAGTTTATCAGATTTATATTGCTCTCTTATGAAGGAAAACCATATAATCGATGCTGCCACCATGAATTTTGCTTAATTGACATGAAGATAATTACACAGGAAAGCATAATAGATTTACTCTGCAGATAGGTAGTGTTATATGCGTACAAAAAGGAGATCGTCGCAAAATAACTGCATAAATGCAATGTTGTTTTAATATTCAAATTTATACGGGGCATCATTTCAAACTGTATTCAATTTAAATTCTGTTGTGCTTGTTATCTCGACTATAATCCCTCCTACATAATCATACATTTCAACAGCTTAATTCGCGAAATGTTTCGATACAAATTCCGATCTGAATTCCTCGCCACACTTTCACGCAGCATTTTATTGCACTACAGATGTTCCAGCGGTAAACAATATTACGGAAAGCATTAAAAAAAAAACATCATCATTTTCCCTGACTGGATGGAAGGTTTTAAGTACCTTAGACACATATTCCCACCTCACGCTTCATCATTTCCAATTACTCAACTATCGTTCCGATGCGGAAACTTTCCTATAATTAGAACGTAAACAGTAAACATTCTTCGTCCTTCTACCCCATCCGCCTTCCTCCTCCCCTCCCCCCCCTCTACCGCCACGGGGCAAAACAAAACACAACCGCGTTGCGAAATCGTCGTCCGCGGACTTGTTTGAATCATCATCGTTTTCGTCTCCCAGTCGGAAATACTCGCGTCGACCTACGTTTTCGGTATTAAAAAAGTAAACCTTATGGCGTAAAAGTGTAGCATAGTGCGCGTTATTGTTGTATCGCCCTCTCACACGCGAACGCCCGCCTTCCGTCGTCGCCATTGTTAACTAGGAGCGACACGCCTCAGCGACTCCTATCGAGACCGACGATATATCGTAATTTTCATTCCGATGGGGACATCAAAGGGAATCGGACCGTCGGTAGCGCTGTCACTTACACGCCGAGACCGCGGAGACGCAACGGAGGAGAATGGGAGGACATTGGAAGGGGGAAAGGAGGAGTTGTGGGGGATGGGGGTGGAGATATGTATATATATATAGAGAGAGAGAGAGAGAGAGAGAGAAAGAGAGAGAGAGAGAGGGAGCGGGAGAGAGATAGAGAGAAAGGGAGAGGGGAGGGTGTGGGAGAATTAGCGCGGGAAATGGAGGGGGAGTACGAATGGAAAGAAGGGAGAAAATGTTAATTAGGTAGACTTGGGGTTGGCGAGAAATGGAGACCATCCGTGGTGGAAGAGATGGTGGGGCTGAGGTGTGACGGAAGGTAAATGAACGTATATAAAAATCTGTTGGCAACGAAACTCAAGAGGCTATTAATTCAAAAATGAGCTACAAATGTGGTCATGTTAATTTTGTATGCCTATGGATAATTTTAAATATAAATACGAGCGCAGTTGCCGTTTGGAGAATCTCTGAGAGTGTCGAATAGACACAAACACGTTTGTTGAAAGATTTTTGGTAATATATAAATGAATAAATAAATAAATAAAAATAAAAATAAATATAAATATAAATAAATATAAATATATACATGCCCACACACACACTAGTAGACGGTGCTTGCATTCTGCAAGAATTTCAGTGAAATTTAAATAATGGGGTAAAAACAACCCATAAAAATTAGAATTTTAACAACGTTGGATTTTTCCCATTGGTTGTGACTAAAAACCTAAAATCGTGCCAAATTTGAAGCATCTAGGTATTCTGGAAGTGCGTCGTAATTTTTGTCCTCTTATGGAGGAATAATGGGGCAAAAGCGCCCCTAAAAATTCAATATTAAGAATTTTATATTTTTTCCAATGTTTTTTTTGTAAATTATACTCATTTCTACCAAGCTTTAATGATGTAGCACCGCTAGAAGTGCATTTACATTGATTTTATTTCTTAAATTTTATGAATTTTTAACGGTCAAAATAATAAACTTTATTGTAATTTTCAATGTTAATAACTGCTGAAACACCATTTCCTAACCTTCTCAAAAATTTCAGTTCCGTAGCTCGGCCGAAAGTATATAAACATTAGTCAATTTTTTCACTTTTATGAATTTTTAACGGCTTAATAAATAAATATTTTCAAATTTCTATAATCCTGATTTCGTTATTTAGCAAATTCTACCGTTAGAAAATATTTTAGCATTGTAACATATTTAGAAGTACCTACCTAAACCATGAAATATTGGTTTCAAATTTAGAATTTTTTAACGGCCAAGAAAATAAAAATTATTGTAATTTTCGATTTTTTCTGTTGATTTTGACACTAGACCTACCCAAGTACCAAATTTCAATTTCCTAGCTTATCTAAACGTGCCTTATAATTTGTATCCTCCTATATCTATATAGATGCTTCTGAGGAGGAGGAGGAGGATAGAACATTATGAAGCACTTCAAAATGTACTATAAACTTGAAATTTGATAGAATTATAGGTTTTTGGTTACAACCAAGGAAAAAATCCAAAACTGTCGAATTGAGGGGCAATTTTGGCCCCTTTTTACCCCATAAAAACATGTAAATTGATGTAGATGTAATTATATTTGTCTTTTAAAATTATTTTCCGCCAATATTCGAATTCCAGACAAACTGTCGGAAAGACCAGAACTTGTAGTTTCGTATTATTGAAGACAGAATTCAAATCCGAGCAGAATTAGTGTAATTTTATAGTTTTTATCGAAAAAAGTGGTAATTTTACTGGGTCGCAACAATGGCAACAAGCTCAGTACTTTCATATGGGTAAGATTTTAATGGGAATCAGAGGCTTATATTGCAATTCCGTTAATATTAAACTACGACTAATGAAAGAAATCCGATATTGATATAATCCCAATTTTTGGGTCTGTTTAGCACCATTATTGCCCCGTACGAGAACAAAAATTATGAGGCAGATCCATATGAACTAGATACTTGAAATTTGGTATGGTTATGTGATTTTAGACAAAACGATTGGGAAAAATTTGAAATTGTAAAAATGCTAAAATTTAAAAATGCTTACAGAATGCAAGCACCGTCTACTAGTATATATAGGACTATATCATGTGTAAGAAGCGTCAATATATATATATATATATATATATATATACAGATACACATGACACTATTGATTTATGTAAAGTATCTTCGATAAAGGTACATATGAAACAGAAAAATACAAAGAACATCATATAGCATTCGCAGAAAGTTTCGGTTCATGCACAGATAAGTTGGACATGGTTAAAATCAAATTCTCTAGATAATTTAGAATGAGGGGTAATAAACGAGAATATTTGCTTCCTACGTTTTTATAAAGTGGCTTAATTTATAACGACTCTGAATTTACTCCGAAAAATGGGAAATACAACGTATGAAAAGAGCATGCATAAAAAAATCATAAGAGAAAGAAACAAACGGATGTTGTGATCATAACAATGCTAAAGCTTGGGAATTATTAGGTGGGTTGTAATGTCAGCAATTTTGAAAATAGTTTTAAAATCTTCAAGAAAGAACTGTTGAACACCATAACTTATTTTCTTTATGGCCTACTATCGGCGAATTCTCAATGATTATGGCTGTTTCGTACCAGAAATGTTCATCTGTTTTTCCAACTTTTAACATGGTTAATGTATAAACATATTTTTAAAACAATAAATCTTAATACTCCTGTAATAAGATAAATCGCGGACAATCCAGTTCTCCTTAACAACTTCAGGTGATGGTCATTATTTATTTAAAAATTATTTTTAACGTTTTAAATGTCAAAGATCAACAGGGTGCGCTTGGGAAAGGAACTTAAAAGCAAGAACCCTTGAGCCCAAACACGTGCGTCGATAAGAGCAGAAATAACATGTAGCGAATTAGGGAACTGGGATAAAGCGAAGCGTAAAAGGAAAAGTGATAAAAATTGAACCTTGGTCGAGAGAAGGGGGAGAGAGCCGGTCCGGGGGGAGGGGGAGGAGGAGAGGGGGGAATTGTGGAAGGATGAAGAGACAGAGACACAGAGAGAGAGAGGTACTGGGGACGTATTGAGTGAATGCGTCCAACTCAGCTCCACCTCCACTGACCTGGAACTAACCATCGGATCCATTGTTGCCGCGGCCTGATTATTGCTGCTGACAGCGGGTAACTCGATTGGGTGGTAACGTCGTTAATTACCCGACTGATGTCGCCACTGGCGGGGTTGGAAAGGATTCAGCGTATGGAGAGGAAGTTAGGTGGAGAGTGGATGATGGCACAGTGTGTGTGTGTGACAGAGAGGGAGAGAGGAAAAGGATGTTTGAGGGAGAGAGGATTTGTGGAAGAGTAAGAGATGAATAAGAATAAGGCAAAGCTCTCTCTCTCTCTCTTTCAACTTTCGGTGCGAACTGCGTGATAAGGCTATGACGCTCACCTCCCTCCCTCCATCTCTCTCCCCCTTACTCTCCACTTCCTCTCTCTCACACACTTCTTCCCCCGTCCTCATCTGCATCTACGTGAACGACCTGCCAATTTCCCGCCGCAGAACTCGGTTGTTTGGGGGAGGGAGTTTTCGTTTGCAAGTGTGTGTGTGTGTTATGAGGGAGTTTATTCGGAGAGGAGGTGTCAAAACAAAATGAGACTTTTTTTAATGAAGAGGCGGGTTTTTTTCTTACGCCCTTATGCATAATTATGGCAACTTGGATCTCCGGAAGAGTGTGAGAGAGAGAGAGAGAGATGGGGGAGGGAACGTCGGGAATCTCCGATTATGCGCCGTGGAAAATTAAAAAAAAGCTGCTCTCGTTTAGAATATGGGAGAATGCGAAAGTTTTATTCAACGCCCCGAAGTTAAATTATTTCTTAGAAGTACTGCTATTGTTTCTTTTTTTTTAATATACGTTATTTAAGTTAGAAACCGACTGGAGGAAAAACGCCTTCCGAATGGTGTAGCAAATTTTCTTAACATTTTATTATTTTGCGGCGTTCTTCTCTTAGAAAATGATTTACTTTTGATTTCCCTCCCTGTTACATTACCATATTTTTCGGCGCGCGCTTACCAAATTCCAGCTTGGTTTTTATGCATTAACCGATCATGAAGCATTCGCTAGGGCAGGAGTTCCCAAAATTTGTGAAGCTACAGAGCAAATATTTTTTCTCCCGGAACCCTAACTAAGAGGTGATAAGCCAAATAGCAATACAAGTATCTTTATAATTATTGTGATTTTTATTTACATAATTTATGCATCGCCGTTTACAAGCGAAGCTCATGTTTCCTGCTGTAAATAAGAGAAGGAAGAACATAACGGGTGTCTTCCTCTGTCTATCAGAAAATCCCATATAACTTCAGCAGAACCCTTGGGTTCCGTGGAACACATTTTGGGAAACCCTGCACTAAGAGCACAAAATTACGGTTTTAAACGCAACGCTGCCAAGTGTAGGATTAATGAACGTAATAAAATTTTCTTTTCGATGACAACGGAGTTAGAAATGAATTTTTGATGATTAAGAGATTTAAATTATTAAATTGACGGTGTTACAAACTATATTATTTCAACAACAATTGTTTGGAAGCAACAAAACGGGTTAATTCAAAAATTAAGTATCGAACTCAATTTTATTGGCTTGTGCCCCATTGATGACAAATTCATAAAACGGATGGACATTGAAATCTCATTAGCCTAAGTTCATGAGTTGGACGCATTGGAGGGAGCAAATGCCTCGGAAGGAGATTGAAGTTTATGCCGGAAGTTACCGAAAGATTCCATGGTAACAATTAAGAGAAAATCAAGCCTAAAAATTGTTGTTAATACTTCATCAAAGGAGCCTTTTATCAATAAAAACAGTCGAAATCGTCACAGATAATTATCATCATCGCTTCGCTGACCGAAAAATATGCTATCGTGGCCCACATGCGGCCCGCGGGCCGTAGATTTCCCATCACCGATGCAAACGATCGGTCAACTACAACTGATGAAGGCTTCTTCGTAGTTGCAATGGGCATTTTTTTGTCATCTCTTATACACACTTAGATAATCCGACATTCCTGACGAATAACGTGACAGATTATTCGAACAGATTTTAAAATCCCACTACTAATAAAATAAGCATCGATCAATTTTATATTTTTTAAAATAAAAAAGACCCGATCCACGAGCGGTTCGTTTCTTTATATAAAAAAACCTGCGCGGATATTTAATTAAGGCGAGCTCGGAATGTAATGCCGACCTGTGTCGAATTAAAACATCAGTTCCCATAAATTTACCAGACTCATACCCTTTGCGTGCCGCGAACGGATTTAGACACCAAAATGAAAAACTCATCCGATCGATTTCTCGGTCAGGTAATACAGCAACTCTCCGACGGCCATTAACCTAACCCACATCACAACCTACGTCACACCTTCCCACCCCCACCCCCCAAAATACCCCTTCCCACACCTCATCACTCCTGCAATTTTAAAAAAATACAGCACACCGTAGGCATTAAGGACGCCTCCGCGATAAAGGGAATGGGTGTTGACGGTTGCGATTGTTAGCGTGAGAGATAAAATGGAGAGGAGGAAGGGGAGTGGGGGGAAGGAGGCGTGGGTGGAGAAAAAGGGGGGTAGGAGGAGGAGGGTGAAGGGGGGAGGGGGAGAGAACATGCGTGAAAGGTCTATTGGAAATGGTGGACGAGAGAGAGAGAGAGAGGACGTGACGTAGTTTGGTGAACGAACGGGAGGTCCGTTACTCGCGCAAAAATGGCGAAAGCGCGGCGTAGCGTAACGAATAAAGTAAAATGGATTCGTTTGATTATTAAGTGACTCGCACTCTTTCGTTCGACCTCCCCCATTTCACTCTCCACCCCTGTTCCCTCTCCCCCTCTCCCTCTCACTGCATACGCATACAATGAATGCAAACCTCGTTACCTTTTGGCAGCTAAGTCCATCAGCATTGACGAGATGTTAGTCGTAACGGGAAGGGATTGCAGTGGGGAAGTCGTGGGTGAAAGGGGAAGAAGAGAGAGAGTTGGGGGAGGGGGCAAGAATTGTGTGGAGTAGGAGGGGGGGAGGGGGAGGTTCGAATCGGGGAATGTTATGGGTGAGGGTGGAATGGTACTATCGCAACAGGGGAGAAGGTTTTTTTTTTTGAGCCCCTCCTTCCTCCTCTCACCCTACCAATTATTCCTCTACCGTCACCTCCAATCCCTCCCTCTTCCTCCTCCTCTAGTTTCCCTTCCCTGCCGCTGCAGCAGCCGCCAACTTCCCGCCTCTCCGTCATTATCCCTCTCGCCCTCCTTGTCTCTCTCTCTCTCTCTCACCCTTCTGCTACTTCTACATAATCCTCCCCCATCTCTCGTCAATTTGGAGCGGGATTCGGTGAGGTGCACTGAGCCAATAGTCGCCATAGAATCTGTGACCAGTTAGCGATGAATATGCCTCGATGTGTGTATATTTCTCTCTCTCTCTTTACATAAATACAGACAAACGCACAAACATAAAATTATATATATGTATGTGTGTGTGTATATGTATAAAGGTGTACTTTGTGAGAAAGAATAGAAAGTTATTTACGGATTTCCTAAAAGAGAGAATTTGAGGCGTTCGTACGATCGATTATAGTCGCGATCTTGTTTTTTTTTAAGGGAAGGCGCAAGTTTGCGTAATTGGTTTAATTAATTAAATTCGCTTCCGAGTCCGTTTATATGATTGGAATTTATGTCTCGTGGTAGGATCATCAGTTTTTAAGTTCATTATCCACCGCGCGAGACTCTTGCCGGGCTGCGTTGATGTAGGTAATGGTATTCGCGATGCGTTTTAATTCGTCATCCTCTGGACCTCTTTTATGTACGTTTTGCGCGTATATCGCGTTCGGATTAAATTTAGGGTGCATTAAGTTAGATGAAACTTTAGTTACCATTCAGCTTTATTTTACGTGTTTGGTGTTATATGTTTTGAGTATGAAATAATTGTAGGGTTGTTATTGTTTCCCAGAAATTAATAAAAAATGAAAGCATCTCCTACAGAGCAACATTGTTAAGCCCTTCGTGTTGAATTCCTTTTGGTGCTAGTGTAAGACTGAACGTTATCTTGATATTTTGATGGGAACAATGCAGAGCCACAAATTTGTACTATCAATCCGATACGGTAAAGGTTAAGCCCGAATTTATATAACAAATTTTGCTCATCGGTGATCGTTAGAATGAAAATGTAATTATTATCAGGCAATACTGATAAAAAGAGAAAATTCTGTCCTCATGATGAATAAAAGGAATGCATATTTGTTTAACAAATTCACGATTTACTTTACGTTCCTTTAATACGGCGGGGTTTTGGAGTCCCACGCGTTTATCTATTCGTGTATTAACTAGATGATATTAGTCAATAAATTCAATTTTTCGAGCTTCAATCAATTATTTATTCAAAAATAATCAATCACTTTATTCCCAACAATGCTGTAAGTCACTGAAATTTCCTTTCCTTAGCATTTTGCTGCGTTTCGCGATGATCGCATTTAAAAAATTTGTGGTTTGTAATACTCGGCGTCACTAACGATGTTACGATTGTCCACCGCATCAACGCATGGTTAAGCAGGACTAAATCGGTTCTCTGCATTACTGTTGGGTTATATCTTACGCATCCGCCTGCTCCAAGATATGATTCCGAAAATAAAATTACTATTGAGATTTATTACACCGCGGAAAATAGTTTTTTCCATTCCTATTCTAGAGGGTGATATACTCTATGGTATGGCCTCCGTTTCGTTATATACAATACCGCTGTGTTCTGGAAATGTAACGCTTCCGTTATTTTTGTCTTTGTTTTCGTTTGAGGTAAAAATAGAAATATACGATGCCTAAAGGTTACGAGACAGTGAACGAGCTCAGTCTACCGTACCTACCTACATTTATCCAAAACTTATATCACGCGAATATTTCTCCGAGTTATATTGCACTAAAAATGTACCCGTCATTGTGTGAGGGTAAAAGGGTCTAGCTCTCAAACTCTTTATCCTGCCCACTCAAATCTCTCTCTTCACTTCAATAAAATACTATGTGCAAAGTTTTACAAAACAATTCAAGCAAATATAAATGGTTGAAAATAATTTGTATAATAATAACAGAAATAGTTGCACTCCTCATGCTTTACAGGAGAAGTAATAATTTTACAAGGCGACTCACTTAAAACCTTTGCTGTTATTAACATATCTACATATATAGAGAATAATGAAACGGCTGCTATGTAATTAAATCAAAGTTTCACGTGCCAATAATATTTTTATATTTACAATTACATTAATTACAATAATAAAGGATATTTGTTTATCACTACTATATAATTGGGTTTTATGATAGATTTTGAACATTACTTGATCCCAAGTGCAACGAGAAAAGACCCTGGTGGGCCAAACCGCTTCGTGCCAAATTTATACCCTTATTTTTAAAAAAATCACGTGATCGTAGGGTAGCCAGCATGAACGCAAATTGCGGACAGTGTTTAATTAAAATTTGAAAGGCGTTAGGTAAATAATTTTGACATTTATTTAATTGGGTATAATCAACTTCACGTTTGGCAATCGAAAATCCTAATACCATCGTCTGGTTCCATTTCACAGATCAAGTGTCTATTCATTCTCTCTCTCTCTCATCTATCGCCAATATCCTCCAGTTCTTGAGTAGTTATCTCTTCTCGCTCACAAATTTATGGAATAGTACACATGCATATTCAGTGAGAATCTTTAAAAATATTTCTCCGGTTAATAAAACTCGACTTCTATTGTCTAGAAAAAAAATCTTTTTACCCATTTAGAAAATTAATTTCCCTTTTTGGACGAAGGAATCTTTCCAGCCTTACTCTTTTAACCTAATGTACACCCCTCTCTCTCTCTCTTTCATTTTAACCCTCTTATCCTTAAAACGTCCCGTAAATCGAGGTGGCAACCATGCTATAAGTTGACCTCACTCCAATCTTTACAGAAGGGCGAGAGAGAAATAAGAGAGGGATTCCGTAGCATTCCATCTCGCTGAAAGCAGGGCCGTTGTGTCCGGCAATTCCTTAGAATCCCTATCGGCCTCTCTCTTTCCAGCTTTCCTTTTTTCTTTCCATCCAATCTCTCTCTCTCTCTATCTCTCTCGCTCACACGCACACAGACTTACACACTCTAGACCCTCTCTCAATTTAACTGCCGAATGCACTCCCACCTTTAACCCATCCTTATATACAGTATATTTTTCCCTCCTATCTCGAGAAAGGAAGTATCTTGTCACCTTTCGCATTTTCCCTAGATTCACTCTTATGTGTCTGTTGTGCGTCTCTCTTTCACTCTATATATATATACATATATTTCTACCTTTCTCACTGGCTCCACCTTTCGGCGACTCAATTCTTTTCCTTTTTCCGTAGTGGGATGGTAGGCAAGAGAGGGAAAAAACCTCTCCCTCTCCCTCCTTAGGTTTTAATCCTCCTGAGTGCGCGAAAGGGAGTTCACGAAAACAACGTTACCTGCTTGGGACGGCTTGAAATGGAAAAGAGATATGGAAAAGACAATGCCCATGCAAATTTTGACATGTCGAGGAATGTGGCTGCTGTTTCTTTTTTTTTTTTTAAACTGGCGAAGAATTTATTTTTCTCGTGGTCGGATCCTTTATTTCAGATCCGGTGAGTTACGTCGTGTTTTTTTTAAAAAGAAAAGATGAAAAATGAACGCAGAGGCAATAAGTGCCTAGTGACAAAGGAGCGGATTCTAGTGATTTCCACATCGAGGAGATTATACGAGCGGTTGGGACCCGCTAAATAACATGAAAACCAACTTTCGCGGAAGCATATTTTTTGGCGGATAATTTTAGTTCCTCATTCGATCTTGCGTAGGATGTTTTTTTTCGTTGCGTCTTTCATCCTCAAAATCGCCATTCGTTTAAGCTCCTTCCCGTACTGGGCTTATATGAACATTTCGCTGAAATATACATGAATTTATTTTTTATAAATTTTCAATCGGCTAATATATAGTACCTTTACATCATAAACATATTAAGGATAAAAAACTAACAGGTAATTCGAAGTCACGAGGGTGGGAGTCTACACATCACTCTTCTAATGCCGAGAAATCAAGGTGAGGGAGGAAATTAAGAATGAAGTCGTGTAGCTTTTTTCAAGAATTATTATGTTACTGGTGGTTTAGACATGAGGCGTTGCATATTACGCTGTCCGCAGTTTAATTTTCAAAGAAGATCCAAAGCATCGCAGAACGGCAAATGCGCCACTCTATAAGGAGGCTATAGAAATATTTCGTGCAATTGCAGAAGAGTGATATAAAAGTTTAAGAATTTGAGTGGCCATTATTTATCACTCTGGCTAACAGTATATAATCGTTCGTTATAATCTTATATAAGATAAATAGCATTTGAGTAAATAGTTAGAAAAAGTGGAAAGAAAATATCGAGATATTCGTATCTAAATCAACGCGATTACTTTAACCATTAATTCGCCTTTATCGAAAATTTCTTAATTATAAAAAATTTTCTATATATATTTTTTAAATTTTTTTAGTGAAAAACGACATTTCTAAAGAATTCTCAACTATTACAAGCATTAAATTTTTCTCCTAAAAATTTCGATGACTTGTGAGTTGGTGGGAAGGGCGTGATTGCTAAGACTCCCATTGTGACGCTTGATTGAATGTGTTCCCGAGGTGAGAACGCTTTAATGACTGCAACCAAGATAATGTGTGGGATAAAGTACTGAGATAACAAATTCCATTCTATTAATTTTTATCCTTACAGTCGATTCATATTAATCACAGTAGATATATATATTGGACATCTTGCAAATGATAAACGGAAACAAACCTTTGTCAGTCGACATTAATTATTAATAATTATTAGATAATTACTGAAATATTTATCTCCTCAGATTTTGCTCATATATGAAAAAAGATATACATGACACGCGAATACGCACATACATCCGTGTGGGGGTTTGCTTATAAATTTAGTTCTATATAAACTTCATGCAAACAGATAAAATATCAAGGTAAAGGAAACAGATGGATAAAAGTGACAGGCGCCTATGAGACGACCTACGTTCGATTGCCATCTCTCTCTCACTCTTCATTACGCTCAAAAGTTATTCCCTAAAAAATCCTACAACCGCCGAAACAGCACGATTAATGACTTTTCATTAAGGGACGCCTCATCGAATCTTCTTCTTCTTCCTCCTCCGACCCCTTCTTCCTCCACCTCCCTCTCTTTCTTTCCACCACCCACTCTCTATCCTCCAATAAGACCACTTTGCGCCAACTTTAAGGCCGGTGCATTTCCCCAGGAATCCATTAACCCCTCCCCTGACCGTCAGGGTAAAACTGGGGATCTTAACCCTCAGCTTTAAGAGCCAGGTCATCTCCGCCACATAAACTCACCTCCCCTACCCTTCCCCTCTCCTTTTCCCCCCCTCTCTCCCTTCCCCCATCCCTTCTATTCCTTCAGCTCGGCCCACATGTCCTCCCTCCCCCTCCCCAGACCTTCTCCCGATCGCGGAACCTCTCCAAAACCCAATTCACCGTTTCACCCCCTCATTCTCCTCCCCCCCCCCGCACACATACCCTTCCAATCCCTATTCTCGGCACAAGTGCCAAGATGGGGGGGGGGGGAGGGGGAGGGAGTGAGGGATACTCGATCGGGAATTAATTATCCCCCTGGGGGAGCAAGCAGGGGGGAAGAGGATTGGGATGAGAACGGAAAGGAAACGCTTCTAGCAGGAGAGGGAGATAGGAGTTGGGTTGGGCGAGTAAAAGGGTTACCGAAAGCAGGGTGCAAGGTTGAAAAAGGGAGTGGGAGTTAGGTTTTATGCGCACGGGGAGAGAGTAAAAGAGGGTGAGGGAGAGTGAGAGGAAAGACGGGACGGGGAATATAGGGTACGGAAGGTTAAATCGAGGTGGGAGCAGAGCGTGGGTGGGAGGGAGGGAAGCTCAGGCGTTTAATCAAGCCAAACCCCTTGCTCGACTCACTAAAACCCTCTCTCGACTAAGGCTCCCCACACCCTTTTCTCTCCTTTCCTCCCAATTCCCACCCTTCCTTCTCTTCCTTCCAGACCACACCTTAAAAATCTCCTCCCCTTCCTCCCCTCCCTCCCTCTCTCTCTCTCACTCCGTCCGAGCTCATCTGCCCTGCCAAAGAGGGAACGGCGCAGCTTAGCGTGCGGACCGGAGCATTCTAAAAAAAAACCCCTCCTCCTCCCTCTTATCCCTTTAATTCCCGTCCTCTCCAGCAAAACCTAAACGGAGAGAGAGAGAGAGAGAGAGGGGGAGGGTTGGGAGGGGATGGAGAGTTTAGAGGAGGAGAAAAGGGAAGGGATAGCGGTGGGACGGGTGATTAAGTGCTGAAATCTCCGATGAGATGGTCTAGCGGCAGAGAGCGAGGGAAGAGGAAGTGTGTGTGAGAGAGAGAGAGAGGTAGGGAGAGAAAGGAAAGAGAGAGGGAGAGACAGAGATTGATAGGAGTAAAACGGCTCCTCTTGAATTTCCTCTCTCTCTCTAGAATTGAGCAAGGATCGAGATTGTAAGTTGGAGTCGAGGATGAAGGAAAAAGTGCCTCAAAAAAATAGATGAAGGGTGTTTCATTTCTCTATTTTTCTCCTCCTCTCTCTCTCTCTCTCCTTCGCAATTTTTTTCCTCTCTCTTTCTCTTCCTCCACGTCCCGTCCCGATCAAGTCATAAAAAATGGCGTCCGTTTATTTTTTTATAGGTATTCGGTGGGATGAGGATGACGAAGCGGGAGATATTTTTTTTACAACGCCCATCAAAAGGAGGGTGGAGGGAAAGAAAAAAAAACAAACGGGAAGATTGATTCGCTTCCGTGATTCGAGGTTTTTTGATTGGACGGATCTGAATAAGAAGGATGATCTTAGAATCGCTTGTTTAACGTTGGGAGTTAATTGGGTTTGTGTGTTTTTTGTTAAATATATTCTGGACGGTGATTCTTTTTTTTTTACTTGGTGAGGAGGAAAGGATGCATAATTCTCGTAAAGGTGTTATTGAAAATTTGACGGAAATCATCCACTTTGGACTTATATTATCCATTGGTTATCCTTTATAAATATTTTGTTTTGGATAAAAAATTAAAGTCTGAAAATCACATATAAATGATTTACAACAGAGTTTGTTTAAACAATGTAATTGAAAAGGCTTTTGATCAATTGAAGAAGGTTTTATATTGGATTGTTAATTTAAATTTTTATATATAAAAAATAGAAAGAATCACCAAATAGGCAAAAGCTGAACTGATAATATTTGAGTTACTTGTCATTCAGTATCAAAGACCTCTCCCGGAATCAAGCGTATGCAGATACTTTTCTCCCTTCTCCCGACGGACCTTGTCCTGGAGGCCGAAATCTCCCGGAAATTAGTAATCTGCAGATTAATTGCTCTATTTACGTAAATAATATTTTAAAATTTGATATCGCCATTACATTTAATTGAAATGAATGGAAATTTAATCCAAACATCTTGTGTCAAGAACATGACTTTCTCCATGCAGAGCAATGAATATGATTCTCACTATATCAGCGTCCTCAGGAATAATTATCAGCAATTACACTTGTGAATAATTTAAAAACATATTCAGGTCTTTATTTTAAAAAAACAATAAATAAATAAAACTTTTAGATGTTTTTATGTATTTAATAAAATGTTGATGCGGGATTAAAATTACCCTTGGCAGTGTACGCAAAACTATCAAAAATTAGAAAATTTAATATTAACAGCGGAAAAAATTCTATCACTTAGCCACGTATTTAACACAAATTTGGAAGAAAAATAAAATGTATTAAACAATCGGTTTTATGAAAACATGTTTAAAAATATGTGGAAAATT
This sequence comes from Uropetala carovei, assembly GCA_036926305.1. Classification (NCBI taxonomy): domain Eukaryota; kingdom Metazoa; phylum Arthropoda; class Insecta; order Odonata; family Petaluridae; genus Uropetala; species Uropetala carovei. The sequence continues at coordinate 144,108 of JAXCHB010000339.1, forward strand.
ACAGTCTACAATTTTTATAAGAACAAACAATGAATTAAATTGAGTTTTAAAGAAGATATTTGGAAAAAATGAAAAATGACAAGAATAAACCTCCACTTCCGGTTGAGTAGTTCCAGCCAAAACCTTTTTAGATCTTCATTTCCTTAAAAAAATCCTAAGTAGAAATTTTGTGCTGATTTGAATAATAGTTTTCGAGTTAGAGCGCCCACAAAATTTTGTCACATACACACACACCCATAGACATCATCGCAAAAATAGTCAAAACGTACTCAGGAGACCTCAATGTGTATATCCGTTAAAATCTCGAATTCGTTTTCAGGATTACAATAATTTCTCCTATACTAGGTATGGAGAAAGTAAAAATGTATATTTTTACGTAAGATTGTACAGGCGACAGCCAGGGCTTGCATAAAATCAGGGGCGGTTGTTGCCTGTTTGGTGGTATACATTTCAGGGGCAGCCTGTGCACGTTCGGTGGCATAAATTCAGGGGCATAAGTTGCCTGTTTGGTGGTATGTATAGCTTTTAGAGCAGGGGTCTCAAACTCACATCGTCGCGCGGGCCGCATAATGACATATCTCTGTAGCCGCGGGCCGCATTCCAAACCGCCTTTCATAGTCCTCGTACGTTTCCTAGTTTCAACATTATCCTCCTGTCCTTCCACCGACCCTCATAAAACTGCTACTGTGTATTACACAGTCTAACAAGTGACATTACCTCCACCATTCAGTCCGTCCGAGAATCGGTATTTGGCCACAGACCACGATAGACCCTCTGCAATGTTACAATCTTGAGGGAGGCTCTCCACACGGCAGACCACCAGACAGAACGTAAAAACTAAAACAGCGTATCCTTACAACCATCCCCTTATTGGGCTTTGGCGTTTATCGATCTACCCTTCCCACAAAAGATGTTTAACATCGAAGGCTAAACAAAGCTTAGCCTGATAATCGAAGTAACGAATATGCAAAATCTTTAAATCACAGATTACCTTCCGATGTGGATAAAAATGGGTTAATATTAAAAGATAAAATACAAAGAAATAATGGTACAAATTCAAATATATACTGGCAATATGGTGTACACCTTCACAATGATGACATAATAACAAGTTAAGCAAAAATTACAGTAATATATCTATTAAAAAATATATTACAAGTAATTTGGCAGCAGAGAAATAGAATTTTCTATAAAAAGAATAAAGATAGATTAGTGTACAGTGAAAAATACAAGAAATAATTGTAAAAATATTTTATTCTAACATATACTGAGAATATGGTATATTCATCCACATTGATAAGTTTTATAAGTTTGAGTTAAATATATATAAAACGGTATTTAAAGTAATTTGAAAATAGGATCTTACATAAAAAATAATTTCAATACGAGTCTTTTTGGCTGGAAACTTGACACCTTTTTGATTCAACCAATCGATCAATATTGGCTAAGATTTTCTGCGAGGAACTGATTTTCAATATTGAACTTAAGTGCTCATCCGATAGCTGAGATCGTGTACTCGACTTTCTTAATTTCATTACAGAAAATAGTTGCTCACAGATATAAGTGCTTCCGAACATAGGATTCTTACAGCAAATAATATTTTCAAATTCGGCCTTTTTTCCAGAAAAATACATTCCGCCACTTTTACCATACATTCTTTATCAACCTGACCGCATGTGAAAGGCATCGAATGTCTAGCTATCAATTTTGATACAACGAAACTAACTTTTACGCAGGATTTTTTAGTCTTTACCACTTTTTGGAACATGCATTGGTGATTTTTTTACTTGAAATTTAAGCCGTCGAAGAGTATCATCCCGAAAATTGCCTTCAAGAGAACTGCATTTCTCCCGATGCATCGTGTCATAATGTAGTCGCAAATTATATTCCATTAGCACAGAAACAGTCTGTTGACAAATAAAACATGTAACACGATTATTCAGTTTTGTAAAGAAATACAAACTTTCCCATTATTCTTGAAAAACACGTCCTTCATCACAAATGTTCCACTTTATGATTGGATTTGTCTTACTCATACTAGGCAGGGGTTTCTATAAAAAATCTATTCAAATATAATTATAATGCAATCTGTATTAAATAAATAGATATACGCGACAAGGATAATATAATAAATACACTCACATTCGTTCGTAGGAATCGATTGCCAAAATGCAGAAATACACCTGATAAATTTGTGGATAAAGCTTCCAAAGACGAAACAGGGAAATGCGACGCACAATGTGAAATGCTACTATCAATGTGATAGATACGTACTGATGGATGAGCGCCGGACGTTTAGCGTCGAGCAAGCTAACAAGACATACTTGGGAAAATCCACCCAACCCTTCCGAGAACCTCCTTAAAATTTGCGTCGGGATTTTCCTCTATCAATTCCCTTCTTTTCGAATTCAATAAATGTAGGAGTTGGGAGTGTCTTTGAAAGCCGGAGCAATAAACCGTAGGAGGTCGCAGGAAAACGAGTGCACTTCACAGCGAGGAGATGGGAGGAGGGGGAGACTGTCTACCAACAGTCGCTTAATCCCTTCCTCACTCATTGTCCAAATTTTTGAGTCCGAAATTTGGATTTCCCCAAGAAACTACCTCTTTCCCTTCTTTGTTTTTAACTTCGGGGCAGGGACCCAAAATAGATTCGAGTTCTAGTTGCAATTGCAGTATAAAATAACTATAACTTCACTGGCCGCTTCATAGTATAAATTAAGTTATTCTTCGCGGGCCGCAGAAATGATCTGGGCGGGCCGCCACTTTGAGATGCCTGTATTGGAGGCAGCCTAATGTAAGTTGATAACATGAAATCAGGGGAACATTTAGCGTAATTTAGATAGCGTAGGCTTTAGAGCGAAAATAGAGTTGACACCTCTCCCGGAAGCAGGCGTATGTAGATACGTCTCTCGAGGCTCCCGACGGACCTTGCCTGGGCGGCCGAATTATCCCGGAAATTAGTAATCTGCAGACTCATTCATCTGTTTACGTAATTAGAGTATTGAAATTTTGGTCTAGCCAATAGATTTGATTAAAATTAATGAAAACATAATGTAAGACTGTATACTTTTACACAGCATCGTACCGACGATAACTCAGGTGCCTCTCAACGGGGGTGCCGGATTTAAACCTATGTACCTACAAGCATTTATTTATTTTATCTCTTGATCCTTCTTAATCAATGATAAATAGCAGTTTCTTTTTAATGTTTATCACGAGTTACCACTTTTATGTGAGTATCATCAATGCAGCGGACCTTTTCAGCCTGCTTATTATAAAAACATTTGTAAATTAAGTAGCGTTTTATCTCGCGACAGATTACAGGTTGGCTTGAGAATGTCCTGCTTATACAGATCTTGCAGAAATTGCAATTAACCTAGCTTTACCAGTAAATGCATTGTGTTATTTTTCACTGCGGGTGTGGCCACTAGAAGGCAGCTTTCCTTGACAAATCATAGCAAAAGGTTGTACTCCTCGTTCCAGTGTCATAAATCGAGTCAGTATATATTTTATCGTAAATAAAAGGTTATGCAGTAAGTATTCCGTTTAGCTACTATTGACTAATTTTCATTTTTAATATGCTAAGAGAGTATACACAGTGGATATCTTCAAGAATCTGCAATTCCTGATGTGGCAACCATAGTTTGTGCAGTTAGCGCTCTCTTGTTTCGGTGATCATAAGCGAAGTCAATTTATATTCTGGCAAGCCGATGTACAATATTATCACAACAAAATTAAGGTTGAATCCTCATTATATGTTTGCTAATAAATAAATAGCAAAAGTTTTATTGCTCAGATTAGTTGTTTTTCGGTCAAGAAAAATCTTCCGGAATTGACTCCTCCTAAGGTGGAAATCTCCCGGAATTAACCCATCATAAGGTGGTAACCCTAATAGGTAGCTTAGAAAACTTAACATTTTTGGAAATGGTTAATCAACTTATAAGTAAAAATTTATCACAAATGAAGAAACCGAAAATTTAACACTGTTAAAAATTGAGGTTTACATCTTAGTTACGCTTAAATCTTTCTCTAAAAATACATCGAAATATAATAAAAAAGGGAGCAACTTAGCCTAAAATTTCCGAAAAATCATCTTGGCACAAATTCAAAATAATTTCCAGAAAAATAAACCTCCTCACGAAAATAAAATAACAAGAAAAAATTTCCCTCGCGAAAAAGAGAGAGAAAGAAAGAGAACGAAAGGATAAAAAAATGCATTTCCTCCGGTAATGGAATGCGTCGAATTTCCCTCTCCGGATAGTATAACCTACCCTTGCATCCACGGGAGAAAACCCGCATATGAATTTCATGAGCCAAAAAGCCTCCTCCGGCGCGGATAGAGGTTGAAACGGTCGTCGTGTAGGTGGGGTAGGAGTAGATGTAGGAGGAGGGGAAGTAAGGTAAACTGGGAAGCATACCCAACCTCCCTACCACCCCCCTCCCTCCCATCCTCCACCACACTACGCCACCCTATCAAACTCCTTCCTGCGACAGAATGGAAAATGCTCCGTCCTTTCCTTTAACCCGTACTTCCCCTCCCCCCTCGCCGTCTTCCCTGCTCTTCCACCTCCTCCTTTCTCCCACTCCCTCTCAAAACACTTTGGCGTGAGAAATCCCTTAACGCGTTAAAGAAATGAAAGGGCGAAAGGATAAGAGAGGGAGGGAGAGGGAAGGGATTTCGGCAAAGAGGCTTGTCGTATCTCTCTCTCTCTCTCTGCCTCTCTCTCTTTTGGCCTTATAACCTCCTCCTCCCCCGCTTTCTCGTGCAGGTAGAGAGAGGGAGTCATCATCCTCCTTCCTCAGTTTCAATTCAGAGGAGATGGAGAGAGAGAGAGAGAGAGTAGAAGAGGTGTGGAAGACTTCACTGAAACACGGCCCCTTTTCAGTCAAAGTACTCTCTCTCTCTCTCTCTTCCTCTTTAGCTCCCTCAGCCTAACACTCGAACGATTTCGCAAAACGGATCTATCCTTTTACTCCTCCCTTCAGAGCAATCGCCTTCTCATCTTGTTACTTCTCTTCCTCCTCCTCCTTCTTCATCTCATCCGATTCCACCTCTTTCACTTTCCCTTCGCCTTCCACTCCTCTTTTTCCATCCACGAGGGTCTTTGATAAGTAACTCCTTAATTTCTTTTGCTTGAAACTTCTAAAGAAACAGTTTTATATCGCAACACGCCTTTAATCGTACGCTATTTCACTAAATAGCTCTAGATACTTCTCTCTTCGCCTATGTCTTTATCTCTCTCTCTCTCTATTTCCCCTTTTCTTTATCCTCCATCCGTTTTTCCTCTTAATCTCATCTTATTATCCTTTCTCCTATCTTCGTTTCCCTCTCTTTTATTTATATCTTATTAATCCCGTCTCACCGGATAAAATTTTTTCCTCCTTTTTTTTAGTGATATTTATTCTAATTTTCCCTTCTTACTTTCTTTTACGCTCCCTGTATTTCTATATCCTATCTTCTATTCCTTACCCGCCATTTAGCAATTCTTTATATGTGTGTGTATACTATGTATGTATGTATATTCATCGCTTGTGTTTACTTCCCATCTTCACTCTTATCTTCTCTTTCATTTCCTCCTTTGCTTCTTCTGCACATTTACGTGCCTCCCCCTCTTCCTTTCCACGTTCTCCCCTTTTAAACCTTCCGACCACCCAAAACCTTAAGAGAGTGGAACAAAGAGAGGAGCGCGTAGGAGTCGTCTAGAGAGGGTGTGTGTGTGCGGTGGAGAGGGAAAGAGGAAAGAAGACAGAGAGAGAGAGAGGAAGGAAGCGGGGAGAAGCACTCTGCCAGAATTCCCCCTCTCTCTCTCTCTCTTCGGTGGCTTTAGGGAAGAGGCGTTGTCGGGCCCGGTAATAGATATGCTAATGAAATTTCGCAAATTGCTCCTTTCTCTCTCTCTCTCCCCCTATATCTCTCGCTCACCTCCTTTTAGTTTCCCCCCCCCCCTCTTCCATCCTCTCCACCTTCTCTCTCTCTCTCTCATCCCACCGGACGCTCTCTACCCTTCTCACAGACGCACACACACACACACACATCCGTAAGCCCAACTCCTCGCACACACTCTCTAACCTCTCTCTTCCTGACGCTTCTTCCTACAGCTTACTCCATTTCCCCTTTTTTTGGAGGTAAAACATCTCTCCCCCCTTCCTCACTGTCGGTGCTCCGGCGCGCCGTGGCGGAGAGGAGGAAAAAAACGAACGCTATGGGTTTTGATGCGTTTTCCTCATTCGTCAGACCGCGATTAGGATTGCCTGCGTTAATGCTCTTAGCGTCGGAATATAAATATATTATTTTGGATCCCACTCCAAACTTCATAGATTGTGCGTATGATGATAAATCTCGAGGAATGAGTTTGTTTCCGTCAGCGTACCTTATAAGTCGACCACGAGAATCGATTCACTTAGTATAGAATTTTGGATGAATCAAAACATACCACGATAAATTGCTATCTTCTCCCCCCCCCCTCCCCCCCTCTTCCCCCAAGATTTCTGAACACTAGAAAAAATTAACCTCTTAAACTCGTCTTGCGTACTGAGCACGCCAGACGAGAATTATATCGTTTTACTACATTCATTTTTCTGAACAAAAAGTTACATATTTCCTTTTTCTGTATTGAAATATATGCGACTGCAAATGTTTCCAAACTTTGAATTCAAGAATGAAGAGTAGATACGTCACCGTCCATTTCTCACACGAAGATATTTCCTCTCTGTAGAGACGATTGCATTTTTTAAGTACCTGTAAGAAACACTCACCGTTGGCACCAAGGAATTCGAAATCAAAAAGTGTTTCTTTCGAATTAGGAATTTTATTTCGTTCCTTAAGTTTTATTTTCATACAGATGCTCCTTGTATAATGTTTTCATACACTTCTCCAAACGAGTATGAACAAACACGAAAGTATACAAAGTCAAACATAGACAACTCGAATGTCTGTGACTTTAATTTTTGATGAGTCAAAGTAGTTATTTTTTACATCCGTATTCACATACGCCAAAATGGAATTCCCTACCTCGAAGTTTCGACAATGCTCCCTTTCCCTATTCCAGAGGTGGGGAACCTACGGCGCGCTGGCGGCATGCGGCCGCCAAGGGCGTTTCGTGTGGCCCGCGAAACAGCGATGAAAACGAGATCCTTTAAATTTAACTCATAAATTCATATTTTTTAAATCTAAATAATGATAATAAAGCATTTAATACCGAAATGTTAATCCTATATATCTTATAATTTCGCAGTAACTTCAATTTAAACTCTAAACAGGCTCGCCAAAGCATTGGCAACTTCCAATTCGGCCCCCCGAAGGATTCGCCACCACTTATGCGGCCCGCCATGTGGAAAAGGTTCCCCACCCTTGCTCTATTCCATCGAGCTTCGAGTTATCGAGATCTGACTGTAAATCTTGACGTGTGAATACATTTCTACCCGTGTATGTCTATACACACACATATATATATATATATGTATATATTTCTCTCTCTTTGCTTCTCAAAGTACATATATGCAGTATATCCTTCTCCACACTTGTTTCATGGCTCCCTAAGCTTAGCAAGGCTGAAAGATCTTTCCATCCCTTCCTCTTTCCATGCCCTCCGCTTCTCCATCCCCTCTCTTCATCACCTTCTCCATTCCCATCCCTCCCCCCTCTCTCTCCTCTTTTTCCCTCTCTCTCTCCACGCTCTCCTTCTCGACGGTAATGGCCTTCCGCCATTGGATACGACGTCGGATTGGTCGATACGCTGCGCGATCCCTTGCCTCATGACATCGGGATTGCATTGGAGGAAGGAAGGAGAGGAGCGGGGGAATGAGTAAGAGGGGAGGAAAGGGGAACCGTTGCTGCAGCAACGGAAACAGCGGGGAACAATGGGGGAGGGGGGGGGGCAGGAGAAGGGTTCCGGGATCTTGCGCGTTTTATTTATGCGAGCTCAAACAGCGCTCCATGCTTCCTGAAGACAAAACGTTTCACAAATGGTCCACGCGTTCAACCTTTCAGTTGGATCGATGATTGATCCAAAAGAGAATTAATCGTGCGCGAGTCGCATGATGGCACTGAACTAAATCTGCGGGCCGCATTCCATATTAAGAACATTCTTCTGTACCGCACCTGCGTAGAAAGTTCCAAATGGGAGTGAAAAATAAATATTTTGGAAGTGTTGATTTAACACAACCCTGAAAAATTATAAGATTATGCAAAAATATTTCGTATGGAATACATTTGAGTTTTGGCTGCATAGTAGAATAAAGTAACTTACTTCGCTAGTTGCATAAATGCCCAACGGGAGCCGTATGAGCCCCGTTATTAACGTTTCTTGTAACCTCGGTGTAAAGCAAACAAATTACTAGAAAGATAGCATTTATTAAACAACGTTTTCTTCGTCTAACTCTTTGAACAGGCTCGCGATAATTTGCCTGCTGAATGGTGTTAGTTTTTCTACCTTTTTTGTACACTTTGAATTTCTAGATGTAATTTTTGCGTAATCTAAAATATTATGACGAGTGTGGTCTAGATTTTGTTAAAGTCTAACCGATGTGCGCATTTGTAGTATGGACGCAAATTATTGCGAAAAACGTGCTCTTTCGATGAAAGTCATTAATTAATCGGGCAAAATGCTGTTGCTGGAACCTTAGTGGAGATGGGACGATAGCTGATGGGATGGGAAGAATTCAATCAACACATCAATTTTCCGTACGTGCTTTAAATGTGTGAAAATTTTGGTGGAGAAATTTCGCACGGGTTCTGTGTAGTTAAAGGGATAAGTTTGCTCTACAAATACATTCAGGCCTTTCGGTTTAGGGTTAAAACTCATCGAAGTCCAACATATATTTTGGCCAACAGATTATCGATTTACCCAAATTCCAGGTTTTTGAAAATGCTTCCTTGATAATGTTTAAGGCTTATTATTTCCTCAGTACTTTAGTCATTTTTGACGTATCAGCAATATATTCTGCATATATGACCATTTGAAGTTTCGCAGTTTTACATGGATGCCCTGGGTTGTAATCATATTCTGGCATCCTTACATCCTATTTATTAGGGTATACAATAAATACTTTGTTTTCATTCAAACATCTCCACTGATGATCCAGAAACCGGAACTGGCTAACTCATATCAAATTATAAGATTCAATTCTATGGTAACTAAGAAGTTTTTATTTTAATAATTTAAACAAATTCGTATCTTTATTGTGTTCCTTAAAAAAAAGTTGGGACTCCGGGATCCCGCCCGGAAAATCATTCGGTAAATTCACCCCTGATTTCTACCATCCGACTACATCATTTATGCAACCAGTGTTCTTTGCATAATTTGCTACGCTCGCCGTAGAGGAACATCTTTATCATTTTCCGATAAAAAATCCTTCGTATTATAGGATCATGAACGTATTTATTGCCGAAGAGTTCCCGTAACGTTTCGGGTTATTTTTTTTTAAAACTCAAGGAAACGGAAAATACAGTAAAATGACATAATTTCGGATGTAGGCTAGTAAAGGGTATGGGGAGGAAAAATGAAAGACTCCAGAGAGAGAGAGAGAAAGGGGGGGGGGAGAGAGAGAGAAATAAAAGAAGCGAATCCTCCCTGGATTAAGGTCACGTCCCGGCACGGTATTGAAAAAAAAGAAAGAAAAGATTGCGATCAAAACTTTAAAAAAGACGTCTAAAGCTCGGGTTGGGAGTTGTTTTGGTTGGGGAATGAATGGGGTGGAGGAAGGGAGGGAGGAGGAGGATATGTTTTCCCATAAATCGTTTGCTCGCGCGAGAGAGAAAAAGAGAGAAAACTGTTGCATTTGCATGAATGAAATCGAAGGAAGTAATAAATGAGGGGAAAAAACGGATTTTATGGCTCCAGACTTTTGTGCCTGGGAGAGGAAAATGCGGAGAGAAAAAAAATACAGGCAAATCTGGGTTGTAAAGACAAAATGTAGGTAGATATTTATATAAATAAAAAAGAAGAGGTTGATCGTGCTATTAAAACAGTTGTTACGATACTCGGAACGCCGCCGTATCAAAAAACTACACTCCGGTATAAAATAATAAAATAAGGAGGGTTTCCAGGCAAAGCGACACGTAAATAATAAAAAATGAATAAGCTCTATATTTCGTAATTCACACGAGTTGTTCGTGTGATAAGCATTCATATTTTTTTAAAAAATAAACGAAATTTTCGAAAGTTTCTCGTACTTAGCAACCGACCTTTGTGAAATAAGATACACTCTTTATTTGGTTGCTTATGGAGCTGGTCTTGATATCTAGCTTAGTTCGCTGTTGCGAAAAAGCTTCGTATTCAGATAATAAGTGGAATCCTTATATATTTCACAGTTACTTCAATTCCGGATATGATACGACAATATTTGTTACGCGTATAGTAATTTGCAAGCGTGATATTTTTGATTTTCTTGACGTGTTATTGAAAAAACCTATTTCGTCTTATTAATACAGTGACTTAGGAAATATGTTTAAATTTACTTAGAAGTGTTCATTTTCTCTTATTTTACAATAAAATCGCAATATTTCAGTGAATTATAATATATAATATTGTAATTCCCGTTGAAATATCAACGACAGAATTATAGATAGATTATTAATATTTGCATTTAAAATAATTAATAGCACACTATTACATATGAAATATTTCGTCATATACTACATTTCTAGTGAATATCCTGTTGCTGTTTAGTAAATGCCTTTGGTTTTTATTTTCGGCTATAAAATTCTAATATTCTTCTCCCACCTTGTTCTCGTCAATGCTACATATAATTGTCGGTGTGCAAAGACAGGGAAATAATTATATGTATACATATATAACGTAGGGAAAATAATAGGTAGGTATGATATTTACATTAACAAATAAATGTGCCACTCGAATGTTAACAACTATCAAAAATATATTGTGATAGAATGCGTTCAGTATTAGCTAACTGACAACACATTTTCAAGTGGTCTAATTAAATTTCGCTGTCGGCCATCTTGCGTTCCTTACAGAACAACGTTTTCATTATAGAGAATAATGTTCAGGAAAAAATATTGTAACGTACCAAATTCCTGTCTCACACACGCGGAGAATTTATATTCAGAGTGAACTTTTGATCGATGTTTTAAAAGTCCACCTGCCGTTTCGGTCCAAGTTAATGCGTAATGACATGCGCATTTAATTTATTTAAAAATTTACTTGAGGGTGATTTTGGCAGAAAAAACAAAAGAAGTCTTAACACGCCTTTGTTGGGAGTTATTTAAAATAACATTACTCTATATTAAACAAATAGGATCTGTACCATTATTAGTTGTGTTTTTCGATAGTTTCCAGCATGAAGTACGTAGGTACTTTGCAAGAGCGATATAATCCACCCATTAATGGCGCAGAGTCATTACGTTAAACTTGCTCTCTCCGCCGAATAATCGGTGGATAGTGTTGGATGGAGATTTAATTTTGGCTTATGAGGGTTTGATTTGAGCGGCCGCTGCTTGCGACAGGTAGTATCAAGTGGCATAATTTAAACATAATTTTAGACCGGTTTGGGAGAAACAATGGCGGGATAGGGTTAGAAGACGGGGAAGCCATAATGCTATAAAAGGAAGGGGCCAGCGAGACGGAGAGAGACGTCGGCAGATGAGGAGAATAAAGTCCTAACAGATTCAGCCAGATGAGAGAGAGTGAGAGAGAAACGAGGGGAGAGTAAGAGAGATTGGGGTTTAACCGATTATAAACTGCGCAGGAGAGAGAGAGAAGGATGGGTTTAATTGCGTCCTATTCTATTATTTTTTCTAAAACTCCCATTTTAAGGCATTTGGAGCCTCTTAATCCCGCGACGCCTTGGCTTTTAAGATTGCGCGCCGCATTAATCTCACGGCGCCATTTCTGAGGTGATTTATGTCTCGAGGGTCTGAAAAGATGAGACGAAGGGTGGAAAAAATCGCAAGCTGTAAATCGAGGAGCGGATCGGGAACTTCAGTTCGTTTTTTTCTTCTTAATTTACTAAAGTTTTAATTGTGTGCAGTCTGAGCCTTCGAGAGGTAAGTTATTCGGAAAAGAATGAAAGTAAATGTATCACTACGATTATCATTGATTAATTATCCTTTCTCAGATTTCGACTGATCCCTCTGACATTTTACGTTCAATCCTTAAGAAATACAGCTTTAAATAAAATCTTTAAAACACATGAATATTATCTGAGTATAGCATATACGATTTCGATTTTTCTCTAAAATATATTGCATTCAATTCTCAACAACTACAGCTTTAAATAAAATAATAAATAATTAATAATAAAAAGGAATATTACTTGAGTGTCGAATATGGTTAATGAAGCGAATTGTGAAAACTTACATATAAGCAATTCAATTTATTTTACAAAATTGAAATTTTCCGAGCAAATGGTTTGCCATTGATATCGTCGCATTAATTTAACACATGAGCCACTCAACGAGTCTAGTGTAATTTCTACCAGAATGGGTCGCCTATCAAACTTTATTACACAAATATAATATGTCCCTTGCTATTTTAATTTAATCTTGAAGAGAGAGAAAAGGGATGTACCAGAAAAAGAAGAAGGTTCAGTATGGTAGGTCGATGTGAACTCCACGGTTTTACAATAATAGAAGGACCTGTCACCTGGCAGATAATTAATGATGATGATGATTCCCACTCATTTTGACTCATAAACAATCCACATATCTACATACGAAGGCAGATATACGGCCGGGCGATCCAAGCGACCACCTAGAGCAGCGTTTCCCAACATGGGTGCTGCGGCACCCTGGGATACCGTGAAGTGTTCTGAGGGGTACCGCAAAAATTATTCTGTTTTCCCATTTTTAGCCTCATTTTGCATCGTCGGCTTACGAAAATCCAACCCAGAGTTAAGACGTACTTCATTTCATCGCAAAGGCACTTTGAAATGTAAAGGAGATATGGATAAGCATAAAATCCTGATTTTATGCTTTAGACATGGTAATAAAAAAACTACGATTATTACTGGAAGGGATGCCGACAAATTATGAAACGTCACTTAAGCGTGCCGCGACTCTAAAAAGGTTGGGAAACACTGGCCTAGAACCTCGCGTCTCTAGAGACCTCGCGTCTAGAGCCGCAAGAGAGTCAACAGAGAAAAAAATGTATAAATCGAGTGTGTAAATTTTACAGCTCAATGAAGCGGTCATATGTATTCTAAATGATGACGACGATCAAGGTAAAGGATATGAGGCGAAGACCAATGTCAACTGACCGGTATCATAGAAAAATAATTATTTCTGAAGCTTCGCTTCGAAGACTGAACTACGATCTACCTCAGAAGCTTACACACTACGTACATTGTAAATATATATGGAAATAAATTTGAAATTATTTGATAGGCTGTTACCTCCATAAAACCTAACCACATGCTTTCAGAAATCGCGAGTCGTGGATCCCGCCAATTACTATCACCTAGGGACCTCGCAAAAACCACTGTCGCCTAGGGGTCTCGCACCCCCTGAACTACTATATAAAAGATATCACAACACTGATGGTAACGGACCTACAACCGAATCAAACTAATGCATTGTGATCAGCAGTCATCCTTTTTTTCTAATTCCGGATACCTTCTCTCCCGCAGATTCTCAGCAGTGCGGCGGTTCGCCGGTCCAGTCGCCAGGATCCGACTCCTCGGGCTCCCACACGCCCCCCTCCCATCACCCCCTCATCCAACCCCCACCCCCTCCTCCATCCACTCAGCCGACGCCCCCTCCCTCCCACCACCCCCTTTCCGCCCTGCACCACCATCACCACCATCTCCACCACCCCCAGCCCCACCACCTTCATCCCTTCCACCATCCGCCTCCCCATCCGCCCCTCTGCCTCCCGCCTCCTCCGCCCGCGCACCACCTGATGGGTCCCTGTCCTCCTCCCGCACCCGTGGCGCCCCACCCGCGGCCCCAGGCCTTGGTGGTGCAGGCAAACCGCTCCCCTCCCGCCCTCGTTCCTCCTACCTTCCTCATGGAGCACACGACCCCTTCTCCCAACTCCCTCAACTCCTCTCAGGCTACCGTCACAGCAACGGCCGTGTCTCCTCCCGGAGGCGGAGGAGGGGGCAAGGTGAAGAGCAGCGGAGGGGTCGGGGCGATCGGAGGAGGGGCTGGCGGTGCCGGCGCCGGACTCACGTGCGTCGTCTGCGGCGACACGAGCTCTGGGAAGCACTACGGGATCCTAGCCTGCAACGGATGTTCCGGATTCTTCAAACGAAGCGTCAGGAGAAAACTCATATACAGGTGAGGGGAAAACGCCGCCGTCAAGCCACTCGCTTCGTTCTGGCCGCTTCCCTTTATCGCGTTTTTTTTTTTAATTCCAAGTAAATTCAAATGAATTCAGCGTTGGTCTCCATCACGCTCAACATTTTAAGACGGAAGACTGATTTGTTTTCAACTTGAAAAAATTCCTGTATTTTCAGACTGAAAACTTGCAAGTCTGGTAGAAACACGTTTAAATTTCTAAATATGATTTATGTAGTTTAATACATAGAGTATTATGTTTAGCGGAAACGGTAGCTCTATATATTATATATATATATATGTGTGTGTGTACATTATGTACCTACTAGTTATGATGGTTGTGTAGTTATATCCATTGTCACCGAGGAATATTGGGAAATTTAGTTATTATCTATAAGCGCATAAGGCTGAAATATATATGGGAACTGAGAGGGAGAGAAATTGTGAACCTGAATGAAACCCGGGTATCCCACTTTCCGGGTAGGTAGCAACTGAGCTATGAAGCCGGTCTATTTTTTCATTCTCGAATTGAGGTGTTTACCATGAGGAAGGGCTAATAGTTTTCAGTAGTAAACCTTTAACACTGAACGTCCTCACTAAGGCATTGCAGAAAATACTCGTACTTAAACTAAAAAAGTGAGATAGCTTCGAATGACACGAAGGAAGATTGTGAAGTAGCTTTTCCTCGCCTTAAATGTCCCAATTTGAGAATGAAGAATCACACTGGTTTAATTAGTTAAAACACCTACCCGGAAAAAATTGGGAGATCCGGTCAAATTCGGAATTTTTCTCCTTCTCAAAGTTCACATTTATATCTAATATATTTGATATTATTAAACATTATATTAGTCAGGTCAGGTCCATCCGAGATGAGACAGAGAGATGGTGAAGTTCTTAGGACCAGGAGGAGGGAAGCCGGTTATAAGTCTGGGGAAGTCTCTCAATCCACGAATGGATTAGAAAGGGCTGATGAATATACTACATATACCTGACACAATTAACTAAGTAAATATAATGTAATGCTACTAATTTCCTATGTGACTGATTGATTGATTTAACAATTTTGTTAACATTTCGTTCCATATAAACAAACAAAATAAAGTTTACATTTAAATATTAAATATTTCTGTATTATAATACTAAATTAATTTCCGGAAGGTTTATATTTAAATATTAATTTAGATAAATAAATTTAAATAAAGTTTACATTTAATATTAAATAGCCCGAATATTAAATAGCCCAACTTTCCATAGAAACAAACAAAATAAAGTTTGCATTTAAATATTAAACATTGTTTTTTTATAATACTAAATTAATTTCCTAAAAACCCTCTAACACAACGTGAGCTTGAAGCTGGAGAACAAGCGGCTAAGCGTCGAACAGATAATGCAGAAAATGTCAATGAACGTCAAACCCGTTCTGCTCATATGAGAGAATATATGAGAAATCGATTGCAATCACAGCAAGAGCGTGAAACATATGAAGAAGCCGCTGAGCGTCGTGCAACTCACGCTGCTGAAATGAGACAGGTACGTCAGCGACTTCCTAAATTACCAAATCATGACAATTTCAACGAAAGCAATGTGGCAATTCATTCTTATGGAACTATGAACGTAGTTTGCCGCTTTTTCAATTCTTTAAATTTTGCAAATGAAAGGTCAGCTGATAACACGTTCAAGTATTGTTGTCATAAAGGAACTGTATTATTATAAATTGAAGGTGATCGACAACGCGAGTTTTTTTGCTTGATGAATGAAAAAACATTCATCAAGAATGTGGCGAATAAAGAGCTGTTAAAGTGATTTTTTCATCCGATCAAAATGAATTGTCTTCCCGTCGTTTTTGGCAGGTTTCCACTAGTACGTAATAATTTATACTGAAATACAGTCAAATTTAAATAGGATGATGATACATTAAACCAGAAAACTATTGTCCAATTTTTCAGTATTAAAAAAAACAATCATTAATTTAAAGCCTTTGATGAAACGGACAATTCAGATGTTAATCTGCATTGTCCGTTTTTCTGCGATTATGTTGATACCTCATCTCTTAATCAAATCCCATCACGTCTTACCCGCTGCAGGCATTCGTAAATTACATCATCGTTTAAAACACCCCCCAAAAGATCCTTCAATCTCCGATCGTTTTCTCTCCCTCTGCACAATATCCGGATAACGTAGGTACCAATTCGAAACGCCAGAAGGGACACACACAGAGAGAGAGAGAGAGGTGTACGGGGGAGTGGGTGGACAGGGAGGAAACACTCCTTGTTATGGAGTGCGAAACCAGAATCAATTAGGATTGACCTTCCCCATCTCATCTTTCTAAACCCATCATATCCTTAAACCCAAACCCGAAACCAGCGCCCTTTCAATTTTCCACGCTGTCCCACCACCATCCTTTTCTTCTCCCCTCTTTTATTTCCCTTCGGTCTAAATCCCTATTACTCTCTCCTCTCTTCCACCCCTCTCTCTCTCCTACTCTACCCCTCCCCATTCTCTCGCTACCCAAACCTCTTTTTTTTATGCCACCCGGGGAACTCCCTCTTCAGACACGAATTGAATCTCCCTCGTTGCGTCCATTACACTTAGGTCTTTCCCCCTCCACTATACACCCCCCCCTCTTCCGCCCCTCCTCTCTCTCTCTCCCTTCCTCTACAACCAGCTAGCTGTGCCAAGGGTGGAATGACTGTGCGACAGTAATCCTTTTCTCCTTTTCCTCCCCCACCCTTCCCTGCCCTTCCACCTCCTTAATATCTCCCCTTCCATCCCTTTATCTCTCTCCCTCCTTATATAGATTGGTATTGAAAAATAAAAGAAGCGTTTTATTTTCCATTCGGTTGTATTAGTACTCGGAATTAATGGGATCGCCGACCGTCTTTGACCAGTCTTTCGAGATATTATTTTGTAGCGGTGTTGTGAGTCACGGGGATCTTACGAGATAATTGTCATAGCGGAATATCTTTCGTGTGCGATGCTGAGTGGATCATTACATTGGCGATTGGATCTCCAGCACGCGGGTTTAATTCTCCGCCGATATTATGGCGTATCGCGAGTGGAAGCCAGAACACAGAACGATTGTCTCGTTTCGAGATTTTGTCCTTTAGAGATTGTGGGTTTAGATATTCTGTCTCTTAAACGGACACGGCGCACAAAATTCACACTAAATTACTTCCAAAGAAAGGTTCTTCATTTACCTCTGCCTTGGATTTCTGATAAGTTTTATATGATAATGTCGAAGAATGCACGAATTTTAATGATGCTTTAATAAAGGTAAATCTTCTTTGAAGGAATTACGGAATTAGAATCGCGTCCCGAGCTTTGACTTGTTACTAGGAAAACGTAAATCTCATCCTGGTTCCTTGTGAATGATAAATTGGAATTTTAACTTTACGGTCAAGCAAAAAAATAAATACTGCTGTTGATATTTGGAGGTGATACACATTAGTCATTTTTATCATCATCGGAAATTCAGAATTAAAATCTAAATAGCCATTTATGAATATAACTATCAGAAGTGCCCGTTGAATTTCAACGGATTTAGTTAATCTTAAACTTCGATCAAGTAACATATAAACATTGCAATAATAAGATAGTACACAGTTTTAACCGTCGAAAAAGCAAAAACGAAGCAAACCTGTCCATATTTAGGTATTTAGATAAATGACGGAAAAACACCTTACACTGAAAAATCGAAAGTTACGCGTAAACTTATGGGAAAATAATTATTGAATTAAGCTCTCCCCCCCCCCCTAATTTTATATCGCCATATAACCTATGTTATCCGCAGGATAAAATTATATACCTATACGAAGTTTCGTTCAAAAGTATGGAAATCACATTTTTTGGAAAATCTACCTCTAATTATTAAAGTTACCTGCTTAGTTTTAAAATCAGCTTGATTTGGAGAGTTGTACGCCAGGCGAAAATACCATTAAAAAGTATTTATTATTAACATTTCAATTAAAATCAACAAATACTTGGTTGAAATGTAAACAAAGCAAAATCGCGCACACAAATTAAAAAATCTGATGTGGCCAACACATGACTTTCTCCATATTTGTGGTATAGATATTTAAATTATTATGAATAGCATTATAAGGCAAAATTATTTCACATCGTAAAAGAATACAATCGTCCTTATTGCCGTAAATTATATTTTGAATATGTTTACAGAATTCACCGCTACATGGTGGTGGCGCTGCATACAGGAAATTCAAGAATAAGCAAAATATCTCCGAAATGGATGGTTCTAAGAAAATTTGTTTCAAACAAAACCCTGAAGAAATATTATTCTCTACAACTTTGGTCCTTACGAAGATTACCAATAACGACGTTTTTATGGAGATATTTGACGGAAACCGAAAAAACCGATTATTTATAAATAATTCATAAACAATAACTGCTATGGAAATTTGTTCGAAATAAAAGATGTAGTAAATTACATTCTCTATAACCTTCGTATAGAATTGCATATACAATAATGATATTTAACGGAGAAATATCGCAAAAACCGAATCGGGTTTCGAATGTCCCTTACGCTTTTGTTGTGGAAGGACACTTATTTTGTTGGGCTTACTGGGATAACGACTTTTAATAAAATAGGCATCTTCTATATCATTAATACTATGACCTTTTACATTTACCTCGATTGCAATTTTGTTTAGTGTATCATATAACTCCTTTTCATTATTTATGTCCACGTCTATTCCGGTAATTTCTAGAGTTTTAGACAGATATTTTTGTTCTAGTATATTAATTTTTTCTTGCAAATCTAATATTATAGTGTCCTTGCTTTTAACTTCAGTCTGTAAGCTGTTAACAGTTTGTGTCAAGTTTTTAATTTGGTTAGTATAGTCTTCTAATTTTTGCAACATCTATAATATATTTTGAAGTGTGTTTTTTCATGGAACTACTCCTAAACGATAAAAGCTAGAATAACCAAATTTGGTACGTTTCTTCCTTACATCCTAACTTACTGAATGGTCCGGTTTGGTTAACCAGGATTAATCAGTGCTGCCAATATAGAGGATTAACATTTTTCCATAAGATAACACGTATGGATACATTTCTTGACTTGCAACGTATTCTTCCTTCAAGCATCAAAAATATGTAAATATGGACCGATTTTTTTCGTTTTTGCTTTATTCGACGAATAAAACTCTATACTCTCTTATTCCTGCGAAGTTTACTTGTTACATGGTCGAAGTTTTCAGAAATACGCTAATTGTTTCCAAATTTTGTGGATTTTTCGTACCCCTCCCGGGCGTTGCCAAGGCGGCCGTCATTGTTACCTCCGATTCAGTTAGCTTCAATGAAGCTTACAAATAGACGAGAGTTTAGCGTTATTCGCTTCGCACTTTTGTTTAAGCAACTAAACGATCGATGTTTACGGATAGCAACGTAAATAGATACTGATTATTATTCAGAAAGCGTTCACTGGTGAAAGTAATTGAACCTTCTTTCGTCTATTGAATACTGGAATCTTACATTTTTTGTAAGTAAAATCATTATATTCTACATTATAATGTTTTTTAACGTAAATAAGCTCACGTATCTGGTGTACATTTACCGGAGTCAGCGTCCAATCATGAACAACTGTACGTTGCTTTTTTACGGGTTTCTTGCTTACAAGACATAAAAGTAAATATTTCAGCGAGGCATAATTACACATGAAATGAAGCTGGATTTGGTGAAAGTAATATGATAGGAAATAAAATTATAGTTATATTTGAATGGAATAGGCTCGGAAACGGATTGTTACAAGCAAATATAATTAATTGTTAAGTAAACTAACTGTAATTTAAAAAGTATCTACTCTATATTTTAAAGAGTTTGTATGTTGTGCTGTAGTAATTCACTAAATCCGTTGAAATTCAACTGGAAATTCTGCCAGTACTATCATATTTGTCACATAAAAAACTTGGACTTAACTTAATTTCTTCGATATCCTTTTTAAGGTCCATCTCTTGTGTTTCCTTGTTGATTCCATTGTCGGCGTTCGAGGTATCCGGCGAGTTTTTAATATCACCAATCCCTCTCGTTCTGCAGGAGGGACATCGCCAGCTCTCCTTCTTTCCTCTCGACATTGCCTTATACGTCGCCTCCTTGAGCCCGGAGCAGTTATAGTGCATATCCCCATTGCAGCCAAAGCACGACAAATAATCCCCATCTCGAGGGAGTTTCTCACCGCACGTGCGCGCACCTCTGACAATTCATTGTTTTTCGGTTGTCTTTTGTCACTAGTGTCACTGACGGACACTAGGCATGGCGCCACCACAGAAACCACCAAAAGAGTTCAAAATACAAAAACCAGCACACTTTTGGGCAAATTTATCTCCACTTTCATACACTGATAACACTCTCCAACACTTACACACCACGGCAAAGCAATAATAAACAATTTTAAGTTCAACAAAGTCGTCAGAAGTTCGAAGGAACGCTCAGACAGCGCAAAATATCGGAGCGGCAAACTCACACACCGCCATTACCACCCCCAGAATAATTTGCTATTCATAATAATTTAAATATCTATACCCGAAATATGGAGAAAGTCATGTGTTGGCCACATTAGATTTTTCTATTTCTAAACAAATTTTTACACTAATTCGATCAGGATCGGATTATTTCTTCAATAAAAATAAGCTTTGTTCTTTCCTGCATTGAACCATCCAAGTCTCGAGTTTATACCATGTTTTAAGTATTTTAAAAATTCAAATGAAAAATAAGCTGCACCCATCCCTATGTTATTCAAATGGAGAAAATGAAAAAGAAAATATTTTTTTATTAAGAAAGATTAAAAAATCGGTATAAAAACCTACTACACCACCTAACTCTTTATTCCGGTTAAAATGATACCTTCCTCTTGTTTCTACGTGCTGTAGTTCCTGAGCTATAAAAAACATACTTACATACAAACACTTTATAGATATCTACAGATAACATCATATTATAAAAATGTATTTTGAAAATTAATTGATATTTCAAACCTATTGCTAAACGTTCTCCCACATTGGCTATGTTAATAAGCAATTATGTATCAACTGAAATGATCCATTCTGACATCCAACTACTGAAGAGGAAGGCCGGAAGCACCTGGACCATTGTAATGGTTTGATTTTGTAAAACGTACATTGTTTTTAACATATATATGAACAACTTGCATTTGGCTTGCGATTCGTCCCAAAAGGAAAGATAATGAAAAATGACAGCCGGACGGACACCAGCAAGAGGATCGGAACGGCGGCGGGTGTATGACACAGCACCCTTGACTTCCCTCGTTACATTTCGGGAGCGAGGAAAGAAAGAAGGGATGAAGTGGGCCTTAGCGGAGAACCCATGGGAGAAAGGATTAGTAGAATCGAATAGTTGGTCCATTGGGTCGGTGTGGGAGTGAGAGAGGGAGAGAGGGAGAGGCGGGGTGGGAGGGATAAAGCGGGTGACGCGAGGGAGCATTGCGGGCGGCAGCGGTGGTGGATCAGCGGAGGGTGCGCAAGTGGTGTCGCCGCACGGAAGATCCGTTTAGCGAAATCTATTGGCCACGGCTCGATTGCTATCCTTCCATGGGTTCTTTGTCATGAATCATTAGATGACTTCCTGTTTCCCGTGCCTCCCTCCCCTTATATCCACCATCATCCCTCAATCCCGTCCTTTCAGATTGGAAGGCGGGACGCGGCGTAAAATGGGACGGGTTCCTGCTCCTGCTCCCCCTACCTCCTCTCACCTTATCCCCCTCTACGCCCATACTCTCCCTTTCCGTCCGATTCTACGGCACACGCACAACAGAAACATCGATATAAAACCCTCGACTGTTCACGTTTTCCACGGTTTTCAGGTCGGTACATCGAGAAAATACGTATATGTTTGCGTTGCTGGATGGTTGGCTCGCGGGATTCCTTGGATCGATATTCTGCAATGGAAATTGTGGAGCTAAAACAGATGGGCGTCAACTTTTCAGATTGAATTTACTTGGGGAATCACTGTCTTGAAATACTTTTCTTTCTCCGTTGTCGCGTATGTCGTATATTCAATATAATGGAATTTCTCATATGCAGATAAATCTTTTAGTAAATAAATACATTTGTAAAGTTCATACAGAATCATGGAACAAGTTGTAAATGAAATGTCGAAGAATGAATCATCTATGAATATTAAAACATCTTAAAATACCAGAGTAGACGTGGACGATGCTTGGGAAGACCTCTGAAATGATAGCAAGAGAACGTAAAAGAATGATGATGAAAATCTTTAGACGGAAAGATTCGTTAAACAAGTATTTTTCCAATCTGCCTAAATATGTCCTCCGGTAAAATTCTCATGAACATTTTCCATAAACGTCCATACTTTAGTTATTGAAACCGAAGATTTGATATTATAATTTAAAGCATATATAATATTATTTCTCTGTATTCCTTGCATCAGTTTGCAATAAAAAGGCTTTAAAGGGAAGTTAAATGATTTTCAAACATTTAAAATATACACGTGGAAACAGGAAAGATGGTATGCACACACGATGCAAATTCATTATATTGATCCCAATTTTTAATTTGATTCCGCTCTTTTAAAAAAAATTATTTCCTCGGATAGATTAATGTGAATTTAATTTATTTTTAATATATTTTTTAAGTACAACCTATTATTAAGAAATTTTCAGTAAAAACAAACGGTTTTAAATATTTACGTAGCAATTGATACTTATTTAACTCTGTAAATTTGATCACAAATTCAATCCCAAGCACAGACCGAAGTTTTCATGCATAATTTAACAAAAACACTTGATATATGCACAGAAATATTTTTTTAAATATATATACTTTTTCTATTTTTCATATATCTACAAGCCCCACCATTCTCTTAAGAGAAACATTTCCTGGCATATAAGAAAACTATGTATTTCAAAGGTAGATAAGATATATATATATATATAACTTACCGAATTTTCTTAATCGCAGATTTTCCCTTAAATTGAAATGTTAGCTTCCCGACGTTCACCCAAACCGTTCTCAGAGCTCAAGAAAAAGTAAGTTCGCACAATATATCAAGACTGGAGATTGCTCATTTTCATTTCAATGAGAATTTACCAGCATAGATAACGTTTTACCGCTTCTTTGAGCCAAGAAATCAAGATAGTGTGTTGGAAAATAAATAGAAAAAAAATACTATATCGACTGCGTCGCATTTAGGACGTCAACATGTTAACTCCTCTCACTCTTGCAGTGACACGGAAAGAATTGCCATCGTCTAACCCTCTCCTTCAATCTATTTCAGAACTGCCGTCAATCCCCTATCTCCGTCTTCTCCTCCTCCTCCTCCTTAACGTCCAAATCTCTTCCCAGACTTCACTCTTTGAGCCGCCAATGCTTAAGAGAGGAAACAAGAAACGGAAGGAATAGAGGCGAAGAGAAAAGTTAAGGGCAGGGATAGTAGTTGCGTGATCAGGGCCACTTGAAAGCGAATCGGAGGAAATGAGAGAAGAGGATGAGGGTTGAGGGGTAGAAGGGTCACCGAAGCGGAAGCGGTCACCCAGTCATCAGAGGTAGAGACAGAGGCAGAAAGGGAGGGAAATGGGGCTAGAAGGACCTTCCACTTTGCGACGCTTTCAGAGAAAGAGAAAAGGGTTTCGGGAAGAGAGAGAGATTTAGGGGGAGGGAAAAGGCCTTCTGGTACATTCGAAAGCGAATTAAGTGTTAAGCCGTCGAATTCCCCCTTTCTCCCCCCTCTCCCTACTTCCCGTCCCCCGCAGGAGCCCATTTTCTCTCCACTGAGAATCCCAAAACTAGTTCGTGAAAGATCACCCAAAGGCCTAAGACGAATCACAGTTAATTCGCGAGAGATTGAAAAGGTCTCTTTGGACGGAAAATATCATTCAGAGTTTATTAAACTCGCTACAAGGACTATGGAAAATAATTTTGTAGGCGTCAAAAGTTTCGAACTTGACGGGATCCGCGTAGCTGACGAGCTAAAACTCAAGATGGTCCTCCTTATGTCGTGTTAGGAACTTGTACTTTTATTCGTCAGTCTTTCGTCGGTTTAATTTTTCCTAATAACTACCAAATTATTGTTAATTTTCGTAATTTTTTAAGTTTTCTAATATATGTATATAACGAAAACGAGTAGCATTTTCATCATATGTACAAGAATCAGCATAAAATTTTCCAGCAATCGCTTTTTCATTAAGTTAGGATCGAATTTCTGCGGTCATATTTCGTTTTTTGACTACATTAAAATCGATCCCAAACCATTTGTTCATTTTTGAATATTTCTTAAGAAAAAAAGGTCTAATGATTAACCCTTTTATTGCCAAGAGAGGGAGGAGTCGGAAAATTTTTCCCCATAAATATTTTTCCAATAAATAGCTTTATTTTGTCCAAAAATAACATTTTTGGCCTTGAATTATTTATTGCCGGACATTTCTTAACGAGAGTTCAGAGGGTTATATATTAGTAATAGAATTAAAGTAAATATGAATTATTCACCAACTTCGGTTGTTATTTCGGATCAATACTATCGTTTTTCAGGTGCCAAGCGGGTACTGGAAGGTGCACAGTGGACAAGGCGCATCGCAACCAGTGCCAAGCGTGTCGCCTGAAGAAATGTTTGCAGATGGGGATGAACAAAGATGGTGAGCCGGATATTAATTTTCCGATGTGTGTATGATGAAGTGTAAAACAATGAGCATGCACAGAAGAATGCGCTTCTAAGAGCGGTGAATGAACGCTAATAGTGCTAAACGGTAATAAGTTCTGCGTGGAAGAAAATATAAATACCATTAAGTAAAGAAAAAATCCCGACTCCTACTTAAACAGTGGTAGGACATAAGGGTAAATGTGTAGCGGTAGCAAGTGGTAACCGTGCACAAAACGTTACGGCATGTAAATTAAATATTGTCCGTCATTATTAACAGTTCCGCGATGCGTGAATTTACAAAAAAAAAAGCTTTTGAAAATCCGGCAAACTAAATTGATCGATTTACTCAGCTCAAACTGTGCCCAACTCGCTAATAAATATTTGATTAACAATTGTGAAACAGCGTTACGAGAAATGTTTTGCATATTTTTCACGAATTTGATCTTGGAATTATTTTATTACATCCTTTAAATTCTATGGACTTGAATTTATAGTCAAACATAAAAACTCCCATATAAAATTTTTCATTCATTATTTACAAAAAAGGCAGTTGGGAACAAGCGAAGAGAGGGAGAGGCTTAGTAATGCAAGGGCATGTGCGTGCAATATATACTGTTATTATTTGGAAATATAAACTTTATTTGTATGTTTGCATTACACTCTAATGCTTTGACTAGGGCGCTCTCTCTCTATCTTAGATGTTCGTGACACTGAACATCACTACTTGTTCTCCACAGCCTCCCTGCTACGTCTTCAGTTATCAGGTAAAAAAATATCAATGAAAAATTTTTCTTTCAAAATTTCACAAAATAGTTATTTATTATGCGTAAATATGCCCAATGATGATTTTGTTTGATGAAATATGACGGGCTGTATAAAAAAAAATATATTCTCATCTGCTTCTAGAGAGCCTTTACAAGTCTAACCGAGCATTTTCGGTGATAATTATTATTTATGTCACGTAAATTGATCATGTTCTTAAAGTTTACCTAATTTTTACTCATTTATTTTCCACCAGCTAGTCTTAAATAACGTTTAGAGTGTTATGTATAAGTTGAATGGAAAATGAATGCTTAAATTGTTAAACCCTATTATAGACGTTTTATAACATTGCATAATTAATGAAAGTAAGTGGCGGTGTGCGTATTCGTGAATTTATATAGGTAATATAAGGAGACAAGAAGCCTCGCGAAATTTTTGCTAGTTTATTTTGGCATGATCACCTTTCAGGGCTAGAATTATCTTCATTGCTGCATCCCATATATGTACGTCTTTCATAACATGTCTGGCGCAGCTTATGATTTATTTTCGTAACCAGAGTTGAATAAGGAGGAGAACAAATTGTAATGCGGCATTTAAGAGAAATAAAACTGAAAAGAGTTACACCGTGCGGTATATGGCATAATTTTCTTGGAATGAGACAGAGACGAAAAGATCCTCACTGTTTCACATAAATCGAAAGAAAATGTTTCAAGAATTATCGTTGAATAGATCGATTAACCCGATCAAACGATTGGTGTTTAAATACATTATTTGTCAAGCTACAAAAGTGTAAAATTTTCCCTACGCGCTTGCTAACAAACATGCTTGACTCTTTCAGACATTTATATGGTTAATAGTAACGTTGGCGACGCAGACGTATTTACAAAGGCTTAAAATAAATTTTTACATAAATTCGTATACTAAAAATTTTCAATTCAGTAGTAACATTGGCATGACTACAAAGAGTGAAAACTTTTGCTCAAGGCATTTCTGTTCTTATTAGTTGTTCAAGCGTTATTTGAGGTTTTATAGGATAAAAAAGTCTAATACGACTCAATAAGGTGCATGCATTCTCGTTTTCCTCTAACTTCCATTTCAATAATCTCACATTTCTTATTTCACATCGACTTGCGCATCTCTAGCCGTAAATAATTTTTTGTACGATTATAGCCGAATAATCACGATTTCTCGGACACATATTCGATCCATCCCCCACACCTCCTATTTATTCTATCTAGGTCAATAGAAAAGAGAGACGTAGAGGTATTTGCCAAGGCTTGTACCTCCTCCATGAAAATAATCGAGAGAAGGATATACATATATATATATAGTATATATGTGTATAAGGAAAGATGGGAAATAAAGTTAAAAGAGACAATAGGAATTCATCGGAGCACGGGCGACGAAGATTTTGAGGTCCCATCGGGATGGAGAGAAAATTATGGAGAAAGAGGAGGGAGATGGAGGAAGGAGTAAGACGGAAAGAGAGAGAGAACGGCGGAAGAAAAGAGCGTAAGAAAACCTTCTGAAGCACTAAATTACTCCGATTTTTACTCATTTTTCACGAGCGTCATAATTCACCTTGCCATTTCCGAGGGACCGAATATTTCCCGCCCTGACTCGGCATCCATTTTTGCCCATTAGCGGGGAAAACAGTAATGTCGGAGCAGATGAGGATCTCTTGTTTCAGCGTTTGATTTATTCCCTCCTCGGAAACGAGGCGGTTAAAAGGGATACCGGAAAGAAAGTTTTCGGAGTGGCTGGGGGGATGATATAGGAGCAGGACGAGGTGAATGTATGGGGGGTGGGAATATAGGGGGAGGGAGTGGATGGGGGAAAAGGGAAAAATAATATGGTGCGGGAGAGAGTTTGTTGTGGAATTTGAGTGTGTGGGTGGAGGGAGGATAAAAAACAAGCAAATCGCGAGAGGCGTGGGATTGAATAATGGCGGGAAAAAATCGAGGAAAAAAATTAAATGAAATTAAAAACGAGTAAGGCCGCCTTTCGTCTGTGATTTGAATTGGGCATGGCTCTTCCCCTCTATTCGAGATGGGTTTGCCTCATTACCTTCGCGGTTTTACTCAAAATGGGGATTATTTCGCGAGAAATAAGTAGGCTGTTGTGCTGACGCTGGTAATGGTTGTACTACATCGGTTATTTTTAAAATACGAGTACGGCGTGAGTCTAATGAAACTGACAATGAGATAAAAGTTTCGATGGTTGATTCGAAGACGATTTTATCGCAATCGTCCGTTGTGGACAACCAAATTTAATGAAATTACTGATCTCGCATAGAGGAGAAACTATCAGAGTTGATCGATGAGAATATGTTTGGTTTTCCGCCCATTAAAACCGTAAAAACTAATTTTAAATCAAACCCGCTGACGATAATAAAGAAATTATTTTTCATTGCTGAATGCCTGTTTCGAATCATGATAAGAACATTTGCTATCAGTAGGTAAAAATTACGAAAAAATTGATGCATAAAATAGGAGTCCGAGGATAGTTACCATCTATGCTATATCTTACAATTAAAATATGATTCATATTCCTTATCTCAAATAAATGGAGTTCCTTTTCTTGACTCCTCCTTAATATTTATCCATACCTCTTTTTTGGATTTTCCTTCGTCCTTCAATGGAGCTCTTGATTATTGAACTGTTGCTACTCTATTGAAATAAGTTCGATCCATAATTAATAGGAATGGTGTCCTATTTGTATCTATTAAATTAATCATGGCATCTTTATGTATATTTTTCAAAGGAGGCCTTTGATTATAAAAAAAAACCGCTAGTCTTTGGTTGCCTCATTTCTTTCCATTCCTGAATGTTCTCCAGTTTGTACATTTCCTTCTTCTTCATGTATGGTTTGCGAGATTTCCCAAGGACATCTGATCTTATTTCCACATATATCTACACTTTCGAGAATTTTGAGTCTAATGACCAATCAAGATTATCTGATTTGCTAATTCATTGTATTCATTACATCATTAGGTGTAGTAAATTTCGATAAATTTAAGTGTGCGAATAGACTGAAAACCCTAGTTCTCCAACAATTCAGCACTTTTAAAAGAAATGTTTAAAGATTTTAAGGCAAAGGTATTTTTTAGTAGTATCACGGAAAAATTGATATTTATTTTATTCAATGGAGAGTAGAGAGGAAGAGAAATATGGAGATTAAGAAGTGGAAAAGAAAGACGGGAAGAAAGTACACCGGGGAGAACTTTTATTCTCTCTATACGAATCGAAATCTCTCTTTAAAATTTTCTGAGTCATTCTTGATAATATGGTTCGACAAAACCAACATTTTTTGTCCCACGCAACATTGCGCTTCTATGCTAGTCAGAATAATTATAAGGGAAGTCTTAACTTCGGAAGGTTTATACAGATGTTTTAATTGGTTAATAAGCTTTAATTCTATTTGAGAACTCTGCCAATTTAAAAGTGGAATCGATTCTTCAATTCCTTTCTGAAGCAAAAGTGCAGTTCTATATCCTATTCGGCCCGTGTTTTAATCTGAAACAAACTATAGGAGCTATGTGTTTTGCTAAATACAGCACACGAGTGAATAGTCTTAGTACACAGTTTTAGACTTTTTGGGCGTTAAAATTACGCTGATGAAATGACGGTTGTATCCAGTCAAATTTCAAACTCGAAAAATTCTCAATACACCTTGTATTAGATTGATAAACTCATGCAGATTTAGAAATAATCATAATGGCCAATCCTTCTCTGGGTGTCGGAGATATACTGGATATATCTGTTGGGTTTTAAGCTCATTTGACTGAAATTGAGTTTTCCCCTCTTCCAAAAAAAAAAAAACTCCACCGCGTCAAAACCGGAGATAAAATCGACCCATCTAACCAATCAAAGTTCGGGGATTACGGAATCCGTAATATTCCTTCACTGCCATTCGGTTCGCGAGGGGACATCTCGCACGTCGAAAAGTGGCACTTTCTGGAAGTCTTCTGCGGGGCGAAATTCGTACCGGAGAGAGCTCGGAGGGCTCATACCGTCGGGCGGTTTCCGAGGGCAACCCTTTTTTTTCCGATGGAAAAATCCTTGGAGACGTCCTATGTTGGGGATTGCGAGGAGGAGACAGAAGAGGGAGGAAGTGGGAAAGAGGATCCGTTTTTCTCCTCTTTCTCCCTCCCTTTCCTCCTCCTTCCCCTCCATCCCGTAAGAGTTAGTTGCCGGGGAGCTCTGCGTCCTTTCCCTTGCCACTTTGCGATGCCGGCTTAACCTCACGAGTGATTTACAGTCCCCGCGAGAATGCTATCTCTCCATGAGATAAATCAGAGGGATTTCGACGCGCGACGGAGCGAGGTGGGGAAGCATAAGAAGAAGAGGGATGAGGAAGAGGAGGAGGGTTCGAGAGGGGATAAGGCGATAGTCTTCTTTTTTTGTGGAAAATTACGTCGAGAGAGAGAGAGGAAATGCGGGAGAAAGAGGGGGGAGGGGGAGAGAGAGAGGTAAAAAGAGAGAGGTAGAGGAAGGGATCGAGACATAGGAGAGAGGGCGAAACGAAAAAGAAGAGTTTGGATTGGAGGTTTGGCAGGAATCCGGGAATCGTTGTTTGGTGGAGAGGCGGAGAGGGTTAGTTGGTGGGAAAGGGATTGGAGACGAGAAGGATTTCGTATTAGGGCGGGGCGTAAGCGCGTGTGCGAAGCAGGGAGAGAGAGCGAGAGAGAGAGAGGAAAGAGTGAGTGAGTGAGAGAGAGAGAGGTCGGGATTCTCTCTTCCTCGAAATTAAAAAAAAGAACAGGCCTTTATCCTTAAACCCTCCTCCACCCTCCAATCCTAACATCCACGGAAGAGTGTGATCCAGAAATTATACACGCGATGGCGAAAGGAGAATTAGTCCAGTGAGGTCTGGTAGGCCGTAGTTTTTCCCCTTCGTATTTTTTTGTTTTTTGTTTATTTTTTCCTTTTAGAATTCCGTCGGGAAAGGTTTTTGGCTGGAAAAGAGAGGAGGGGGTGTGGGTGTGGGTGTGGAAGGTGCGGGAATAGGGAAAGGGTAGGGAGAAATTAAGGGAAAGGGAGGGAGGAGATGAAGGGTGTGTGTGTGTGCCTGTGTGTGTAAATGGCGAAAACGGCATTATTCGGTCTTCTTCTTCTAATGCGAGGGGATAGTGGCGATGGAGTTGGGGGGAGAGAGAGGGGTATCAGTTTGGGATAAGGGATTAAAATTCCTTCGCGGGATTCCGCTTGCCTTGCCTTGGCTTGTTTCCATCTCCTAATGTAAAATCGTCCGCTGTTATATTGGTGGAGGGATTCT
Organism: Uropetala carovei; assembly: GCA_036926305.1. Classification (NCBI taxonomy): domain Eukaryota; kingdom Metazoa; phylum Arthropoda; class Insecta; order Odonata; family Petaluridae; genus Uropetala; species Uropetala carovei. The sequence goes on from JAXCHB010000339.1 coordinate 175,009, forward strand.
CCCGCTTGATTCCTATGCTCGAAAAGGGGAAATTTGTGTTGAAGATAAGAGTTAATTTTTTTAAACGTTTATTTCGGCAAAAAATATTATTTTATATTTTTCGCCTCCGTCAGAATTGAAGCTTAAAAATATCGTAAGATACTAAACCAAAGAAAAACTCCTAAATAAATCGCGGGCCACAATAAACGTAAATTCATTTGCATGTTTCATTTTTGTCCGATTATTGCTTCGGTATGAAAAATGCCAAAATTATTTTTTTTAATATACCGGAACTAACCATGTACGAATAAAATTCATTAGCAGGCGTAAAATTATTAATAGAAGCTGTCGGAATTATTTCTTATGCAATTTTTTTATTTTTATCGTCCTTATTCGCCTAAACAGGGAACATAATTTGTTTTGGTTTACCCGATTATTTTTTAGAACAAAGAGGATAAAGATTAATATCGCTAGGTATCCAAGGAAAACTTTCGTTTAAATAACCCGCTTTCTATTTTCCCTAGTCATCAGCCCATTAATAATGTTCAGGAAGCAGTTAAACGACATCCAAGTATTTAAAACTTGGAAAAAAGCAATCAAGGCATTACGACCAAGGCACCAAAAACTATACACGACGTAGAAAAATCAAAAAATCCCAAACACGCAAATTACGCATCCCTACCCAAAAAAAGACAGTTATTTCTACGTTTGAACGTGGATGGGACGTTATCCGAGCATGGACCAAAATCCCGAGGTCGGAGGGAAACAGATTCTCGCTCTTGCAATTTGAGCGGCCGTAGGCAAAAAAAAGAGTGTGCACGGAGATTTTCATCGGAAGAAAAGGTGGGATTGGAGAGGGAGCGAAGCCTAAAAGATTCTCTGCCGAGGGAAATTTCCCAGGAAAGACCAAACAGAGGGGGAACGTTAAGCCCTTCAATTTTTTTATCCCCCAGAAAGAACAATCCAGTTATTATGCTCGGAAAAACTCCGAAGCGAGTTTTTTTAAAACCCATCCACGGAAAAAGAGGTTTTAAATAAATTGAAATCTTGACTCGTCGAATAAACTTCCATTACATCAAATTAAATACCTCAAAATTTGAATATAGTCTGTAGGGAAAATGAGGATGCGGTGCTTATTTTTTTAGAAAAGGAAAAGCTTCTTAAGTGTCATAAGGGACAAAGACAACTTTACACTCAAAGAGAAAGTAAATAGATCAATTTATTCTGGTGCCAGAATTATCCATTGAAACATTTGGCGTTGCGATCGTTTTATCGTCGATTTGTTCGCATTGCTTTGCTTTTGTTCGTAATTACTGTCGGTATTGGAGCGATAAAATTTTCTCACCGCAAATCGAGTTCCTTGTGATCCACAAATTACATCAAACATGAGAAATAACCCAATCTATGAGCTGCTCGATTTCCCGAGTCTCAGGCGAAGAAGCATGGTAGAACCGTCTAGTCTACAAAAATGTTATTTACAAAAATTCCTTTCTGTACTGTAGTAAAATCTTAAATAAATTAAAACACAGCAGCAATAACCTTGACTTTGGCATGTTTTCTTTTCACGATTATTGCTAACGCTTGAGAATATTTGAAGGTGCTCCGTCGATATTCTACAGCATTGTGTTTGTCACGTTGGAAAGGGATCAAAGGGCCCACGTCTTGCATAAAAGCGGTCAAATGCGTGTTTCTTGTAGGATAATAAAACGGACATTTGTATTATCTGCAAATGAGTTTGCTTTAATCCGTTGCTTCTTACGCATAATATCGGTACATATGCAACGATTCATCCTCACAGTACTCTTAGCGTATGACCCCATTCACCTGGTCCAACTAAAATTCCTCGTTCTCAACCCGAACCTGGTAATTTCCTTCCGCCTTCATTTCCCTATTCTAAACTCCCTCAAAAACTTCCGAAACTCTTCGAAAACTTCCAAATCCCAAAAGTTAGTTTCCGCGTTTAAAACGGGCGTTCTGAGTTGTTGGTGGGAGGGCGGGGATGGCGGGAGTGTTCCAAGAAGGAAGGATTTTTGGTTAGGCTAATGGTCTCCGGAGACTAAAAAGGATGTCAAAGGGGATGGAAACAGTTGACACTTACCAGGATAGAAGTCCTTCTCGGCGGATGCTTTTACGTATTTCAGTAAGATAGGCAGACGATTAATATAAGGGAAATGATTAAAGGAACCGCAGATTCTGCCGCCGTTAATTGAAGTAATAGACCTACGTTATAGGACTGGTCTCTCCTAAAACTTTTACTTATTTTAGTCATTCTCTCAGCTGTGATGATAACATTTTTCATTCCTTAGATTGCCTAATTTTTCTCTGCTCCTTTCCCTGGCCTTCTGGGTGTATCTTTATTGTGTACGACCTTTGCAAGTAGCTCAAGAAAATCATATCCAGATGGTCTGTAAACGACAAATACTTCCTTCTTTGTTTGTATTTCCTCCAGTAGGCTATCGGTGTATATCAATCAATTCGTAGAAGTACCTACATAAATGTTCGTTCAGTAACTCTCGCTGTGTTCTCAAGGCATAACTCTCCATAAATATAATCGTTTGTTGTATTTTTTTAGAGGGCTGTGCAGAATAGTTGCAGTTCGATATTATATAAGATCCCAGTTTCTAATCATCTTCCAATGTGTTGTTTAGATGTAAAATTATACCCTGCGGTCTCTATATAAGGAATACCATTATCGTCGTCATCATTCATTGGGTTGACAAAATTATATTCCACGTCCCATTTTTATTCCTTTACGTATACCTGCACTTGTAAATAAATTCCAGCGTCTTAATGTAATTCTCAACTAATTTCTTTAAAACTTTCCTAATACTGTCTTGTGTCATGTTTTTTTCACGATTCCTTCGTCCGTCGATTGATTTTCTCCTCTCTTTCATCAAACTCTATTTATAACAGTGTATAATTTTCATTATAAATCTGATTACACATATACCATTTTAATTTTGTTCATTCTATCTATTCGTATTTTATATGTTTGTTTACAAAATGCGCCAAAGGTTCCGCCAAACGGATGTATGTTTAATCAACGAACGTCAACATTTATATGGAATTTATATGGTATGTGTTATAATTTCCAACCTTTTTGAGGACTCTTGTATTCCTTTTAGAATAGAATTCCCTTGGAATTTATTTCAAAATTACTTTTTAATCGCTCTCTTTTCCTGTATTTTCTCTTCCTCCGTCCTCTCTCTTTATTATTCTTCCACCTTTCCCCTTCTCTTCCATTTCTTATCGAACCCATCCGGTTCAAATCCTTTTCACGTACGCTTTGTACCTCTTCCTCACGTAACCCGTACGAGGACCGCCGCTATCCTCCTCCTCTGACCCCTTCCTTCCGCGAATCCTATTTATACCTCGTTTTTTGACGCTAGTTCGATCGTAGGAATGGCGGAAATTATGTTTGGTCAGTCTGCAACCGGCAGATCCCCGATAGATCATCCCTTCCCCCCAAAAACGAGGAAATTCGTTGTGTCGAAATTTTAAAAAATATACGAAAATCCCAACCATTGTGGTTTTATAGGTTTCATGGTGGTAAATTAGTATAATGGAAAGTGAGCGTCGCAGAAGGCCATGAATAGTTTCCAAGAGTTTTTTTTACGGTGGAATTTATATCAAATTCCAAAGGAAATATAATGGCCAGGTATTTGTATCGCTGTCTTTCGTATTTACTGTTAATGACGAATCTATAGTGACAGTTTGAAGAACCTGCACTTAATGGAAGGAAAGATGAATGATAATGTAGAAATTTACCTAATCTCTTACTGGAGATAAATGTACTATGATCGAAACCAGAACAAATTTTTTTAAAACGTAAACTTCTTCATTCTAGTTTTTTTCTCTTTAATCTATAACGAATAATCGTCAGTTTTTATCCGTTAAAGCTGTCTACAATCGTTATGAAAATGTTTATTCTGTTAATCTTCCTCCTGACTGATAATGGGATGTTTAGTCGTGTAATGTATTTCAGATGACATTCATTAGTTATGTAGAAATAAGATGAAAATATGAATAATTTAATGTAACATAATTACGCCATATAGTGGGTGAACAACTATACGATTACTTTAAAATGATTTTAATACTTTCAGATTAATATAATTGTGTTAATTTTTGTATTCACCTTCTTCACCAATATTTTTCCTTTATACGTAAAATAACGATTAAATGGGTTTCCCTCCGTAACATAACAATTGAAACAAACAAATTACTTATTTTGTACGTACGGTGTTATCTTTTTTCAACTTTTGTGGACGGAACGAGACAAGATCTAAATCTTCCGAAAACATCGTAACAAAAAATCGTTCCTGTCGTTCTAAAATCATTAGTGCCCCGCTCTAACACTTAAGGGAAATATTCTCACGAACAAGAACCTAAATTTCAGCCTATAAAAGTCTATTTTAACGTTTTATTTTTCTTTTTTTTATTAAAATACATCGATGGCCATTATTTCTTCGCCCCGTTTACTCCTGATGCCTCCAAAATGGATACTCGCTTCCGAACGAAAACGAAGCACCCAAAAGGGAAGCCATTAAAAAAATGAAGGCGAAAGAGGATACGCACTGGCGAACGAAAAATAAAACTCAATTTGGATAAGGGGAATTCTTTTTCATTTAAAAAAAATCGAACGAACAAAGGCAATGAGACGATCCAGGAGTTAAAAGGTGCTTCGTAATTGAAAATAAACAGTCGGATGGCGATATCAACGTAAAGCAGGAATAAAAAGTAGAGAAGCGGCAATTGGATGCGGCTAAGGGGATAGGAAATAAGGATGGACAGATAGAAGGTACTAAATGCCTCTATTATAATGACAAAATAAGTCAAACTTATGCATTAAGCTGCATAACATGTCGATTGAATCTATATTCAATGAAATGAAGAAAATAACATTCACAGCTACCAACTCGATGCAACGAAATTTCTTTTACGATTTACTGAATAGTCTTAGCAAAACAAGCACTTGAAAATCAAATTGACAGAATAAGTACCATCTCAAGTATCTCCAATAGCCATATCATAGAAACGGGAGCCAAACTTCCTCGACCTAGGAACTAAGAAAATCAGAAGTTTATTAGGAACCGCAAGAACTCAAATTCTGTTACGCGAAAAATTTACATTTGTTTAAAATTTTTGCATATACATACAGACTAATATCTGTCAGAACCACACGCCTTGTGTTTTTCCATTATCCCAGCCAAGTCCTTAAAAATCTGATTTCAATGATGTACGAAGGAGCTCTGTTAACTGCTTAGCTAAACAATATTTCAATTCCACAAAGTTTACCGTGGAGTGCAACGAATAATACCATTATGCTGTTTTAAAAATTTTTAAATTAGTACTACAATAACTTTCTTGATTGGAGGGGTAATTGGATTCTTGCGATTGCTTCCAAAACTGGATCATATACACATAGTGATTTATAGACCAAATTAACTTCATGGTCTTTTTATAATTGTAATTGTTGCGTTTCTGCTGGGGATGTTTTGTAAACACGTGGTTTAAAAAACTAGACACCCGTCATTGATCACATCAGCCATGAATGGGTTTACAAAAAATTTCTGCAAATCATCTAAACTTGCCTGGAAATCATAAAGTAGTTCTTGAAATTATTTTTTACCTGAATTTTAAATTACGAGAGCCATTTTGACCATAAAAATGCCGCATGCGGCTCTCAAGCCACAGCTTGTCCACCCGTTATAGAATCTAATATCGGTGCATTCCACTGATGATGATGGCGATAGAATACCCTTGGGTAAATGTTTATTTTGTGAAGTTTATTTTAGTCGCGAGACTAGCTTTATAATCCTCTACTGCAGGGTTTCCCAAACTAGGGTTCCGGAGAAGTTAAATGGGGTTCCGTTCTTCTTTCTCTTATTTACAGCAGGAAACATGAGCCTCACTTGTAAATTGTATACTGTAAGATACATTAGCTATATAAATAAACATTATAATGATTTTGAAGTTTATCGTATTGCGATTAGGCTTACCATATCTTATTTAGGGTTCCGCGAGAAAAAACATTTGAATACATGGTTTCGGTGGCTTCACAAAGTTTGGGAACCACTGCTCTACTGCATTAATACTAGACGGCAATAGCCGCAACCTCATCGTTAGTGGCATAACACCATAATCGTTTTGTGAAGCGTATTCAAGGGGCCAGACACGTATAGATCTGGTTAATTCATGGCGTACTACTGAAATTAGCATTATTTAGCGAAGGCAGAAAAATAATATAACCGAATAGATTGGAACTGAGTCAAAGTAACTCGGATCGGAAGTTTAGGCGGTTGAAGCGAGTTAAGGCGGTAAGAATTTATAAAAATAAGGGATTCCTTTTTCCCCCTTAGAAATGTAAGAGTAATAGTGGGATAAGTTGAGAGAGAGAGAGAGGAAGTGGGAGGACGAGAAAAAGCACGAATAGAGAGAGAGAAAGGACGAGAGACTTTCTCCTTCCATCCAACCACCATCGACAGTCTGCAGACTCATCCCGCCCGAGGGATACTGCCTCCGCCGCCGCTTCTGCTCCGCATTGCCCGAGGAAAAGACCGGGTACCCATCCCGTGAGCGTGATTGGCCTCGTTAAAAGAGATGGGGACGAAGGGAGCGGCGAGATGAGAGGACGGGATGGGTGGTAGGATGGAGGAGAAACGAGGGAAGGATAGAGGGATTTGCGCATATATATATATATATATATATATATATATAGAGAGAGAGAGAGAAGAGAGAGAGATAGAGAAAGACCAAGGAAGACACAAGGGGGACCTCATTTGCATGCCGTCTTGCCTCCACGGCTGCTCGGGACCCCTCACCAGATCCCTCCTCCCTACCTCTCTCTCTCTGCCTTTTCGCCTTACTCTACCACCCCCCCCCCCTCTTCCCTCCCCGCACTTCCCCACCCCTCCTCCCGGACCGCACCCTCTTTTTCCCACCAAACTCGGTAGACCGCCGACGCCACTCTCCGTTTTCCACGCCCACGACTTGCTTCTCCGAACTCTCCCCTTTCTCCACCTTCCTTCCCACCCCTCCCCAACTCCTCTCCTTTTCACCCCTTCTCTCTACGCCTTCCTCCTCCTCCTTCTCTCTCATACTAACTCTTCCCCGGTCCTCTCTCTCTCTCCCACCTCGACCGACCTCCGCGTCCCACTCCCCTCCTCTCCTCTTGCACGATGCCACGAGTTAACCCTCTCGAGCACACACTCCAGCAAAAGACCTTGGCAGAGAGGTGTATTAAAAGTAACCGCCTTGCAGAGCTAAGATCGTGGGTTCGAATGCCGGAGCGTGCATGAACGTTCGTGCCGCCTGTAAATTACGAGAATGACGAATATACAAGGAAGATAATGACAAAAAAAAGAAATTTTCATGCGGATCGTGGCGCCCCATCGTGGCGATAATGTACGTCGGGTGAATCCTAATCGTTGAATTTTTAGGACGGAGATGATAAGGGAAGAATGAGGACTTTACATATATATATATATATAATCGCATCAGTAAAGCGTACGAAAATGAAGAGGGTCAAAGAGGATAACGAAAACATTTCATAGAAGATAATAACGGAATGGGCACGGAAGGAGATGACGAACAGGAAGAGACGCAAGCGGAAAAAAGGGGAACGGAAGCAGAAGAGGATAAGATATTAGGGAGACGACTCTCCGACAGAGTGAATAAAAATGAGAGGGGAAGGAGGATGAAAAATAAAACAAAATTTGGAGGAATAAAATAATAAAGGGGGAAAAAAGGAGCGAGGAGTTGATGCTGGAAAGAAGAAAAAAACCGTGTAGGGAATGGGAAAGAGAGAGATAGATGGGGGAGGGGGGGGAGACATGGTGGGAGGCAAAGAGAAAGAGGGAGGGACAGAGAGAAGGGTTTCTGCCAAAGACGTGAGTGGATGCGGAAGGCATAAAATTTACGTCCCACGTAGAGAGGGTGAAGGGTTTTTGGTGAAAGCAATAAAAGAAATGGGCGATGGGTCTTGGGAAGGCAAGGGAAGAGAGAGAGAGGACGTGTGAGTGAGTAGGAGAGACAGTGGGAGAAAGAGAGAGAGAGAGGAGTTTTGACGCGGTGCAGGTGAATCTGTGAAAGATGTGGCAAAATACTATCCAACGCGTATTTCGATGATAAAAATACGTTCATTTCGATCGGTTTAAATGGAATGATATATTATATTCTTCTTGGCGATGTTTATCAGGCTCGGATCTGAGTTTTATGCAGCGGCGAATAACAATTTATTATTATCATTGAAATACTCGCCAATTTTTCTATAAATAAAATTAGTTAAATCGCTCATTTCTAAAGAAATTTCCGAGTATAACTAGATAAAAATCGAATGAAAAACACAACGGGCTTCGAAAACCTGGCCAGAAATTGCTCAACGATCGAAATTCCGAACAACAGAAAACAATGCAAGACATAAATGCCGGTCCGAACACAACATAATCCTACGCATTAAATTTTAACCGAAAGTTCGAGATAATCATAAACATTTTATTCGATCCCTTCATTTCGTATCGGGCACGTTTCTGAGACATCACAAGTGACCGACGGATCACAAAATGGCGGAACCGTTATTCCACCCTAAATGACGTGCAGGAGGACCTTTGGCTAACTAAGCTCCTGTAACCCTATAGTCACGCCCCGGTACCTTTCCGACGAACGAGAAATAAGAAAATCCGAAGAAGTGGGAATGGAAAACAAACAAAAAAAAGGACATAGGGTAGGAAAACAGCGACTCTAGCGGAGGAAGGCAGGAACTTGCATTCCCGTGTAAAATCCGCTGCAGGAGGCGTTATCCTAACCCTCGCTCCGTAATGCCTCGTGGCCTCTTTTGAGTTCTCGCGCAGAGGCGGTAATTGTGGCCCCGGGGATACGTCAGGGTTTGGGGAGAGGAGGGGAAAGGGGGTGGAGGGAGGGAGAGGTCGTCGGCAACGGTGCTGAGAGTTGAAGGGGTAAAAAGTGGGAGGGTGAGGAAGGAGTTGAAGGGAGTTTGGGAGGGGGGGGGGGGGAGAGAGAGAGTTGTAGAGCGCGGTTCCCCGATCGTGCCGTCTACCGTCTTTCGCTAATCCCCTTTTCCTCCCGATCCGCCCGAAACTTCACTCATCACCTCCCTCGTGCTATTCTCTCTCTCTCTTCCGAACCTCCTATTTCTCTCTCTCTCTTCCCAAAGAAGTCATCTCCTCTCCTACCGTTTCTCTCCGTCCCGGAGCGATGACGCAATTTCCATTAGCAGAAAATTTAATCGCTTTGGAAAAACCGTAACTTTTTTCGACATGTACTAATGCCGAAAACGTTTCGTTTATATTAATCTGCATACTTATTAGCCGATGTTTTTCGTGGTTGCAACTCCCAGTGCTTAAAAAAATAAGAGCTCATAGAGCAGATAAAATGAAAGGCCCAGCGAAAGTTTAATTATGGGCGATTGTTACACTGTCCAACTTTTCCGAATAAAAGGCGTATTATTTTCGGGTACTATTGATAGTTTTTGCGCTAATAATTTTTTTTAGCAAGAATCAACTTTAGTTTGCGTTAATTTATAGTTGCTAAGCAAGATACTGCATTTTGAAAATTTACCAAAAATAATTCTTCATAATAAAAAAATGAGAATCTTCAGTTAATAAAATGCGAAACTTCTATTCATTCGTTATGCATATTAAAGTAAATAAATTTTCCTCGAATTATCAATTGATCCACTTAGTATTATTCCTGTTATAATCGTTGAATTCTTTACATTCTAGCTATGTGTGTGTTTAACATTTTTTCAGATATCTTCTCCATTATAAAATTACACTCAAATCCTGAGTCTATTTCATTTATAAGCATATTTTTGCACGTCTACAATGCTAAATCTTCTCTCATAAACACAGTCATTCATCAACATTAACCAAGTCTCCTGCGGGGAATAAATGATTCAATCATATGGTTTTGACAATGCTTGCAAATTGAGAGACATCTTGGATGTAAAGATAAAGCAACGACTAAGCGCCTGGCGCGTTTTTTTGTATTGTTCCAGTGGTTTTCATCTTTTCCCTGGACTCCCTTTGTCCCAGTTCTCTTGGGAAAAAAATCTCCGTGCTTCTTCATTCACTCGGCGCTGCTGCGTGTCGCATTTTCTTCGCTTTGTCACGTCACAGGACGGAGAACCTCTTACGTATGATCAGCGAGTGAAGGCAGAGAGAGAGAGACGAGGTTCTCCCTTGACTGAGCTTTGAGCCCAAGAGATGAAAGGCTTCCCTTCAAAGGGTGAAGTGCTCAGGAAGGGAGAGAGAGAGAGAGAGTAATAGGGAGGAGAAAAAGCCGCAAAGCTTTGTGCGGGCACATGAGAATATATTAAGAGTTTCTGAGCGATGTGCTAAAGAAAAAGTGGCAAATTTTCATGTATCCGAAGTTCGTGATTTACGTCGTATTTTCACATACAGCAGTGATGAACGGTTTAATCGCCCCTTTTATTAACCCAAAAATATTTTAAACAAAATATCGTAATCAGTTTTGTCTCTTATAAGAAATGAGAACTATGCCAACAAAAATATCGCGTGTGCAATGGCTGCATCCATTGATAATAAAAGTGAACTCGAAGCACATTTTCACCACAAAGAATCTACCGTCACAATTAATTCAAAGATCTTTGCTATACATCAAATCATAAAAGCGACAATTGACCAAAATATTATGGATTACATTATTAGGAAATACAAATTTTATCATTTCACAAACTTAACGAAGTAAACATTATGAGCACAAAAATTGTAATATTTTGTAGTCTTATATCCACCAATATATTTATATGATGTTTGTATAATTTTTTCTTGCTTGATACCAAAACCTTCTCCACAGTTGCATACAAAAAACCTAGGAGGACCGTTAAATACATCATTCCAAACAACTGAAAATGCTGCAATAATGTATTCATCATGCCATCATGACGTTGCAAGCTTCTGTATACATATATAGTTTTAGTATAAATATAGTTAGCGTCATGATCACATTAGTATTTCGACGACAAGTGATCTAACTCATGGATAGAAACCTGCGACTATGTGTCTTATGGCATATTTGTGATGAGAAATGTCGTTATGTATATGCAAAGTCAGTTAAACATTGAAAGGGTCCCGGATGCGAATATCAATGGGGGAGAGAAAAGATTTGAGTCTTTCCCGGCGAATGAGATGGAGAAAACCCGAGAAAACTTCTCCACATCAATGGGGGACCCCACGATATTAATATATATAGTAATAACGAACGATTTATGGAGCCCCAGTTTTATATTATAACTTTTACTAAGTGTTTCTTTATCGGTAATCAATTTGCAAGTGATTTTCAGTAAAAGTATTTGCAAAATTTCCCTACTCTCGATACTTCAATAAATCATAACTCTTGGGGGGAGGGGGGGAGGGGGGGAATTATTCAGGACCAAGATGCCACGCATCCCCCCTTTGGCCGACCCTGTGTATGTGTGTAAGTATATGTACTTGAGGAAGAGGAAAGAAACGTTTTTCAATTGAGATAATGATGGCAAGTTGATGTCGCAGGAACCCCAGTGGGCACATTTCGTTATGAGAGCCGATTGGGACATCGGAAAATATATATCTATGCGCGTTTCGCGGGTATATATATATATAGAGAGAGAGTAGAATAAGACAAGAACTACACTCTTTAGTAGAGGGAAAACGGTATTGTTGCGACCATCGACAGGCGAGGAGAAGAAAAGAAGGGAACAGAATGGGAGAAGAGATAAAGCATTTGCTCCGATAATGATCTTAATTGCGTGCGGTTTAGAGCATCCTTTCCCGGAGGCAAATTGGCGTAGGATTGCTCGTTGCAGCGTACGCCGAAACGCGCTCCAAGGGAGGACGTCAAAGAGACGTCGCGTGTTGCGGCCTCCCCCTCTCTCTCTCTTCATCCTCTTTCATTTCGCCCCTATTGCCCTTTCTTCTTTCTCTCTCTCACACACACAAACCTTTTTCCGCGTTATGACCTGTATAAACCTTCCTCTTCCACCTCCTCTTCGTTTTTTTTACCGCCTTTCTTCCATCTCTCTCTCTCTCTTCGTTAAATTCAAAAGTCGTTTCAAAATCAATCGAATTTGTTCGCCGCCAGTCTCCCTGCCATACAGGATGATCTCTTATTTGTTTTTACTTTGAAACAGCAACTACGATACGGACGGTGACTGAATCGCATGGGTAAATGCACTAGTTTTTCGAAATACCGCTAGGAGGCATATGAGTTCCGCGTAGCTAACATGGGTGGATAGCGCGAGTTTTCCCTCCAGTATGCAAGATGGATGATAAAGGGAGACACTGCAATGGAAGATGAATTGCGATTTAGTTCTGGGCATCGGTTGTACGTTTTGTGGAACTCAATTTTTCCCATGTTGTTAAGGGTGACCCGAAAGACGTTAAGTTTTAAAGAAATCTACGTATCGAAAATTTCGATAGGTCATCTGGTTAATAACCTTTCATCTAACGCAGTGCTCCGCAACCGGCGTGCCGCGGCTCACTATTGCGCCGCGACAAAGTATTCGGCGTGCCGCGGTAAATTTTGAAAGGCAAGGAGAAAATAATATTTAATTCTTCTAATGCTAAGACCATAGAAACCAAATATCTCTTATGATACTATTTATTAGGCTCGCCCCGCTGTTGAAACCGAAACCAAGTTACTTCTTAATAAGAATTTTTGTCATACGATTATTTCGTAATCCAGGATAAACGATTTTAAAATTGTAGATTTTAGCAATAATTGTTGGAAATTTTCTCTTTTTTTTCAGCTATAGGGCGGCAAATATTTTCCAAACAGTCTCGATAAATTTGGTCCGATGTGCCGTGAAGTTCGAGAGCACCCGAAATTTATAAGATTGCGGAGCACTGATCTAACGTATTGATAATGATGTATAAACCAACAAATAAATTCCTCCAGACGTTGTTAACGGGTAACAATGCATCCTTATTTCACGGTGGAGGTGACACAAATACGTGGTTATCTCTGAAAGAGGGTCCGCGGCTACAAAAATGTCGACGATTGCTGAAACAATCGATAGAAATTCATCTGGTCGATTATCGAGGAAATTCCTATTACATTATAATAATAATGGAATTTACAAACCGTCGGGTAATTTTATTCGTAAAGTATCCCTTATTTAAGTAAATAATTCGTGAAATCTGCAATATTATCAGTTAAGAGGAGTTTTTAATCATATAAGTGGCGCTTTATTCTTTCGTCATCATCCGCTGGATTAATAAATTCCGAAACCTTTCGTGACCGGCTCGTCATTCATGCTTCGCGAATCCAATTCTCACGCAATTGCCTTGCATTTGTTCGATGGGGATTGCGACGTTAATCTCTTTCTCGACCGCAAGGGGAAATTCACTCCACTTCTCCCACCGATCCACTCTTCCGAACCCTTCGCGTTTTCAGTCCTTTTGCATAAGGGAGTAGTTCGGATGATCGCCGTGTGCGAGTATATATGTGCGCACGTGTGTGTGTGTGTATAGAGAGAGAGAGGGAAATGGGTGCAGTGATGACCAAGAAGTATACTTCAGAGGGTTTTACAGTAGAGCGACTTCGTACTGGATGCGCTGAGGGAAGTGGTGGATAGAGAGAGACAGGCTACGGAGAGGGATGCGTGATTCATTATGTTGCTGGGTAATTGCTGGGAACAAAGCTTAGCAAACGCAATAATGCATTTAAAAATTATATCATTCGCTGCGTAATAATTTATGTAATATACCCCTACAATTTAAGCTGCACTTTTTTATGCAGATGTTAAGGGCGATATGCGTTAAAGAGTTCTAGTGGAGGTGGAAGATTTATTTTCTTTTGTAAACTGTATCATAAATTTCTTCTTGAATTTTTCGTATCTATTTAATACGGGGAAACATCTACACTTCTTGGTTTTCTTGCGTTTTATACCACATATCATGCCTTTATATACTGAACGAAAAAAGAGAGATAAAAGGCTAAGGGAAATATAGATTTGCTTTTATCTACAGGTTTTTTTTATTTTAAAAACTGATAAAAAATAATATCTGAGCCAAAAATTAAATGCAATGAAATTAAAATGAACTCAATTCCATGCCTCTGAAGCAGACTGTAAAACGAGGTTGTTCCGAAAAAAATTAGACGGATATCGACAGGAAAACATGCACGAAACAGATACTAAGTCGAAAAAACGAAGTCTCCATCTGTTTTCGTTTAGGAGAAGTTAGCGTGTCAGACAGATGGCCAAACCGGAAATCCACGTCGAAAGAAAAGGGCGCCGGATGGACGAACAAATCGAACGCATAAGCGGATTTTTTTTTGGAAAAATCATTTTTATAACGAGACTATAATTTATTTTCTATATAAGAGATATTCCTAATAATGATCCCCTGACACTGGTGTCTAATTAAATCCCGAAGGCATAAGAAGTGCTCTATGAATAATAAAAATAACAAGTATTCGACTGTTAAATTTAAACTGAGACGGTAAAAATTTAGGCTATTTTTCCCATTGAATAACGCCAATTAATCGTGAGAGTTATTCGTGACAACAGTCGTTAGGATAAAAACTGCCATCATTATTATTATTAAACATGTAAAACACTTCGAAAACGATAGAAACGGTTTCTAGAAATAAAATGTCGCACACTATGTTACCAAAGAGAGAGAGAGAGATTAAAGAAAAAACACGACTCGAGTACCTAGTCGCCGAAAAATTTTCAAAAAAAAATACAAAACGGATTCCGGGGACGCCCTTCATCAAAAGGAGAAACATTAGATGATCAAAAGAATCGAAAAAGGAGAGAAGGTGGTAAGGAGTTGCGGTCTGAGGCGTGAAGTGGGAAAAAATTTGTAGAGGAGAAGGGATGCGGCCTTTTTTATTTTTAATTCTGCACGGCTGAGTTTCTCTCTCTCTCTCGAGATTACGGAGAGAGACGGAGTGGTGGGAGGGGAGGGCGAGAGAGTGAGAACGGTGATTGGGAAAGGGAGAGAGAGAGAGGTATGATGTGACTGAAGGAAAGGGAGAAGAAAAACGGAGTGTGGGAGGGAGAATGGATTGGGGAAGAAATGTAGTGGTAAAGGATGGGGAGCTGAGGAATAATAAGGACGCGGTCGAATGAGGAAGATACTGAGAAAGTGGTAAAAGGGGACTTCTGTAATATAACAAGACGGATTTTTTGTGCTTATATCTGACACTAATTGTCAATCTACGTCTCCCTAAAAAGCCATAAAAAATAAACCTATGTGTATGTGAGTACTTTCCTTTTTAAATACTTTTTTTATGGTTATTAGGAGGCTTGTTCTCACATTATAGTAACAGATGTTTGAAAAATAATCAAATGAAACGTCACTGATTATGCTGTTTTGTAGTAGATTGCTCGGATTGGTTTCTCGAACCTAATTAATACTGTATACATAGTTTGTCGCTTTAATGTCGGTTAAACACGCAAACGACCATTTTATACTAATTCTTAGGGATGGGCTGACAAACTGTCGTATACATTTATCAGATTATCTTTTTTTTGTCTTGAATCAAACATTTTATAATAATTCTTAGCGATGCCCTGGCATACTTAATACTGGTCGTACAAGCGCGCCATCTCGTTTGCGAACCACCCAACCACGTGCCATCTAAGCTTTACGCATCCATATCCTCTTCTCTTATCCTTTTCTCACGTCTCAATGCTGGACGCCACTTGCCACACTCGACGCTAAGGATCCGATCGGGCGGATTACCCCTACGAAATTAAAAAAATCAACAGACGCAGCTCTTGAAAGCGTAGAAGAGAGAGAGAAATAGAAAAATACAACGGACGGTTAAAAATATACATAGGAGAGACAGAGAGAGAGGCACTGCGGAAATACTGGCACGCTCGGTTTAAAAAAAGGGTCTTTTTTTTAAGCAAATGAGGTTGAAGGTGCGGTTAGATGATTCGCATGCGAGCATTCAAATGAGCCTCGTTTCATTGCGTCCCCTTCATGACATCGCTCTGGGAAAAGAGATGAGGGACTAAAGGGGAAGGGTGCGAAAGGGATGGAGGGGGGAGGGAAGGGGGAAGAGGGGAAGAGGACGGTTTATACGGGGGTGTCGGTAGGGGTCGCTAAAGAGGGGTAATGCGAGAAGTGGGATATAGAATGCTGGAAGTGGGATTGGGCCGAAAGGGTGGGATTGGGCGGAAAGGATGGGATCGTTCGAAAAATAAGATTGGGGTGGTATTGGGCAAAGAGGCTTTTGGAAGGCTTTTTCGACCCCCCTCTAAAAAAAATCCCTCCCGATGGGTGAGCCATCTATAGACCGGTGGGGGAGTGAGCGAGCGAAACAGATTTTTTCCCCTTTTAAATAACCAACCACCCGGCGCTATGCAGATTCTCAGGTCTGACAAAAAGGGACCGAAGGGTGTGGCACGCGACCCTGAAGTGCGCGGGAGGATGAGACCCTCGCGTCGAAAGGGTTTTTACTTGGAAGGAGTAATGGTCGACACGTGCCTCTCTCCCTTCGACTATGCACATCCCCTCCCTTTAAAAAAATATATGGCTAGAAGGTGCGCGCGGTAAAAATGCAAACTGACGATTCGGTCTCTCCTTCCCCCTTCGTTATCTCTCTCTTTTCTCTGGACTTGTTCTAACCTTTAGATGGTTGAGATATCTCTCGCCCTTGCGTGCCTGTCCTTATGGGTCGGGGATTTCGAGGGCGGTTTAAACGGCAAGAAATTGAGTCCTAGCTTAATGGGAGGGTGGCGGTTCTGTGTTGTACGCAACGGATAATGGAGAGGATATTTCGTTCTGTTTCTCTTGATTTATTTCATTTTAGCTGCCGGAAAGTGTGAGAAAGGGAACTGGGATTTGTCTCCACGGCTTTATTGGAGAGGTTTCTTAGAATATTTGCATATCAAATTTTTTTATTTATCGGACTAATTGACTTGTTTGAAGAGCTTTTTATCAAGTTTCAGGTTGAGTTTCTTGATCACAAGAAGTAAAAAAGAGGAAAGTTCTAACGAGAAAAAGGTAGTATCAGACTCAAGCAGGATTGAATGATAAGCTTTACAGCGTAAAATAGACAAGGTGGTGTAAAGAATATTTTTAATAACGTCTATAAATAATATAGAATAAAACATGGGGCTTCAAAATGAATTGGATTATTTGTTTGCCGCTTAAAAAATAGAGCGTTTTTCAATGGCTGGTAACTATGAAAGACGATTGAAGAAATTCTACTTCACTCCTCCTTATACCATAATTTGCCGAAGCTGATATCTATTAGAAAGACATTTAAAAGCTGCTCAAGAAAGGATTCTAACTTTTGCGCCATTAGTTTAAAACTTTCGCGTATACTACCTGAAGATTTATTAACTTTCTCCAACCTGCTGGATTTCATTTCAAGGTACGGATACTCTCCCCATAAGAAAAACGTATGAATCTCTAGTGTGTGCATCAGAGTTGCATTTGAAAACAGCTTAGGTATCAGAGAATAAATCGGCATTGGTCAAAAGTAAAGTACTAACTAATATTAATTTTAATTCTAAGGTATTTTTAAATTATCCCTAACAATTCATCATAAAGCAAACAAATACAAATATCTAGGAGTTTAATTGTCATTCGGACCCCACAGATATTCGTTAAAAGCTCCCATCCCATTTCAACACAATCCGTTATGTATTAATTACGTCGTTTTTTAAAATCGTTTTCCGTGTTTTGCTTTTCCGCGTTCTCTACACATCCGAAAGCGAAACAGACTCACGTTTTCCTCCAGCGCTGCTCTCCTCTTCCACTGCATTTTTCTCTCCGTTCCTCTCTTCGTTCCTCTCTCTTCTTCCTCTCCGCTCTCCTCCTCTCCCTAACTCTCATTATCTCCCCTCATGTTCCGTGGAGTTTAGTACGCTCCACAGCCGCCGACGCACCTGCCTCCGTGGGTCGGAAATGGCTTTTGCCTGGCCGTGACGTTTCGGCACACAACGGACTTTCAGCTCGCATGCTGTCGGACAAAGGCTTATATTTACCCTCGCCATGGGAACGTCCTTCCACGCCATTGGTCCCATATGGGAAGAACGGAAAGAAGTGCCAGTCAAATGGGCTGATATGTGGAGGGGGTGGAGGGGTTAAGTGATAGGGAGAAAGAGGGAGAGAGGGGTTGGGGGACGTGAAATCTTTTACTTCTGCCGGAGGAAAAAAATAACATTTTCATCCCGGGGCATTGTGGAAAAAATGAGGAAGAAAGGATAATTAGTTCTTTTGAGGCGGAATGGAATTCCGACGGCAAACTATTGCGAGTTCGATGGCGAAACGGAGGGAGATAATCCTGGATGTTTCAAACGAATCGCTTATTAACTTTTTAAAATATTACATTCCCCGCGCAGGTTCCCAAAAATGTATTGGTATAGTACAAAGAGGCCTTAACGAAATCAACCAACCTGGAAAAGGAGACCTAAACTAATGAAGAAAGAATATTATTGCAAATTCCCATGAGGCACGCTTTTTAGAAAGCTTCTGCAATTCAAAATAGATCTATTGGGTTCCCCTTATGCATAGAATGAAATTTACAGATCGCATCTTTCTGAAAGCCATTGAAAAAGTTAGGAAAACACGCATTTCGGATAAAAATCATCGTCGGTGGTGATTATCGCCACTGATGACTTCTTTTTCGTCAAAATTCACAACTGGTTTTTCTTATCTTTATAGATCTACCCGAGAGAAATATTCTATCACGTTTCCACTAGGACAAAATTTATTTACTGTTCTTCATAATAGGATCGAAATGTAAAATTTTTCTTTGTTATAACTTGCTTATCTCGATGCATATCGCCTGTAAAGATGAACGTTTATAACAAAAATATAAACGTTTATTTTAATCAGTTCAAAAGTCTTCCTAATGATTTCTTTTAAATACTGAAAAATTAGAATCAATTCCCTAAAAATATTATATTCGGCCTAAAATGAATTATTACAAATTATGATAAACCAAGAAATTGATAACAAAGGTACTTTTAGATTGAAATGTAGGTCATCTTACGCTGTAGGGAATTGAATTTTGTGTCAAGAAATGGTTCTCTACACTAACATAAGAGCAGCTATAATTTATTATGGCGTCCGATTTCAAGCGAAAAATGTTGCGTAGAAAATTATTTTAATAAACCCTCTTACGATTATTCCCATTAATCCCATCTCGATTCAGTCGAGAACCACATTAACACATTATAATCCTCCAAAATGACATTTTAATAATCTAATTTTCCAAAATTATAAATAAAACCTTTCCGGAGAGATCCGTGCCCAATTCGTCGCGCGAAAAAGGATATTTGCAACACGTTTATTCCAGGCGTAAAAAGAAAAAGGGATAAAATGAATAATCCGGAACGGAAAATAAACCACTTCCTTATATTCTTCTCGATGTTGACATCCGCTCTCTCTCTCTCTCTCTCTACGTACTTTTTTCCCATCCGAAAACCTTAATTCTCCTCAAGCCTGGGAATGAAGCGGTACGAAAATAAACACGGATATAGAGAGAAACGGGGATATATAGTGAGAGAGAGAGAGAGATGCAGCCCCCTCCGAGCCTCCCGCATCCATCCCTCTCAACCTCGCGCTCATGAAAAGTGAATGACAATCGACTCCGACATTGTTTACCATCCACCTCCTAAACTCAACCGATGTCCGAATCCCGCCTCGTCTATTCCCGTATTAAAACGACCGCAACGGTCATGCCGTGATCAAAACGACGGGGAAAGAAGGAGGGAGAGGAGGGGGGGGTGGCAGAAGAGATGGGAGGATTATGGGAAAGAGAAAACGGGGGGGGGGAGGGAGGGGGGGGGGGTTTATCAACAACGAGCGTTTGAAACTCCTCTTGCCTCTCTCTCTCTCTCTCCCTCCCTACCTGTGTTTTCACCCCCATTTCCACCCTATCTACCTAACCTGTCAAACTCAGACGGCCACTTAAATATGCTTGGAGAATGGGGGGGAGAAGGGAGTCGTGGAGTGAAACGGTAGGAGGAGTGAGAGATAGGTGTCTGGCCTATTTACTTTGTAAAAAGTGGAAAGAGGGAACTCAGAGGAAGAGGGCGCGCGCGTGTGTGTGTGTGTGGGGAAACTTGGGCGAGAGGAATGGCGGGAGGAGCGTTTCATTTTATTTTTCCTCTTCCTCAGTTCGCGTAAAAATAGAGGTGATACGGAAAGGAGAAATGGAACCGAGGAAGTTCGGATGGAACTCTCGGATGCCGAAATAATACATTCTGATCGAAAAACGAACTACCGGTCAAACAAACGCGGGAATTAAATGGTCGTTGACCCCCTCTGCTCCTGCCGCAGGAGAAAGAGAAGAGACAATTTGGAGGATGGGGGTTATCAGGGAAATTTTATTTTAACACTGCGAAGAGAGAAGCGTAGTCTTCCCCTATCTCCCTTTTCCGTCCCTTTTACCTTATCTCGCTTACCCTTCATACCCCTATTAGGACGAAAACAAAAAGGTATATATCTGGAAGGATATTGTCGCATCCAGATCGTGTGTGTGTGTGTATATACACACACACATACTGCTGGGAAACGTTTTTGTTTTGTTTTGTTTTTTCCTATCTCTCCCACCTACCCTTCCCAATTCGCTTCGTATTTGTCCGTATCGTTATATATAACTTTTTAAGTTCATTTCCGTCGCCCTTACTTTTCCTCCCTTCCAAGGAAGAGCAGGGTCGTTATTTTTAATTTTTTTTTATTTCTGGAAGCTTCGCCTAATTTTTTCTACCTTATTTTTAGTCCGCTTGTCGGCGAAGCTGCATCTATATATTTATTTATTTTTTATGGGATATTCCGAAGGTGGGATTTGTTATTTATGTCGTTGACCGATCGTGTAAATCGAGCGGGAACCTCTTTTGCGAAGTGGATGCCACGACTATTATGCGCGAATGATGAAGTTTGTGCGCGCGTATTTAACCCTTTAATATATAATTTCACTTTTGATTATCAGACAACTTAGACAACTGATCTCAATTATATTTTACCAACGGATACATTTTTTAAAAGCACCCATGAATTCATATGTTATCCTTTAATGAGGATGTTTCTACATTTCGACATTTCTGTGAATAGTAATTTTCATAAAGGGGAACATTGAAAACTCTCAAGAATACGGAGGATTTTAAATAAATTTAGTTAAAGTCATCTAGTCCACAAAATATATTGTTGTCTTTTTTTTTAATAGCGTCCACTCCAAGAGCAGGGGATATTCCCCCATAACATTTCGATATCCACTGATAGTCCTGCAGATGAACACATTTCCAAGGGTAATTCATACGAGCGCCATATTTTGGATACGATATTACAAAAAATCCTGGTATTTTAAAGTCAGTAACGGTTTATTTAAATTAAAATCCGCTTTAACAAAGTCGTAGGTACTTATTTAAAATAAAACGATTTCTACATTTTAAAATCACTTCTCGACATGCACATTTTTCGTTTCGTTTGAAGGTATTATGACGAACGGTTAATTATATTATTTTTCCACGAGATCTTCGTCCTATATTATTCATATTTACGCCTCTTTAAACTCTTATTCCCCTCTGTTTTCGCCCCTTAGCTGTGCAGAACGAGAGACAACCTCGCAACACGGCCACCATCCGACCTGAGGCGCTGGTTGAAATGGATCACGAGAGAGCACTGAGGGAGGCTGCCGTAGCTGTCGGCGTTTTCGGGTAATTATCAATAGAATTTTCCACGAAAAACATATATATATAGAGGAGAAAAAACTCTTAGACATTGTGTTCTTCGGTTTTATTTGTGGTGTTGATTTTTGCGGAGGTTACTGCTTTTGGAACTATTATTCTGTATTCAGAAATGTATTTTTCAACGAAAAATACAAACATTTATTTATTCTTTTATGTATTTATTTATTTATTTTAGTTATCTTATAAACAGCAGTTGCTGGCAATTTACAATGAACATAATAACTATACTAAAAATGATCACATACAGCCATGCCCTCAGCAGGATTCGAACCCGCGAGCCATTGGGAGTCAAAAACACGATAATGACTCCTCCTCTACCAAGGTGGACAAAAAAAATAAAATTTAATTAATTCATCGAGAATTCAACCGATAAAGTTCTCAAAAATTCGATTTACCTATGTATGTCGTCCATTAAGAAATCCTTACATTTTTTAGTTTGAACTGCATTAATTTTAGGCAACATTGCCCTTTTCAAACCAAAACTCGCGCATTAATTTAAAGTCTCTTTCATCTCAGTATTAGGTACTGAGATTCGAAACGATAAATTGCTCCAAAATTAATTTTAACGCAGACAATTTAAAACGATGCACTCGTATAAAAATGTGCCTTCAATAAGTCTCACCGTTCTATTTTTTTTTTTGACGGATTTTGAATTATATATATTTTCTGTGAAGGATAAAGATTAATTTTTAGATAAAAGCGTGATGAAATTCACGCATGAAATTCTTCGCATAAAACCGTAACAGTCATTTCGTGATTCGATGTTTCATGAGAGAAAAGTTGACCTGTTCACCGCTGGCACTATAATATCTCAGACTAACGAATCGAAGCTCTCAAGCAATAAAACTGAAAACGCACCATTCCGCCGCCTCTGACAACCGCTACAAAGCGTGTCAATATAGCATTCATGCTTTTTAGTGGAAGCATTTGCACACACACGAGAAACACTTTATTCCCGTTGACTCAGCTGCTTCGTTCGGTTGTTTTGTCACGACATTGCGCCACGCGACATTTCCAGTCTAACCAGACGTGAAAGCGGCTCGCCAAGTACTACTATTCGACCTTTTAACATTTTTACCATTTACGGAACTCCGATCGGCGATAGAAAACAGGTGAATGCGGGATCGAAAAGGCAGTCATTTACGTATTGTGAGGGATTATAAAATCGGCATTCGGGCTTTATCGAGATCTCGTCTTCCAAAGATTAAAATTAATATAACGCAAACGTGTGATAAAAGATACTCGAAACCGTCGAATTTATTTTGTGGCAAACTATGAACAAAAAAAATCTGAAACATTAATTTCCTCTTTATTTAGAAAACGCAACAAATGATCCTACGGGACTGGTTAAATGGACCGGCTTCAATTATTACAATTCCAGTGTTCTTTGTTTAGTATTTAAAAAGTACACAAATTTTGGGATAGACTTTATGGATTTTCATTGATGAATTTTCTCGGTTATAACCCCTTCATCCAAGTACAACATTCGAGTTTAAAAATATATTTAAATTTATACAAATATATTTCTCCTGAGAGAGATTAAATAATCGTGGAAAATTTCAACTGTTAGTTCAGCGTAATATATTTTGCACAATTAACATTGAAGCGTATAATAATATACCTACAATACAAAAAAATACGCTAAACTGCATACTAAAGTTCATAATGAATTATAATGAACCTGGCATATGAAAAAGTTATGATCGATGAGTCAAGTGAATTAAAAAAATGTATCCCAAAAGTTTGACACCTCGCTGGAGCTAGACAGAAAAAATTAAATTTTTTTTTACATACGGAACAATCTCCATTAACATTGTATATTTGTTTGAAACGAATCTGAATATAACAAAGAACTATGGACCAAAAACGAACATTTGCGCCCCACTCGGACTCACCGCCAACCTGCTCCACATTACGAAACCCCGAAAAGTGAGAGAACATCGGGAATTTGTATTACATTTCCCATTTACTCAGCGCCACGACCCAATCCCAAGCATCACGCAAAACCGGACCGCTACCGGACGGTCCTGGAATGTGCGCTCTGGGGAAAAACAAATTCGGCAACGGGTTGCAATTTCCAATCTGCGAAAGTGGATGTGGAAGGGGTAGGGAAAAGTGAACAGTAGGAGAGATGGGAACTGATTCCGAACGACACGGATTGAGGTGGACGATAATTGCCGTTTTACACGTTAAACCGGACGACCGCTTACGCGCGCGGATTGGACACGGCGAAGGAAGGGGATGGGGAGGGAGAGGGGAGGGAGGGAGAGAGAGAGGGGGGGGTTATGGTACAGAAGATACATGAAATGAAGGGAGGGGAGGGTAGGACATATCCGCGAGATTCGAAAACAGGTTTGTTTATACCGTTTCCGGACCTCTGTGACCCTCTATCACCGCATATTTCTTCCTCCTGTGCGCGCGCGGGGGTGGGATGGCTTTATGTACGCTTGGGAGAGTCGCATATGGTCGGGTATCTGCTGTTCGGGGATAAATATCATCTCAAACCCCCCCCCCCCTCTTTTCCCCATCCTCCTTACTAATACCACTACCGCGACCACCACCCTCCCCTCCCCCCGCCCCCGTTTGCTTAAAATAACACCGTAGGGGCCACATCATTTTTATTATTGAATCAACGGCCTTGACCTGATCATCAATCTAGGGGCATATATAGGAGGTTGACACATGCTCTCATCCCGGGCCATTCCTGCCCTCTCTTCCTCCCCTTTTTGCCCGCCGAGAACCCTTCTGGTTTGGGTTTACACGATTCTCTTATGGTGATACAATTGCTTTCTGCAACATTTGCATTCCCATTCGGATTTCCATTAGATATTTGTAAAGGGTATTGAGGTGAGGGATTTGTCACCATGTGCCTTTTGCTCCCTGTTCAAATATGAATTAATGAGGGTATTGTGTTTTCCTACAGAGGGGCTTGATCCGTGTAATTGAATAAATGGAAGGCTTTCAGAAAGAATCTAAATAAAATTGTAATTTTTCGCCGGTTAATATATTAGGTAACTTTTCGTAGGAATTCTGATGTTAGAAAGCTCTCTAGATACTTTTTAAATCCTCCTTAAATGGATACTGGACAGTTTACAATGTTTGTAGCTCGTGTTTTTATCTTACAATTAGTCGCGATTCACTATAATAAATTCTGCTTTCTATTTTTAGTTCAAACGTATGAAGCTCTTTTACAATCCGATAAAACAATTTGCTATGTCTTAGCGAATACGGTCTAGTATTTTTCTCCATTATCCCAAATATGTAAAATTTAAAACAGTCAAATTATTATGCGTATCTATTATCGGTAAATCACACTTAATGACATATGCGAATATCGTTATCATAACCGTTTTATGGAGATACTTAATATACGAATACGTATGTACTTTTTTTAATTTTCGATTCGTAAGCGCTTTTTGCAATAGATCAGGGATGGCAAATACGTGGCACGCGTGCCAGAAATGGCACGCAGGCGACTTTACTCGGCAAGCGTAAGCTTGTATTTTCTGTATAAAATATGAAGTTTCTTAGAGAAGGAGTTAACTAGTGGCACTCGAATGAAAATTCTGTTGGTTCACATTACTTTCTTGGCACGCGACTCAAAAATCATTTACCATCCCTGCAATAGATTATCTAAACCACGAAAGATTTTAGCCTCACTCAACCCAATCATTTTAAACATTGGCAAATTATACAGGCAATTTATCGATTATTTTCCCCTCAAAATTAAAAAAAGGGGAAAATGCCGGATATGAGCAAATACGGTAAACGCGATAAAATTAATGAGTAACAGTTTAATTGACATTTGTTGATAGAATGTAATATTTTTGCTGGACCTAGTGTTAGGATAAAACAGTTCCCCTTTTCAAGATAATTAAAACAATAACTCTTCTAATTGCAGTTTATCTAGCTTCCGAAACAAATCCTGTCTCGACACCAGTTTTCCTTAGAGAAAAAAAAACAAATTGTTAGATCCGCAATGTTTAGATAGGAGCGCCACCCACTTCATAAACCAAACTCCCGTCACACTCCTGATCAATCAAGCAGTAACAGATTGGACTCAGGGCTACGACGTTCGCCCGTCCCGCCTCCCGACTCCTCACCACTCCCTTTTTCCTCTCACCCCACGACCCAAACCCGAAATCCCTGCGGCAACGATCCTCCCGCCGCCGCCTACCCATTTTCAGCGCCGCTCCGCCCCATTAGCATCACAAGAGAGAAGAACCGACGCCCGGTTAGAAAAGAGGGGGAAGTTGATGGGAGTGCAGTTGGGGGCGGGGAGGGGTGGGGGGAGGGGGGAGGAGAGAACAGGCGAGAGAGGATGGTACGCCGGAGGGATTGGGACGCGCGGAGGGCCACGTTTTAGGACGGTCCTGTAGCCTAAGGGGAGGGAAAAAAAGAAAGGGGAGTCCAAGATAAGCTGCCCCCACAGACACTCGCAGAGGCTCAAACCACTGCACATTCGCTCCCTTACGACTCTCCCCCCCCCCCCCCCCCCCTCCCTCTTCCCTTCCACCCCTTCTCTATACTCTCGCTCACTTTTATTGCCATACACACACCCCCATACTCCGCCAGATGGGAGCACCTGCTCTCCCTCTCTCTACATTCGCGAACCATAGCCCGCAAACTCGCTCCTCTCTCTATCCCCGCGTCACCTCTCACTTAATCCCTCATCCGATCCTACTCCCTTTTTCTCTACAACACGCACCACCATAGTTCTCTCTCCCTTTCCCCCAAAAACCCCTTCCTCTCTCTCTCTCTCTCCGACTCATTCGGAATATCCGACTACGCATGCAGTCAAACAAGCCTCGCGAGCAGCGAAATGGGACCACCACCCCCTCGCTCCCTCCCAACCGCACCAATCGTGCCCCTTTCCCACCCTACTCCCTCCTAGAATGCAGTCAAATGGGCCCCCGCTTACCCTTGACATTTCGGCGCCATAACTCCCAGCGATTAATTTCAAATGAGCCAGACGGATCAGGCTCGCTCCCGCCGTCGAGGTGCAGGGGATTGCAATCGGGGATAGGGATGGGGGCAGATACGATGGGTAGGGATTGGCAAAGCCCCCTTTTTGTCCCTGATAAATGCGTTTTGCGGGAGTAGACATGGAAAACACGAAAACAAAGGGTACCCCAGAGCGGGTCGTCATTGCGAATATTATTTTATTTTTTGCCCTCTAACCCTACCATCCGCAACGTCTAAAACACAACCTTTGTCGGGGCAGAAAAAAAAAACGAGCGGAAATTACCGTCGAAATCCGTCGTTGCGGGTTTTTAGGTCGACCGATCCGAGAGGACGCTGGAAATTATGCATTCCCAGAATGCCGCTCGTCCCCAAAATCCGATTCCCGATACGTCACTTTCAACTCCGGGCGGCGAGTAAATGATGATAATGAGAGGAGTTCCCGGTGAGTTTATTCATTAAAAATTAACAGAGGGTAGCGCCAAGCGAGGAATATCAAATGGCTAAAACTGAAGAGAGCACATTTGTATGCTACGGCGTGGGAGGGAGAGAATGGAAGGAAGGCAGAAAGAGAGAGCGAAAGGGAGCGAAGCGGGAGAGAGAGGCTTTTGCAGTTCGTTTATTCTCTGATTTCGGGAAGCTAATCCGCTGGTGGTATGGAGAGGGGGGGGAGGGGGAAGTGGAGGAAAGGGGGGGTGTTAGGGGAGGGATAGCGCAGAATGAAACATTGACGTTCATTACGGGGAGATCATTAGGTATGCGGAATGAAATATTTCGCGTTTTGATTCGATCTCTCTTTCTCTCTTTATTATTCTCAAGGCCGAAACAAAATAAAATTCTCGGACTGATTACGCTGGCCGACATGCCAAAGGGATATTCACGCAATAAATTTTAAGGGGATAGTGTTTTTTTTCTCGTCCATTACGATCAAAGCCGTGGTTTAAACTAGATTAAACGCGTTAATAAATATTCGCTCGCTTTTTTTTGCGAATTTAGGGCTCGTAGTCAGTTTTGCATTGTGCGTCAAAAAAAAAACAATAATGAAAGTGGCGAACACAGATGGCCAGCGAACACGACAAGATTCGAGCCTTCGCCCTCTGTGATGTGGATATTCCACCGTGCCAACCGGATGCGAAATTTGAATCGCTAATGGATATTGTTTGGACGATCCGAGAATTTTTTATTAATTCCTCAAAAGGGAGATCTAGGAAACAAACGAGAAATGCAAAACCGATCCTACTCTTTTTCCACTCGCCACTATCGACATTGCTTGTCCTGAGTGGTTGCCACTCCCGATTATGATTTAATAGGATAATATTGATTATAATGTCACTTATGTAAGTGACATTTCATTTTAGATTTCTTTTGTTACTACATCATTTGCTTTGATGTTTTCATATACTTAAGCCTTTTAGTTATAAAATATGAAACTTGTAAACTGGCACGAGTGCTCATGTTTTGGTTTTACTATGCATGAATGACCTCTTGCTCTGTAGGTTTTCTATTATTTCTATTAATTAATAAGTGCCATCATTATCGTTAGATTTTATTAATAATAGTTTCTGCTGAGAGCTATGGCCATTCTCCAGCTGTAATCGTAAATGAATATTTCAGAAATATATGTTATGTGTGTTTTTGTATTTACCATTTTATGTGAATTTTGTTATGCATAAATTAATAAAATTATTTCATCCAACAGTCCGCCAGTATCTTTGACGATGGGAATGTCTCCATTACGGTATTCTACGGGGATCCTTGGTCATACCTCGTCCTCTCCACCTCAGGATGGGTCAACTAAACATGAAATAGAAGACGGTGAGACATTCTTCTGTTCGTTACTACCACAACTCCGTAACAATAGAATTTCACAGAATAAACTTAGTCTCACTATTAGTGCATCTTACAGATAAAGCTCTTAGAATACACAATTTAAGGTCTCTCTGATTCAATTTTTAGAGCAATTCTTACAGTTGTATTTTCCAGGACGCGTTCATCATTATTAAATTGACGCGTTTGAGCTGAGATTAATCATTCTCCATCAGCCCTGATTCTAATAATTTCATTGGCTTCGGCTTCCATCATTGGATAACTATCCAATATTAATTTTAAACTACAAACTAAGCGCATCATACTATAATTTCCGACTCCTCCTTGTCTCTTTTGCATTTAAACGACGCTATAGTTCTAACCACTAGATATTCAATTTTCATCATCCACTTCACTTATCGGATAATTTAATCGTTAATCAGATAAAGTACTTAATTCCAGAGGCTCAAAAGTAATTGAAATGATACAACGTTAGGTTTAATCTTTTGAGGCAAAAAGGCGCCAACATGATAGCAGATAGATGGAGGGAGGTTGTTTCAGTTGGACCTTTTATTGATGACGTAATGCCCTGTTAGGCCTACCTGCTAGAGTTACAGAAAGACAGTAATAACCGTCCATTAATATAAATACAAGAAAGGCACCAAAATGTTAAATAGTACAAAAAACAAAAGCTGCAAAAAATACAGGATGGATATAAAATAATGCAAATTAATACAAAAAACAAAGATTAAAATAAGAAATGAGAGAGAAAATCGCATAAATATGTTATTCCCTTGTGGAACCGCTCATGATTAAAGTAGCAGATGAAAAAGGAATAAAAGAACCTACCCTTTATTAAAAAAAGGCCGCGAATGAAGAATTTCTATCATGCATAACCAAGAGGCGAAAGCGCTTACTTTTTGCGGGGTAATCCTACCCCCTCGCATTAAAAAAAAAAGAGATCCAACTTTTCGTATTTTTCCTCCCTTCCTAATCCCTTTACCTTCCCCCTCCCTTTACTCAAGACCACTCCGCCTCCGTCTCCCTACACTCCTTAATTTTTTTTCAGCTATCTCTCCACACTCCTCCCGGCGTCATAACTGTTCCCTCACCCGAAAAGATAGCGCCCTCACTCATAATCTGACTTCCTTTCTCGGCCCCATCCCTCCCCTCTTACCCTCTCTCTCTTCTCCCCCAACCCACCCCACCCCGCCCCTCCCTTCCAAAGTCCTCAGACCCGATCCGGAATATCCCCGACCCATTTTTAATCCCGCGCCTTGTAGCGGCGAGAACTCCAGATCGTTAATTAAATTTGGGGTTTCATTACCGTGGCGGGTTGATATCAATTAGTCATTCAGGGAGAGCCTACCTACCTCAGCCTATTTCACCTCTTTCTCTCCCTTCCTCCTCCCTCCCCCGCACCTCCGACCTTTTTTACGAAACTCCCCTTGTTATTATTGTTTTTTTTATTATTACGATTATTGTTTAATTTGACGCCTCTTTT
This sequence comes from Uropetala carovei, assembly GCA_036926305.1. Classification (NCBI taxonomy): domain Eukaryota; kingdom Metazoa; phylum Arthropoda; class Insecta; order Odonata; family Petaluridae; genus Uropetala; species Uropetala carovei. The sequence continues at coordinate 204,945 of JAXCHB010000339.1, forward strand.
CCTTCGTCGCGGGGTGGGCGTAAAATGTACGTGCTCGTACAAAATGGAAGCTCCCAAAATCCTCCCCCGTGTTCCTCCTTCCTCCTCGAAACAACGCCTCCTCCCGCATTCTCCCACGCGCTCGTTGCTACGTCACTATCCTTCCCACTCCACCCTCGTGTAAAAAAAAAACACCCGTTCCCTGCACCAATCTTCCCATAAAACCTCTTCAAAACTCGGACTCTCCTCTTGTTTCCTTTTTTCCCCCTCCCCGCCACCGCCTCCCTTCTCCCCGGTGGCAGATATCCTCCGTAAAAATCGCTCGTACTGCTCTTTTCCTTAAGCCTCACTTTTTAATTAAAGCGCCTCATTTCCTTTATATAAAAAAAAAGAAAATGGAAAGGGCGAAGGATTGATGGATGCGGAGATAGAGAGGGAGGTTTCCGTCGTAATTTCGACTTTCATTTTTTTTTATTTGGCATTATACGTTCTAAACCCCCTTCCTTTTGTCTCCTTTTCTTACTTTTTTTTAAATGGGTGGGACTCCCTATTTTGTCCGTCGGATTTACCTATTCAAAATTTTGTTTATGGATCCCTATATATACCTATACGTATATATATACACACACACACACATCTATAATGTCGTCTCTGTGCTGTCCTTTTGATCTTCTCCTACGGAGCGCAGCTCTTTCATGTTCATGCATGCGTCCTGATCGGAATTTCTCATTTCTTTTTTCACGTCTCCTTCCCTTGCCTCAAGAAATCCCCAAGATTATGCTCGCATGCGACTCTTTGCTAAGCTTCTTTCAGAAGGGTTTTGCATTTTTTTATTCATATTCTCAAGGATCCGGAGATGGAGTTCATTTTTTATAAGGATCTTTGGATTGAAGTACCATTAGAGAAATGAAGATCCTGGATTGCTCGTTTTTTTGCAAAGTTTATTTTTTATCGGCGAACTGTGCCATACTTCTTATGTTTGAAATGTATTTCGTTTCTCTTACTTTTCGGAGATGACAGTTATCCCGTAACTGTCGTTTTTGCATCGACTCTTGTATTGACTGCGATATGGACGGCGAAATTGAAAAATAATAATGACGGAAACTGTTCTTTGGTTGAATATTCTCGCTGTCTGATGAAATGATATCTGCATGCAATACATTTAACCGACATGACATTTAAAAAATAACAATTCGTCAGTTTCAGCCGAACAATGTTTTTATATTGTTAACGTCATACCAGTTAATTTTATTGCATACGGTTGTTAATTAATCGTTGCTTATATAGCTTATTTTTTAATGGTTTACCAGAGTTGCGTTTTCAGATTTATGTGCGAAATTAATCACGTCGGATCATTCTTTCAATTGAAATTTGATAGAAAAATTTTGATTTATTTGGAAAATGATTTAGGAAGCAATAAAATTCATTAAAGCAAACTTCGCAGTCCTAGTTTTATTAATGTAGGGTAATCTTAAGGAAAATGAATCATTCGGTTTTTTTGGAGCAGAGTCGGCATCATTACGACCATTAGCACCAAAAGCAGACACATCTGATCGATTTAAAAATGATTAGATCCTCGCTTTTTTAAATTTAAAATTATATATCCTAGAAGAAAAAATTTGAAACTCTAAAGTGAATTATTTGCGCCGTACCCGCGAAAAAGTTAATTCTAATGGTTCATAGAGCCATTTCACAAAATTCATTAGGATTGTAATACCGTAAGGTCGGATAGGCCGATAACCCACTTTTAATTTATTTCGATAAAATTTAGCCGCAACACGCACAAATTCTGTACAATAATAAAAGTAAGCACATACTTCGATAGTTCCTAGTTGAAGTACCTCGCCGAGGTAGCGAAGAACTGAAAAACCCTCTTTAACTCGCGCGTAACCTTTATTACGAGGCGAAGGAATTCACCTGGGAAGAAATACAAGAAATCATCGCCGAAATAAGTCCTCCTCTAATACGGAAGAGATATATCCCCGCAAGTGGATGGATACAGAGATGGAAGAAGGGACATAGAGAAAGATTGGCCTACGTGTCTCCCTTTGGTATTATTTTATCGGGCTATAAATCAAATATTGGAAACAATGAAATCGAGACGGAAGCGTGCCCGACGATCAACGAGAATTCCTTCCCTCCCTCCCTCTTTCTCCCTCTCTCTCTCACCCCTCCCACTCTCTCCTCTATCCTCCCCCTTTCCCTCCCCTCTCTCCCTCTCCCCTCCCTCTCTTCTTTCTCTCTCTCCTCTCTTTCCTTCCCTCCTCCCTATCCCCTACCTCTCCTTCCACTCTCTCTCTCTCAACCCCAACCAATTCCCTTTTAATGTGGAGCTATCCTTCCTTCCCACTCTTCCCGTCCTCATTTCTTCTTTTCCTACCTCGCCCCTCTCCTCTCCCCAGCCGCTTACTCCCCCACACAAATTCCCTTTCCCCTCCCTCCCCAAAGGTCTCCCTCCTCTTCAATCTTTTCCAAAATGGCTTTCCACCCGGAGGAATCGGGGAAAAGGAGAGAATCATACACGTATCAATTTTATGGCTGGTATACTCCCGCCCCACGAGACGTAGATCCTCCTCCCTTTCTACTTTTCCTCGTCTTCTTCCTCTCTCTCTGCCCCTTTTTTGCGGTCTCGAGTCCTCTTTAAACCCGCTCACGCCGGCATCAGATACGCCGGCAAAAGGAGCAAGGCCATAAGACCCGTCCAATCTTTCCCCCACGTACGTTCCGTGAGACGAACAGCGCATATAAAAAAAAGTACAGGTTTCCGTCGCCGGCAGTAACCTCGGACTGATAACACGCAATGCGATTTAGGGTTTGTTTATTCCGGTGTCATTCCACCTCACTACTCGTTCAACGGATTCCCATTTGTTTTCGCCTCGCTATGTCTTTGCTGGAGTACCTCACTGCGTCGCTGTGCTGTTTTTCTTTACGTAGTACGGTTTGTTCGATGTTGGCGCCAGATGGAAGGAATAGTGTGTGTCGTAGTTTCATTTCAGTACCTATGCGATCTTCAAAGTGCTGCCTCCCTTCGTTTTAAATCTTATTCTTATATTTCGAAAGCTTGGTTTGACGATTCACTAAAGGAGAGACCTTTTTAATTCGATTCATGCGACGACTAACTGTGAAATGTGTATTATAAAGATGAAGATTTAGGACGAAATTTATCTGCAAGGAATTTTGAAAAAGGGATTTGGAGCTTATTATGTATAGTTTAATTGCTGGTTTTTCAAAAAAAGTTTTATCTGAGAATAATTGTTATGCTAAAAAAAATTGTCCTACCGTGATGCATGAATCCGCCACAAATATTTATGTTATTTTATTTATGAAGAATAATGTCAGTCAGGTCCCAAGGATATATTTAGTTGCTGGTAGAAATTAAATTATGTGAAAAACTTTTATTTTAAAATCTTTTAGCTAACGGACGATGCAGTTTTTGTGCAAAATTATTCATTAAAACATGTTCCCAATTTATTAGTTTATGTAATTAAGTCAAAGTAAAGAATAGTGATTTTAAGGGAAAATATTCAACAATACCAAAAAAACGAATCCATATATTGACGGACTAAACATGAGAAAAAATTATCAACTACGCTTATGGATGGAATCTAATTGATAATTTCGGTAGTGAAGTTATAGATAAATATTAATTGATAACAGTAAATTAAAATATATGTAAAAATGAAAAATATTTCGATGCTGAAACATTTAAATGCATCTGTCGCGTACAAGACTGCGCTTTGAACTGTAGCAAAATTATAATGGAGAAGCCCGAATCGCTTTATCCCCAACATGGATGAATTAATTAACACTATTTTATTTCTTTTGGAACTGACCTTTTATTCTTTCAGAGCATATCGGCAGATGTCTAATAAATTTCAAATGATTTTAACAGATTCAGTCAATTAATAAGCTGGTAGCGAGGCACCGAATCCTTTCCAAAAAGCTCAATGAATATTTCGCTATATGATATACGCTTCCATTCAGCGCGAAACTTCATAAACTGCGCCTTATCATCTACAGAAGTCAATCGAAGTCAGCAAAATGAAAACTAGGACTTTTCTTTAAGCGAAGATTCCCACACAAACATTCCAGTAACTTTCACCTCTTTCGCTTCCTGCAGATGACAGCATCGACGTTACGAACGAGGAGACTCCGCCTCCTCTGCCACCGCCTCCGACTCCGCAGACTCACCACCACCATCAGCACCACCACCATCCGCACCATCCTCATCCCCACCACACCTCACAGGTTCACCAGCACAATCACCACCCGCTCCAGCCTCGAAATCTCCAATCCTCCGCTCCCTCTTCGGCCCCCTCATCCGCATCCCCGCCTCCAAACGGACCGCTCAGCTCGCAGCACCTCTTCCCCCACGGGAGGGCCCACGCCTTGACCGCCTCATCTCCCGCATCGACCACTCCCTCTGCACCGAACGCCTCCGACCCCAGCGCCCTCGCGGCTGCCGCTGCGGCTGCCGCTGCAGCTGCCGCAGCCGCCGCAGCCATGTATCCGGCTCCACCACATGCTCCGCCGGCTCAAGAAACAGTCTACGAGACGTCTGCGAGGCTACTCTTTATGGCAGTTAAATGGGCAAAGAATCTCCCATCTTTCGCTAGCTTACCATTCAGGGACCAGGTGAGACTTTCAGCAAAATGTCAGTGCGAAAATAAGATCAAACGGCGATACTGTAAGAAACTCGCAACTCTCGCGTAGCGAAAGGACCTCGAACAAAGGGTCCTAACATCGAGGCATCGTGGCGGGAGTTGTATGGCAATACGCTTCTGGCATGCCACAGTATTTTTTTACTATCTTAAGGCAAATCATGGCGGAATAATACTTTCTCAGTAAAGATCGTTTTTAAAGAACTGTGGCACGAATAACCATTGACCATATAATTATTAAATTATTTTACTCACTTATTCCAATGTAGCGAATAATTAGTCAACAATTCAGGATGACAAGTTATAAATCTATTTAAATCCTTTTTCGAGATATCCCCATGATAAAATCCATAGAGATAGATATGATTTTAGCCTTGGTTAAGTAATCTTATCGTTTAAAACTTTTCTAAATTATTGGCGAAGCTTTAAAATAGCATGACATCATTAGGTCTTACACATCTAAAAACAAATTAAATCGCCTTTAAAGTTGACACTTTAATTTTTATAGAAGTTATGGACGGCAGCACGAGTTTCGGCTTGCTTCGGAAGTTTTGAGACGTAGAATTTAGCCCTCCTAAATTACAGTTGGATTTAATAAGCAACAACTCATCCTTTGATATAGCATCATTATCGAATGAAGAAAATTCGACTTTTGGTATTTTCGATTTTTCGCTTTGCTTTGCGTTACTGTTCTTAATTTTTTTTAAATTTTAAGTGTTAAGATCACCATTTGCTCTTAAATAATCGAACCAGACAATTTTTCATCATAGTTTTCCACATTTAGTACACCTATTTATTCAGTACTCAAAATCTGGAATTCTTCCAGGCTGTAAAATTTAGAACGTTCATTTGATAGTAAATTTGTTTTACCGACATTCGCTAGTAATAGGCTCTCGCTTTTTACTTTTAATTTGATGAAAGGGTATTTCCACTGCAACCAGACTATCTTTTCTCCAAACGCAGGTGATCCTTCTGGAGGAATCTTGGGCGGAGCTATTCCTGCTGAACGCCATCCAGTGGTGCGTCCCCCTTTCCGGGGGCTCGTGCCCTCCTCCACTCTTCTCAGTGGCCGAACATTCTTCGAACGCTGCCGCGTACGGAAACGGTACTCAACAGCAGGGGCAGCAGCCGCAGGTGCAAGGGGTCGGGCAGCAACAGGGCGGCGGTCAAGGTAACCACCACGGGAACGGCGCAGGGTCCAAGGCCGCCCACGCCACAGCATCTGACGTGCGGCTCCTTAGCGACGCACTGTCGCGGTTTAGAGCGGTTGCGGTCGACCCGGCGGAGTTCGCATGCCTCAAAGCTATTGTGCTCTTCAGACCAGGTGAGTCGCCGTGTAATTAGACAAGGGGGAATGAGGAAGTACCATAAATTCACGCGTTAGGGGAAATGGCGATCATATTATAGAGTGCAATTTTTCAGTAATTTAATATCGAATAATCGAACTCGTTTTCTCGATATTCCTTTTCGATACGCAACCAAAAACGTAGAGTTGGGAAACAGAACCGGTTATGCTTCAACTCGCACATAGAATCAGTTGTATAATTCCATGTTTGAGGCGTAACACTGTGGAATTGATCCATGGCAAAAATATATTGTCTTGAGTGTTGTACTTCTATTTTCTACCGTACATGGTATTAATGCCATCTTTACTTAATGAAACTTGCTTGCAAGGCATTCATAACCAGCCACTAAGTTTAGAAAATCAAAAATGTAATGTTTTGTCTATTACCATAGCAATAGCTACGCGAGAAATCGAACGTACAAATTTTGAAACAAACCAATACATTTTCATATTCTAAACGATATTTTAAAGTGAAACTATAGCTCGGTGGTCTACTTCAATTTCTTATCGGTTCATTGTGCTTTTTTAATCTCACGCATCATCATTCTCGTATTTCCGAAGAAAAACTATTTCACGCGACGTTGTTTACATTACTTGAAGGAGGGGGGGAGGGAACATTTTCTTACGCTATTCAACGAAGTGATTTGTATTGATTTTTTTATACAGAGACGCGAGGCCTGAAAGATCCTGCACAAGTTGAAAATCTTCAGGACCAAGCGCAGGTGATGCTGGGACAGCACGCCAGAGCGCAGCAGCCGGGACAGCCGGCGAGGTTCGGACGTCTCCTGCTTATGCTCCCTCTGCTCAGGCAGGTGCCTACTCACAGGGTCGAGCACGTTTTTTTCCATCGCACCATCGGAAACACCCCAATGGAGAAGGTCCTTTGCGACATGTACAAGAACTGAACGACTTTTCGAGGTGGACCAAAAAGAGAAACGAGTGAACGCTTTCAAAAAAGTGAATATCTCCTACAACCCGAATGTACGGCCAAGTGCGTCGTGCATGGGTAACTTTAAAAAAAAATCCATCGGATTGCTCGATTAATTCCGGTACGAAGAGATGTACAAATAGCGTTAGACCTCTTTCGAAAGCAGAGATAGTCGGTTGTTTTATTTTGTAGGAGAAGATCACCGAGCACGAAGTCGATTTTTTGAGGGCGTAAAAAAAAGAAACCTCCGGGTATGAAATGCCCTTTTTGGTCGTCCGGATAGGAATGAATTATATTTCGTAAAAAATTAAATTAATAACTTTAAAAAGAGTTTAAAAACGTGTGATTTAAATGTTTCATGTGGTTACGGGACAAGTGCAACAATGTAAATGACTTTTTTATCCGGGGAGTGTCTACGAAAAGTCCGGTTTTGCAATCGATGCAATTTTCTGAGCTTCAAGCGCGTGCTTCTCTCAAACGTGGCCAAAATTCCAGAATTTCGATGGATTTATTTTTTCGTATCGTTACGAAACAAAAAAAACGCCGCTTGCCAAGTTTCTGGGAACAAAAGAATATCACGCCATTCCCCGATTCAAGTGAAAGATTTTTTTCTCCTTTCAATTTTGTTACGTTATCTGGTAGAATGAAAGGATTGCTTTCTAGCATAATTCTATAGCTGGGTATTCTGAGTATCGTTCTCAAAAGAGGTTATTTTTCTTTTGAGTTAAACATCGAAGGTTGAAAATAATTCCGAAATCATGAGATAAAGAGGAATTTTTTTTCACATGTACATAGATTTGTCTGTTCAAATTTTAAACGGCTAAAAGTCGTTCTCATGGAGTTGTAGACGCCATTTTCTTTATAACGAATTGTTACCGAACGAAATGAAAATAATGTGAAAGGATGAAGAACGGTTGTAAATATATTCGGTTATATTCATCCTTCTTAAAAATATATATGTATGTTGGATTATTATGGGTTTTATATTAATTCGTCAGAATACTTTTAAGGTATGGCCTATCACTCATGAATGTTGCGTATTCATCTTTGTGTCGATCAGATTGCACGGTAATTAATGGACCCCATTAGTTGCACCATCTTTACTTTCTAACATTCCGCGTGTGAGTGCATGAAAGAATTAGTTTTTTTTGTGAAACGAGATCGTGATCTCCGGAGAAACATTGATGCACGTGGCTGCGTGTGGTACTTTTCATAAAAAGTGTAAATAATAAAACTTGGCGGGGTTTTGTTGAAATTTTGATTTCTTCATCTTGAACGTGAAGGGATAGTCTTTAAATGGAAGGCCTATTTGTCATTTATCGAGAACCCCTGTCCTCCACCATATGGATGTAATTATGACTTTATCGAGTCACTGAACATATAAATTGTCATGTTATTAGTAGAATTTATTTTATAGTTTTTGGTAAATACAGAGATTTTGTCCTACGAATGCTTCATGTTTTGATGTAAAACTGCTTTGATATTAAAATATTTGAAAAATAACCTGTTTTTTTATTTTTGAACGTCTAAAAATTCCTATGAACGGATAAAAATATACTAAAAAAATAATAAGTCCAAGATTTTAATAAATGTATTTTTGTTTTCTTTTGGTTTTACTATTTAATGATAAGAATTTAAGATAATGGGCTCTGACATGTGCGGAGAAATAGACGTTCATAACGCCAACAAAATTTTAACATTACAATGAAAAAGAAAATAACTTCATAAGGCATATGATTGTCCTTATTTAAAAAAAATTGTATCTCTGTAAACGAATACTTCAAATTATGCCAGCGGTAAAATCTACGTCATTAAGATAATATAGACCCAGCACACTAATAAGTGAACAAATATCCTGCATGCGAAAATAATATGATTTTTAGCTCTACATTTGAGCGTAAATTATCGCGATGAATGAAAGTATTAGAATTAATATTAAAAAGGGAAAAATGGATGTAGAAGGAAAAATTCTTACGATAACAGACTCATATTTTTAAAAAATTTAATGTTCTCCCAATTTTGATAGCAAAATTATATATTTCTAAAGAGATACATAAAAACTAAATTTGTTGATATTCTTAGTAAAAGCAATTCATTAAACAGGGGTCTCTATGGACGTTTAAAATAAAAATCACTCAAATTAAACCAACATTTTCATCTGAGATACATATTTAATTAATACAAATCTAGCCTACCTCGTGATCCAACCTCGCCATAAAGGAAGACGGATAAATTTTCCCGAGCTCTCCCTTTATGTTTTTCATAACCGCGTCCCAGCATCATCTCCGCCACGCACCGCACAAACAAAAAAAAAGAACGACGCGACCGCTTCCGCCTCCATTACTCCCGGAAAGAGAAAACTTTTTATCAAGCCACCTGATGCATTGCGGTTGAACTCGTGTTACGCCTTGCTTCAAACCTTCCTCTTAACGACACCCGAGACTTTAACCCGGCGCCTGTAAAAAACTTAACGACCGCGTCCCTCCCGCACACAGCGCCTGCAATATAAAGAAGAGAGAGAATACATATATAAGGAGGTGGGGGAGAGGGGGGGGGCTTTAAGGAAAAAGGCAGGGAATAAGGAGTGAGAGAATGAGAGAGAGACAACTCAATATAAGGGTGAGACGGGTATAAAGAAACTCTGTTCCATGAAGAGAGGAGGGGAGAGAGAGAGAGAGAGAGAGAGAGAGAGAGAGAGAGAGAGAGAGAGAGAGAGAGAGAGAGAGAGAGAGAGAGAGAGAGAGAGAGAGAGAGAGAGAGAAGGGGAGGGAGATAGGTCGAGAGAAGGAAAAAGAGAGGGACTGGGCGAAATCCAGATATTCTTCCGGAAAATCCTTCCGGAGCCTGCGTCACGCCCAGGCGAGGCAAATGGACCTTCAACCTCCTCCCTCTATCCTCCCCCTCCCACAATCCCTCCCTCCTGACGCACAGTATCTTCTCTAGTCCTTCCATCCTCTCTCTCTCTCCCCCCCTCTCCCACACACTCTCCAATCCTGCCACCAAAATCCTTCCTCGCACCCATCCCTCCCCCCTCCCCCCTTTCCCCCTTATTTGCTGCTGGAGAGAGAGAGAGAAAGAAACCTCGTGTAAGAACTACTGCGTGTGTGTGTGTGTGTGTGTGCGTGTGCGTGTGCGTGTGGTCGAGACGTATGAAAAGGAATAAATAAAAGAGAAACGACGAGCGAGGGAGTGATGGCGGCGGCGGTAGGAGAAAAAGGAAGGGTGCGAGAGAGACGGGGGAGGGGTCGGTCGAATACAAGGAAGAGCGTCCGGTCGTCCTGTCCTCCTCCACCTCCGCCGTCCCTTAAGGTTTTGTTATTTCTCGCGATGGAAGACCCCCCATCGGGTTGCGGGGAAGGGAGTTAGGGAGGACGCGGATGAATCCCATTCCTCCTCCTGTGCCATCTCTCCCTTGTTTCCTAAAAACCTGCCTTCCTTCCCATTTGGCCTCCCCACCTCTCTTACTCCTGTCTTTCTATCTCTCTCTCTCTCTCTCTCACGCACACACGCCAATCCAACGGGGAAAAGTACCGGCGACTACGAGAACGAGGCGGGTTAAGATTGCGAAGGTGCTGGTTTGCCTTTGGAAGATAGGAATAAAAAGGGGGAGGGGAAGAGGAGAATAAGATGGAACGGCTTTAACCCAGGGAAATATAGATGGGGAGAGGTCTTGATGGAAGTCTTCCGAACCTTCTTCCGTCGTTGTTACGTGGCGAAGACGAAATTCTCGTGCCTTTCTAGTTTTTTTTTTTGCCTCCCCTGCTCCACCCCACGCAACACTTGCCTAACTCTCCGTCCGATTTTTTTCGCTCGCAACTGGTACCGTCTTGCGCGATTGGAATCTGTTAAGGAAATGTTTTAACGGGGCGAAGTTTTGGGAGGTGTTTGAAGGATCCTGGGTAACGTTTACTCGCGTAAATTTGGGGATAGCTAGCGCGGACAGACGAGTTTTAATTACTCTGCAACTTTTTTTAAAAGAACATAGTCGTTAATGAATCCCTCCTATTTAGAATTTCTTGATAATAATCACGACGAATGTAAGAATGGCAGTTCAGTTTTCCAGTTCGGCTGATGGTCTCAGTAAGAAAGGTGAGTAAGACATCTTGTAGACTTAAAATAATTCAGTGAATCACGTATTCGGTTCTTATACAACCAGTGAAACAGAGGGCATCGTTTCCTAAGATGTACCATATTTTCGGTATTAAATCAAGACCTGGAAAACATTTCCTCGACCATAATCGTAAAAAACAGTGATCTAATGACTTCAAACGTGAGTTTCAGGCAACCCATGATTTCTGAATCTTGAAAAAAGGAGAAAGCCCTCTTTTTCTTTTCAGATAAACATGTTATCAACTGGTCAGTCTTTTCCTACGAAAGGAATGTATTTCTTTTTTGTCTTCCCCATTTTATATTTGCGACATATACATTCTACGTATGAATAACTTTACGATCAATAAAATTTTTTATATTCTTGCAGCATTAGGGAATGTGACATTTTACTGAGTTAATATCATTACCATAATTCAATATAATTTCTTACAAAGAGTTAAATATAGATGTGAGCTTTGAGAAGGAGAAAAATTCTGAACCTGACCGGGAACCGAACCCGGGCCTTCCACTTAGTAATTATAATATGTAAAATCTGATAATAACATTTATGTCTATCATTGTTAGAGCGTTCTATCTCATAAACGATTTTATATTCTCGATCTCTTTGCCTGTCTGCCCATATGTCCGTCTGTGCAATCAATGAAATTAAAATAGTAACTAAATGATAAGTGATATAAAACTTAAATCTAAAGGGTGTTTGTGATCTATCACGCGATTTATTACGCGGCAAAGAAATTTCTATATAGTTAGTATCAATTTTACATAGGACACAGTTCTCAATGAGATCCTAAGAATGTTTTAGGACTCGAATATAAATCGGTCAGTCGACTTAGAGCTCGGACTCAATGAGCAAAGAAATCGAGTGATATACATATGTAGAAGACAATAGCGGTCATTTGATTGGGAAAAGTGAAATCTATTTTTCATAAGCTACAAGGGGAGTGGCAACCGAGAATTTTCCCCCCAAGATTTGATATAATCTTAATAAAAGCTTAGAGTATACGAACGTCAGACGGAAAAAAGGTAGATCGAGGATATCCAAATTAACCCTAGAACTACAAGGGGTGGGCCTCCGAGGCCAACAACATTTTTTCATCTGTATCTCGATGAAAAATAAAGGTAACATCGTGTGATATTTAATTAAATTATGCAGAGACTTATAGATAACAATTACTTGAAGTTTACTACCAATGTATGCGTATTTTAATTTTCTACAAATTATCGTCATTGGCTGCATGCCTTGACACGAGGATGGCCTAAATTATAGATTGATCAATTTTATTCTCGCAACTCCCTCCCAGCAGTATTGCCATTTATAGTCAAATTATGTTTCATTTCATTCTTTTCCACACCCTCCTTGTTAGCGGTTCATTTATTTTCTCATAGAGCAAAGTATCGGCGTGAAAAACCGTACATATAACAAGGATGTGGGAGGATTTTCGTTTTGTTTCTTTCAATACGAATGCGACATTAGTTAGGACCGTACCGATAAGCAAGATGGTATCGTGGTCGTTTTATGACAGCAAAAAGAAGGAAGGGGCGGTCAAACCCGCGGCCTATTAGAACCTCAGGTTCAGGGAGCCAGGAAAAGACAGACCCTTCCCAAACGAATAGCGGCCCAAGCCAGGGCACAGACCTTGTGGGTGAAAAGAGTGCATTTTCCAACCTGCTAACATACCGCATTCCCCGTTTGTAACTTTTCCTTTTCAAAAGAATTCGGCGCGAGTCAGAAGATGCCATGTGATACCAATAAATCTGAGATAAATATTTACTATAATTCCACAAAAGGAGGGGTAGATACTATACATAGATCAGATGGCAAGGAAGTATGCCACAAAGAGAGGCACGAAGAGATGGCCGCTTTCAATATTCCATACTCTTATTGGCATAGTCGGGATCAATTCATATACTGTTTTTATTCTTAACTTCCCTGACTGGTGTGACAAGAAAAATAAACGGCGCCGCATATTTCTAAAGGAACGGGAAATAGAATTGATAGAATCCCAAGTTGAGGAGGAGTGAGCAAAAAATATGGCAGGGTTCCAGAGACCAATTACAATAGCTATGGAGACTATCCTTGATGGAAAATTAGTAACAGATTTTCCACCTAAACCTAAACAACCCATTCGCGGGAGATGTTGCACGTGTTGCAAGGAATCCCTTTCCAAAAAAATATAAGTATAGTAGCACTGGCAAATCCACCGTGATATGCTCACAGTGCAAACACCATGTGTGTGGAAAGCACAGTATGAAGCGTCTTATTTGTTTAAACTGTTGTGTGTCTTATGTTGCAGATTAAATTGTTTTTCTAATAAATTTGTTATTACTTCTGTAAATACAATCTTACTGCAAAATTAATCTGATCTTTGAAACATGAGGAAAAATGTAAAAGTTTTTATGTAAATCTTTCTATCTTTATAGTAGATAACTTACATATAATTTCAAATACGTCACTGAAATTGTATAGATTCATTCCTATGATATTTTTAAATATATAAAAATGTATTCAAAACATTACTATTGGCCTTTTAATGTATTTTAGATGGTGGGCCTCTGAGCCCCCCTCGCTGGTCCACGGTAGTGAAAATCGCTTGGTAGTTCTAGGGTTAAACGTAAAACTAGTACCAGTGGCGTGGCAAGGTGAAGCCGGGCCTTGGTTCCAGAATTCTTTACGCCCCCCCCCCCCCCCCCCCCCCCTTCCTCCAATATATATTTTTTTGTTATTTTATTATTTAAGGGGAAATTTTTAATGAAATAAGTTTCACGATCTCGGACTCTTTTCACCGTATTTAGCAGCTCTTGTGGTTTAAAATGACACAAAGGGTAAAATTTTGTATATGTCGACCACGGGCCTTCGGTCCCCCTCGAGCTCCGGGCCCTGGATCGACCGATCCATCGGATCCATGGTCCCTACGCCACTGACTAGTACCAATAGCTTCTATCATTACACAAAGATATTCTTGTAGATAAATCAATTAAAAATGCTCAGTTTATAAATAATATGCTGAAGTATTTGCCCTCGAAACTAAATTTCTGGGTGCTCCACTTCTTATCATGGCATAGGGGGGGGGAAGAGGGAAAAAATACCGGTCACGGAACACGGCAGAGGTATGCGACCAAAATAACAAGAAGAATTATTTTTCGAATTCAGCGTAAAACTCAAATCAAGAAGATCCACTTATACGCGAGTGGGACCGAACCTAGGCATTTAAAAATGACAATTCATGTTTTCTAAAATTTAATTTTCCCCCTTTTTTTTTACATATTTCCGTTATTACTACGACCTTCTCGTTTCAGCTTTAATACGATCCGGAAGATTTTATTCGATTACGCTTTCAGAACACGGTACGCATATAACGACATCCTATTTTACGAGTAAACGTGCACTTTCGCTCGTTTCATTCCTAGCGCTTTATCCGGGAGAAAGAGTTTATTTCGAAAGGTTTACCTAAGTCCGTTAACAGACACAGATTCGAATCGTCCGATTTTATCCCTGCGAATTACGTAGTTTTCCGGACCATTAATTTTCCAGTGTTATTTTCTATCTCTTGATAGGTGCTTTATATGTCTAAATGCTGGTCATTTAATTTTTCAGCGTGATATATCCCCTGACATTTTAACGTGATCTATCGAACACATCGCGGATTCCTGCATGCTATACTTCCCGAAGTAATCTCTGACATCCGTGCATGCATTCAAGGCTTTATTTGTGTTTGCAGAATATATATTTACTCTCGCGATTACTTTCCTCGACTTTAAGTCGATACTCCATTATTGCCTGTGATTTCTAATTTTCATTTACTTTAATTATACCAGCTTTTGAGTTCAAATCTCTATGAAATTAAGCTCGATCCGCCTTCGCGTCGGCTTTCAAGTTCGTTATACCATTCATTCAGAATTCCGTAAGATAACGCGAAACACGTCATCCAATAAATAAAAAAATATCCCCAAACTAACATTACTTTTTAATTTCCCGAATCTCCTCCTATATTAAAAGCGAATTTCGATCCGCTCCCTCGTCGACGCGCGTCGTATTTATTTTTCCGCCGAAGAAACGAAATTTTTCGCCCCTCCCCCGTCCTCATCTTCGTGGCGCTGCCTCTGCGCGCTCCTCTATTTGCCGTTTCTGTTTTCCGTATTTTATTTACCGTATATACTCGTGTATAGTACGAGTTTTTACGACCAAATTTTTATTGCAAAAATTGGGGATCGTACTATACACAAGTAATGCATTTGAGGATTTAAAATTCATGCATCTTCATGGGCATTTTCGGTGAAGTTATGCCAGCCGCACGCATTCTAATGGTAGGATAGCCTTAACAGTGAGGTCCTTTATCGTTGTTATGTTGCTTCGTGAAGAGTAGAATCTTTTTCATATATACAGCTTCAAATTCACAAATACTTGATATAAGTGACGATTTACTGGCACTTCCTTTCTTGAATTTTATGTATGTACATCTTTGTTTGCGTCTTTTTACAAGGGATGGATTGGAACGAGTTGGACTAAAAGTATCGTAGACGGCGTAACTTTATGCAATTTCGACATCTTGGAAAAAAGAAATTATTTTTGTAATATTCAACAGTCTTTATTGTTTCTTCAATCACACACCGATCGGTTTCCACTACAAAGGCATTCTAAAGGTGTTACGTCGGTTAGTAACACCATTAGAATGATTTAGTAGTGGAAACGGGTCGGTGCGTGATTGAAGAAACAATAAAGACTGTGGAATATTACAAAGTAATTTCTTTTTATCCGTTATCCCTACCTATTATATAGATGAGCGGGTGGAACCATTACGTACACGGAACGTAATCAAGATGTACTAGAATTGAAACGATTTTATTTTATCTTGTGCAATCATGATTCATATCACTTTTTATTAAATGTTTTAGGAGTAAGATGCTTATCCGAATGTTAGTGTACTCGCAAGAAATACTATTTACGGTATATTCTATGGTGGTTTGGAAAATCAAGGTCGTTCGATATATCTCGCACGTAACCATCGAGCTATCGAAACGAAATATATCGACCCTGGTGGAAAGCTGGGGTCGTACTATAAACGAGATATATGAAAAAATCAGGTTTGTTCACCAAAAAATCAGGGGTCGCACTATACATGGAGTCGGCATATACACGAGTATATACGGTATTCTTTTTTTTTGAGCGGCGCTATCTCTTCTCTCTTCAACTCGTCCGTCCCTTCAAAGTCCCGTCTTATCGGTAATAGAAGAGCGTCCTCACCGGGTTGAGATCGCGCGCTTGTCTCTCTGTCTCTCTCTTTTTCTCCTCTATAACCTCTTACCCATCACCTCCTCCTCCTCTTTTCCTCTCCACCTCAAGACGCCTCGGTCGAGTCTAGCGAGACGGAGTGGAAGAGGAGTCTTCCGAGATGAAAGGGAACGGAAGTGAAGCTTTCGATGTGTGTGTGTGTAGGAGGAGATGGAAGAGGGATCGGGAGGGCATTGACGGGTTAGAGGAGAGAGGAGCAGATACCGCGGAGGAGAAAAATGGAGACCTGAAAGAGGGAAGGGGCGTCCACGTCCGATCTCTCTCTCTCTCTCTCTCCTTCCCCTCTCCTTTATCCCCTCTCCTCTATCCTCCACCCTCTCACACCCTTCTCACTTCTTTTTTTGCTCGACGAGGAAAGAAGAACATTATTCACGGACGCCAAGGAGTCCATCTGCGAGGTAGAAAGTATGGGTGATGGAGAGTGAGAGAGGGAGAATGACGGAGAGTCTTTTTCATGACAAGTTATGTGTATAGGGGAGAGATGGGAGTTAAGACGGGCAGCGCATTCAAACGGTGCGACGTCGAGTTTGGGATCAATTATTCGGAGATCGGTCGCCGAAGTGTTCGGTAGCCTTTACTCGGGTATGTAGATATATAAACGCTCGGGGGAGATTTATGGGAAAATGGTGTGATGACTTCGGCGGGAGATGAAGAGGGTTGCGAATGTATGTTTTTTTACGGATCCCGTTTTTTCGCGCCGTTGTTTTGCGCGTTTCGGAAAGAAAGATTCGTCTTGCTAACGTAAAAATATAAATATCGTATACTGTGTGTCCTTGCTCTACGTAGTTTCGATTATAAGTCGTCCATCAATTGTCGAATTGTATCGCGTCGTTTCGCATATACGTCGCTTGTGACGAGCGAAAGACGAAATTCCAGGATTTCCGATTACAATTAAGTCAATGTCAAACGTTACTTCTTTGTACCTACATAAATGACTTATAGCTTGTGATACAGTTGAGATTTCCAACGCAAAACGATTTATTCTTGCTCGTGCTATTGAGTTCTAGTTAAGCGTAGCTTGTTTCATCTGCATCTCAATATTATCCCTTATTTAATCTTTTATGTTAATCTCCCGAGTAACAGATTTATTTTCCAGATTTTTAAACGGTGATACTGTATAGTCTATAATACCGCTCAACCAATAATGATCATTATGTTTTTTAATGCCGTCGCAGCATAACTCGTAACACAAAGAAACCATATAAAAATTATCTTCATTATCATCCCAGGTGAGGGATTTTATGGGTATTAATTTTATTTTATTGTCTACCTACCATCTTATGAACTGCATTATCATTTCTTCGGAATAAAATTGTAAATATAAGTCGTATAAAGATGCGAACGTAACCCCTATTTTTATGATGATGTAGTTTCTGCTATGCTTCGTTTCTGTATACATTGAAGTTTATATGAACTCATCTCCTGCGTAAAGCGGGAACATACTGTAATTAGGTCGTTTTCAAAATTATAACAAGTTAGGAAAGTGTACAACGTATCACAAATGGGCGTGTTTCGTGCAATGGAGTATTAGAAAGAAATTAAATATCTGTACGTAAGGAAAATAGCGTTTTAAATTTCTTTTATTCATCATAAATAATCCATTTTCTTCCTATTTAAAAATCGTGCATGCACGCGTAAGTAAATTAAGCGTTTGTTTCTGAGATTGTTTATGTTAGCAACAATGAAGTTGTAACCATGCAAGAAATTTTCCAAGTTCAACTCGATTTAAGACATTCTTGTTCGATTTTCTTGATGACGGCTACTCCTACGATAAAAATGTATAGGAAAAGAAATACTATAATTTATTAGTTATACAAGTTTTATTGGAAAAATATTTTGATCTGAGCAATACTTTACGAGATATAAGGGAAAGTTGATTTTTTATCACCAGTAAAGTAGTATCCCTGATTGTCTTACGTGATTCATTTTTGCGATTTTCTTATTATATCTGATTGTAAGTCCTTAATATAAAATTTCATGAAAATCCGTTCCGTAGAAGGAGAGAACGAACATGTGGACGGACGGACGGACAGACCGACGATAATAGGCGCTCGCAATCACTTGTTTTTTTTTTGAATGACCGTATCTAAAGAGTAAGTTATGTAGATAAAATTTGTGCGAACAATTTTCTCGGTTGATATTCGACTAAATCTATTTGTTCATAGTTGCTACCACTACTATCCAATACATACTTTTAATTTCTGGGTTCGTTAAGACGCTTACGCATAACAAACACTGTATGTATGTATATATGTGTATACATATATGACGTGTGACATTATATATATATAATGTCACACATCCGTTACTCCCATTTGGTTTAACAAGCTTCCGCTCTTCGCGACGCGTATTAATAGGATGACAACACACCAAACTAACTACAAGGCACTACTTTTGCCGTTTTGGATAACTACGGCGCGCCGTTATTTTCAGGGCGCACCCGAAAACTAATTTTGTTATTTTAACGAACCGAGCGAAACAGACGACGCTCCCTCCATTTCCTCTGTTTCCTGTCCGCATCACGAAAAAAAAAAACAACAAAAAAAAGCAAAAACTTAAACAACACGTAGCGTAAAGCCAATACTCTTTGTCACTACTCTTCGCCTGGTAGGAAAAGAGAATGAGAGAGAGAGAGAGGTGAAGAGAATGAGGAAAATAGGAAGGGGTGTGGGAGGGAGGAAGTGGTAGGAGATAAGTGAATGGGTCCCCAGGGAGGAAAGAGGAAGAGATTCTCCGCTGTGGAGGGAGGAAAAAAGGGAGAGAGAGAGAATGGTTGGGGGATCTGTGGGAATAGTGGGTAAAAAGAGGTGGTGGGGGGGAATGAAGTTGGGGTGGAGTAGGGTGGGGGTGGGGTGGTGTGGGTATTCCATTTGACGGGACCGGCAGAGAGTCTCCGAGCATTGATTTGACCGCTCCGTCTCCCCCCCCGACCGCCTACTCTTCATCCCCCCCTCCTTCCCTCTCCCCCTCCCCCGCCATCCTCATCTCCTCTCTCACTTCTCCCTTTTCCTCATCCTCCCACATCACCCGCCCACCTGATCCCCTTTCCATGTCCTCCATTCCATCTGCCTTCCTCTCTCTCTCTCTCTCTCATTCCAGTCCGCCCTCTTTCCCGTACATTGTCTCTATCTCTTCGCTTCTCCCTTTGTACTTTTATTTACACGGTTTAGACCCTCTCTCTCTCTCTCTGTATCTCTCTGCTGTCTGTATATTAAAAAAAAAACAATCGCGGCAGCACTTGCGAAGTTGAGGTATTGTTATCCGCGTTGCGTTTCCACGGTTTTTATTTCTCCCGTCGGATTATTTGGCGGATTTTGGATCAAACTTTTCGCAAAATATCCCGCGTCCATTTTGGTATACGTTCCGATAATATGGCATGCGCGTGATTAAAAAAAAAGGGAGTATTTATAATTTATATTTTTTTAAAAAACAGGTTCGTGGGCACCCGTCTGAGAACGTGAATACATCGTTTAAACTTAATCAAAATTTTGAAAATTAATCGAATCCTGCATATCCATATCAGCGGTGTAAATGGAAAAATAAGCGATACAAAAATTTCACATTTTGCGCTGTTAACTTTTATTTGAAAACATCTTGATACAGTGAGTTGTAAAGATGGACTCATTTATTTCTGTCGTTAGGAACTGTGAGCACGGCTCACCTTCCGCGTACCCACGAATAAACATCCTTGACCCAATCGCTTCGATGTATATGTGTCTCTATCAATCTCGCGATTGATCAAATACTATGGAGTCATAGCAAGGATAACTATTCTATTAATGGAAGCCTCGGTTTCTCGTTGAAAGAACAGCTTCTATTCTCAGTAAGAATAAACGGTAACTGTATAAATTACTTCGGGATAGCGTTGGATGTTTTTTATGTCGACATGTTCATTGAATGGTTAAAACGTTGGAATGACGATGATGAATGTATCTAACAATAAATCTTTAATCTTGAGGATTTGGGAATTATCGCTTGATTGAGAAATTTGCGAAGAACCGATAATTATTAGCCTTCGGGGCAATTTGTCGATGGCATCCACTAATCAATTTATTCACTTTTATTTATTGATACCCCTACAGTCGTCATCCAGTGTAAAAAATTTCGTTTCGTTAATGACCACTTTTTTATGGAAAGGCTTTTGAGAGGCTTTAAATGATAGGATATTGGTGTGTAGAAGAAATGAGTCCAAACGAATACTTCTAAAAACAGTACTAGGTATCGAAATCATTGATGATGTGCGTGAGATAGAAATACGTACTTGTGATACTAAGCTTGGGGTTTACCAGAAAGCGAACGGAAAAACGTATAGATGAAAGTAGACGGAAAAGGATAATGGAGATTTTCAATGAAGTGTAGGAAAGGTGCAATGATACACCCTTTGATACGATTTATACTGTAAATGTCAACTTTAAGGTTTCAATTATATATCGAAGTATTTTTAATTCTTACATGCCTATTTATTGAGCAAAAGAAGGCTATATTATTCACGAATATTGAAATACATTCGGATATCCTAAAAAACTGAGGCATGTTCTCAGTTTCATGCGTTTTTTTATTTTTACATTAAAACTATACAATTAAACCGGAGTGTTTATGGGTAACTTTAGAGTGAGAGTGCCCAACCGGTGGCTCGGAGCCGCATGCGGCTCTTATAGAGTTGATATGCGACTCTTTGAAACTTTAACTGTGTTACATATACCCTAATCTTGGATGGGTTCTAAATTTGGGTTTCTCTATCTCTGTTATGATGAGAAACTATTTGAGAGAATGTGTAAAATATATTTTACTGGCAGAAAAATCCGTTCTTTGCCCGAATATTTATGATCAATACCTTGAGAATATTCCTTAGGTATGCACCAATGATCTTTCATGATTTAGAAGTCATAACTTTATCTTCTTAGACCTCCATAACACTGAAAACCTTTTTACAACACTTCCTCATAGACTATGCTGACGATCTTTCTCCTTGGCGAAATAATAGACAAATTGTTTCAGTTGCTTACTCTTGGGCATGCTATATAAAGTTGACTATTGGGAAAAGCAATATGCACGTAAGTAGATCCCGAGAATTTTTAGTGTTTGACCATAGGCCTTATTAATAGTCATTGCAAAAGAAACCTTTATTGGAAATTGAAGACGAATGAATTCAAATGGATAGTCGTAAGGAATTATACGGATACGTGGTATAAAAACGAGTTACTTTGGCAAATAAATGTTAATTTCAGTTTTCCTTTAAAGTGGCGGTATAAATATCAATCATAATTATAATTCTGGTATAATTTGTCTTTTAATATTCGAAACTCAAGATAGTATAGCATTTCACGCCTATTTTGTGTATTTAAATCATTACTTAGGGTACCCTCCTTTATGTATTTTGGATTACCCTATTGTCTTCAATCGGAAACAATTGAGTTATCATGAGATCGAAATTTCTGCTATTAAAAATATTTGAAATTTTGTGGATAAAAGTTTAATTTTGGAAAAATTCGGTCCGTATTTGAAATTTTACCATATTAAAATGCACCTTCATATTTTCCTGGGTGCGATGATTTAAATAATTATAAATTCAAACGAAAATTATGCTACACAATTTCCCGTGTTATTTAAATGTAGAGAAATTAAAAAGGAAAATAATTTTTTAAATTCAAATCAGTTTAAAACCACGCCGCTATTCTTTTTGTTACGGTTAAAACCAAACCTTGGTCTAGTTCCTACGTTTCTACTTTAGAAAATATATAATAGATCAGCTAATTACATGTTATTGTATATTATGCCCATTGCAATATTGTCTCTCCTGCTCAGGGCCAGGTTAACCACTCCTGCTTTAGAGCTTTCATAGCACCGCGCCATGGGTATTAAATAGTGAAAGCTGCTGACATCTGTCAAGCTTCGAAGGAAACAACGCAAGACAAAGAAAATACGGATATCGCATTGTTTATTTTTTGTCGCTTAATGATTGAGTTTGCTGTGATTCTTATTGGTCACGTTAGCAATATGAAATGGTTTCAGAATATACCATTACAATTTCAATGTATTTTTATTAAATTCTGACCAATTTCCACTTGGAAATTCTCTTTCATATAATACAAGATGCATACTAATAATAAACAAAACAACCTCGACGACCGCTTAAGTTCCAGTATTTGCGGCGCTGATAATTTTGTGTTTGTTGATATCTGTTTATTGTGTAAATATTACTCATGACATATTCCAGCTGTGTTTACAATGCGAATACGTATCGCGAAGCTGAGTTCTATAGTCATAGTTTTACTAAATTTGCTGGCATTAATATATATTTGGAAATTACTTTCGATAATTGGTGAGGATAGAAATATAACATTAAGTAAGAATGCATTGAAACATATTCCTCCACCAAATATAGATGTGCAGTATTTAGGCAAAACTGTTACAGTTGTTGTTAGAAGTTTCGAGCTTTTTGAGAATGATGTTGTGTCAACCATAAAATCAATACTTTCTGTATTCCCCAACATTCATATCCTAATTGTCAGTGACACAACTCCATATCCTCCTTTAAATTTAGACCAGTTAAATAAATCAATTTCTCAAAATGTCAAAATCCTTAGCCTTGAATTACAGATTACTGGGTCGGTCGAAGAGAGAAACCCTTTATGGCATATTAAAACTAAATATGTGCTTTTTGTTCCTGATTCTTTGAGAATTCATAATGAGGTAGCTCTTCAGAGTATGATGTTGGAAATGAAAAAATGGCCCCATAATATTGTTGCTTTGCCATTTCCTTCATCAAGAAAACCCCATTGTTTCTTAATTAATATGAACTCAAGGGAATGGACGTTAAATTACGAAAGCAAAGCTAACTTGCTTGAGTGTGATGCTGTTGAGGGTAAGCAACTGCTTTTAGTTGAGGCAGAAACCCTAAGAAGACTTCCAAATCCATTCATGCTTCCATTACCAGATTCTTTGTATTTACAAACCGCTGCCATTGGAATTAAGGTAAGGCAAATAAAATATTAATTAAAAATTAACAAACAATCCATCTAGAGATTTTCGCTACAATAGCTGTATGTCATATTAGTTGTCAACAAATTATATATGTTCTAATGACTTTATACAAGTAAGTAGATATCTTCAAAAATAATTAATATAAGTTTTAAACACACTATAAAGGTAAAATTCTAACGAGTAATTTAAACTTTTAAAGTTAAACCTATCAAAGAAGATATGCTCTACAGAAGTCTTGATTTACAGGTGCATTTGCTTCCTCATCCTATGCCGTCCATCGTTGAAGGTCATTTATTATTTCAAGACAGTCACATGCAATGGAAAGCCAATGAGTTGCAGCAAGCTCGAAGAGCAAATATGTTTCGTGTTTTTGGTTTCAAGAAGGTTGTAACTGTTGGTGGCATTGACAGCAAAGGAGGTAATTTTATATCTCCTGTGAAAAACAAAGCGAATGCTATGGGTGGAAGAAAATCATCTGGACAATTTTCCCCTCTAACGTCAACTTCCCTCGAGTGGTTTGGATGTAGCCGTAGCACTCGACGTTGTTTTCCCACTGTGGTGGATGACACACCGTCGTATCTCTATGAAGGTCGGTGGACACCACCATGTTGTCTCGAAGGATTAAGAGCTACTGCAAGACATGCATTTGCAGCTTTGAGGAAATCAGGCGCCCGTTTCTGGTTAGAAGGTAAATGAAATGATGTTAATTTATTCTAGTAATATCTGTATCTTCTTGCTCTAATTACTCCACATTAGTGTGGCTGAAAATGTTTTAGGCATGCTTTAGCTGTTCTCCTAAATTGTTAATATGTAAAATCAAACTTTGAAATGATATATTAATGTTATTTATAAATTATGTAGTATTATAGTTCACATTACATTATAAACAATTTTCTGCTGTCATGTAATTACTCTTCTAACTCCATTGTGTCAGATGGCATTTACAGTTGCCATAAATTAAATACTTGGTACATGTGTATGCAAACATTTTGAAGTTTTGGTAAATGAAGCTCATTGCAATACAAGGTAAGATTTATTTTTAGACACCTAAAGTATTGTTGTTAAAACCTGGGCACATTTGATAAATATAGACATTTTTCTTGGTAAAAATATGCTTAACAAGTGGTTACAACGTAATTTATAATTTTATAACCATGTGAAAATCATGGATCACAATGGAACTGGTTGAAATAATGAATGAGAGGAGAAGATAGAAAAACAAACAGAGAAGATAAATTGAATTATGTGCATCTTAATGAGCTAAGGCAGTGGCATAGCAAACTCTTATGGAGGCCCGTGCAAAATTCAATTTTGGGGCACCTATCATTAATCTTTCATAAGTTTGATATAAGATGTCTGGGGCATTGGGGGGTCCCTATGGCTGGGGACTCCAAAGCATTGGACAGGTTTGCTACATGTACGCTATGCCTCTGAGGTAAACGTAGAGAAAACTGGATTAAGAAAAAGTTTTTTTAAATACAACAGATAAAAAAGATAGAGCTGTAGGATTAAAGGATAAAAAGCCTAATTATAACGAGAAAATAAATTATAAAGTTAAAAGGGAAGATAGCTGCAGAAATTAATGAAGTAGTACAGGAAGAATACTTTAAATGGCTTTACAGTAGGTAAACAAGTTAAGCACAGATCTGGAAGAATATAGCTTAGGACCAAGTACAATGGAAATTGAAGTAGGAAAAACAATTCAAGAGCTGAAAAAAAGTAAGGCTGCTGGCAGTGATGGAATGCCACCATCAGGAGAATGAAAGGTATAAAAGTGGTGGCAAAATTAATTTACAAGATTTACAACTCAGGAGAGTGGCCATAAGATTTGTCAGAAATAACATTAATCTCTCTAAAGAAACCGGAGGAAATACAATGTAAAAAATTCTTATTAAATTTTAATACCAGAAGTAGTGAGAATCGTATCAGAAAGGGAGTTGATAATGCTGCACATCGCATTGACTAGCAAATTGCCTTTAATAGAGTAAAATAAGTAGTGCTGTTGATGTTATTAAAGGATATATGTTTAGACTAGTAAGACAAATGAAGTTGTAAAAGTCATATTAAAGAAAGATGATACCAGCAGAGTAAAAATAGTGAATGGAGTGTGACATGGTTGTTGCTTACCCGTACTCTTGTTATTCTTATTCAGTAGATGTGGAGAGAGCTTGGTTCCAGAAAACTGAAGATTGGAGGAAGGACTATACAAACAGTAAAATACGATGATGGCCAAATATTTATGGAAAGAAAGGAAAAGAAACTCCAGGAAATGATAAATCGAGTGATAATAACAGATGGAAAATGTAGAACAGAAACAACTACAAAAAAATCCAAGGTCATGAGAACATTGGAAAAAGAAGATAACTAAAATATGGATTGGTTGAAAGCTCTTAGAACAGATTTCATTGGAAGGGTCCAAGAGATGAAAAAGGCACACGAAATGAGGACTAGAATAAATAATTTAAAAACCACTTAGAGAGGGAGGAAACTTCTGGTAATGAGTAAAATAAAAGAAAATTATGGAAGAATGTAAAAACCCTATATTTGGACTGTTATCTTGTATATAACAGAAACATGGACATTCAGGAAAAATTATATAAAATACATGGAGAGCTTCAAAATAATGACGTTGAGGAAAATGCTGAAGATACCGTAATTTTCCGATTATAATACGCAACCCATATAATACGCACCCATGTTTTTTCAAGGGTGAAATGTGAAAATTGTCTTATCACTATGTATAATACGCACCTATTTTTTTGTAAAAGATCAATGTAATTTTACTTGACTATGTGTACTATCGGGACAGTTCTCGCCTTGCCGCAAAATGAGATACATGTGAGAGAGTTTACAAGAATATCACGTTACGTTCTGACTCTCCCATTATAGATTGCTATGCTGTATAAAAAAACATTTTGTCTCAATGTTGCCTTTTGTATTAATTTCATTGGTTGGAATAGGAGTTCGTGCTTTGCTGCTGCCAAACTAGATATTTGTGAGAAAGTTTACGAAAATATTGCGTTACATTCTAACTCCCATTAAAGATCGATACAACGTATAAAAACCTCAGTCTCAATGTTGCCTTTTGTATTAATCTGGTCGGTTGGAATAGGAGTTCGCACTTTGCTGCCAAACTAGATATGTGTGAGAGAGTTTACGAAAATATCACGTTACGTTCTGACTCCCATTAAAGATCGATACAATGTATAAAAACCTCAGTCTCAATGTTGCCTTTTGTATTAATCTGGTCTGTTGGAATACGAGTTCACACTTTGCTGCCAAACTAGATATGTGTGAGAGAGTTTACGAAAATATCACATTATGTTCTGACTCCCATTAAAGATTGATATAAGGTATAAAAACTTCAGTCTCAATGTTGCCGTTTGTATTAACCTGGTCAGTTGGAATACGAGTTCACACTTTGCTGCCCAGCGACATCGTTCATACAAGCCGATCGAGGTGTGTAAAATGTTCTTGGCGATGCAATTTACGTAGACGATGAGAGAGAACACAGGATCGCCGAGGAACTGTTTGAGGACAGTGAGGGGAGTGGTAATGAATTCCTATGCTTTAGTAATTCTGACAGCTAAAGTAAATAAATAAATATTCTTATTTTTGTTTTGAAAAACAATATTTGAAGGAATGTTATCGAAATGCATTGAAATGTACGATTTATTGGTAAAAACATGTTCGAAAATATAAATTATTTCCGTACTGAAAAAAGTTGTATGCATTTATAACAATATATAATATGCACCCTAACTTTTTGTCAACTATTTCGAGAAAAAAATGTGTATTATAATCGGAAAATTACAGTAAAATAGACAGATTGGATAAAAAATCATGGTTTTAAAAATAGGAAAGAAGCCTATGATCGTAGAGATAGTAAAAATGAGGAAGGTAAACTGGTTTGGACATTGCCTGAGGTGAGATGGCGTGATTGCAGATGTTGGAAGGAAAAAGTTAAAGAGAAAGGAAAAGGTTTCAGATCCTAAATCACTTGAAGATTAAAGAGAGCTATCAAGAAATAAATTAGGTTATGGGAAACAGGAGTATATAGAGAACCAAGTTAAATCTGTTATAATAATTGTCCTCCTTACGGACAGACTGCCTATGATGATCATGAATGTTTTTGGAAAGCTAAATCAATTGAGGTTTTTCAACATAAAAACTAACAAGCTGTTGAATTGATCATATTTTTGTTACAGGGGGGAGTTTATTGGGTGCAGCCCGTACTGGAGACTTGTTGCCATGGGATCATGATGTTGATGTGGGCATGTATGAGGAAGATATTGCACGGGTACCATGGCTCTCAAAACTTCTTGCTCCCAAGGGTGCCAAAGTACGTTGATAAAACTTTGTTGCAAAAAGTTTTATTGGAAACTGAAATTTTCATTGTTTTAGAATGTTTATTATCTTAATTTTTTCTGAGACATTAATTTCATTCACATGATGCATGTTCCTAATTGCATACTGACAATTGCCTTTTTCCATCAGATAACATTGTTTCCTTTCCCTAGAAAGAATTTTTTTAGAATTATTGCTACATAAAGGCAGTTTTATCATCTGAAAACCAATGAGAGCTTTGAATTGGCACCTTAAATACACCATAAAAATCGTTACAAGTGTACTGTTAAAAATAGGGTGGAGGTGCAGTTGGAGGAGACTCTGTGACCGATGACCGTGGCTTTGTTTGGGAACGAGCCACAGAGGGAGATTTTTTCCGTGTCCATTGGAGTGGAACTAATCGCCTGCATTTGGACATCTTTCCATTTCGTCCCACTGCTAATGGCACCATGACTAAAGACACTTGGTTTCCAACCCATCCCCAGGTATGAGGCAATGAATGATTTTTTAGGTATTAATCAGATAAATGGAAACTCTAAATAATAACAACATAGCCTACCAAATTTAGTTATCTTCATTTGTGTCCAGTGCCTTTATTTGTGTAGATCAGCATTTTTTAAAAACTGCATTTGTTTTTCCTTAATTATAACAGCATGGATAATGTAATGTTATATGTTATGCAGTCTGTCATTGTATGAAATTTGCTCACGTACAGAAAGCACACATTGCACTAACATGTAAAATAAGTGACACCTTGGGCACTTATGCCATAGGTTGCCAATCCGTGATCTATACATTATTTTTATTACTAGCAGAATTTCCCATTGAATTTCAATGGATTTAGTGAATTACTACAGCACAACATACAAACTCTTTAAAATATATAGCAGATACTTTTTAAATTACAGTTAGCTTTTCTTAACAATTAATCATATTTGCTTGTAACAATCCATTTCCGAACCTATTCCATTCAGATGTAACGATAATTTTATTTCCTATCATATTACTTTCACCAAATCCAGCTTCATTTCATGTGTAATTATGCCTCTCTGAAATATTTACTTTTATGTCTTGTAAGCAAGAAACCCGTGAAAAAGCAACGTACAGTTGTCCATGATCGAACACTGACTCCGGTAAATGTACACCAGATACGTGAGCTTATTTAAGTATTCAATAGACGAAAGAAGGTTCAGTTACTTTCACCAATAAACGCTTTCTGACTAATAATCAGTATCTATTTACGTTGCTATCCATAAACATCGATTGTTTCGTTGCTTAAATAAAAGTGCGAAGCAAATAACGCTAAACTTTCGTCTATTTGTAAGCTTCATTGAAGCTAATTGAATCGGAGGTAACAATGACGGCCGCGTTGGCAACGCCTGGAAAGAGTACGAAAAATCCACAAAATTTGGAAACAAATAGCATATTTCTGAAAACTTTGACTGTGTAACATGTAAACTTAGCAGGA
Source organism: Uropetala carovei (assembly GCA_036926305.1). Taxonomy (NCBI): domain Eukaryota; kingdom Metazoa; phylum Arthropoda; class Insecta; order Odonata; family Petaluridae; genus Uropetala; species Uropetala carovei. The sequence goes on from JAXCHB010000339.1 coordinate 234,057, forward strand.
ATAAGATAGTAGAGAGTTTTATTCGTCAAATAAAGTAAAAACAAAAAAAATCGGTCCATATTTACATATTTTTGATGCTTGAAGGGAGAATACCTTGCAAGTCAAGAAATGTATCCATACGTGTTATCTTATGGAAAAATGTTAATCCCCTATATTGGCAGCACTGATTAATCCCGGTTGACCAAACCTTGACCATTCACTAAGTGAGGATGTAAGGAAGAATCGTACCAAATTTTGTTATTGTAGCTTTTATCGTTTAGGAGGAGTTCCATGAACAAACACACGCTTCAAAATATATTATAGATAAGGAATGAAGATGCTTTGAATGCTATTCTGACCAACCATGAAATTTCTAAGATGAAATTAACCCTTAAAAGTTGTGGGGAAATTTGCAAAGCCAGCATTAAAGACAACATGAAATGAAGAAAATGCAGTGGATTCCAAATGAATTGTGCCTAAACAACACCTCCAACTTTCTTTTGTGACATTTTGAGAGAAATTTTAAAAAATGACTAAGTTGCATCTGAAACTTTTTGAAATGAGCCAATTCACATCTCTAATTTTCTTTTATTAAAAGTTTAAAAGAGTATTTTAATGAAAAACATTAACCCTTTAATCCTTGAACTGCGCAATATATACGAAAGTCTGCCTACTGCTGTGCACAGAAAATTTAAGTTCAAAATTCTTCTCCCAAATGCTTAATAGTAACATGTAAATAGGGAAAATATATGTATTTTCTGAAAATTGGCATATAAATCAAACTATCCTTGGACCAGTATTTCGGAATTGAGGCTTTTTTTTTGCATGGGGCATCAACAATAGATGACTGATGAAAACATAAAATTTTTGAACCGTTACATATACCCAGCCCTGCATGCGGGAATGGGGCGAAAGTGACTCCGTATCGATGTACTGTGCTATGTATTTATTTATTTCGGTAACTATGTAGTTCACCAAATTCATATTGAAGAATGCTTCAAAATAGTCTTGTACGTTGTCATATTTAGGAATCACAAAATCACCAGTAATATCAGAATTACTGCCATTGAACTGTAGTTCACTCTGTGAGAAGTCTCTTCCGTCTGTCCATGAAAATAGGGCATTTGAATCTTCCACTGTTACTTCCTCTATTTCTTCTTCTTCCTCTTCATAGTCATCCTCAATAGTGCGTTCCCCCTCAGAAGCCAAAAAGAAAATATTCTCCTTGTCACTAAGCTTGTCAAGAACTCTTGCTATAGCAGGAGGGAAAAGTGCGCGTCTTCTCTGATGGCTGCTCTGTGACGTTGACCCAGTATCTACTTCAGGTATAGCTGGACCACAAATTTAAAAACATGGGGGAGAAAAGGTTATGCAGGCTCCACGAGGTACCTAGGGACCTCTATAGCAGGGGTTCTTAACCTTTTTTGTGCCATGGACCCCTTTGAGAGTCTGGTGAAAGCTACGGACCCCTTCTCAGGAAAATGTACATAAACGCATAAATAAAAAATTTTACATATAAATAATAGATTGTATTACAAAGGAAAATTGTTGCGCTCACATACAGTCATATTCAAAATATAAAAGCAATCTTTACAAAGAATATATACCTTTTTTCATGCAAAAAATCAATCATAATTCCCTGAATAAAATGAAATATATATAAATTATGTAAATTAAAAATTAAAATTTAATTCTGTTTAAAAGGACATTTCAGTGAGAAGGCAGTTGCTGTTTAGCTTGAATAAGAAGATGAAATTGTGGAGGAGTCTTTCACAAGGCAACACGCATGTCATGTTTGACATCTAATCGATTTCGATTTTTTGTTTTGATGGTGACAAGAGTTGAAAATCCTGATTCGCAAAGATATGTGGTTTCAAATGGAATAAGAGCCCCCATAGCTCTCTTTACCAGACGAGGGTAGGCTTGTGTCAAGGAATACCAAAATTCTCAAAGACTCTTCAAGTTAAACTCAAGTCGTATCAAGTTCTTTGTCCTAAGGTCAATGAGGTCATCCTTGGCAAGGTCTGCATCATTAATACGATTTATATCAGCAAGGAAAGGATTGCGAATCCACGGTTCAACTTTAATGTCATCTGAGCAGAAGTAACCTTTGAAAGAGTTCTGCAGTGTTTCCAGGTGTCTGTACATTTCTGCCTGCAAAGAAATTGACAGTTTTTTTTCTCTCAACTCCATCCTGAAAAAGCACTTCCTCCAGCATTGGAAAGTTTGCATAGTTGTCGGCCTCCAACCTTCTCTTCCACAGCAGCAGCTTGGCCAAAAGAGCTTGTAGTTTTTCAGTAGCATCCATAATGGTGACTGCAGGACCTTGAATTGAAAGATTTACCTCATGCATATGGCTAAAAATATCTGCCAGGTAAGCCAAGCCATGGATAAACTCCTCCCTGTCAAACTGTTCCAAGAGTGGGCTTTCCTTTTCTTTCAAAAAAAGTGAAACTTCTGCCCTAAGTTCTAACAAGCGCTTCAAGTCATGTCCCCTGGAAAGCCATCAAACTTCTGTGTGGTAGAGAAGGACTTCATATTCTTCTCCCATTTCTTGACAAAACTTTTTAAAAAGGCTATGATTCAGATACCTGGCTCTGACGAAGTTGACGACTTTTACGGTAGTTGACAAAACTTCTTTCGTGATTGTTGGCAGTCTTTGATGCCAGTGCATGCCTATGTAGAAAACAATGAGTGACAGCAATGTGAGGAGCTTCTTTTTTTACTAAAGCAGCAAAACCAGATGTGTTACAAGCATCGCAGGTGCTCTATCTGTGCAAAGAGTATCAAGCTTTTCCTTCCAGTCAAAGTTTTGCTTGGCAAAGAAAATTTTCATCATTTCTAAGATGTTGATGGCCTTTATAGTTTCCAAAAAGGGACTCACAAAATAGGAATTCTTCTTTGATGGCATCAGGAGCTGGGATGGAGGAGCTGGCTGCATAAAGTATTCGAAAATTAAATTAGTCCTAACTAATCCTTAACAATGTTGCATTTTCTGGTGCAACACTGTTTATAACTGACTTTGAGTGCATGTATTTGATTGCAATGGTATTGCGCAGGGTTATTAGAAGTTTAATGCATACGAGAAAAGTCACAATCTGTGAAGGCAAAGACAATTACCTATATTCAATAGGTACTTAACGCATTCTATATTTTGTGTAAAATCTTTAACAAAAATAACAAATGTCCAAAAATAGGACATTTGGTCACCTTAGCATTACTTCGCAAACGACAGTTACAAACTTATGGTACAAAAGAATCAACGGTAAAGATAAACGGTAAGAAATTAGGTAAAGATAGCAACATTTGAAGATACCTTATATAAAAATATAGGAAAGTCGAAACCTTAATATGCTCATAAAACATGAAAGAATCCACATAGAGATTAACAAATATATAATATTTCTAAGCAGTAAAACACTACATCCGCATGCAGAAATTTTCATTTGTTTTAAATTGCAGTCACTCCTCCAAAGAGGGAGGTGCTTCAATCATACATTTCAATCGATTTCCCGCCCAATAATAGGATCGATTTCAGAACCGATGAATTGGCCAATAAATTGGTATGTGTCATATGGACTTAATGCATACATTCAATATTGCATGAAAAGCTAAATATCAGTAAAAGGTTAGTGAAAATAAAGTTATAATTTTTTTCCGTCAAGTTCACGGACCCCCTGAAATCCATCCACGGACCTCTAAGGGGTCCGTGGACCACAGGTTAAGAACCCCTGCTGTGTAGGAAGTTTGAAGTAACTATCTCATTTCAAACAAGGGCGGGAAAGAAGCAATCATATATATACGATGGGAGCAGTCTACTACACAGATCGTATATATACAATGGGAGCAGTTTAAGGGATAACAGACTAGAAAATATTTTTACCAAAATTTAAATTTACATTATGCATTTAAAATAATGATGAAAGCAGTGATTACTTCTTCAGTTAAAATATTATGGTATTTTCAACGCAATACAGTAAAAACCAAGAGAAAACATAATCTGGGAAAGGTGCTGACAAATTACACGAGAGACAACTTGTGAAGCAGTGCCCATACATGATATGGGCATACAGGCAAAGGTTTAAAGCTTTCTGAATCTGTCCAACACTGGTCTCTACTTTTTTCATCTAAACTGTTTCATGATTTCATTTATTCTTCTATTGACTCAAACTAGTGATCAAGACAGTATCTGCAGTACCCAAATGGTTGGCAAGCTGACCAACTAAATTTTTAAATAAAGCGTTTCAAAGAGCAACCATTGAATTCTTTGCTTTTCTCCTATTAAATTCTTCATGTTAAACAACATAAATAATTTTCCCTGTATATTACATAATAATGGTCTGATTTAATTTGCCTACCTAATTTTATGAAAGTAGGACGATTAAAAAATTATGTAGAATTAGAGGACTTTATCAAAACAATATCAAATTGCCATCACCTCTCTGCGTTGGTTCTTTATACATTTCTTCCCAGTTATACCAGCTTATACCACAGATGTTGCTTACTCCCCCCACAAATTGATGCAAGAATTATATTGCTGTATTTTTTGTTTGTAATCATCAGTAAAAATAAAATTTCAATATGAAACAAAAATTTACATGTCCGTACTGCATTGGGTCACTTGAACCATGGCTTCCATTATGCCACAGGGGTTCTTATAATGTAGGTTGCCACACTTCTCCCAAAATCCATGGTATGACCGGGGAGCAGTGTATTTTGAGAACTCATCAACGTAATTGTATTAACTCATCAACCTAATTGTATTAACTCATCACTACAATGTATTTGAACAGGACAGGGAGTTTCCTGAGCATTTTCTCCGCCCGCTGTCAACTGTGGACTTCATTGGTCGACGTGTACCTGCTCCCAACAACATTCGCGATTTTCTTGAGCTTAAGTTTGGCAAGGGTGCTATTGAGAGGCCAGAATATCCAAATCCTAAAGCATTAAAATGGAAACCTCCACAAGGCATAATTCCAACAGAAGAGGGAAATGTTCAGTGACTTCTTCATCATGGTGCTTATTGGCATAGATTTTAATGATGAAAGTGCCAACATGTAGTATTTTTTATTGTAACCCATTTGTATTTTTGGCCTTTATAGGAAACAAGAAGACCTTAGTCAATAATCGTTATCAAGCAGGGAATTACTTTTCCTGTCATTCTTTTGCTCTTACTAGCTTCTATTTATTGTTGTGCAATATTTGCAATTCCTATCTACTTTTTATGATAGCTGACAATTACAAAAAAAATCTGCACCATAGAGTCATGCTCAAGGGTGAATAATGTTTCCCCATATCTCTAAAAATTAACTTTTCATTTTGAAATTTAATATATTTTAATAATAACTTTTGAATTAATGAATCATAGTGCCAATCTTATAGATACTATATTTAGAGCCATAACAGTATTTGTTGTTGATGAGTCGTTAGTTGTTCTTAGTCAGAACTATTAAATGATTTTATTGTTATAATGAACCTTTGATATATAGTTTTTCTATATGTCACCGGTATTTTGTGATTAACCTACAAGACTTAGTCATTTTGTTAACATTATAATTAGGGATATCTAAATTCCTGATAGGGTAAATTAAAAACTCATGCTTCAGAAATCTGTCAAAAATTACATAATCATTCATAATTTTTTTAAATGTCTTAAGGAATCTCATTTACCAATGATATCTTACGTTATCACTGTAAATTTTTTTTTTTAGATATTTGGAGTGATAAATTAAATTAAGTTCTCAGTCAGTTATGCATAAAATGTTTAAATGTTTGTTGTTACTTGAGATATTGGTCACAGCATCATTACAAAATAAAATTAACGGACAATATGAATTGCCTGACTTAATATATTGCTGATAAATTCCACATATGTTTTTGGAATTGATTCAGCATGGTATTTTTGCTGTTTTTTTAATTTTTTAGTCATACAAGTTAAGGAAGTTATATAGCTGTATAATTTAATGTTATTTTGACATTGAATATAACCATCATGACATACAGTTAATATTTCAGTTTGAAATGAGTTTTTCGTTAGATTGTAAATTTGAAATATCTTTAGATAATGCCAACTTATGAGTATTGTTGTAAAGAAATATTTAGTACTTTGTGCGAAATTATATATCACTTGCATGTTTTAGATTACAGTTCAAACTGAGTGAGTTTAATACCCCTTAAAACTCGTAAATATTTAAAACTATGTTTATCTCTTTCATATTGCAATTACATCTCCATTACTCATAGTTACTTGAAAAATTTGTCTTTTTTAGTATTTTTACTTCTATAATATTACGAAGAGAGTCAATGTGTTTATTTTAGAAATTCTGCTTGAAGATATGATTCCATTCCACTTATATATATCATCATAATTCCTTGCCATGTATGTGTATTGCTCTTTACGATATACATAAATAAGGAGTATGTAATTACATGCTTTGTTTTAAAACATTTTGCATTAGTAATTGTAATGTTACTAGGAGATTATGGAAGAATCTTATTACAAGTAGTTGTGTACACTTAAACTACGGGTAATGTTAATGAGTGTGCATTGAATCCTGTTAACTTCATCATGGTGTTTTATTGTAAGAATAGCGTCCCAGCATTTTGAAGCAGTGCTTTTATTTTTGCTTGCCCTTTTGATAAACCTATAATATTTTATGAATTTGTGAATGTTTTGTATCTGTTTGTCTAGAAATGTTAAATCTGTAAGAGTTTATATAAAAATATTGTGATGAGATTAAATGTGCCATAGATTGATTGCATTTTAAACTTGTTAGTTTAGGTTTAGTAACATTGAGTCAGCAATGTATTTTATTTGCATTGTATGCATTCTCTAATTGCCCAGCATTTGATAATGAATTTGTGATACCTTAGTAAATTAAATTATCCTGTGAATACTCTGTTTAGAAATGATCCATCTTTGGTTGTATTCAGAATTATGGAAAATGGCTTAGTTGATATTAAATATTCAGCTGAATTATAGGAAAATTAGCATATTTCCCTATAAGGTAATTTCATGCTAACATTGAGACATTTTATGTATACACTTTTATATAAGCATTTAATGTTTTGATTTTAGTCAGCATTTTATTAATCCATGTGGAAAATGTCTTTGTTAAACATGACTTTGGTCATTTGAGGACGGCTGCTAAGTAATGTGTGGAACTGCTTCGTTTAATGTGTGGTTTCTCAATTTTTTACAGAGTACTTGTTAATGACTGTTGCATTCTCAAATTTTGCTCTTAGGTTATTGTTTTTAAATGAGTGTAAGATGTATTAATAGAAACTATTGATGTTTCCTATACAGTGTGCCAAAATATGTGTGTATCACATTATTGTTCTATTTTAAAATGTAAATATGAGGTTGTTTTCAATCAAGAATACATAGTTTACGCAATTCACATACATTTTTTTATTTAAGTCATAGTCTAGATCTTGTATTTAATAAAATTATTTCATTTTTAACATAACTACTTATTAAAACACCTTTCACATGTAAAAAATTATTTCATTCCTAATTTTTGTGAATATATCAGACTCCTTATTGAAATGTGAATCTTTGATAAAATTTGGATCTTTCATCTACTTTTATTCTAAATCATGTGCTACCCAATTAATAAATCTAAAGTGGACTCCGTGTAATTTGTATGTGAATTTAGTGTAGTATATCTTAAACTACCGAGTGAAGTTATAATCGATTATCTTCTTGTAACCTAGCTTTGTAATTTTAGGATATCTAATATTTTATTTGAATATCTATCACGGATAAGATGACCAGATTCCAGTATGAATGTTAGAGCTACTCAAATGTGAAAGAAAAAGAGGTCACAACAAGCTATTTATATCTAAAAACAGTGACTTCTCAATTTTCATCTGTATTATCTTTTATCACTTACCACCTATTATGAGTTATTTATTCCCTTTCAGTTAATTGCGGTTTCAAAGAACCAGGAAGGCAGGCTTGACTCTACCTATGGACTAAAAAGGCTATAGCCTTAGGCCCAGAAAAAATTTTTGGCCCTAAATTTTTTAGTATGTACATTTAATGTGTTTATATATTATTTTTGGCCCTTCCCTGCTATTAGCCTTAGGTTCATTATAACCTTCAGCTAGCCCTGCAGGAAGGACTAGTTAGGCATTGTCTACCCAGAATTTCTTGGTTTTCATAATAAGACAAAATACCAACTTCCATTCTGCAGAAGTAGGACATTAGCCTTGATAATGTCACTGAAATAGACATCTGATTTTGTCTCTCAAATTCCACACTTCTAGTCTTTCATCTATCCCTTTGCACCTTTGTAGCATTTTAGAGGCTGAAAAACTTAAAGAGAACCTATGGATACTTTTAATTTAATGGTTGCAATAGCAATATGTGGAGAAATTGGGTCAATTGGTAACTGTGGATAAATCACATTGTGCTGAATATTATTTCCATAAATTTTGTCAAATAACATTGTTTATGCAGTATTTTTCTGTTCGACTATTTGTCTACCCATTTATTTTAACCATGTTTATGGTAACTAATTTTATTTAGTGCATCTTAAAATATTTTATGTACTGAAATGGCAGTTAATGCACAAACTGTAAACTGTTTTATATACTTTAATCAAAAAGCACGTTCAGTGCCATTTGAAGCGGTACATACTCCCATTAAATATTTTTTTGGAGTTTGCAGTTGAATATCTTATTCAACTTCATGAAATTTAGAATATAAATTTATATAAATAATTATTACATATAGTAATAAATTAAACGTTTAAAATATCCATTAGGTAACAGCATAGAATTTACAAGTTGGTGATAAAATAAATAACTTTAGATTTTTACTAGCCTACTGTCTTAATATTATGGAAAGAAACTTGTCTTATTTAGGACGTGAAATACAAATCATTTATATACATTTGTTTAACAGAGAAAAATTACAGAACATATAATGCTAATTTTCACGAATTTATAAATAGTTTACTTTTGTCTTCACAAATATTGTAAATGCTTCTAGATATTTCAAGGGTTCTATGTCCCACATCAGTTGAACAGATTTTCATTTAGTGGCATCACAGAAGAAAGTTGAACAGCTACAGGACTGAAGGGATATTTAACTGATTCATTCATTTCTATGAAGAGAAGATTCTATTATGTGTTAATATCTGCTCTTTATGTAAAAGAGAAAGAACATCAATTAAGTAATACATTTTCACAGATGTGAAAAATGACTTACATGTACCATCTTCAAGATGTGGTACTCTCATCATCTTGAGGAGCCTGGAGGGCTGATGGCTCTCTTACAAGAGAAAGAAGTTTCTCCAGTTTTGCCATTTCAAGTTGCATAGGTTCATAAATTACTCCTTTCTTTGGAGGCTTTGATTTCTTTCGAAGGTTTGGAGATAGTTTCAAACTGGTCACAATACCTCTGCATAAGAATATATAAACCTGCATAAGACATTTCTTCCTTAAAAATTTTCTTTTCAAAGACATAGCAAAATGTTTAGTCTTGTCATTTGTGCTATATGATATGGGGGAGTTATTCTTGTTTAAAGCAGCATGTACAGTTAATTTTAAAAAATAGATCATTACTGTAGCATATAGGTTTCTCGAGGAGGGGCCCACTCAACAATTTGACCAGTAAAAAAAAAAAAAAACAAAGTGTGTAATGACTTTCATTAAATACTCTAATCAGTGAAGTAAATAAGTCATGTCGTTGGGTCAACCCCATTAAAATCTGCAGCCTCTAGCCCTCCTTTGTATTTACTCACCTGAGTAAATTTAAGTTTATTTGAAATATACAGGCGACTCCCGAGATTCGACAGGGATGCGTTCCTGAAAACGTGGCCAAATCTCGAATTGTTGAATGTCGAACGCCGTTTTTCCGTAGACTTGCATGTTATAAACGGGGGATACGTTCTCGCATCTTGACTCGCGCGAGCCGGACTGTGCCGTCTGCAACATCCCTGCATACATCTATCTATACATGCAACTATATATTGCAGCAAAATTAATATAAAAGTTATTAAAAAGCACAAAATAACTTGCAGCCTCGCCAGTTAATTTAAGGTTATGCAAACCTGCCCTTCTCTTAAATCTGTCAAACCAGCCATAAAATTACGTGAATTTATCACGTTCTAGAATTTTCTCCTCCTGTTGAAGGACACTTTTATTTGATTCACTTTCATTATCTCTATTACATTTCCTTTTAGATATCATGTCAAGTGATAAATTTATAAATAAATCAATAAAATAAATAAATTTAAATAAAAGATTAACAGAAAAGAGTGAAATCAGCACAAATTCAAACAATTAGAACAGAAATAACTGTCTACACTGAAACTAAACCTCGCACGGTTGGTTGGGACGAAAATTACTTTGCATAAACTGATTCCCAATTCGATCGGCTTGGTTGAAATCTCAAATTTGTCGAATCTCGAACTGTCGAATCTCTGGAGTCGTCTGTACTGATAAATAGAGATATTTCAACAATTGGAAGCAGAAAGAAACAAAAAAATCTGGAATATATAAAGTAAGGGAATATTTCTATAAGCTGTAGGAAATATGGAGGTCTCATATAATTAAAGATTAAAATTAATAAATATCTATTAGATAATATTTCCATACCTGTCATCTCCTACTATAATTATTGGATGCTTAGGATTAAATGCTAATGTTGTTAACCGACTGCGTCGTCTGGGAACCAGAGCTTGAGTACAAATAGAATGATATTTGTTGATGGATAAGTCAAAAACATGAGCTCGCCCATCCCATGATACAGCAGCAAATGATGTACTTGAATAAGGAGCCCAAGCTGCATCTCCGATAGGAAATCCAACATCAAACACAAAAAGAGGCTCGCTGTCAAAAATATGAGAAAGAACTTTAATTTCAAACTCAGAAAAAATGATATGCCGTGTAACTAAATGTTTGGAAGGATATAATTTAATCATTATCAATGGCACTGCTTGAAGTAAATCTGAAACCATTTGAGACTCAGTATACGTTATATCTATTTGCACAGGTAAATTATAATTGAAAAATCATTTATACTTAAAAAGGTAGCATTTAACAATTAGCTTATACTAGTTAAACTTTTTGTGTTTTTTCATTATCTGATTGATTTGTAACCTTCTATTGTCCTCCCAAATCTTGATCCTCCAGTCCCCTCCACAGGAAAGAAATATGGTTGGATTATACAAATTATAGTCAATGTGGTGCACTGGCATATGATGACCATCCCAACTGGAAAGGTACAGAGATGCATAAGCTGTGCTGCATTTATATATTCTTCCTTCCTCTGTGCCCACCAAAAATATGGTTTGTTCTGTTGGATGGAAAGCAACTGCTGTTCCACAGGCTAAAATTTGAATGTTCAAGCTTAAAATTAAAATCAAAAAATACTTTGAATGGCAGTTCAAAAGACAATACAAGCGACTCCTGAGATTCGACCATTCAAGATTCGACCAACTCGAGAATTCGACCAGTTGAATTGACCCAGTCGATCGATCGGTTGAATTAAAAACTAGTTTACGCGAAGTAATTTTCAGCCCGCATGACCACAAGAGGTTTAGTTTCAGTCTAGACATTGTTATTTCTGTTCTGATTGTTTGAATTTGTGCTGATTCGACATTCGACGGTTTGAGATTTGACCACGTTTTCAGGAACGCATCCCTGTTGAATCTCAGGAGTTGTCTGTACTACATAAAATGTCTTTATTATCATTAAAACCTATTTCGCATAATTATATTTTACTTATTGATACAAAAAATTAAAATAGCATAACCGAATGCTTTAAATAAGCATTTTCAGTAATCATTTGGAAAATGATGGAACCAACTATTTACTGCAAGAAAATTTCAAAAATTTCTAAAAAAAGTAACAACACATATCTCACCTGTGAGAGATATTGTAACACCGTCTGGCCCTGGTATAGGATCAGCTGGAAGAGTCAAATTTATAACAAGTGTGCGAGAGAGTTCATTATTTGACACAACCCAACAAAATACACTGCTGTCAGATGATACAGAGTAAAATGTGATTTCACCATCAGGCATATCTGATCCCCATCGCACCTAATTTTAAAATCCATGGAAAATGTGAAATCAGTTTTTTAGCTAGGAAGGCTGAATATGCGATGATTTTTTATTTTCACATTATTCCACTTCTTTAAATAGTGATAATAGCATTTATTTATTAGTAGTGTTGCGGTTGTTATGAAAACATTATGAGAAGCCTACTGCTTAAATTAGTTTTTTTAAATGGAAACTTAAATAGATTGATTAAAACATCTAGAAAAATTTTTAAGGTAGAATTTTATTTTGCTTCTCATAATATATGAATTATTACTTGTATTGTATATTAATTTTTTAAATAATAAATAAAAATAGAATTCCAGTAAAAATGACTAGTGCCTAGCTATTTTCACCAGATTTTTGATAAACCATGTATTTAATTCATATATGAAAGTATATTTTATCTACTCACTTGCCATACTGCACTAGCGTGTTTATTTGTAACAGAATCACTGCGATAGAGAGGTTTATCTAGCATATGGGGAGGAGTAAACTGGATTGAATAAACTGCAACATTGCCATCAGCAAGACCAACTGCTATGAGATAAGGTTGACCATGTGGGTGAAAATCTATGCTACAGACTCCACTCCAAAGTGAAGCCACATACTCTGGATGAGATGTATTCTTTAGGCTGAATAAACAAACACAGCCTTCATTTGATGGTTTTGTGAAGTCAACTGTAAATGGAAGTTTGAAATAAATTAACTCAAGAGAAAAAGCATACATGTTCATATACTCTCAAAACAATAGATAAAATCCATTTATAAAAAATGATCATTTTGCAAAAGCATCCAAATACTGTGAGTATTTTAAGTAGGTATCACTAGGTTAAGTTGGCACAAACAGTATTACAAAATGACAGCATAAATGAAGACATACTTAAACAAAATTTCAATGCCTTTTTGTTATGTAGCTAAAATAAAACATGGTAACCAACTAAGTCAAAATATGTAAATCTGTTCAAAGAGGCATTGGGATATATCTTTTGTAGGGCCGGCTTGATGGTGGTACCAACAGTGTCACTGCACCAGGCTTCGTGCTTACAGAAGCCCCATGCTCTCTAAAAATATTTGTTGTGCTTATTAAGTATAACCACTTTTTAAAATCAGAAAAAATATCGAGCACTGTCGTAATCAGAGAGGTTGCTTTGTTTATAAATATTCACTTTAGGAGTAAGAAAGATGTTTTAGCATTATTTTCTGTCCTCGATACCCAAAATAAATATTTAATTGTGTAAATATCATATGTTGAAATAAAAAAGCATACTAGGAAGACTTGAGAAATATCGCTGACTAAGGTCAGAGCCTGTGAAATACCGTATATTCCGGTGTATAATTCGACCCGGTGTATAAGTCGACCCCTGCTTTTTTGATGAAAATACACGATTAGGCATATGTTCGCCATATAAGTTGACCTCCACTTTTTCACTTAAAAATACTCTCATGAAACCATTTTCAAACAAAATCAAAGTCATGTATAATCCAAGTTTTAACAAAACAGAAATAATTTAAAAAATATATATAAATATTGTTTAGAGCCCGTGCTATTCTTCTTGAGTATTCCATGTGAGAGATGTTTTAATTTCAACCAATAAGAAACTGTTATTCTTGGAGAGCTTGACCCACTAAATAAAGTTTCCAATAATTCAATTGAAGTCAGCTGCTAATGATACTATCGAAATGAACTATACCTAGTGATCGCAATCGATCTCTACAGTGGTGAAATTCAATAAAATATAGCAAATGTGTACCCCGTGCACCTTTTTTCCCAAAATGTTGGTAAAAAAAGAGCCAGCACGTCATACATGACCAAGTTTTAAAAATTGTGAGTTTTGATAGTAAATTTACTGCAACATGCTTGCATCAATGTTTATACATACTCGCAAAAGATGAAGAATTCTAAGAAGTTTTATAATATTAAATCTGTACCTTTAAACTGAGTTTTAAGTTTATTATTTTTACTCAAAAAAAGCAGTTCTGTCATTAAAAATTTAATATCAGTTTTTACCTATACTTTTTGCCAAAATAAGTTGGCATCTGGTATTTGTATTCACCGTATTCATTGTGAGCTACTGACGCTCCTTTAACCCGGAAGAGAACCATAGTTCCCTCTAATTTTTTTCATCCATGGGCAAAATGAATATTGCTATGCGCACCTTCATGACACTAGTGCACAGATATGCACCGGGGTTGACGTGGCCCTGTTCTGATATATTCTAAAATACACAAAATCGTGCACGCTTGAGAAATTTAGTGCACTGTACTAAATTCTGCCACCGTAGATGACTTATTAAAGTACAAATTTATTTTTTTCTCCTTGATCTGGTCCAAAAATAGGGGTGCGCGTGGTACACGAGGACGTGGATTACGTGAATAAATACAGTATTAAAATGAATTATTATAAATCTTCTAAAATAAATGTCATAAAATGTAAACATTGGAACAGCTGATTCAAAATAGCAATCACCTCCACCGAAAGATCAACGGTCTTCATAAATATTGATGTTATTCATTTATAATTTAAGGTTCACATTTTATGTTTGGCATATAAGTCGACTCTAAGTTTTAGAAAAAATTTTTAGGCTTCAAAGGTTGACTTATACGCCAGAATATACGGTAATTAGGGAGAATGAAGATATTAACCCTAGAACGGTAGACTACATAATGTTGCAAGAGACGCTCCCCACTCTTCTCCCTCGAGTGGTACCACCTCCTAATCCCAGCAGTGCTTTCCTCATTTAGTTTGTGACTAATTTCTGTGCTTGCGACATCGCTGCATCTCCAGGGCTCTCCGTACTTTGGCGATTACCAACATCATATACGTAATGTTTACGTATGTCTACCAACAAGTGACTATTGTTTTACGTCAGATTTACGCATATCTACCAACAAGCGACTATTTTAGTAAGTAATATTTATGTATATCTACCATCTTGAGATAATTATTTATACAAAACATTGCCGTATATCAACTATCATATTATAATAATTACTCTACCTATTATTTTGCTCATAATAATCTATTTTCGTCACGATGATTCTCGTCACTTTTTCACTTTCTGACGAAGTCTGTTACGATAAATTGATACATATAAGTATACATGTTTTCAGGAGTTGGATGAGGAAAGATGTATTTATTTATGATTTGTTTTTAGAAACATGGAGTCATACAGTGACCCCGAAATGATCCTAAGGATTATAAGAGAAATGGACTCTGATGAGGAGGGAGAAGACGAATTACTGGAAGTTGATGAAATTGACGACGAACTATTCGCAGATTGTGACAGTGACGAGGATCCAGAATATATTCCTGAAAGTGACGTAGAAGAGGTATTGAATAATACGATCAGGCAATTTGAACGAGAAGAACAAGGAGTCAAGAAAAGGAGTTCTCAAAAAATAGAAATCGAAAAAACCAAGTCAATGAGGGAAGTCACCTGGTAGCAGTTGAAGAATCCACTCTATTAGGAAAAAATGGGTTTTCCTGGAATACCCATTGTCCCCCCTTGACAGGGAAAGTTCCTGGAAGGAACGTAGTTCATATAAAGCCAGGACCAACTGCGAATTCCAGTAACTCGTGCGAACCTATTGAATGTTTCCAACTATTTCTCACTGAAAACATTATGAGTAATATTCTCCGCCATAGTAATGAAGAGATTAGTCATCAGCAAAAACATTATTCACGTTATAAAGACCCTACCTTTCACGATTTGCAATCCGAAGAACTGAATGCCCTTCTTGGTGTTCTCTATTTGGTTGCAAGTCTAAAAAACAATCACCTCACAGCTGAGTTGTTGTTCAACAATTCATTTTGTGGTGACCGTTTTCTTGCTTCCGTGTCTGAAGGGAGATTCAAGTTTTTGATATGTTGCCTGTGTTTCGACGATAAAGAAACAAGAGACCTTCGAAAGCTGACTGACAATCTAGCCCCAAGTTTTGAAAGTGCAACTGCCCATATTATATTACTATAAATTTAAAAATTTATTTTCTCATTGTTGTAACTATACTACCACTACTATAATTTTTTAGCATTCTTTTAAATTTTGCTTAAAGTTCCTGTCTGTAAATTGCTATTAAAAAGATTTTTTATATACAGTTTATTCGATGTTTTATAGATATTTCATTTTATTGTTCCTAAAGTATATATAGTTGATATTATTAAACAATTTTGTAGTACTTTTTGCCTATTTGCTTTCATAATGCTATTTACTTAAGAATAATAAAGAAATTTTACAATCTAAATATGTTTTCAAGACTAAAATACCTTGTACGTAAAATTTACGTATGTCTACCAATAAGATACAAACGACTAAGTCTACCGTTCTAGGATTAAAATTACAGGAAGCAGAGTTACATTGCAGGAAGAAATGGTCAATATTGAGGAAGGTAAATTGATGTTGCTTAGAGAGTATAATCTAATTATTTACACATTTTAATAGAAGAAACTCATCTTTCTTGAGAGGGTATCTTCTGTTTATCAGTAATCTCTGTTACAATTGCAACAATTTTTTGACTAAATTTCTTATCAAGATTTCTTATTTTGCATGCATGAATGATTTAAAGATTCCGCCGGATAGATCACATTGGTAAACCTTTTTAAAAATAAGTACATAACATTCCATACTTCTTATTTTACCTAAAATAATTTTTCCAAAATTAGACATGAATTATATTTCTCTTACTATTGAATTACAAGATAACTTACATGAGCCATATCCAACAGCAAATAAGTCTTTATAGTTAGGATTCCAGGTTAGTGCCATTACGTTCATCTTGCGAGTACGGTCATAATAAAACTTCCACAATGGAAGCAATGTCCCTTCTTCTTCTCGATATTCATCTGATGGATCTTCCCAGTATTTAAAATCTAAAAGTAAAGAATGAATTTAGCATACCTATGATGGTAGAAAAACCCCCATAATTTTGCTATAAACTATGACATCGTTCATTATAAATATAAGTGTCTTTCATCCAACTAATTTCAAGCATTTTTAATTATATTATTCTTGCACACTCCACCTCAATAAACAAAAAATAGAGGAGAAATCCAATATGGGGTGGTGTAGGGAGGATTTCCTCTGTGAATATGAATTTCTTTTCAAAAGTCTTTAAGTATATTTTTACATTCTAGCATTTGTCAAATACTGCATTTAAATGCAAAATATTTCACAATTAAATCTTATAATAAAATTAATAGACTAGGCCGAGACTTCTTGGAATTCCATCATAAAAGGATTGGATGAATTATTAATACGAATAATTCGTATAACAAAACAACTTTAATGAAACTTATAAAGCTTAGGGTGAAGTGAACATTACACATATGTTTATGTAATACATAATGTAGATATTTTCCAAATCCATATGTAACTTTGCACTATCATAAATATCTGTGCATAGGACACTTTTTTCCAGAAATTTGGAGCCCAAAAGTGGGGTACATGGGTACATAATACTTTTCATTTTTCCTTAGTGATGTCTTCAGTGAGAAACGAAAATAAAATGATAAAAAACTACAAATTATTGATTTTGTAAATGTGTACATTAGAAGATTTTTATTTAAATATCATGAAAACAAATTAAATTTTAAAAAATGAGAAATTAAAAAAAAAGAAATTCCTGATCACTGGTCATTTCATTGTTATGGAAATTTACAGTATTTTATATGTTATTACATTGTTTTGGGAATGCTACCAAAGCCTGTAATTATCTAAACTGTATCACCATAAACACTACCTTATGCATTATGATAGTACCCATTTCTCAACCTTTTTGGAGCCACAGATCCCTAGATATCTTACAATTTCTGCAGACCCCTCTCCAATAAAAGTTCATATATTTTTCATACTTGGTCTCATTTTTTTTTTCAAATTTAACCTGACAACAGCATCTGATTACATGATAATAAATAAGCCAAATGATGCTAAAATTTTACTGTTAAAAATATTTAAATAGTTATTTATAAATTTTTGTAATACTTTTTCACTGTAAAATATGTCAAGGGTTTAAATTTGCAAATATGTGGCACTAATATCTGAAAGTTTATTAAAAATTAAATAAATTGTAGTTTAAAGTATTTTAGTTTAAATAAAAATATGGTGTCTTTTTATCTGAAAAAATATTATCTGATATTTTTTCAAACCACATAATTTTAACATTACCATGAGAAATCTCTTCGTAAATATTCTGGTTCATCATTCTTTCCAATGTCTTTGCAGCTCGAAGCATTCGGGTTGTGATTGACTCCTGTACCACTTCAACAACTTTTGATGTTAAATGTGTTGGCCCAGTCCATCCTGTTCCAGCTGCTGCCTTTTCTTTTTTCTTCTCTAGCTCTTTCAATCGCTGCTGGTGAGCATAATCCTCTTCGTAGGCATCATATATAATCCACTGAGTTACTAAGCGAGCCAAAGTTGTTCTAGGTGGTGGAACAGTTTGAGTTCCTATTTCCTATGGTAACAGGATATGACATATACTGAGAAAGGTAAACCAAGGATTAATATAGCTTTCAGTCATTCTGTGTTTTTTACCTATAAATATAAAAGTGTAATAAATTATGCACATAATTTTCTTAATTTATGATTTTTGGAGCATTCTGATTTATCAGTATAATGTTCTTGTATAAAAAGGAAATTTTTTTAAATTTAACAAATTACAAATTTGACAAAAATTCTGGAGATCTTATGAGATATTAATGGAAAAATCAGAATGTATGGGCACTCTAAAGTAGTTTGCACCACATGAGCATAAAAATGTTTGTTTTAAACAACAAGCTCACAAACCCTATGAGGATTGTTGTATGTTAATGCAGCTCGTTCACAGAAGTTAAACTGATTGGTGAGCTTTTTCTTAGGCATGTTGAGCGATTCTTCATCTCCAATATCTTTTGCTTCCACTTCATCAGCAGCTCCAACTTCTTCTTCAGCTTCTTCTCCTTCTCCTTCCTTCTCTCCTTCACCTTCCCCATCTTCTTTCTCTTCTTCGTGTTCATCTGGAGCTGTGAAGTCTTCTCCTTCTTCTAAGTTGACACCTTCATCCTCTTCTGAAGTAATATCTATTCTAGCAGACTCTTTTATGCCACCTTTACCCTCTGAAACCTTGACGTCACCTGCAGTATTACATCAAGAGCAATAAAGATTGAATTAATGCTAACTAAAAATATTCTTTTTTTCAAAATGTAAATTAATAAAATTCCTTCTTGCTTGTTTATGGAGATAAAATAGAACCACTCATTTGAATAGTATAGTTATTATAGTTGTAACCAATAAGTAGCACAACATAAGCTATACAAAAAACCTTGTGTGTGTGTGTGGATTTTTAGACATTTTTTTGTTTTGGTTATTGTCATGAGATTTTGGTCTGCTAATAATTTTACAATGATAAAGAATTTAGGAAATAATATAATTAGAAGTAGCATAGGGTGCTTTTTTGTGAAGCAAATTGTTCATAACAATAAAACAAATATTCAAATTTAAATTTAAATCTTTTAACACAAAATAAATAGGCCATGACAAACACAAAGAAGATAATTTGAGACAATCAGATTGACAAAGCTCATAGCATCATGTAGCAGTAATTTTTGGAATATACACTTTTCTTATTTTAACTCTTGTTTCTAACATTATTTTTATATTCAAACTATCTTTTCATATTTATTCAATAGTTTTTGGCATGCATTTATTCATTTAGCCAAATCTGTTTCACAAACCTGCTTTTATCCCAGATCTTCCTTCACTTTTTAGTTGGGCCTTTCCTTCCTCTGATTCTACATGATAGTAATCTCCTTCATCATGCATCAACACATAATAATTACCTGGATGTGGAACTTCTACAAATCTTTTTTCTTTATGGCTAAAGGCAACTAAATTTTCTGGTATATTTGTGTGAGAAATTGTTAAAACTCTAGTTATCTCCTCCTTTAATTCCTGAAAAAATAGTCAGCTATTGAAGTTATATGATGCTGCATTGGTAAATGTTGTAAAACTGAACACTTCAGAATACAGTAAAGCTTTTATTTGAACCCTTTCATGTCCTAATTTAAATCCCCCAAATCTCCAGTTCTGATCTTTTTATTACTCTGGAAGTGTAATACATATAAGAATGTTACTTCATATTCAAATTCAAATGTTAAAGACTTCCAAATGTGAAGATAGAGAAGGAGAAAAGAAAAATTCTGAACTTGACTGGGAACTGAACCCAGGTCTCCTGTTTGCTGGGTAGGTGCTTTAACCAACTAAGCTCTCATGTGATTTAATGAAAAAGTTCCTTATTGCCTAATATGAATTTAATGTGTGAAACTTTATTTGATGCTGTTGACAAATTACTGTATGAGGGTTCGTTTGATACTGTTGGTATACTGTTTATAGGAACTCTGCCTTCCTCAACATCACAAATCATATCATTAAACCAGACCTCAAGTAGGATACATGATTTTATTATTAAAAACTTTGAGAAAATCCAAAATGTCTTGAGGTTACTGAATTTTAGATGGTTAAACTGCATAACAATTCTTTTCATAGTTCAGCATATTCGAATAAATTGTACATAATGACCTAAGATTTATGCTGTTGCTTAACAGGAAGATGATACTTTTTGGCTAAAGTGGCTGTTTTTTGAAAGCTGAGCTGATTTTATAGGGTTGATTAGGTAGGAGTGTTGTATAGACTAGCATTGAGTAAAGTTGGGTTGTGATAAGAAAAAGTGAAACCAAATGCAATCCAGCTTTTAAAAACTGCTAACCCTACCCAACCCATATAATTGAAAAGTACCTAGGATGACATTAAAATTAGAAGTAATGATTAATGAATTACATAGTCTTATGATGGAAGATTTTTATTGTAAATAATTAGAAGTAAAATATGTTGTTTAGCATTGCTAAAAGAGGTATCTCAATTTATCAAAGAATTGCTTTCAAATTAAATTGAGGTAAAAGCAGGTTTTCAAAATAATTACCTCTTCGGTTAATTCCAAGGCATCAGGAGACTTAGAAAAAAATTTTCCTTTAGTTGCACCATCAATTTCATCAGTGGATAAATCTTGATCAGGTCGAAATGGTACATTGGACAGATTTACTTTTGAGGTTTTGTGTCTGCTGGGTGTCTAAATAAGTAGAAAAAGAGCCATGAAAATTATATACGGAAAATTAAATATTTACTAAACAAGTATATGTTAATCCCTATGGCTATTGTTGAAATATATAGGAAACGGAGGATAATTGTATGGGTTTCGTGTCACACAGTTTCCATTATATATGATCAAGAGAATCACCGTACTGAAAAAATGTATCAATTAGATTTTTGACAGATTATAAAAAGTAAATGTATATTTTATTTAACATGATCAATGGGATATGTATAGTGGTTGCTTAAAAAGAACCACTTGATAATAGAATCTTCTGAAATTGATTTCTCTTTATATAAATAAATAACTACTTTCAAAAGGACTTTTTGGCCACTTCCCGCCTTTTTCGGTTTCAGCGGCATAGTCTAATTTTTATCTTATGTTTCAACCATCTAATTTTATTTCACTTGATTTGCCACATTTCATCACATTTCATTGAAACCGCTGTTTGGTTCTGCCGCTGTCACTATGGCAACAAAAACAATTGGCAATCGAGTTATTTCATTTTTCATCAGTTAATATTGTTGAAAACTGACAAATATATAACATATTCAGTAATAATTTATTCATCATCACCGCTCAGAATATTTATTTAGCTTAGTTCTTTTTCGATATAAAAACATACAATCATTACAATAATCAACAGTGCCACATCGCCGCGGGCGGAAACATTCGTCAACTGATGTCTGGTTGTAAACAGTTTTCGTGGACATTATACTAGTTAAGGAATGCGTTTTACACATCTGTTTTATTTTAAAAGTCTACTAACTTTGAATAGTAGATGGTGTTATGGAAGATAGTGGAATTGATAGTGATCCCAAACAGCAAAAGTTGAGGGAGGACGACAAGTTGTTTTCGGTAAATGTTTTTGATTAACAGTCATACACATTATAATGGAAATAGCTTATTAATAATTATATACATTAATAAAAACGGCAATTAACTTATGTAACAATGTTCTAAGTGCTTATTTAGGCGTTAACCTTAGTGATATACTCATATGTCAAAAATTTGATCACAGGCGAGTAGCGATAGTTCAGCTTGTAGCACAACAATCGGAACTCCGAAAAAGAAAAATGTAAAAGAACTGCACAAAAAGCTCGGTATGGTATATTTAATATATTGTAAATGGTGTATCTCATTTGAGCTTAACTCATGAATGTCATGAATTATGTTTCCCACTAGAGAATTTTCTTTTTTTTGAAGTTTGTATACAAGCTACTCACGAGTTAAACCATCCTCTGACAAATTTTGTACTGTTTCATTCAATATATGTAAATTTTGTCATTTCAAAATAAATTCATCTATTTGTCAGTGTAGTAACTTAACATTTATTTGTGGGAACAAATAATAATACAGTGTAGAATTCCACAAAATTAAGGCTTCTCTAGTGGACTATATTTGTTTTTTGCTTAAGAATTATCTCTTATACATGTACTTAATGATCGTCCAATTTATGCCGATTATGATATAATATAAAGAAAAGTCACAAATCACAGAAATATTTTATATTGCTATTTATTTTTCTTTCAACTGTAAAAGAAAGGAGAATCGAGCAGGCAAAGAAGATTCATGTGAAAGGCCTTCGTGATCATGAGGCAAGGCGCGGACTTATTCCAATTCAAAGGCTTACTATACCAAACAAAGGAAGTGCCCTTGGTATGTCCAGTAGCTCTGGTGGTGGAGGGGGTGGGCTAGGAGGAGAAGGAAGTTCAGTGGGAGGAGGGTCAAAAGACAATATTAATCTCCTTCAGTTAAAGAGGGAGAATCAGCCTCTTGTTGAGTGGGATACTGATGAAAGGTCAGTTAATTTTAATATTATCTATTTTTGTTACATGGAATCTAAACAAGTTTTCAGTCTTCCATTTTTCATAAATTTTGTACATTTATAATGGAATTGCACAAGTGTAAATGTCCAGTATTAGAATGTGCTCATTAATTAATTATTTTATTTCCTGTTAAAATCATATCACCATCTGTCAGTTTACTTCTCTTTCCTAAATCCATTTCCTCTGTGCTTGAATGTAAATTTGGATTGAGGTGATGCCTAAATTCGAACACATATAACAGCAGGTTAACAATATGCTATTCATTATTGATAATAATTGTTCAGAATACTTTTGTTGTAATTGAAATAATCTGACTCAATCCAGTCTGTTTGTATTGTCTCATTGCAACTGTTCAATGAATTTTATCTTTATCATTACATATGTTTCCTCTGCTTAAATATGAGTAAAACTTGCATCCCTTGGTAACTAAGCATTGTATTACAGCTATTTATGTATGATTAAATAATGAAATGTTTTTTGTCAATAATACTTTTTTCATTGAATCATTCTCACCAACACATATGATGTGTGTTAAAAAAATATATGAAATGATCGTGTTGAATGTCACCCATGATACGCACGTTAGATGCGCATAGAGTGGCTAGTAACCTGACTGTAAGCTACACGTAGCAGTTTGTTCAAAGTAGCTTGGGTGTTTCAGTATAGAGTTACAACCGGTTTTGTGATTGCATTTTTTCCATTATGATTTGCTTGAAATTTTGTTTCAAACTGGGGAGAACAGCTGCAGAAATCCATAAATGTTGCATCAAGCTTACGGTTATGAGGCCTTGACTCAAAAAATGACTTATGAATGGTAAAAGTGTTTTAAAAACAGAAGAACTTCAACGGATGACGATGAGCAGTCATCAACTTCGAGAATTGATCCTGTCATTGCCCAGGTGTAAGAAGTGTCCATGGAAATAGTCTACTGACTGTCAGGGACATAACTATGATTTTGGGACCCCCATTTATATAAAAAATTATGAAATTATGAAATTATTATATCGTTTTGATTTTAATCGATTGTGATTGTGGCTGAAATTAACAAATTTTGATGTTTTTTAATGTAATTTATGACCCAAATGTTTACTAAGTGGTATTCAGAACATGAATATTGAATGCAAAACCCTAAAACTAGTCACACACGAAAGCTGACACACTTCAAACTCCAGTCATCTACTTAGTGGCTCTCTCATGCAGATTAGGCATTTTCTCATAGCGTCTCCTGAGTAAATATAAGGATAGGACCAAACAAGTCCAAACACTTGAGATAAGTATTTTCGCCTTTATTTCAGGTGATGAAATATTTCATTCCTATAAGGGCATTAATACTACAGATACCTTGCTACAGATGATGGGAAAATTCTAAGTATTTTTCTGGACCCCCAAAAATCTTGGGGTCCCCATTCACTGCATGGGCCTGCATTCCCAAGTTACGCACCTGCTGATTCCGAGAAGTTGCATAAGAGACTGGAATACCGATTGGCTCATGTCACACAATTTTAACCAAAGATTTAGGGATGCATCAGGTCTCAATGAAGTTGTGACTAGTCTCTTGACCGATGATTAGAAAAATGAATACGTTTTCATCCGTGAAAATTTCCACCAAAAACCGAGTGAGGATGAAAATATTTTGAAAAATGTCAGCACTGGAGATGAGATGTGGGTCTATGGATATGATGTTGAAACAAAATAACAATCCTGTGGAAGAGTGCTGCTTCGCCATGCCCCAAAAAGCACAACAAGTGCACTCAAATGTGAAAACAATGTTGCTCATTTTTTTCAATTATCATGCATTGTTCATCATGAATTCATTACTTGAGGCCAGATGGTTAATCTAGTCTACCATCTGGAAGTTCTGAGACGTCTGCGGGATGTGGTACAAAGAAAACAACTGTGGGAATGTGGCACCTCCATCATGACAACGCACCTGCTCACACGCCTGTCAATTTGAGAGTTCTTGGTGAAACACTCAATTCCGGTCCTTTCACCCCCCTCTTTCAGACTTTTTTCTGTTACTTAAACTAGAAATGACCATGAAAGGAAGATTTCAAATAGTGGAGGGCGTCATTATGAATGCAACGAATGACCTGAAAGCATCCTTCCAACATTGCTTCCAAAAGTGGAAAAATGTGGTGGGAGCAGTGCATTGCTGCGCAAGGGAATTATTTTGAAGGGGATATTTCTCATTAAGCTGTAAGTTTTGAAATATTGTTTTTATAAACAAATTTTGGGAACTTTTTGAACACACCTTGTATCCTACTGTTTCTGGTATTGCATTGTAACTTGAAGAATGAATTCTGAACAGTCACCACAAACAAATAGCCACTGCAACTACATCCAGATAATTAAGTCACAAACTTCTTGTAATTGATGGTGACTTCATTTTAAAGATGATGGTTAGAATTGATGCATAATTGGAAAGATGTTTATGGTCCATCATATGAGAATTTGGTGGTAGTTCACTTAATTGATGATAAGTTATGCTCCCCTCTCCTAGATCTATGACTATCAAACCAACATTTGCTGTAGTCTCCCCATGGCTTCCCTACTCATTCCCTTACCAAGGTATCCTTTATCACTCATCCCCTTAGTTTTACCTTACTTTTATAGCCTCCCCTTTCTGCAACTGCCTTCCCTTTTCCTTTTCTCCCAAGCCCTCCCCTTTCCTTTCACACAAAAACTTCTCATCCTCCTTCCATTTTATTGGATCTCTTCCCAATATTCATTTCTCTCGCTCCACATCTCCCTTGATACTGAAATATTTTTGTTTTGAGCTGCCTCTTTTCTGAGCTTGATGATAATGTGATTTGTTGAAACCAGGTCGATTCCCGAATAAAATCCCATTTATTTAAATTCTTTCCATAATTTAGACATTTATGCGTTACTCAGCTAAATTAACTTTTGTTTATTTACTGGTTGTAGATAGCAACATAGTAATGTTAACATACATACATATATACATGCTAGCATAATTGCCCGTCAATATGATGGGATATCTTTAGTTAACTTTAAAATAGTTGCCTCCGTCTCCCTCTTTCTCTCTCCCTCTCCTCCTCCCTCCTCCTCCCTCCCTCCCCCTCCCACTCTCTCCTTCTCTTCTCCCCCTCACTCCCTCTCTCTCTCTTAAATGTAAGAAGGGACTATATAGTCGCAACTTCACCCTCAATAAAGTCATTTTTCTGTCTGTCTTCCTCCCTCTCTCTCCCTCCCTTCTTTCCCTCACCCCCCTCCCTCTCTCCACCCCTTCCCCCTCATTCTCTCCTCCTCCTCCATCTCACCCTCCTTCTCTTCTCCCCCTCCCTCCCCTCTCTCCCTCACTCCCTCTCCCCCTGCATTACCATCCCACTTTCTCCCTCCCTATCTCATATTAAAAGCATTCAGAGCACGCTTACACCCATAAGGATTGATATAACAATAGGATTTTGAGGTCTAACAATATAATTGGTAGCCAAGGCAACATTCCGTTAAAATGGCAATATTTCCACAAAATATGTGAATTAAACGTATAACATGAGCGATTTCGAATTGTATGTGGAAAAAGATGAACAGAATAAGAAACTTTGTAATTTTTTCTTCAAAATGGTTCAGATCCGAAGATCGTAGGTTAATTCCTTCTAATTTTAATTTCCAAAACAATAAAAGCCTGCACATCAAAAAATTGATTTTTACATGTTACCTTACGGAAAATAGAAATGTCTTCCTTAGAGTCGAACCCAGGACTTTTTTGGAGATTTAGTTTCGTCATTACCTTAAAATATATTAATCAAGCATCCTTGTCAAATTTCAATCTTCTATCTATTCAGGAAGTTTGTTAAAACACTCTATATCGGTCATCGTGAAAGCGTGACCAACCAACAGACCTGGGCTATTATAGTATAAATATCGTAAGCGCTTTATATAATAGATAATATTTTTATTGATGATTTCTTGCAATGTTCAGAGGTTAAATCTCTGTTGAATGTTAACTTATATCTTTGTAGATAATACTTAATTCAGTTATACTGTTATATACTATGACACAACACATTTTATTGATAATTTATTGTATAATTCTACATTTCATCCACGATAAAGATATTTATTTGTAATTCAGAAAATCCTCTTCTATCATTCTGAACTTTTCACATTAAATTCGAAAAAGTAAAATTAACATCCTTGACTATCAAACTCTATTGTTTTACTTTCTTGGAATTTGTTAGCCTTTAACATCAGTGGAACATACTCAGTTACTCGCATCTGGGTCGAATCAACCCAGATCAACTTTAAATGTCCATATCTTTTTATTTTAAAATGCAACCAACTTCATTCACCTAGTAGCTGAGTTTTACAATGTTTTAAACATGTCACATGTGTCCATGAACTCGGAACTGACAATTTAATGATGAATAAGAGCAAATAATTGATAGGCAGTGCTAGAAACTCGCATGTAAAATGTTGCGCCCTTGATTTATTTTGCACTTTATTTGATAGAAAAATTAAAGAAAATGTTTTCATGTTCTGTTATATTTTGTAATGCTACTGATTAATTGCTATGGTTATATATTTATTATTTTAAACATTTCTCATATATGAACCATTTTTTCAGTTTTGAAGAGTAAATAAGTCATTTTTACCATACAATTGTTACTGATAATTAGTTATAATCTCCCCAAGTAGCAAACTCGCTAAATCACCTTATTGGAGTGGTATCTATAAGGATGTAGTCTGTGCATGAGGGCATGCCAGCCCGAGGTACATTGCACCCTTGCAGCAATCCACGTGGGATGGCAGCAAGAAAATTTCGGCCGAGAGTAACGGGTAGCGAGGGGTCTTTTACCCACTTTCTTTTCTGTCTCTGCCTTGGTTTTCCCGACTGCTTCCCAGTGCGGTCATAACCCATCATAAAATTTTATGGTTTGAGGGTAAAATTTTGTTGTAGCGTTGGCAACAAAAGAATTTGTAGGTGAATGGGAATGGTAGGGGAATGTTTGTTATATTTCCTTTGACTGAGGGTATACTGACTGGCAAGGCGATCTGAAGAAAGAGGGGGAGTAATTGGTGGTCTCCAGGAAGTACCCTAAGGTTCCCCGAAACAGCAATTTCTCTTCCGCGCTATCAGGATAAGATAAGTGTGCCAACTTTGTGAGACGGAAAAGGACAGCAAAACCAAAACAATTTGTCAAAATTGCCAAGAGCATTGTTCTACCATTTGTGTGAATTGTTTTCGAAGGACAAGATCTCAGGAGGTTGAAAGTTCGGATGAAGATGTAAATTA
Organism: Uropetala carovei; assembly: GCA_036926305.1. NCBI lineage: Eukaryota > Metazoa > Arthropoda > Insecta > Odonata > Petaluridae > Uropetala > Uropetala carovei. The sequence continues at coordinate 262,298 of JAXCHB010000339.1, forward strand.
ATTTTTTTGTTTTGAAATAAATATTTGCATAAACATTCTTCAATGAATTATTTAAAATAATTTATTTTTCTATTGAAATAGTTTTAGCATTTCTAGTAATTTTTAAAAATGTTCTGGAAATCTAGTCATTCTTTTTAAGCTTCAAAATACATTGGGTCAGTTCGACCCAACGTGAGTACTAACGTATTTTTGACGTGAGTACTTGACGGTTAAGAGATGACAAGAAGATAAGTTATTAGAAAGTTTGAGTTATGGAAAATTGGATGTGTAGAAATTTAAGTTGATGTCTTTGGATATTGTAATAAAAGCATAGCTTTTTTGAAGTGCTGACAATTTGAGTTTTAATGGTTCTGTTGTATGTAAAAAACTTTGCTTTTAATTTTTTCTATTCTTAAATTATGTTCCATACTCTGCGCCACACCCACATGTGGAGAGCTAATTTTTCTCTTTTCTCAGAAGTCTCCAATGCTCGCTGTAATAACTCCTGATATCTCAGTTTGCTCTTTGGTATATCAGTTATTTCTCCCTCTGTTAGCTCTCTCATGAATGTCAAGACATCTTTTGCAATCTGTATTCTGTGATTTCTTGAGTACTTCTTGACCTGGATTATCATCTTTGCTCATTTAATACCCATGTGCGTGTAATGTGCACACCCCTAATTTCAAACTAAATATCCTAAAAAAACTAAAATCCATGTAAAGCCTCCACTGCAGCTTTTCTTTGTATTTCACAATATTTAACTTGGCTGCTGTATATTTTTTGTGCTTGTCCATAATTGTATATTTTTAGGCAACATTGAAATAAAATAAAACACCTGGGACCTGTCTCAGATCTTTCAGTAATTCTGTTACAAACATAAATTGTAATCCTACCTAACATCCTCTTTCCTTTCTTCCTTCTATAACTTCTTTCAGTAAACCATTTCATTTTAAATTTTGACCCACCCATTTCTTCTGTCTGTTCCTTATTACTCTAATTAAGGTCCTTTCCCTACTGTATTAAAAACTTTCCGATTCATTTTCCTTTCTGTGCAATTTATAATTAATGTTTTTCACTTTAATATTCATCTCATTTCAAATGAGTGGCCCACATACTATAAAAGTTTAGGGACTCTTGATGTAGTTGATTTACTCTTAGAATTTGACTAACAGTCAAGTGACCAATATTGTATTAATATTCTGAAAACAGCAAGTCACCTTTAGTGAATAAAATTTACCAAAGAATAATGTCAAACACATAATAATGAGGTAATTCCTTTCCAGAAACTACATGAGGTTGAGTGATTGTCATGTGTTGGTTCCTGGTGAGAAGTAAATTTTCCTAGTGTGACTTAGGAAATTACCTAAGGTGTTGGCAAGCTATGGCCCCTGGGCCTCATGTGGCCCCAAGAGCATTTTATGCAGCCTGCGAAATCATGATGAAAAAGTTAACAGAGTCAATTCCATATTTTTCCAGTGAAATTATGCTCTCAAAATGTTTTCTGGCAAAGTTTTAATGCTAGGAAACTAATTAGAATTGATTTTCACTAATATGAGACCACAAAATCTCTAGGTAACTTCTGATTTAAATGCCCATTTGGTCTGCTGAAGCTCTCGTGATTTCCAATGTGGCCTTCTGAAACATTCGCAATAATGAATGTGGTCTGCCATATAGAAAAGGTTGCCGATCCCTAGTGTAAGGAGTTAATTTTATATTCTCTGATTGTGACACCATAGTTTTCTTTAAATGACGTTTCTTTGCTTTAATATCTTTCCTAATGTTATTGCAAAGGTTTTTTATGTAAGGCACGCCCCTTTCTTTTGTTCCAAAATTTGTTTAATTTTCTTTTTTAGAGGATGTGGCTGACTATACTCCTTCCACATCAATGATTTTTTTTCGGCTGTCTTACTTTGGCACCTCCTTATGGTGATTGTTCATCTTACCAATTGTTTTTTCTTTAATTTTGAAATGATTCTACTTCCTTCTGTTACACATTTATGGAATAATACCTTATCTTGTAACAGTGATCGTATGTTATTGTCAGTGATAGTTCCTTTGTATCAGTTCAGTATTTTTAAAATACCTTATTCTATGCTAGGATTTCTCATATCCTATTCGTTCTTCTAGGATTTGTTAAGAAACCAAAGGAAGTCAATATTGTTTTTATTTCAATCACCCAAAGGTATTTCAAAGCATACTATATTAAACGTACTTCTGCTTATTAACATTTTATAAATTTAGTGAATGGCAAATGAACTGAAAATATTGAGTGTAAGTAATTAAGGAATCCTAATTCTCATTATTGTCATAACATATGTTTTAACTGTTAAGCTTTAATGGTGCAAAACAATTTAATTTTAACTTTCGCAGGTAGTAATACTTAACATTAGTTTTCGGTTAAGTAAATCCTTTCTCTTAATTCAATTTGATTTACATATTAATAATGGGTTCAAATTAAATGAAGATATCTTTCTCTCCCTCTTATCCTCCTCTCTTGCTAGCATTGTGACTGTCGAAAATTACTGGATCCTTAGAAAAATACACAATTTTAAATGTCATACTTCACATTTTATTATAATTAGTGAGTACTAATGCAAAAATGCCCGTCCTCTCCTCTCTGCCTCTTTCTGTCTCCCCCTCCCTCTAATGTGTAAGGCGTCTACTTATCCAAAACCTCAACTTCTGCAGTTCAAGTCCACCAACTTTCAGGACTTTTTATCTCATATTTTTTCTCTCTTATAGTGAGAGAGAGGGAATGAGTGAGTGAATGACAAAGGGACAGAATAAGGCTTTTATATATATACAGGATAATTGACCATTAAAACCCTAACCCTTTTTCATAATTAAATTAAAATCATTAATCCATGCATTCATACAGTTATTTATATTTATCATAGTAATTAAAATCAATTACATTGAATGGTAATTAAAACAAAGTATATAGGTGAAAAAGTGCAGATGGACTTCTGTAAATCACATAATTTCGAGAAATCAAGCGTTACTGATAAAGAGACAACATGGCAAAGTGAGCAACACTGGGTTGCTATAGGTCTAACTTTCTATGGCTGTAGGATATTGCTATATTATTTAATTTTGAATGTTATTTAGAAACAGCCAATGATCTCTTTCCCACCAACAACGTACGGATTGCCTGCTTGACCTCGCATGGCCCCATGCTTTCATGTATAAATCAGTATCATGAAAACTATTAAAGTTATTTATATTGAATCTTTTTCAAAAACATTTCAATATTTCTGAACGTTTCATTCGAATGATCTACCCACCTAAACCAATTAGAAAAAAAGTTTGTCGAATGTCAACTTTTTCATGTCTTGACTAAAAATTTGAGATGAAAGTTAACGTTTGTTAAATTTTTTAAAGGCACATAATAAATTTTATGTTTTTCAGGCACAGGAACATCATTAGGAATCATTAAAGAAGTTATATAAAAATAATTGACACATTTTGATCAATATAAGGCGAGATATGATGTTGTTTGTTTTAAAAAGGATGACATACGCGGAATACAAAAATTTCAAGTTTTTAAAACTTTTAGTTGCTGATTTTTTTAGAAATTGTAAACATACATAATGCGATTCAGCATGGAATTTACTATAAGAAAATGAACTTTTTTCAAATTAATGTCCACATTGAATATTTTTGCTGTTTCAGATCATGACAGAGGAGTGACAAAGGGATAGAATAAGGCTTTTATATATTACTGATAGATTTTGAATTCAGTAATGGCATTAAGGGAATGGGTTTAATGGTGATGTAATATATTTTGAAAAAGTACTAATTGCCTTTGAATGTGTGTCACACTAGGGCCATCCTTAGATTTGGGAGAATCTGGTTGACTAATATGGGCCATGGGCTTTAGGAGGCACACATTTTAACATTAAGGAAAGAAAAATCTAACTTTACTTTGTCGTTTAAACTTAAAAGATGCTTTTTTTATTTATTATGCATCTGAAAACAGCACGAAGCCTTTTACATCCGAGTGGTAACAATAAATTATCATAAAACATAAAATAACATGAAGGTTATACAATTGGTTAACAACAAATAACAAGTCACAAATAGCAGACATAAAAGAATTAACAACAAAATTATAAGAAGAGATGAAAGAAGTAAAGGTGGGAGATTTGGGTGATTGAGGGAAGAGTGAGTTAGTGGTTGGTTATGGTAGACGAAAATGATGCAGAAAAATATCTATTGCAGGAAATTTTGATACCAAGGAGTTTTAAGTGGAAGGAATACGGAAAAACATTGAGCGTTGGGAGAGAGAAAGGCGGAATGAGGAACATGCAAAAGATTCTTAAGGCGAGTAGAACAAGATGAAACATGAAGAGAAAAGAAGGAAAGTATAGTATGATCCCGACAGCAATCTTTAAGAATATAGTTTAAGAAATTTAGGTCGTTAAGGTTTCCACACTGTGTAGGGAAGTTTATGTTTTACCAGGAGCATAATTGTTCATTAGGAATAATTACGAAGTGTAGGATTACGATGTCATACTATTGCAAGGATCAAGTTTAATGAGTGGCCTAAATATTTGAAATGAGTGGGAGCTGCAGTAGACCAAATGAGGGAGCAGTAATCCAATACTGGCAGAACACATTCGGTGAAAAGTCTTTAGAGCCAGGGGATCAGTAATTTTGGTGAAGCTATAAAGAAGTCCAAGGAGTGGCATAGCCTTAAAGGATATTTTCTTAATGTGCTCAGCAAATGTTAACTTGGAGTCGACGTAACTCCTAAATCAACATGAGGATACAACTGGAATAATATTGTAACATCATATAGGATGCGATTAAAGGAGAGCTATGTGAAGTAAAGTAGATTGTTTTTAATTTAGTGTGGTTTATTCTTAGATGCCACATATCACACCAGTTGGAGAGGGCATCAACTGCTTTTTGGAGTAAAAAAGCATGAGTAATATCAGTTACTTGTTTGTAAACTTAGCAATCATCTGCATAAAGGAGAATGTCACACTTATGTTGCCTCACAACTTCCATAATGTCATCGATAAATAAAGCAAATAAGAGAGGACCCAAAACACTACCCTGGGGAACCCCTGTGGCAACTGGAGCAAAAGAAGAGGCAACACCATCTATAACAACGCGCTGCATATGAGATGTTAGAAAGTCTGTAATAACTAACATAAACAAGCCTAAAATATTAAAGCGGTGGTGAAGCTTGTATGTCAGGAGTGAGTGATCAACGGTGTCAAAGGCTTTCAAGAAATCTATGTAACACACATCAAGTTGAGCAAACAATTCAAAAGCTGGTATTATTTTGTGTTGGAGAACAGAAAGATTGGTTTGACATGAACCCCCCGGAAGAAAACCATGCTGACGGAGAGATACAGGGTGTCCGGTGACTTTATGTCATAACTTTGGGATCTTTTTCCTGAAGTGATTTTGAGTTAAAAATGTCATATAAACATAGGTTCGTTTCTCATCCGTTACAGAGCTATCTCTTGGTTGAGAACTGTTGCCACCAGATAGCGCTACCGCTCCTTTTTCCCTTGAGCAGCATGCGTGGATGAGTCAGTATAACATAAGCTACCAAACAGTGTAGTGTGCTGTGAAACATGCCATTTACATTTTCCAATGAAGAGTATGTGGATATGCACTTTGTGTACGGGTTTTGCAATGGAAACTCCGCTGCTGCTGTTGAGGAATATCGACAATGATTTCCACGAAGAAGAATACCAGATCGACGTTCTTTTATTAATGTTAACCAACATTTGCAAGAAAATGGCTCATTTCTGCGTGTCCTTGACAGCTGAGCATCCACTACAACGTAATGTGGATGAGGAGGAAAACATTATTCAAATGGTAGAACGAAGTCCATGACTTAGCACACGAAGTATTGCATTCCTTAGTGTAGATCATATTAATCCATCATTACTTATCTCCATAACATGCAACTTGTGGTTTCATTTCTTGAATTTATTCTATCATCATACATCACATATGGCGATTAGGAGAATTTTAATTTATGAGCTTAGAGTGGAGGTTTTCACAGCAAATGAACAATCAGATGGGTTTTACTGCAGGTAGAACATGTTGATACCTATATATTTGATACATTTCACTGATTTTTCTCATAATATGCATATATTCTCATAATATATAGGTACAGGCAGTCCTCGACATCCGTACATAATGTGTTCCTGAAAACGTGTACGAAAGTCAAATGTACGGATGTCGAACGTAGATTTACATGTTATATGGGGGATTCCATTCCCAGAGAGCCAAAAAATTTTATAAAATCTCTAATTATGGTATAAATGTTTAGTTTTTTGAGCAGGGGTCTTTTAGATACAATCATCGATTTTATAATATAGAGAGATATGGCAAAATGCAATAAAATATTTAAATAATTGCACAAATAAACACTGCTGTACAGACAGAAATGGCAAAATTGAAGTTTTAGATAGGCTTGCGCATAATGAATCTGCTTCATCAGTTGGTAAATTACTTGGTGTGACAGAGTCCACAATAAAATCAATAAGAAAAATGAAGAAGCAATTAGAGCTAGTTTTGCAAGTGGTACTTTAACGAGTACAAAAGTGTCTTTTGTGCCTAGGAATCTGTATATAGAGAAGACAGAGAAGGCTTTAAACCTGTGAATCGAGACCCAAAGTCGCAAGAAAATCTCGCTGAGTTCACTTGTTATTCGTGAGAAAGCCAAGCAACTGCACAATCATTATGTCTCAATTTGTTTCGTGGTCTGCTAATGGGATATCACCAATGTCATCGAAGCGTGTGTAGATCGTTCCTTGCTCTTTAAAAAAATGTGGCATTTATTCAGAACGCCACAGTATGTATTGTATTATTATAGTTGTTCTTCTCCTTCACAATTGAACACACACTCGACCGGCTTAAGTCCAATGAGCGTCCGATTGAAGCTAAAGATTCGCCGCTTTCGGCACGCCTAATTATTTCCATCTTTGTCTCAATCGTGTTCACTTTATGAGCCCTACGTTTCTTTTCACTTGTATAAGCACTTTCAGTTTTCCGTTTCTCACTCATGTTTATAAAATAATAGGTGTAAAATCCACAAACAAAGAAATACAGCTGTACGTACAAACAAAGATGGTAACGTTGCCGAGACTGAATAATAATAATAATTTATTGATTATTAACCGACTTTACAGTGGTATTAATCTTGTCAAATTTCAGTACAATATTAAAAAACATTACACACAAATCGTAAATTACATAGCATACTTTAATTTGGTAATTTATTAAAAGTGTTGGGTTGGCTGACAGACAGCGCCATTATGCGATAGCTCGAAATGTTTGTTTGTCAGCTGATGTATGAAAGTCCGAATTCGGAGTACGAAAGGAGGTTTAGGGGCAAGAATTTATAATGTACGAAAGAGCGAATTGTACAGATGTCGAATGTACAGATGTCGAGGACTGCCTGTATATGGGCAGACATGAAGTATATGTCAGTTATATATAATGAATAGTTTTTGATTTTAATGTTCTGTTAAATGGCAAATGAGATTTTTAGTATAAAAATGCTATATTATTTAAACAAATATCTTATAAATCTTGAAAAATGATGTACATTTAATGATTATTGTGGTGTATTGTGCAATTAATAATATATATTGGCTTCTTTGATGGTACCTGGGAATAACATAGCACTAAGAAGTTTAATATGAGTATAAATTTTGCTTCAAAACATGAAACTTGGTATTTTTTGTCTTTTTATGCTTTATTTAAAGTATAATTCTTTGTTTTTTTAGTGAGGAGGAAATACATTTTTTTCCGGTATCTTCCTCTGCTGGCAAAGGTAACATTCCAATGGGCAGGCAAGTCCTGACAGATACATTCTCTATAGAAGGCCTTGATCTCTCGGGTGAAGAGGACGAAGAAGAAGATGAGGATGATGAAGATGACCTCAACTTAGTTCCTCCTAAATTACATTACCAGTCATGTATGTGCTGTGTTTTGCCTGTTCAATGTGGCTGTGCCATCATGTGACCTTCTGTTGCCCAAGAATTTGTAGCTTTAATAGTTATTTGCAGGTTTATGGGTGATGATTTACACCATAATCATTCATGACCATGATATCAGGTTAGTTCTGGCTCATTTGATTATGGTTACAAGAATCTATGTCCAGTTAAGTTTATTGCATTTATGAGATTTTTATCGTAACATTGTACACAAAGAAGTATTAAATTGTTATTGTTTATGATTTATAAGCACATGTGTATTACCTTGAAGGTGAATGTGTTCCTGTTTTAACTTTTTTAGTAATGTGTTGGTTATATATTGCTTTTGCATTTATCAGTCATTTGTCTTAGCCAGAGGATGAAATAGCTTGTGCAAAAATTTATATGTATCAAAATATTTATGATATGTAAATTACATTACATTCTATAACATAATTTAAAACTGAATGTGTCTGTGTTTCCTAGTCAGTTTTAGTTTCATATTCTTGCTAAGTCTTTTTATCAGTTTTGTAATTGATGAAATTAAAAGTGCCAAGTCCTCTTGTAAGTCCACCGTATTTGTTACTCTTTTAATTGCAGATGTGATAAAAGCATAGTTAGATAAGATGACCAAAGTATGATGCTTATCAGTTATGACTGTAATAAAAGTTTTAATTTATTCCATAATAATTTGTGTTTTTATCTTTTACCTTTGTATTTTAATAAGGCTTTGTGTAATTTATTAGTCAGTCATTTACCATTTGTAATAATCAAAGAAGAGTAAACAAAGCCATGAGTTTTTTAAGGGTGGAAAAACATCAGTAAATATTGACTTGGATGGGTAAAATCTGTTACGAGTGGAATTTTGTTATTTACTCGTTTTTGTCTTGGGGTAATAGGAGTAAGTTATACATGGTTAGGAATAGCAGATGAAGCATTTATGAGAAGGGAGTTTGAATGAAGATATTAAACAGAGTTTAATAAAGATATAATGTGCTGGATTATGAGAGGAAATGTGATCAGATTGGAAGCTTTTGAGTTGTGGGTTTTGGTTGGATTAGAGAAAACTGGGCTGAGAAAATAATAAATGATATTTTAAATGTAGTAGTCAGATTTTTAGGGTTAGTTTATTGATTTGCAAAGCATAGAAGATGGGATAATAGGAAGAGAATAGGTATTTTGGGTACTTTAAAAGAAGTAGATAATTCTGAGAAGATGAAATGAAATGAAGGGTCTTAGAGCTGATTGCAAAGTATCAAGCTAGAACCTTATTAAAGGTAACAAAAACTTGAATTGCTATTACTTGGAAATTTTTATTAGGAATTAGATCTGCTCCTAGTAGACAGTTGAAATTTTCTATACTTCAGAAGTACCTGACATTAATCTTGAACTGGGATTTGATTTGCTTTTTATAGATGCATAATTTAGATCTGTAGTTGGCATTTTTCTCTATTCGTTCAAGATATTTATAGTAATATTAGATGTAAATTAGTTACACATTGTTTTTCTCCTGTGGAGGAAAATGGAATCCAAATAGCCTTTTAACAATTCCTTACACATTTCCTAATTACAAATATGTTATCTTTCATGATGAAATATGCCTTTGATTTTATGATATTCCTTCCTTAAGTCAAAGAACGAAATAGACATCAGCTTATCCTTATGGATTCATAGTAATTCCTGTATTTTTTAACTAGTTCATCTGTTATATTATGTCTGCAATGATTGGATTGGTATGATTTTAGTAGAATAATATAAATTCTAAGAAAAAGAGAGATCTGAGATCTATGTTAACTCTTTGTAGGTGGTTTGGATGGAGAAATTTGGTTATACAAAGGCTAACCTTTGACAGATGCACTTTACCCATGTTAAAAAAGTGAATTTAGAAATTTTTACACAGCTAAGTCACATAATACCAAGTGTTGTCTTGTATTTGATTTTGTAATGATAAAAATATTCTGTTTAAAAAGTGTAGCTTATATAGCTGAAGGTTGGCTATTTAAGCTTTTCATGAAAATCCTCTTGGAATGAATAAATAATTCAGTATAAATAAGTAAATCTTTCAAAAATTATTTTTTGCCCTCAAGTACATATATGTTCAAATATTCAAATTTTGCTTTTAATGTTTATTATACTGTCAGTTACTCAAAAGTTACTTGTTATATATATACATTAGTTGGGCTGGCTCTAGGCGTGGGCTACCACCCAGGGCGGCCACTCAGGCATACTGAGGCGTATTTGCGATTACAATGAAAACAAAGATAAAGAAGCAGAAGATCTTTTTGATGAAATAAGAACATTATCAAGAAGAACGAAGAAATCTTATGGCCCTTAGGACATATTAAATTACATTTGTAGTAATCAACTTTTTCATTATTTCCAGAATTAGATGTTTCATTGAGAATATTGCTTACGATTCCCATAACAGTTGAATCTGAAGAGTGTAGCTTCTCAAAACTAAGACAATTGAAGAACTATCTCTGTTCTACAATGTTTGAGGACAGATTCAATTAACCTGCAATTATTTCAGCAGAGAGTGATATTACTGCCAATCTGGATATTGATGCATTGATCAAAAGGTTTGCTGCCATTAAGTTTAGAAGGATTTTTTTATATGGATAATGATACATCTGTAATGCTCATTATTTTATGTGTCTTGCTAAAATAAAATTTCAGATTATCAGCAACTTAATATGTGCAATTATAATAAATACGTCTTTCTTTATTTTGTATTTTTTATAATTTAAATTTTCATTTTTATATGGAATTTGGTTTTTAAGAAAACAATATTTTTCAAAATATTTACTGCATATTGAATTCTCTGGGATATATCTAATAAAAAAGTTATTTCATTTAGTAACAGAGTTGGCGTGTAATGCCATGATGATGTAAAGTGTGATGAGGTAAATAATGGGGGTGGACAAATCAAATCTTGCCCACCTATCAAATCTCATGGGCCAGTCCTGTACATTAGGACTATTTTAAACTTGAAGGCAAATGTCTGCAAATATAGCTACATCAAATTTTGTTATGAGGACTATAGGTATGTATGACATTTGAAACATTATGGAGTGAATGATAAATTCAAATGAGGTAATTTCTTGACTAATTCATTATGAGAATTATTGTTTCAAAATCTAGCATTACTTGATTTATAAAATAACCAAGCTTTCAATGAAGGTCCTTATCTAACAGTCCACTATTAAGGTTTTTTGACCTTTTCTAACTTTTTGACCATCTTTATCTAAATGCACAATGCATTTCATAATATAATTTAACAATTGAGCAGCTATAAACAAATACAAAACCACAAGAAACAATTTTTGTTTATTGAGCTGATTTAACATTTATGCAGGATGCCCCTAAATGAATGTCAGAAGCAAAGGTGAACATTTTTTAATTATTGGAGATAAAATTCAAAAGAAAATAACCTCTTAAAGATTGCAAGTTTTACAGAATTTAATAAACAACCTTAAATTAATTATGAAATTACAGAACTCATTGAATGTCACATCAATGGTTCTGTCAGCCCTGTAACCAGATATTTTAGCGCTTGGGGCAAACTACTAAATATGCACCCTCTCCTCCAAGAAATCATTTTCTCTAGTTTATTTAGTTACTGCTTGGATTTTTTATGCCTCTTACTTAGTTGAGCCCAGGGCAAATGCCTCGCTTTCCCCACCCGAGTACGGCACTGGATTCTGTATATACATCCATACAGCTTTGTGACAGAAAATGTGTGAATTAGATTGATAATAGCGAATGATGGAGCGCATGTAGAGTTTATTAATTTAAATAAAAATTTCAACATTTCAGAGGTTATTTTTTTAATTACATTTTTTATCTCAAATATTAAAATAATTATTCAACCTCTTTTTGCTATATTCATTTTGGAACATCTTGTATTAAAAATCCATGTAATGTGTGTTATGTGTCTCAGTTACTGAAGGGCCTACTATGTCATTGTGACTTCTAAGAACCAATCAACAGTTCATGGACGAGGTAAGAGATGACATGGGCCAACAGAAATGTTTATTATGTAAACAGTCGCAGTGGCCAAATGGAAAAAATGCACGTGTTTCCAGGAACCAGATATTTCAAAACTCGACCCATATTATCTATTTTTGCTGGTCTCGTTTCTGATTCCGAATGTCAGAGTATCCCGTTTGAATCCTCTCGAGTAAAGATGAAGTGCGTTCGTATGTGTTATCCTTGATGAGGTAATTGTAAAATTGCATCGACTACCGAGCAATCTTCAATGAAGGAAGAAAACATACCTACTTTTCGGAATCATTTAGCGTTTATTTTGCAATATACAGCCCAAAAATACCGCTCACTCCTAGGTCTTCCGGAAAGAAAAATAAACAATCCGATAAACTTCCACAGAAAGACACACATCATTCATTCAAGCGAGACGAAGCGATGATGCTCAAAACTTCGGAACGATCTGGCGCCTTAGCATTCCGAGATGCCACGAACTTCCACGCCGAGCCGCACGGCAGCGCTGGAGAGCTCCCGCCAGTTCTACTATGCGCGCGAATCCACCTCAGACAGTTCGTCTGGATCGCAGCCGACACTTGGAGCGCGGAGGACAAGAACGTTTGGCCCCGTCACTGCCGCGGACGTCCCCGCTGCATTCCCTCCTCCGTATCGGTTGGTGTCTCTGGAATCCCCCCCTTCCCCCCCTTTTGTTCCCTCGATCCCCAGTCCCCTCCGGAAAAACACCCTCGCAAGGAGGCTGGGGCGATGAGCTTCCTCCTCCTCAACCTCCGAGTAAGTTTCCTCTTCCCGTGCACCAAAGCAGCCGTCACGAAAACCTCGGCTGCCTTCGGATCTGCTGACCAAGTGCCCCTGGAGGTCTTCTTCGGATCCCCGGTGCGATGTCCGTCCGGAGTCTGTACAGGAGGGCTTCTGGGTGAGTGTTATATGACGGTGGAACGTAAAAAAAGAAATTATTCGCGCAGGAAAAAAGGATGTGACGATGGTTTTTGACGGCCGCCTGCTTTTGTGTCGCAAAAATGATGTATATATATCGATGAAAACTTATCGTCATGCCCACGATCCCGACGGATATCTCGAGGAATACCTTCGGCTTTTGGAGGATGGAGAGGGTGTTTCATTTTGAAAAAACGTATATCTAGTGCGGGGAGAATTCTGGAACGCCCATCGGAAGAGGTGTGTGCAGTTATTTTTTGTTTCAGGAGAGTGTGAATTTTTCCATCCCCGTGAGGATACCGTTTTTCGCAGCATTGGATATGAGATTTCATCCGAAAGGAACGTTCGTTTTTTTCCTTTCGGAAGGAGCTCTTTCGAAGAGAGGGTTCCTATCAGCGGAGGTGGAGGAGGGGGGTGAAAAACTCTTCGGATTGTGTCCTTGGTTTCTCCTTGGTCCCGTCTCACCGCATGGCTACTTTCGTTCCTTCGCTCCCTCTAGAAGAATGCCGTGCTGAAATCCACCCTCGTCCCTCTTCTCTCTCTCTCTCCCGATAATCCAACCCCCTTATGTGTAGTGGGGGATTATTTTTGCGTCGTGCATTGATGTTTTGGTAATGGAGATGCTGGTTTTTTGCCTCGAATCTTCGCTATCATTTTGTTGAAACAATATCGTGTGAAACGGCAGAGGAGAAGATGGTCGGAGAAACTTTATTTTTGCATCTGTGCATTTTAGCCAATCATTACGGATGTATAGAGAGAATTGTTTACGCATTGTGTCTCAGTTTTTACGCGAAGCCGTGGAATAATTGTGGCAGATTTTGATACGACGTTTTTTCTTCTGGAGGGTTTTTTACCTCTGGAGGAATTGTTGGAATAAGTTAATCCGGTTTTTCTTCAAATTTTAAAAAAGGATTTTTCCGCCGAAGAATAACCCAAAGTTTGGAAGGCGTTAATTATATTTCATCACCCACCCACTCTTTCGAAGTGAGCAACCTCGATAGGTATCATAAATTCGGATTTTCCCAAAATACCGAGAAGTGAATCAGTGTAGGAATCCGGACCATTTCTACTTTTTAAACAACCCGATAAGAACTATCGAATTTCTCTTATTTGTGCTCTCGGGAAAGTACCTATCGTTTGAAATCAGGTTAAACGATCATTTCTCCTCTCAGGATATTCAATCGCAGCTTTGGATTAAGCCCATCCATCGTTGGAATGCAGATTTTTAAACCGACGCACGCCTCGATCGAGTACTACGAGAACCGGAACAACATCATCCCCCCCCTCGGATAAATTGGGCGAGGAGTTAGAAGAATCAAAATCGATTAGTCCGATTTAACCAAAATATCCTTCAGGAGTCTCGCAGTCTCCTCCCTCCCGGCACGGCACCGTCGGATCCTTTCAAGGGATGCCATCTCATCCCGCAAACAATTTCCCAATATGCGTTACGCAGCATCCGCGAATTCCACGCACTAAAAAAGGGAGCGTTTACTTTATCCGACAAACGAGTCAGCGATCATAAGGGGCGCGGCGGAGGGCGCGCGCCATATAACCCTTCAGCGGTACTAGCTCACGCGTGTCGAGAGAGGAAATCCCGAGCGTGTTTACGCGTTTACAAGTGCGCGCGCGTGTGTTTCGGGAAGGAGAGAGAGAGGGGGGAGGGATGTCACGTGACCAGGAGCGCAACACGTCGAGAAAAAGATTCTCCAAGCAGTCGTAAAAATGTTCCTGCTTTCCTCGGGAGCTCCCTATCTCTGTCTTTCTCACATACATACACACGCCCACGCGGTATCACGCACGCTTCGCCGCGAACCTCCAGGGATTTAAAAAAATTTCTCTGCCTCCTCCAAACACCTCGCTCTCTCTTACCACTCCACCCATCCTCGGGCTGACCACCGACGCCACCGGCGTCGGTCTTGTTGTGGAGAAGTCCTATTTTTAATCCTTCTCCAGCCGTAAATTGTTGAGATAGGAGTATGCTCGCCTTATGGTGCACCTTTTTATTATTATTTTTTTATCCTCTTCAAAACATCCACATCTCTCTCCGACTCCTCTCTCCCTCACCTCTCTTCGTGCTAACACATATGTACTCCTCTCTCTTTCTCACACTCGCTCGTGGGCGGCCGACTTTTGAGGTAAAAATTCTTTTTCATTTCCCTCATCCCGAATCGTTTCGTGTGTGTGTGTGTATATTATATATATATATTTATATACATACACACACACAAGTGTATATAGTTGTGAGTTACATTTATACGTATGTATGTGTATACATATGTATATGTATACATATGTACACGTAAAAAGAGAGATAGTGGGAAGTTCTTCTACCTGTTCACGTCCCTTTTCCCCTTCCGTTCATTTCGCTTTTCCTGCTGGGTGGACATGCACATGCTTTTGCACGATATGGGGGGGGGGGGGGGGGGGGGGGGGGGGCTTTACCTTCCTCGGTCAGTAGGAGTGAACTCTTTTTTACGATCATCGCTCGTATCAGTAAAATAATCTAAGAGAGAATGTAACTCTTCGGTAGTGCCAGCGTTCTTTTTTTATATCGGAAGAGGAGGAGAAGGCGTAATCTTCTCGTAGGATCTTAAACTGAAGCCTTCCTCGGTTCTGGTGCTTCCCAGACCTGCTTAAAGGATGGATTTCTTTCTGAGTTTTCGTGTCTTTTTATTTCGGAGGAAAGTATAACAGCAGCCTTTGGATTAACTTGGCAGAGAGAACATAACGGCGAGTATTTTACGGTTGAATAGTATCTGGGAGTGGGACGTCAGAGTGTATCGGGTTTCACGGTGTTCCCTATGCGGAAGCAGATTCGATTGCTAGTTGGCGTTAACGTTTCGTTACCTCTGCGTAAAAAGCTCTCATGTCAGAGACTATCCGTATGTATGTTTTAGAGAGGATGGCTAGGAAGGCCTCCCCGGGAGACGTTAAAATTGCGAACGGTTGAATGGATTTTCCGAAGGATTCGTTACTAAGCGTATGCAACCGGATACTCCTGCATCCTTTTCGCCAAAATTGGAAGTTTCCAATGCTTTATAATATATAGCTTTATAGTATTTAGGATTAACAGTTCAGTATTAAATGCTTTATTATCATTATTTGGGTTAAAAAATATGAGTGTGTTAAATTTTATGGATCTCTTTTTCATCACAGCTTCGCGGGCCAAACAAAACGCTCTCGGGGGCTATACGTAATGGATCGAGGGAAAGATTTGCTATTTTGACTATAAAGTGGTGTTTTTGAAACTTACATATTAAAGAAATGGAAATGGGGAGGCCTTTCCGATCAAAATAAAACAGGAAAAATGTTGGAATGAGTATAAATCGTTGTTTTTTGCTTTTACAATCAAGTTACTTAGATTAATCGAAAACTGCATTTTTGCCTGTTTGGACGCTTTAAAAATTTCTTTCGATGTGATAGGCAGAAAATCTCTGAGGATGTTCGAATCCTTAAGAGAATCTATTGAATTTAGGTTTTTTCCCCACTTAAATCAGCGGTTATTAAACATTTAGTCCGGATATATTTTCAGGAAGGTCCCGGAAACTGAACATTATGTATGTAATTTTATTTTCTCGATATTTTAACCGCAAAAATTAATTTCGTTATTAACATTAACAAAAATCCTGGGGTTTCTCTAAATATTCGAATCATATTTTATATTTATTCGTAGATGGATTGGTTTAAGGGGGCCGCAACAGGATCGGCTGCCTTAAGAGGGAGTTGCAGGTACATACATAAAGTTTGGGAACTGCTGCATTAAAGGCTAAGCTAAATTCAAGAAGAGTAATGCAAACAAAAATTGAGATTTAAATTTATGCTGTATTTATACCTGAACTGACGTGTTTTATAAGCCGTTTAAATGAAGAGAGAGTAAGGGGAAAAGGATAGAGGGGAAAAGTGAGAGGTGGAAGGAAGAGAGGGGAAAGGGGAGAGAGGAAAGAGAGAGGTTTCAATAATGCAAGAATATAGTAAAAGTCGTCTTTAATAGAATAGTTTTCTAGGGGGATATAATTTGCACCATTAATTGATTCACATTATTTTTAATAAATCCGCACTAACATTGCGCTGCTACAGCTAGTAATGAATAAATTACACCAAGTTGCGCCAGAAACCATTTCTTATTTTAAGGGTCTGCTATTAAAACGTAATCTGAAGTTCTTATATTGCGTGAGAATATAACTAGTTTTAACTGATACTATAAATTGGAGAATTCAATTGGAAATAACAAATAAATAAATCAATGCATCCATATATATTTAAAGTGTGCTGTTATATTAATGAAGGCACTGTTTCTATACTGTTTACAATCAGATAAATAGAATGCAAAAGATAGAAGATTCAAAAGCTTCGTAAATGGCACACATTTTATTATTGTTTAAGTAGAAAATGTAACAACTTTTCAATGTAGGATCCACGAAAATTTATGGCTTATTCAATAAATTTTCGTGGACTCGACAATGAGAAGTTTTATTTTCTACTTAAGCGTTAATTATGGATTACCACTATGTTACGGCGCGGTCTGTTAACTTCACTATTAATAGAATCATTCAAGAAGCGTATGCTCTCGTTAGTCGCCTAGAATAAAACGAAGTTAAAATTTACTCTTGAGCACACTATTATTTCGGATGATTAACCTTGCGGCGCTTTGGTAAACGAATCTGAAAACAGTGTCACCATCACCTAATGGTATGAGTCTTTTTAGCTCTGTTCCATTTTCTACAGTGACCTAATTAAAACTGCCATAATAAACTTTTCCCATATTATAATTACTTCATAAGATGTTGCGGAAGCGTGATTTAAAAATTTAGGTAAAAAACCCGTGTTTTAGGAATGCACGTACTTCTTATGTAAGGCATTGTGGTTCGATACATGATTCGCCGCGTATGAAGCATAGGCTGCAGACGTGGCGAATCGATGCCATTCATTAGGGAAGATGTTTATTGTGTTAGTTTCGAATCGCCTAATATTCGAATTTTACATTCATTATGTTGTTTTGCACAGTTGAAAACTCAGCATTGATATTATATTTCGGATGATATCTTGATGAGGAAGGGAAACACATCGCATATATTTCGCATGTAGCAGAGACTATGCAACTGATCGCCAAAAGTATAGCAAGCTTTAAAATCCGGTTGAAAACCAAAGTATATAAGTCAGGTGTATCATACTTAAATTTAACGGGGATTATGGTGGTGGTAGCGTAGTGGCTCGAGTGGGCCTGGGCTCGAACCCTGCCGGAGGCCGGTCATTTCCCTTGTTTGCCCCGCCCCGACTAGTGTGTTGTGAGGAGGGCACGGAAGAACAGCGTTCCGTCCTTCCGGAGGGCAGGTTAAGAAGCAAGTTTTCTCTTTTCGAAAACTTGGCTAATTCCGGCACCGGGTTTTCCTCCCTTTTGGGTCTTATCTATCTGGAAAGTTGGTTACGTGATAGGTTTCCATGTAAAACACAAGATGCTTATGAACCCCATAGGATGAGGTCTAGACCCAACTTGGGACGTAGTGCCTTGGATTACGATGATGATCATTTAGATAATTTTGAAATATACGGCTGGCCTAATCTAATAATGAGCATTCCGTTGAAAGAAGATGACTTATTCGTCAATTAAAACTGGAGTTATTTAAAATTAATATATCTTATATTGTTTCATAACTAACTTTTTATTCCATTATAGTCTACCACATGTCGCGTTTTCTATCCAAGGTAAAATCAAGAGAATGAGAGGGCTGCACATTTTGAATAAATCGCACGTTCGACACCCATAATATGGGCGACGAATCTTTTGAAAGGTTACAGGCTGTTCGTGTATTTCTTCGTGCTAATGTTATCAAGATATAGATTTGTTTTTATAAATCATTATCTATCCATCCCTTCGCCAGTCCCATTTACACGTTCAAAATAGAATAATCACCGCTATAATCGGATCTCCAGTAGCCATAAAAAATTGGAGAAACCAGATCCTCGTATAGATACAAAACAAACCAGCCGTCATCATGGATGAGTCACCGATAGTAAATCCTAGAAAAGAGGTCACGGTATAAGGATCTATCACAACTATTGAAGAGATAGTGTTTATCATTTCTTATATATATATATATATATATATATGCGAGGAAAAATTTGGATTTGGGTTTTCCCAACTCAACCCACTGCTTTTTAATTACCTCTTAGCACCCTGAAACTCCTCCCCACTATTATTTTTCTCCCCTTCGGGAAATTCCGTCTTTGGGCCCGAGGTCCGGAACCACAAGCACTCGGAGTGTCGTCGTACGGTCAGTTCTAAAGAACAATATTGTTTACTCTCAATTTTTTAGAGATGAGAAACTAAATTTATTCGTTGAATCGTACAATTATGAAATCGCGACCATTCAATAACGAACAATGTTACGCTATTATAATATACAGCCAAATTTATACGTAAATATTATGAAGGAATAAGTTGCGATGTTTTTAAAAAATCAGGAGGAATCTAGAAAAACTCCTAGAGCGCAAACGCAGAACGATGATGATGGGAAACTCTCCTTCGGATGATGGATTATCGGTATGGCCCCTATAAATGTAAATTTTATGAGAATTTATTAGTTAAAGTACTATAGGGACATCTGGCGATCGGTATTCATTCATATTAATTGTAAGATCTACTCTCACGTAATTCCTACTTTTGGACTCTGTTGCAGCGCAAGATACGCAGCTACTTTAAAATGTCACGGGGGTCCTCACAGTGCGTAGTGTAGGAAATTCCGATTCAAATGTGGTCGTCTGTTATGACAAGTACCAATTTTTTTTACGCGTTGCTTTTTTGGTACTAAAATACATTTTAGGTGTTAATTTGGAAAACCAAATTTAAAAATCATGACATGTAATTTCGCAAAAGAATTCGTGATGGCAATTAAATTTCGTCGAATATTTGATTTTTACAAATTCGCTGTTTACCGAAATGAATCGAATCATACCAAGTCTAATTATGATGTGATACACATAGTACCAAAATATATTTTACATGCAACTTTGATAAAAAATTTGAATTGGATGGAATTTGACAAATTCTGTTTATAATACTGAGAGCCAATACCGCAGAGAAGGGGGGAGGGGGAATCTGCTGTCCTGGGCCTGCCGAGGGGCCATGTTCCCTTTTTGAACTTAAAACAAGAGAAAAGGTATTTACCCAAGGGCCCGCGCTGGCTCTCGGCGGCCCTGCATATATATATATTCCTTCCTTTGCTCGCTGTTTCTTCGTTCCCTTGTGGATTTAGATTAGCTCATCGGGAATATGTTTTGAATATGAGTTTAATGAATATATTTTATAAAGGATGTATGTTTGGTTTTTAATAACAAATTAAGAAAATTAGTTGAATAACTTGATAAAAAATAAAGTTAGAGGACTGAAATTCCCGGAGATTAAAAATGGCTGAGGTATAGAGCGTTAAAGAACGAGAGAGAGAGTCAACCAGAAATAGGATTTTAGTAATATAGATAAAAATATAAATAACATGAATACTGCGTTCGATTTACTTGCATTGAATTCATAACATCGGTCATATCGAGCAAGTTTTAATCATATTTTCGATCTTTAAGCCTCTATTTAAGTGCATATGCACGGAAATTATCGGGGACAACAATATCCGTAACCATGGAATCTTTGTATTGAAATGTTAAAAAAATTACAAAATCTCGAGTATAAATTCAAAATATGAGAGAATACGCATGAGACTGAGTATTCGACGATAAGAATAAGAATCCTCATTCATTTTGGCGTGTTATAGCGTAAATTTCGTATCGATAACTTAATTTTAAGATATTTTAAAATGTTAAAGGATGAAAGCCTTCAAACCAAAACTGTGATATTTACGTGTTATCTTATGGGAAACGACATTCATCCTGTGAGGGTCATACCCGTGACCTCATTCAAAATTTTTTAAAGTTATAACGTAGAGATTCATTAAAACTGAAATACTGAGAAATTTCAAACACCTCAGTAAATTTTTAACCGAGTTATTCGCAAAATTAGAGCGTTACGCAGCATGATGATGATCATTACGATTTTATAATATAGAGAGATATACATAAATATATATATATATATATATATAATAAATATTTTAGTGTGTATGTGTGTGTGTGTATGTTCTTTATACGTTTTTACACCGTTGAAGCTATCGAACTCAAAAGTTTCATGGGCCATCCTATGGACCAAAGGAAGAACTTATCTAGGTTTGCAGACCGTGGGGTCTCTTATACCCCATGGGGTCAACAAAATATTATTTCCATAAGAATTAATGGGAAATGGTGTGGAGAAACCCCAAAATGCCATGCAGCCCTTCACTGATGTGGATATAAATATACCTTATTACTTAGGATCACGGGAAATGGATTATTTTACACACGAAAGACTGAATATTTTAATTCTGTTCATGTTTCGTGGTATTACCTGCTAAATCTCTCGAAATTTTCCTTTAAGCGCAAAATTTATCGGTTTAGATGTCCAGTTTCCAGGCGGCAACAAAGCTAAATATCTTAATTGTTGTCCTCTTCAAAGGGAGATATACACGTAAAGATTAATGCAAGGAAAATCCACGCCGTGGCACGCCGTAGAGGAAGAATAGCTAACGCCAAGATATGCCTAAATATAGTCTATGAATACTTTTAAAGTGAGTCAAATGATTTTTAAGGAATATTAGAACATTGTTATCTTTTACCATTAACATTGAAAGATTTATCGCAACATAAATCGATACATCTACTTACATTTGTTCGGTAACCAAGATGTTGTTTATTGTTAACGTTTTGGCTAATAGTATTGACATAATCCACATAATTTTATTGCCGCTTTAAAGGCTTCGGTGCATCTATCCATGTGAATATTAAGTAAGACGTTAATGCGTACAATACAATACATAAAATAGTAAATGTTAATGTAAGCATCGCTTGCGTAGTTAAGGAATGGGGAACGTTTGCAATAAAAATCGTTTGCCACTCTTTCCCGAGCGAAGCCGGACGTTTTAGCTAGTGTGTGTGTATATATATATATATATGTGTGTGTATGTATATATGTATGTATATATATGTGTGTATATATATATGTATGTATGTATATATGTATATGTGTGTGTGTGTGTATGTATGTGTATATATATGTGTGTGTGTGTGTATAAAGTTCAGATTTTATGAAACTGCGGGTTTGGTAAGTAATAAAACAAATTATCTTTGCATTAGATAAAGAGAGCTTTAAGAAAGGGGAAACCTTTAGGTCCAAAATCACTCCGAGTTTATGCATAACTAATATCGCGGAAACGAACCACGGAAGACGAATCGCCAGAAAGAAAATTTTCGTCCCTTTCCTCCCTTTGTTTTACTGTACTTCCACTCTACCACCACCACCGGCGTTCCCGCGGAGTCGTCGTCATTCTTCTTCCGTCCCCACTTGGATTGCTTCTTCGGACCGCGGACTCTGCAATTTTCCTCTCTCTCTCTCACTCTCAAAGGGGAATTGAAACGTATTTATTCGGGATTATCTCGCATTACCTGTTGCTGCCGCATTGGCAGGAATACCCGAGGTTTGTTTGTTCAGCTGCACCGATTTAATGACCGAATGTTGCGAAGAAATGCTTTTCGTGCTTTCGCCACGCAAAGACGGACGGAGAGTGGGAGAAACGAGGGAAAAG
The DNA here is from genome assembly GCA_036926305.1 of Uropetala carovei. Lineage (NCBI taxonomy): Eukaryota > Metazoa > Arthropoda > Insecta > Odonata > Petaluridae > Uropetala > Uropetala carovei. The sequence continues at coordinate 284,826 of JAXCHB010000339.1, forward strand.
AAGTGAAACTTAAAGAGAGAATAGTTGAAAAAAAAAATGAAACGTTTCTCTGTGGAGAAATAGGAGAGAAAAATATTTTCTTCGTGTTTTTTTTATAATCGGTTTTTATGTCGCGTGATCGAAGTACGGTCGATAGCTAGGTAACTCGAGGTTTCGTTTACTCGAATATCGATATATCTAATTCATCTTATTCTTTCCGTGGATTATCTCACACAATTCTTCCCTAACTGTCGTATAAAATGTTTTAGAAAAGTGCGAGTAATGCGCGAATTTTATTTATTTTTTCTTAATCGTAAGATTCCAAGTTTTGAGTAATAATTCGATTCTAGGACGTGGCATGCTCTTCCCGGAAATTCGCAGCGAGGCGGTTAGAACGGATTTAATGAAATGCGCACAAAGTTTAAATGAACGTGAAATTCATTGTTAAGTCGTGTGATGGCGTTGGGATAGGATGAAATTTAATGAGCAAAGGAAGACCGAGGCTAGATGGCCAGAGAGAGAGAGAGGTAGGTTGACACAATGCTGACAATTATCATATGCTCAAGTTGATGACTTCAGCGTCGTCGCTAGAGATCCATCTAAACATTCTGTTCCTCTCCGTCGAGATTTCAACGTGAATCCTGAAGCCCGTGCATTGCGCCGGAGCGAAAATGGCGTTTTCGCCACGTTTATGTTGATGTTTTGGTTTGAAAGGTTTATGTGTATATTTTTAAAGGAATTTATATCTCGTTGAGATTAAAAATTTGAAGTGGCAAGATGATAATTGTGTGAAGTACCGTGTGTGTACGAAACGTCACTATATAACATTGTATCTCAGTGCTTATTGATAAATTTCACTCTCATTAGCGCAAGAATCATATGACTTCAAAATGGGAAATCTGTATTGATTTTACCGGAAAGATAACCATTGAAACAAACGTTTTGATTAATTCAATTGAAATATTTTCAGTTAGAAAATCAGTGATCATTCGCGTTGGCAAATTAAGTCGACCATCATCTACGTAAATTTTGTGGATTTGTATATTTAAACAAAGTTAGATGACAATCATTAACGATGAGTTTTTAAATTCAGTTTTGCAAAGTTTTGTTCTGCAGAAATTTACATGCGATCGTGAATTTTAAATGTATCTTCAAGTTACCTAGTTATGACTTTTTAATTCAAAGCCATGGTCGTACGTTATTTGTAGTTTAATGAAATTTTCACAACGTTAAAATTAAAATTTATAATTCTCATTGCTTACCAAAACCTGTTTCATGTTTATTTCTGTCGCGCTCCTTGCCTTTTTTTTGTATAAATATTCCGTGTTCCATTTAATCGTCTTGATTTTTTTAGGAATTAAAAAAAATTTTCATAATCACAGAAATTGAGCACGTATTATCATCTTCTACTCCATAGAATGTTTCAACCTATCTTGTTGCCTTGCGCGTTTTAAAATTATTTTTATGCAAACAAATGGAGAATGAGTGTGCGTGAGTCGGTTGAAACAGCTGTCTGGTTTTATAATGCGTTTTTTTATTTCAAGCAACGCGTTGTCCTTGATTAATCATGCAGAAATGAAGTCGATAGGGATTATATGTGTCAACAAAAAATGTATCCAGCGTATTTTTATATATATTTTAAAAATGGAAAACATTGAGCGCAGCTTTATAACGCAGTTACAAGGTGGAACAATTCCTACGTAATCACCGCTGGCGATGATTCTTTCAAACAACAGGAGCCAGGACTACTTGACTTTTACCCTTTTTTTGTTTACCGTTACGAAGAGGTAAATTAACGAGATAACATTTATGGAACGAAGAAAAAACTGTATGCTTAATTAATCGTTATCCTTGAAAGGACGCTTGGAGTAAAAAAATAATTCGGAATTAATCTTCCAAAGAAGTGAAAATCTCTATATATTTTTCTTTAGAATAAATCCGGAGATGGTTTTTTTCAGATTTTTTCCGAATGTAGAGGAAAAGCGAAATCATTTAGGTCCGAAAGAGGTTTTTATTACGAAAACGGCAGTAAAAAAATATATTTACATAATATAAACAAAGCATCGTTCTCGGTATGCGGATTTGTCCAAGGGCCGCTTTCAGAAAAATTTCAATTCAGGTCTAACGCATGTCTTTTTAAAAATCACTCGGCAGCCAACAAAGCCAATTTCATCGGGCGAAATCCGCAGAAAGAAAGGAAAATTTATGACTTTTTCCAAATTCCCGACTTTATGAGTTCTCTCCTAATACGCGTGCATACTTGGCTGTTGATTTTTCTGGATATGTATGAGTAAATCAAGAAACGGGCGTGCGGAAGGGCGTAGGACAGTATATTCTCACGCTCTCGAGCACGTACATGGAAAACTGCAAAAAAATGCAATATTCTTAACATAATTTTGAAGGGATCCTTAAAACCACGGCAGGTCGGCCAATATCCGACCCGCGTAATGACTTTATGAAGAATGCCTTGTGGTTTTTTCGATTTTTTTATACAACGCATCTGTGCCTTCAAATGGTATCATTTTAATTTATCATTAAACGGTACTTATCAAGTGTGTGTATGCTGTTTAACATAGGTGTATGGTATATCGTATTTTTTAAATTTTCGAAAGAAGTTGAAATTTTTACAGGAATCTATCAGCCATTTTAGGTTTTGGGTGCGACCCTAATGTGTGTCCCTTTTGTAAAAATAGGTGACCCATGTTCTGTAGAGTTTGATGTATTTTTTTGTTTTTATCAGATATCTTATCGAAGGTGAGCATCAGGGGTAATTATATACGTGTGGAGATTGCTTTATCGAATATAACTCTCGATACCACGGATAAAAGGGAAAAAATCTACTACACAAGTAGGTTAAAGCTCTCTAATCCAAAATTCTATGGTCCAGAAACATCCCTGGTTCAGAATGGTTTGGGAATTTCGACTAGTCCGGAAAAAACATTCGTGGTCCGGATATATAGCGTTCAGGACCGCGCCAACCCGGAGTGCAAGGGGTGCACAGCACCCGGGCGCCAACTAGTCGGGGGCGCCTTCCCATCACGATATTTGTATCTTTGTTTTTGTCGTTCACTTAAAAGTTTGCACCTTCTTCGAAATGCTTTTAAGAGGAAATAAAGCTTAGCAATTCCCTCGATCGGCAATTGAAAGCTAATATTAAACAAACGTAGCATAGTTTAACTGTAAACATTATCGATAAATTATTTTGAAATTAGAGTAAGAATAATAACAGATATCTTCGCTAACATTTAGAATTGACTAGTAGTCACTTTGGGCGCCTCAGAATTATTTTGCACCCGGGCGCCAAAAGCCCTTGGCGCGGCCCTGATAGCGTGAATGACATTTAGGTTTTTCCGTGTTCTTTGCTCCCACAGCTTATGAAACAATTTTCCGTCTATGGGGACTTTATTCACCTTTGATATCGCATTTTTACTATTGTATCCAGGAAGTGACAATGATAATATAGAGAACTTTTCTGATGGTTAAATGAGAATTAAATTTCCACATTTTAATTAATTTAAAAAGGAATTTAAAAAAATACTTTATATATGCATGTGACCAAGGGGATACGGACATACGCATTGTAGAATGTTCTCTCTTTAATTTATGGATGATTTATCCCCTCTAAATATGCCTTCAAAGAGACTTCTAAGCAGTGGCGCTGCTAAGCGTAAACGTTTCGCTTTATTTACTCTCATCCTTGACTTAAATACTTAAAAGTGAGGCTCAGGTAGTGTGTACAGTCACAGTTTAGTCATTATATACACGTACCAATCAACCGTGGTTAGGAAAATCCCATAGTCTGGGACGCCTCCGGTCCCGAGCTTTCCGGGCTAGAGAGGTTTAAATGTACATATTATAGACATTAACATTAATTGATGTCGCCGAATATCTTTAGAAAGGGAGTGGCGAACCAAAACTCCGCTGCCAACGGATGTGATTGTCGACTACTGGCGCGGATTCAGTGGTTGCGAGGCCCATAGACGATATTGGTTTGCGAGATCCATGACTCACGATTTCTGAAAATGTGTGGTTAAATTTTGAGGTGGAAAAGAAGCTATCAAATTCTTAATGGCTTGTACGCACACTTTTTAAAAATGTAGTTGGTGGGCTTCTGAGGTCGACGTCGATCGCAGCTCAAAGTCTTCGAATGGAACCTTTAAGAATAACTATTTTTTCGACGATGTCGGTATGTTAAAACTAGTCTTCACCCATTATCGTTTAAGATAATATGACAGCTTCTTTGTGTTGGGTCTTTTCGCACATTTTTTCCACTCTCACACTAAGCTCCTGTCACTCTCTCGCGGCTCAAGGCGCTAGTCCCATAGAGACGGTCGACTAGATCAGTGGTTCTCAACCTTTTGCCTCTTTGAGTCCCACCTACCACCTTTTCAAGAAACCCTGGTTCCACCATGATCCACATCTCCTATTCTCCTTAGCACTTCCCCAGAGCAGAAAGGCCTGCGTCCTCGACCACAACCCCTTAAACCATTGGTTCTCAAAGTGTGATCCGCGGGCGTAAAGGGACAGTTCGGCACGACCGGTACGGCGACGTGACCATTCGGCGATGGGATTATTCGGCACCGGACAGTTCGGCGCCAGCCGTGTTCCGCATGGCACAATTCCAATATATTTAGGAGTGAATGGCGTCATGATAATATTAATATTGCAACTATAAAGTTACCGAATCTATTACGTAGAAATAAAAATGACTATATTTAAAGGAAAATAGATTTAAATTAACTTTCGTGGGAAAAAATACACTAAAAATTATACGACGAAAAATCACCGGATGATATGCATAATGATTTTCACAATTAATTAATTATATTGAGCATGAGAAAAAAGGAGAAAAAATCTGCCATGACCCGGTCATGGCAGATTTTTTCTCCCTTTTTCTCATGCTCATCATAACAGCTTATGCCTGCTTGCATAGTGATCTTCAGATCATTCTTTCTATCAACTATATTAATGTTCATTTAATACAAATGTTACTGTTAAGTTAAATCGAACCAATACTGTTTACATAAAAATGATTATATTTTTAAAGAATTAATTTTCAAATTTACTTTAGTGAGAAAACGTTCACAATATACAACAATGAAGTTAACGCAGCTGATTTGACTTCACCGAAACAATAACATTTGAATATACATGGCTATATTTAAAACAGCTTAACTTTTAAATCAATTTACGTGAGGAGCTTTGTAATGTATTAAGTTAAACAATAGTATTTCTATAAATGACATTTAAAAGTAATTTTCTATATAAAATAAAATACAATCATAAACGATAAAACTATTTAAACACAGTACCTATACAGCCAAAGTTAACTTTAAATATAGTAGTCATTTTTATTTCTACGTAATAGATTCGGTAACATAATAGTTGCAATATTAATATTATCATGACGCCATTCCCTCCAAAATATATTGGAATTGTGCCTTGCGGAACACGGCTGGCGCCGAACTGTCCGGCGCCGAATAGTCCCATCGCCGAATAGTCCGTCGCCGAACCGGTCGTGCCGAACTGTCCTAAACCCGGTCCGCGGGCTGGTCCAAAATGCAAGTTACTAGTACAGAACACTAAGGCCATACTATATAACCATTATCTCCAACACTCGCGTGACGTTTTGCAATAGTGATAAGGATAAATATAACATTCGTTTGAATATTTTACCTGATTAGTCTTAAAGCAATTAATGTTGACCAAAACCAATTAAATTAATACCGCTGAAATTAGATAAATTCTTCACAGCGTAAAATCTCAGTGGATACAACGAAATGTCCATCGACTGTTCTTTCTCCCCTCCTCTGCTTGGGACAATCTAAAATGGTTACTCTATTTTTAGTTAGTTAGTTAGTTTTAGCAGTGGCATGACGGGAGTGGAAAAAGTTTGAGAACCACTGCCTTAAACCGCTATTCTGTCCTATCTCTCTCACTCCGTCTACCGTTCTCTTCCCCAACCTATTTCACTCTCATTTACTTTTTCGACTGCTTTTGTATCTTCCACGCGGCGGCTTAATCTTCGTCTCTCGAAACATGCGGGATATCCTCTTCCCTCTCCCTCCCTACCCTAATGGCCGTCACTCCTTTCATACTAGCTTCGCACCGTGGAATTCCCCTTCCCCCCCTTTTCGACCGATCGCCTTTCCTCAGTCGGATCCCATTCAATCTCTCTCTCTCTCTCTCTCAGCCCTTTCAGATACTGCCCGATCCGTCCAAACGTAATGTCTGAAAGTTAGACGCGTCGAATGATTTGAGTGGCTCCACGTTTATTCGCGCACGTGTCCTGCCGTTTTGTAATTACGCACCCAAACTAAAAGCGATCCTTCCCAGCCGAGCCATATACCACGGGGTGGATATTATCTAAACTGTTGTCCGGTGTAAAAAAAAAAAGAAACGATCACTTTCCAAGTTGATGAGACAGTTCAAGTTGGCTTTGAGTGTTGTGTGTCTATCTTAATTTGACCAGTGACGTATTCAACTTCGGTGAAATCGGTGCGGTGCACCGATGGGCAGCTAATGCTGACGGGCATACGGCCACGCGTTTTAAATCGGCACCGCTTTCTTATTTTCCGTTGTCATGGTACGTAGTATTTATATTGGAAATAAGAAAAAAAGAAATGAAGTTTTCATTGCATTTTCTTTCTCTGCCCTAGGGCGGGCACACACAAGTGGGCGCCTGGGGTCAATATGCCCCATGCTATATTTTTCTGTTAATCATCATGACGTTATTTATTCCATTAGTTCATGGATTATATCGACGGAAAATGTGCTAAAATGACACAAAAGAGCAAAAAATTTAAATTTTTTAACAAAAATACCAAGGTTAACTAAGTTGTTTACAATCTAATGGTCCATTAAGTATCTAATGGGGTCACGTGCGTACTTAAACCTTACATACGCCACTGAATATAATTATTATATAAGAGGTTGTTAGGATAAAAATAACGTTAAATACCTGCGATATTTTTTTGAAGGGGAGGACGCGTGGGCGAAATAATTCTGCGAACTAAACGTGAGAACCTCGCGCGAATTGGTCGAAAATGGCGAATATGCAGGTAATCCTCTCCTCCTCACCCTTCATATCTCTCGTTCATCAGTCTCCTGCTGCCCTCCTCTCTCTCCCCCCCTCTCCCTTCTCTATCCCCCTCTGCCCCCCTCTCCATTCTCTCTCTCTACCCTCTCCCTTCTCTCTCTCCCCTCTCCCTCTCTCTTCCCCCCCTCTCCGTATATCTCCCCTCCTCCCTTCGGATCATCAAGACGGTGGATATGAATTCCAAACAATCACTCGATGCTCGTTCATTTCTCGTCAAGTTTAATCGAAGACTCAGCGAAAAAGTTTGGAATCCCGTGATTGTATCACTTAATCCCTCCAACTCATCCTTTCCTCTCTCTCTCCCTTTCTCTTTCCTTCCGTCTCGTCCGCGCTCTCTTCTCTCCTTACCTCACTCCGTAAACTTTCTTCGGCTCCGTTCATTGCTCTGTTCTCAACCTCTCCATTCCTTTAAAAAAAAAATTCCCTCCCTCATGCCACTTTTTATTTCTGGTCTGTTTACTCTGACCTTCCTCACGCAGTCTTCACAACCTCCGCACTTCTCACTTCGTCCACATCCCTTTCCTCAACCCCTTCCCAAACAACGGGCATCGGTATATCCATTTGAAGTTCCCAATCTAACAATCAGTGGGTTACGAGACAAGCAGAGGAGAATAGAAAGAGAAGGAATAGTTCAATGCAGTGTTTTTACTTTCTCCATACATAGTATGGGGAAAGTATTGTGATCACGAAAAAAATCGACTTCGAGATTTCAACGGAAATACACGTTTTGAGGTCCCTAGAACACGTTTAGACTATTTTCGGAATTATGTGATTGTGGGCGCTCTTAACTCAAAAAGTACTTGTCATATTAATACCAAATTTCATATTGTGTGCATGAGCACAACGAACTGATTAGTTTTTGGACAATACCGTTAACCGGAAGTCGAGGTTTATTCGAAACCCGATTCGGTTTTTGCGATATTTCTCCGTTAAAACCTCATTATTGTATATATAATTCTATACAAATGTTATAGACAATCTATTTTCGTACAACTTTCATTTGAAACAATTTTCCATAGCAGTTAGTTTAGGAATTATTTATAAATAAACATGTTTTCGGTTTCCGTCAAGTATCTCCTTAAAAACGTCGTTATTGGTAATCTTCGTGAGGACCAAAGTTGTAGAGAATAATATTTCTTCCAAGTTTTGTTTGAAACAAATTTTCGTTGAACCATCCATTTCGGAGATATTTTGCTTATTCGTAAATTTCCATTATACAGCGCCACAACCATGTAGCGGTGAATTCTGTAAACATATTCAGAATATAAGTAATTTACGGTAATAAGGATGACTGTACTCTTTTACGATACGAAATAATAATTTTGCCTTATAATGCTTTTCGTAATACGTAATTTAAATATCTATACCCCAAATATGGAGAAAGTCATGTGTTGGTCACATCAGATTTTTTCAGAATGGGTGCCGTAGCTGATTCTCGGTGGTATTGCGAAAAAAACATTGCTAAGTAAGTAAATGAACGGTTTTGAATTGATAAGTTATTAGGACGGTAATATTTCCACTTACAAATTGCTTACGGCATGGTACCCAGGGGCGGATTTACCAACTTGCTGCCTATTGGTAGGCAGCATAGGCAAGTGCCTTGTGTGTCATTTTTTTGCATCATCAGCTGCATTGCCGTCTTCCCTGTACAAGTGGTGTCAACTCTTGAGTCAGAACTGACGGCACTGGCATTTTCCCATAACTTATTACAAGTGTTTCAGCCTTTATTGATTCTTTACACTACTTTGAATAAAACATTGTGATAGGCGAAAGTTGTGTGGATTGGGAAGGGAAGGCGGGGATGGGGGGAGAGGGGGGAGAGGCTGTCCACGTGTCAAAGGGCGGCCGTAGGAATAAATCAACAAATGAACATTGTGTTATACATATGTTTAAGTATAAAACTTTGTTCCAAGGTGAGAGGGTGCAGCGAATATTTATCCTTGAAATGGGCCTGCGCTTACAAAAATTTGGTAACCACTGGTTAATGGGGAGGGAATGGGGAGAAAAAGAATTTTAGACGTTAGGTTTAAAAATATATGGAACATTCCGTCGAAGCGGCTGACCTGAGGATCGGAAATTATTTTTTTGAATGCATTTCTAGTGTTCCCTTCAATATTTTGGCTTTCTTTGGCATACTTGGTGTAGGATCGCGAGCGAGAGAGAAAGAGATACGAGGACGCGACAGAGTGGAATATCTTGAGAGAGGCGGCTGCTTAAAATGGGCCGTCCCTGGAAGTGATCCGCTAAGATTTACGGCTGCTAAACAAGTGGAACATCGGACGTATTCGAAATGAGAAACAATAGGAGGAGGAAAATGTCTCCTTTGAGAGGGTTATTTCATTTCTATTCTTTTTTTTTAGGGGGTGGCATTCGTTTCCTCTTCTCACGCCTCATTTACCCCTCTCTCAGTCCATCGCTTCGGACGACGCTTCTTTTTTCCCCCTTTCCGACTGGCTTAAAAAAAGGACTTAAGAGGTAACTTTTGAAATCCACGATTGAATGAGTTTCGGTCAAATAGTAAAAAGCTCTTTATTGCACGTACTCTATCAAACGGTGCAGTTTTAAATTATTTTTTCATTCGAGTCTTTAGATTACGTCATGTACATTTACGTAGCGATGATTACGAAAGCAATGTATGACAATTGTTACATTCATCACTCTCCGATTGTATGATTACCGGGAGTGATTGACCTGTGGGTGCATCGTCTTCTTTTTTTTTAATCTCTTCTCTGTTTAGTTCTTTTTAGAGGGAAGTCGATTTTTACCTTACGTTAGTACTGCGGGGTTTGATGCACCCCACGGAGTTGTGCATCAACTAGACGGCAGAAGAAAAAAATAGTTTTAGTCAAATTTAAATCAGTAATCTATGCAAGAATAATGAACTACCTTATTCCTAAAAATAATGTAAGTTAAACGCATTTGTGTCTAAGGTATTTTGCCACGATTCGTGATGATTGCATTAAAAAATTGTGTTGTTCGTCATAGTTCTAGCAAGGTTACGGTTTCCCGGTTTCACAGATAAACGTGATTTCATTAATTTTATTTAATTTAATTAAAATACGAGATAGACATGGTCAGAAAAGGAGGGGTATAACTTTTACAAATGAAATTCACTCAAACTTTCCACATTCAGGTGGACGATCTTCAATAGAGGCTGAATCCTCAAGGATCCCACCACGAGGTCACTTAAGCGATTTAGGCGTTAGATTAGTGGGAGAAATAGGCCCGTGGTAGTATAAAGGGGAGAAGGGGAAGCGATCTCTGGAGAAAGGTGCTGGAAGGAGGGCAGTTATCAGCATCGGTTATGCGGGAAACCAAATTCGGGAGAGGCAGTCGGGGTAAAAGGTGAGGGGGAAGATAGGAAGAGGGGGATTTCTGCATGTATTTGAGTGTGAATGTGTGTGTGCGTGTGAGCACGTGAGCATAATTCGTCGTTGGGAACATTGAAGAATGTATATAGATAGGAGGGAGAAAAGAGAGAGAGGGGGGGAGAAAGGGAGAGAGAGGGGGAAGGCAGAGGGAGGAGAAAGGGAGAGAGGAAGGGAGAGGAAGGGAGAGAGGAAGGGAGAGAGGAAGGGAGAGAGGAAGGGAGAGAGGAAGGGAGAGAGGAAGGGAGAGGAGGGAAGGCAGAAAGATGGAGGAAGAGAGAATAGGTGGTGAGAGAAAGGGAGAGAGAGGGGGAAGGGAGAGAAGGAATGGAGAGGAGGAAAGGGAGAGGGAAGTGAAAGGGAGAGAGAGAGGAAGAAGGGAGGAGGAAGGGAGAGAGATGGAAGGGAGGGAAGGCAGAAAGAGGGAGGAAGAGAGAATAGGTGGAGAGAGAAAGGGAGAGAGAGGGGAAGAGAGAGAAGAAGGGAGAGAGATGGAAGGGGAGGAAGGCAGAAAGAGGAAGGAAGAGGGAATAGGTGGGGAAAGGGAGGGAAAAGGGGAGGGAAGGAAGAGAGTAAGATGAGAAGAAGGGGAGAGATAGTTTGAGAAATAGGAGTAAAAGAGAGGGGTAGAGAGATGAAGAGAGAGATAGAAAGAGAGGTGAGAGATATGGAGAAAGAGAAAAGAGAGAGGGAGTAGGAGAAAAGAGAGGGAGGAAGAGAGTGAGGTAGACAGGGGGAGAGACAGGGAAAGGGGAAGATGGTGAATGGGGCAAAAGGGGGAATCAGACGGACGACACCGCGAAAAGAGAGAGGAGAGGGGGAGAGAAAGAGAGGACAATTTTACTGGAATAAAATTTCCATTTTGTGCTGAGGATTTTCTCACAAGTTTATTAGGTATGTTCATATAATATATATGAGAAGTTTTTACGAGTGAGACCGAGGTGGGAGGAGGAGGAGGAGGGAGCGGGGAACGGAGGGATAGAATGGGGGTGGATGGTATTAGCGGCGGCACTAGGGCAAGAGGGCCTTAAAGAGAGGGGCGGGGTTAGAAGAAGGGGTTGGAAGAGACGGAGTAGGGGCGGTTATCATCGCTCAATATCGACGGGCCCTTTGGTTGCCTGGCAACGCGGGGGTGGAAATGGGAGGAGGAGTGGCGTTACGGAGACCGTAGTGGTGGAGGTAGGACTGGCGGCGGGGGCGGGACGAGGGGGGCGGGGCGGGAGGAGGGCGAGGAGGGAGGCGGGAAACGCGAGGCGGAGTTGTTTTGCTATTCTGCGGCGATGCAATCCTCACTGTCGTTCGAAATGCAAATTTCATTTTTTTTCTCTCTCTCTCTCTCTCTTTTGGAATACGTATTGACATTTTCATTCGCGTGGGCGTTTGTAAAACGCGCGAAATTACAGGAAGCGACAGGCGTCGCAATCTGGCGCGGAAAAAATTACGTAATATCCTCCCGCTCCAACTCCCGGCGTGTATCGTCACGCTTGCATTTTTGTGCCCCCCCGCTCCCCTTTCTGTTGTATCCGTCCTCCGATAATTTCTTTTTTCCTCCCCATCAATGGGGATTACAAGGAGACCTTCCCACGGGTCGTACCCCAGGACAAACTTTTCGGCCCGAGGACCACATAACCCATTGCTGCACTCATCGCGGGCCACACCCAGTCGAAAATAGAGTTTAAGAATATCTTTCGAGGATTTAGTCGTGAGTCAACATTATCTGATTTAAAAAAAATGCATTTATCGATTATAGGATAGGAGAGGTAAACACAAAATGTATTGTTTTTATAATTTTTTATTTTCCTTTTATGTTACATTGTGTCCTTTAATTGTTAAACTCGTGGCGGGCTAGATGAAGGCACTCGGCGGGCCGGATGTGCCTCGCGGGCTGCAGTTTGGGAGAGAAGCGACGCATCGGGAGAAAAGGGCTCGCTCGCATGCGTGGAACGTCATGCGATATTGCATCGTTTGATCGTCGTGATTTATTTATTTTTTTGATCGGCGGTCGCCATGATTCCGGTAGAAAAAATATAATATAGATCGTCATGCATTCGAATTGAACGGAATCGCGATTTTTTCCCGGTTGCATCACAATAAAGGTAATGGCGGTTGAAAACGATAACGTGGGATCGAACCCGATGTTTATTTGGCAGAATGGCGTTTCGTTTTCGATTTTTTCGTTTTCCTGTAGTTAAATGCGTTGTCGACGACTAATTAACTAATCAGTATTTTGGTGTTAATCTCATAGTTTCTTCTTAATCTCTCTATGTGTGTATTTTAAGCTTTACGGCACAGAATATCTTGACTGTGATATGATTTAACAATTGCAGCATTAATATGTTATTCATCAGGTTTGTTAAAAAGTACTTCATCCAGTACGAATTACTTCTATGCATCGAATAATATTTTCGCTATGGTGCCATAATGATATCAGTTTTGACCCAAAAGGCGTCTAATTAACCCAAGAAACGCTTTCGGAGAATATTGTTAACAATTACAGAAGGAGAAGATGAACTTAACCCGTTAATGCAGTCAAAACGTATTTTATCACCTCATTGACAGGCGCCGTTAGGAAATAACGATCGAGACTTAAAGCCTGTAAAAAAATGGCCCTTGAGCAAAACAATCGCCCATCGCGATGGCGGGGCGAGCATTATTCTTGTCATTTTTTTCATTCTCCTGTTAGGAATTACAGCCTCGCTCCTATTCGGCTTCCAAAACAAAACTGCTGCCTCTATGGCTCAATAAGGGCGGAAGTTTGGGATCGGTAGGAGATAATTTGTGACGAGAGTGATTTTAAGCGGAAATCCACGCCCCCTAGCAAAATTCTAGATGCCCCCTCTCTCTCTCCCTCATCTCCCCCTCCCTCCCACCTCCCTCCCACCCTTCTCCCTCTCTCCCTTCTCCCTCTCTCCCTTCTCCCTCTCTCCCTCCCTCTCTCTCCGCATCGAGAGGAAAACACTCGAAAGTCCAATCGGGGCCCCTGGGGCTGGCTAGATTTTCTCTAAAGTGGGTCAGTAGGGCAGAGCGTATGCCACCCTCGGTGTGGTGCATGCTCGGCGTTGAGGGTGTCACGGTCCATTTGTCAAAAGTTTGTATCGAGTTTTGGGAAATTTTCTGAGAATCCTTGATTGCTCTCTCTCTCTCTCTCTCTCTCTCATTTTTGTCATAAGTGCGAAGGGGGGAGGTGTTTGGTGGAAAAGGGGAGGAGGAATAGGAGCCCGGAATTCGGTCGCGGTTGTTCCAAGCTATGCGGCACCGATGCAAAACGCTGCGCTATCAAGACGTGGTGTTCCTGATAACTGCTACCTTGATTGGTTGGAGTTTCTTTCCTTGTCTTTTTAACAAATCGTTTGAGGCTTAATGAGTCGCTTGCATTTCGACATACGAATAATGATACTATTTTAGGTGGTTTAATCTCTGATAGGTTTATTTAGTAACTGAAACAAGCTAGTTGTTACTCATCGCGGAACAAAGTAACCTACATAAACGCATATTCGTGGAAATAATAATGGTGATTATTTTTGAAAGTTTAATTTCTAGGAAAGATTGACTCAGTGGAGTATTATCGAGTTAGTCTTATGCCTCAAAATGTATTCCACAAGAAACACTTAGTGTAAAAAATTGAAAAATTAAGTACGTGTGTTAGGTATCTCCAGTAGCCATAACAAGGTTGTGATATGACTATTGAAGATAACCTAACACTAGTAGTGCAGAGCCGTAGTGAGGGCGGGGCAACCGGGGCACGTGCCCAGGGCGCAACTTCGTAAGGGGGCGCCAAATAGAAGTCTTATTATACACTTGATAAAATGTGGTTACAGTTTTTTTTTCGATCTTTTCGAAACTTATAACGGCCAAGGGCGATGACTGTAACAAGTCATAGGTGAACGTGTGCAAACTTAATTTGCCGCTTTTAGGCTGCCTCTACATTTTACGCTCCGAATGTAATTTCTTTTATTTACCCTCGTCCCCAAAAATGTGTGCGCCCTATAGCATTGCATTAGTCGAGCAGAATTTTCGCCCAAGTTGTCGATAAAAAAGTAATTATTGAGGAGGCCTTTATTGATTTTATTGCTGTCAAATCAAAAAAGAGAGAAGAAATCACGTCAGAAATAATCCAAAAGTTGGAACAGGATGGACTAGATTTACAAAACATAAGAGCTCAATCGTACAAAAATGCTCCTAATATGACCGGTAAATTAAACGGTTGCAAACATAACCCTCTTGCACGTTTCCTACCACGTACAGAGCATTCGCTTAATTTAGCTTATCATTATTCCAATGAAAAAACTAAGCGACAAATTAGGGAATTTTTTACAAAAGTATAGAAACTGTTCCTTTATTTCTGTGGTTCCACATCGAGATGGGTTGTACTAATAGAGGTCCTAAAGGTGACGTTGGAAAAACATGGCACAACACGATGGTCATCAAGAGAAAATTCTGTGAATTCAATGGGGTTACAATTGAAGGAAGTTTGTACAGTGGTAATAAAATTAAAGAATGAACATAAATGCAGAAATGCTGAAAGTTTGCTAAAACAGCTATATTTTTCTTGTTGTTTTGGGACTATTGTCTCCAGAAGATCAACCACCTCGCTAAATTTCTTCATAGAGCCGCTTACATGATCTGCGACTTGGTAATAGACATAAAAATTCAACATCGAGACTGGTAAAGTATATGGAAGAGGCAACGAAATTTTGCAATGAAAAAGAAATAGGAAATTTCATGGCACGCTGGAAACTGAAGCACCCTCAATACCTGAAATAACAGAAAATTTTAAGTTGTGCTTTATATAATATGACCGAAGATAAAATGATAAATTCCTGTAAAAATGCTGCTAGTTGGTAATAAAAACAATGTGGATGAACGCGAGTTAATCGAAGAAGTTTGCAGTTTGAAACACCACCAGCCTTCGAAAAAAGTGTAAAAATTACGCAGAAAGAAATATTGGAATTTATGCCTAATGTGGAAAGTTTTCTTGACATTTGTTACATCAATTTCAGCTGAAGAGCGTTATTTTAGTAAATTGAAATTGGTCAAAAATTACATACACTCATCAATGAACTAAGAAAGACTTTTTGGTCTAGCCATCTTTTCTATTGAATAAACCGTTAAAAATATAGATTTCAATGACATAATCAATGTTTGCCGCAAGTAAAGCCCGAAAAATAACTCTTAAAAGAAATGATTATTTATTTCAGTTAAATACCTCTTTAAAAATAAGCACTTATCATTTTATTATACAATTTTGGGGCGCCAAAAAATCCTCTACCCAGGGCCCTGCTTAAGTGCTTATTAGGTTTGAGTTAATAATATTTTTATATTAAAATGTATGAAATCATTTGCTCGAGAAATACTGTCCTTGTGTTTGTCCTGTCATCTTACATTTTAAATCGAATCAATACTTGTACATATTCATTGATGCATCAAGAAGAAAGGAAAGCTGAAGCTAAAAGTTAAGCGGGGAAAAACCCGTGGGTAATCTACCATAGTTGTCATAGGAAATACCCAGACTGGGAGATTTGAGAGAGAAAAAATACCTAAGTATGTACTATAGATGCGTCGAAAGATAGACGGCAATAATGAGAATGCCGTTTCGTTAATAGACAGCCTTTAAAAATAACCAATATTCACATCGGATGTTGGTCAATATTAAATTTTCGGAGCTGGTCATATAAGGGAACTGCGTCATAGGAGATTGCAGTGATTATAAATTTTCAGTATCTCAAATCTTTTTTTTTCCTTTCAAAGACATTATCTCCTGTGGTTTAATTGTGAGCGCTTTGGTGTAAATTCGCAGTCGTAGAGGAATAAATAGAGTTTTTGTCATATTTATTTCCAAAAGTAGCTCATTTATAAAAAACGGTACAACAAACATTGTACAAACTTTCTCATATACTAATGCGTCGTTTAGTTATCTTTAGAAAGTGAAAATCATATGAGCCGGCTTTTAGAAAATCCAATTTTTGTTAAAGTTGCCTTATATTCATTCACTGAGAAAAATGAAATACATATGTAGTATTATTGCAGACGTAAACTCAAGTAAGCGTACGAAATTTTATCAAAATTGTTATAGTCGTTTTTGAGAAAATGAAATTATTGCTAAAGTTGCATAGAATAAACTAGCCCTATATTCATTTTTTGAGTAATATGAACTATACAATAATACTGAAGACGTAAACTCAAGTAACTGTACGAAATTTGATCAAAATCGTTAGAGTCGTTTTTGAGAAAATCGAATTGTTGTTAAAAATGCATAGAATAAACGTCCCTTAATTATAGAGCAATGTCAATCATTTCTTCATATACTCTGATCAGTATGGTAAAATTCCTAAGTACGAGATTCCATTCATTTTCGCTCTACCGTTTAAGCTCCAGAGCCAGTAACAGACAGAGAGACGGCATTGCGAAAACCACTTTTTCGGATTCAGCGACATCTAAAGCATATATTTCCGTACGTATTTTTTACTTTCTCATATACTTCATACATGATAATGTAGAAAATACATACCTAGGTTTTATGATAGATTTATTTTGTAGAATGGAGAAAAAAGGAGTATAAATGTTATCCTACCAAAATTCACCTCTGAAAAATTATTCGAGCAAAGCAAATCGGAAAAAAATTCCCATCACAAAACGATTAATTTAATTTTTATGGATATCTCACAGTTCCTGCGCAACCAATGGAATATTTTGATCAAGTTTTCTCCTTTCATTGTTCACGGAACTATTTTGGAGAGGGAGGAATTTTCAGCTAATGAAACGGAACAGCGAAATGTTAATTCGGATGAGTGCATTATATATTTTTTCGTTTCGACTTGCGAATATAATACGGTCCGCTCAAGTGTATTAGAATAGTCAGTCCTCGCCTTCCCCTATGTGAGTGATTCGTTTGGGTAAAGAGTAAGCCAAATTTTGTATAGTTAACTTCAATCGACAAAAATTATTTTTAACTTTTAAGCCAGCTTGTAGCAATACTATCTCATTAATAAAAAGCTCGAATCATAGTTCACCATTGAATAATTAAAACTTTGGAACGCAATATTTACGATGGCAACAATCTTTCATGCACAGGAATTTATGACAAAAGATATATTTGCTACACAGGTGTTTAGATCAAGGTTTATTGTAAATAAGTGTACAACAATGCACATTAAACCCAGTCATATACAGCATAACACAAATTTCAAAACATTATTATTTTATTAAACAGATCCAGCTTACCTATTTTAAAATTAGCCACATTGTAAATATCACATAATGGATATTAGCTGTCACGTATATACACAAACACAAATCATGTTTATTAGGGAGCAAGAGAGAGGCGAGCAGGGCGACCTCCTCCGGGTGCAGAAACAAGGCAATTCCCGTGTGTATAAGATATAATTATTTCGGAAAATTCCGTCGTTCGACCGAATTCACGTATCTGTGGTAATAAATGTTATACATATGCGTGTTATTTTGCACAAACAATTATTTATAAAATTACGAAAGCTTGGAGGCGGTGTTGTTTTTCGGTCTTACCTCTGTCGCCAAACTTCCCGGCTACGGCGCAGTATCTCAATGTTACAAGTGCAGTACAAAACTGGTACACAACCGGAGAATACGAATCATTGTCATTCTTAAATATTTTAACGCACATCTTCCGAAGCGTTTTCTTCAATTTTCTCGCGAAAAAAAACCGTAGTTTTGCGTTTACCGCGCATTTTCAAGTGCAAGTGCACTCCAAAAATACATCTCTGCGTATACATAGTTCTTCGCGAGCTGAATAGCAATCGTGGCGAATCCTCTTTGCTGGCGTGTTTCGCAGCCTTTACATTGGTGAGGGTCCCGCTATACTGCGATCGCCCTTTCGATTGAATGAGAACCTCGATAAAACCGCGGTGGCGGCATTCCCTGCAGCAAAATGGGGAGGAAGACGCGAGAGTGAAGGGGCTGCAGCAGAGGGTGGAAGATTAGGAACGAATCCTATTTCGCAGATGAGAGAAAGAGGCGTCACGTAGATGCAAAGAAATATATATTATCTATAATATATATGCTGCTTCTTAAGGTCGGTTTATAAAAAAAATTAACGCCAAATTAGCTTGAACTTAGACTTAACGTGGTATTTCAATGCCTTAACGCCAATGGCAATGTTCATCACAACTTAACTTAAAAACTGCGTTAAGTTACGGAAAAAAATAGCGTAGGATTCGGATGAGTTTGAATTAACGTGAAATTAACTTAAGAGCGCCTTGTAGTAGTTAGTCATTTCGCGCTTCCCTGTTGTCAGTTGTTCGCTTGTTAGTGGTTTTGTGGGAAATCTGAGAAAAAATGTTCATGATCAGATATTTTCATATCCTTAAACGGACGGAATTGTCCTCGGCTGTTCCTGTCGCGATTAATAGGCCTTCTTCTTCTTTGGGGTTTTTTCACCAGAAGAGCTACAGAAGCAATCAATAAAACTGCCGACACGCCATCAACGATGTCATCGTCCATCAGTTGGTCCATTGTGCCGAAAACTCTTACGATCCGCTATAATACGGTATGCTAATCGCCAATTACCCCAACATTCACCGCCAATTTAGATAAACGCATAGTATTTGTCACAGGTTCAACTAAAGAAAAACAGATGGCGTTAATCCACGCTAATTTTTATCATGAACACATTTAAGTTGTTAAGTTAATTTGAATTTAAGTTTCGAGTTAAGTTTTCCTTAATTTTTTATAAACCGACCTTTACACAGGAAGAGATAAATTATAATGCACTTCTAGATGAGCTAGAGACTTGAAATTTGGCAAAAAAATCCGAAATAGGTGAAATTCCAATTTTTAGGGACCCATTATTGCCCCATTATTGCCCCTTACGAAAAACACGTAAATCGGTGCAGAGACTTCCAGACGAACTATAAGCTTGAAAATTCGCACGAGGGTAGGTTTTTCGTCACAATCGATGGGATAATTCCGAAATTGTTGGAATTACAATTTTTAGGGGCTATTTTGAAAATTGGCACGATTATAGATTTTTGGTCAAAACCAATGTGAAATATCCGAAATTTTAAAGACATTAATTTTTAGGAGTTGCTTTTACCCCGTTATTCAGAATAGGCTGTTATGCTTGCAGAATGCAAGCACCGTCTACTAGTATATTTATATATAGTGTATGTGTGTATATATGTGTGTGATTATATGTATGTATATATACGCGCACACATATTTAGGGACGCAGATAAAGCGTTAATGACGTCGTTAGATACGGAATAACGCCGTAAGGTCGTTTTACGAATTGCCATTCCGATAAGGTGCGGCCGGAAAAACCCGTATGTTTGTGCATTTTGTCCTGTTTTATCTCTAGACACGTAACTCTATTTGTCGATATGGAAGTATATGTACTATGAGATAAACTTTTTGATCACAGGCTCTTTAAAAAATTAAACAACATTCCATCGATTTAATAACATCATGGTGTTGCTCACTGCTGGACGAATCTTGCAGCTATTTCTAGTTTATAATTGCGGTTTAAATTACACTGGAGCGGAGTTTGGACTTTATGTATATATATCTATATAACTTGGTTAATAGGAAAATTTATTGGTTCATTTTTTTGCATTCTTGATAAAATAACGTTTTAAGTAATTAATTTACTTCCGATACTAACTGCAAATACGACCACATATAGAGAGGCCTTACCTAGCAGTGCGATAACCGACTGCCTAACTGTACCCAATGTATTTATCCTGTTTAAGTGGTGCCTAATTCCGAGATTAGCTTATACCAATGATTATAATTGTAATCATCTGGAAAAACTTACATCAACTGATTAATCAATATTTTAAAAAGTTGAGGGCATTAGCCAGCCATATCAATTTGAATATCAAGATATTCACACCAGGATCTAAAATATTAATTACTGGGATTTGATTTCATATGTTTTCCACCGAAGGCTTCGAAATATTTTATTCCTTTTTGGACATAAAATACTAAATGGCATCATTGTACTTGTACATTGTACGTTGTATGCGCTACAATAATCTAGTGAGGAGAATTCGATCAAATCTGTAATAAAAAGATATAGTGCTTGAAGCATTATTTCGATTGTGCGCCTGAATTGAAATGATTTGAGTGGGTTGGATCACACACACACATTTGAAAGGTTTTAGTGGTTACAATTATTAGAGGTAAGTATTTTGTGATTCACTGTCTAGTTAGTTAGTTTCCTTAAAAAGTGGAGATACTTACATTTTCTATTTTTGATTAGCTTATTTTGGAATTTGTTTTCTTCCGTAAGACTAGCTCGATAATTTTCTAAAGGACGAAATGGTTTGATAACAAAAAGTGTTTGTGTTGCATCCTCGTTTGTTGGCCGGAACCCAAATGACAGTTGTAAACGTTGGTGCACGGAAACAAAAGTCTCATATTGAGGTCACGAGACATCTTTGCATCTACGAATACAATAGTTTCACGTACGGCGCGGCGTTGATTAGACCGACACGGTAGTTGATCTACACGGATATTCGAGGAATAAACTGGTATACGAGATTATTTTACTGACATTTCCGTTCCTAATTCGTGGATACTATATCGTTGCCATTCAAAGAAGAAGCAGAGTAGCCGCTTAAGACTTCAGGAGTGAAATAGCTAATTACCTAATCTACTTTCTAGCTCGTCGCTTAAAAAAATAGGGAAGATTAAGCCTGTACCTAGAAGGCACACATTTTCGATGGATTCAATCCTTGTCCAGAGGCGGTGAGAGATAAACATAGATGTCGGCAGTGAGGTGCTTATGCTAAAATCCGATACAAAAATATGTAAAATAGAATTGTTGGGAAGCTACCTGGAGAAGTTTCACGAAAAATGAAATACAATTACGTTGTCCATAAATTCGTATTCACATGGCAACATGACTGATATTTAAAAAATAACGAATAAATTTTGCGATACAAAAATATGTAAAATAGTATTGTTGGGAAGCTACTTGGAGTAGCTTCACGAAAAATGAAATACAATTACGTTGTCAATAAATTGTTATTGATGTTACCGCATGACTATTATTTAAAAAATAACCAATAAATGTTGCGAAATTTTTTTCTCATTATATGAACCTTCACTACTTATATGCTATTAATATTATTATTTTTTGTGGGGTATTTCATAATTCAGTCTTGAAAGGGTTAATATAAAAATAGAGAGCTTAAGGTTGGTAGGAAGCTTTTGGGAAATTATGACATGTATACTTTAAGTCCGACACCCTTTCAACTAATTAAAAATTAAAGCTTCGGTATTCCAAATTAAGCGGCTTATTTTTAGGACATATCAAACACATCAGTTACCTTTCCGTAAATATTTTAATTTAGTCATTGGTTATGGAGACGCGTTTGCCATCTTCTCCGCGAACACATTAGTACTCCCTCCGAATGGCACACCTATGAAGCGTCCTAAAAATAGAACTTTAAAACTCCTTTCTGGCGTAAATCAATATTCGTTATTTAACACTCAAACAAAGAAGGATGGAGCTTTAGGATGACCAACAATTTCTCCAATTTTCGGTAAAAAAAACCCCTGCCTAGGGAACAGTTGTATTCTTCTGCTTTTCAAGTATCAACCATTCGGGTCGTCAAGGCAATTCCACAAGGTTGACGTTGCCATCGAATGGGAAACCGCACCTTGGGGTCGTCATGGGGAAGAGGCGGTATGATTACGGCCTCTATTATTTTGGGCGGGAGGGTGAGAAAGAGAGAGGGATTTAGAGAGGGGAAGGGTCGTCGACACTGAACCATCTTAAGTGCTGTCCTTATTCTCCAGGATGGGTTCCATGTCGGACGTGAACACCTGAGTCCCAGAAGGATGAGATGTTGGGAGTAAAGTTTTCTTTTTTTACGATCGCGTAGGAGTCGGACGAGGATGGTTTTCGCGAACGCTTGATCGACCTTCTATGGACCTTACACTCCTTTTCTTCTTCTACCGAACATAACGAAAAAGTTCACCAGATTCCTGGTCGCGGCCGCGTGATAAATTGATACTTAAAGAGTCGCAGGGTTTAAAAAATTTGTGTCGTTTGGTTCCACTCACCGTTTGCAGAGATTTTCGAGTGGAAGTATCTCGAGTCTTCTTTTTTATTAAAGTCTCAGTGAGGGAGCTTAGGTGTTCCTACAGTTAAAAAGGATCGTTTCGTGGGTCGTTTCTTTTTTTAAATTGGCCGTGTGTTTACATAGAGAGAATAAACGACGGTATGTTGTTATACGTATGTTATTCTGTACATTCAACAAAATTGGCAAGATATTTCAATTACAGATTGAGCACTTACGTATAAAAATTTAGTGCTTGTCTTAGGTATTTCCGATAGTCATAAAGAGAACTCTTATATTTAATTTTTCAATTTTGTGTGCTTAAGTGCTTATTCTGGAATTTATTTTCAGCCACGAGACGAGCTCGATTATTCTTTCAAGTTTATGAACTAAATAAAATAGTAAGGAGTGTAAATGTCCGGCAAAACGCTGCCACATTTATTAATTACATCTTTATTTAATCGCGTCATAAATTGCTGCTTTACAAGCGGGATGTGAAATTTTTATTCCGTTACGGATCGAGTAGACTCAATGAGTAGTAAATTTCGATTAAGGGTTTTAGTGATTACTGGGGTACAATTTTTTTTGGGTTTCGTCTTAAAAGTTGTTCGCAACCACGCTTTGTAAAAGGTCAGTAAAATGTTAAACAACTATTCTATCATGTACATTACAGGGGAAAACGTGAGATGGATCATTTAATATATTTATTCAAGCTTAAAAACTCCAATTTCTCCTTTTTTGCCACTCATTTTTATCGTAAATTGTCATTTAGTACGTAATGTAGTTCATTTAAAATGTATTATCCATTTTAAATTATTTTAGTCATTTTTTAAAAATTGAAATCGGGCGTAAAGTCCGCCAACCGAACGCCTTTTTTTATTTTCTGCACTTGTCGCGCCTTCTTTCTGCTTGTTACTCTGGGCGCCTCATCCAAGAGCGGAGAACCCTGTTTTGGAACGTAATGGTCGTCATTTCGACTCGGTAGGTCCCGGAAAACAGCCTTAACCGGGAGCTCACAGGATTCAGCGAGCCTCGAGCACGGGTTGTACGGATGAGTGTGCCATGACCTCACTATGGCGCAGAACAGGTTTAATGCATGCGCAGGGCTATAACATTATTTTCTTTCGCGGTCGTCCGGGTCATCCCCTGTTTTTTCGGGTTAGTTCTCTCGCCAGAGTAAATTTTTGTAGGCAAAGAATCGGGTGTTAAATAAAGGCTTCTCGCATTTGCTATTTTTTCAGAGAAAAATATGTTACGCAATCAACTTGTGAAAATGCGAAGAACAGACATTTAGGTAAATGAATAGTGTGATATTCCGTTCGGATTTCTGCGAAAGTAATTTTTTTCGAAAAAAACCATTCGATTGGGCCCAAATAATAATTATCATCGCTTTTAAATAAAAGTGATAAGGGTTGGCACGCCATTGGTTGGCATGTATGATGTTTTTGTTTTTACTTGCATAACAGGCTCCTAATGCAATAGATGCCGCTTAATGTGATCATATTGGGTTCAATTTAATTGCTTCTTTAAGCGAGATTTTGTTTTTTGGAATTGCTCGTTTGATTACAATATCCAGTGATAATAATTAGCTGCATCCGCCGTTCTTATATGACATGCTAAAATACTAGTACTTACTTAATTTAACCACTGACGATTTAAAAATATAAAATTAAAAGATTATAATTTCAGTCAGAAATGACTACGCGGGAAATGGTTTCCAAATTTGGTGCTCGTTACATTTGTCTGCATATATAATTTTTAAACGGATTTTACTCCAGAATTGTATAAAATAACGTAATTTTTTAAATAAATATTTTCACTAGACGTTGGAGCAATTTTATTCTTTGTTATTGCAGAATGCGCACTATAATTAGTCAGCGTACGAAATATCTAAAAATGATTTTAAGCAATTTCTGTCCTAAATTTATTTTTTTCCCCTCTTAGACTAATCTGTAGCTTATTCAGCGATGTAAAATGGCAAAAAACCATAGAGAGCAATATGAATGTTTCGTGTGGATTCGAACTCTTTGACTTTGCTCCATGGATGCAGGGCCTTCGACAACGTTTTCATTGTCACCAACGCTGGAAACGTGCCACCGCCTTAATTCTCTCCGTGAATACGCCTAAATGAATGAATCATTTGATCCTTTCGTATCGTGCTGCTCAAACTAAGAGCCTTTCATGGACGAGGCACGGCCTCCGCGAATCTTTGAATTTCTGAAGAATGTAGGAATTTTGAATTTATAATTAAAGCTCCGGCAAAGTGGTGATTTTTTTTGTCAAGCCGCACCGCTATGAAGTGAGAATCCACTTCGCAGTTGTTTCACAGCACTACTTCTATTTTTAATTTCTGACATTAGTTTAAGGATGTCGTAATTACACCTTCCGCGTGTTTTTTTTTCAAAAGATTAAAACTATTTACTGCTAAGAGGGTTTATATTCCACGCCGTACGGTTTGTTAGTACCTCAATATTCGATTTTGCTCGTATTGTGGTTAAAACACCTTTTTGTGCAAATAGTTTCAAATCTGACTGGTGGATGGCGCTGAGTACAGAAGAGGCTTGACCCTTGGCACTCCAATTACACAAAACAAAGATAAAGCGCCGTGTAATATGAATACGTTTAATGTGAGCCTATCGTTAAATTAAAGAAACGGGGGTTGCGTCATATACCATTTCATGCACCCTTCTCCAGACCAAATATCCACAAACCTTTCTTTGATGCACATACATGTAGAAAAAGATTATTGTTACGCGTTAACGAAACTTATGAAGAAAAAGCGTTCTGCCCTCCCTTCCTCGTTCTGCAGTATGAAATCGTATGTCCCAATTCCGACAAAATCGCGTTACTGCGAACCATAATACGCATAGTATGAATTTTTTTTCACATTGAAAAACCGCGTTGTAGCGAATCCGCGTCATAGGAAGGCCGGGTGGAGGTGTCGCAGTTAGACTGAAAAGAAGTTCGTATCGGATAAACTTCGAGATTCTTTTGCTGCGGAGACCGTCGCTTCAATAGTTCATGATCTCTCATTATTCATTCTCCCCTTTATAACAGAAAGCGTACGCCAAATATGGAAACATCTTCAAAAAGCACGAATCTATTCGACAATTTAATTTTACCTAACATGGAATAGAGGAGGGGCGGCTGTATTAATCGATCGTATTAAAAGTCACCATAAAGCTATATTAATTATACAGTTTATTAAACTCTTATAAATAAAAGAAAAATGGCAAAGTAACCGCTCATAATAAATATCAGTTTAGCAAATTATTTCTGGCGGGCATAAATCACGGCCAATTATTGAATTATTAGAACGTTTTAACCACAAATATCTTTTTTTTATTAAACTCGCCGATATAATCCCTATACGAGTAAACAAAAAGTGGTGATTTTTAAAGGATTCTTTCCGTCATTCTGTCACGAATCTTCGTAATTTTTATTTATCCCGCTAGTTTTTATTCGGTAATTTCGACGTACGTTTTCAATCGTTAGTTTTTATTCGTTCATTGTCTTTTCCTCCAGAATTTCTCCATTTCGCGCCTAATATGCAATCTGCGGTGAAAATGTAAACATTTCCGTACCCAGTCAGTTATCGTTGCCGTAAATCAGCGGTCTGTTAAACGAGGTGGAATTAAAAACCGCTCAAACGAGTCGTACTTTTTATATTTCAAAAAATCGCCGTGTTATTTTACGGCGCGTATTTTATTTCGCGCGATTGCATCGTAAAAAATACTGTCGAACGACCGTCGAACCGAAAACTTTCCGCTTTCCACTAGTACAGTTTATTTTTCTCGAAAAAAAAAAACTCCCGAAAAACGCGAGCGAAACTTGAAATGATATTTTTATATGCGGGAATTATTAATGCCGTCCACCCCCTACAAAACATCACCCATCCTACTCTTCCACTTCGGCGGAAGGACCCTACCCAGCCCGAAAGCTAATAATTCATTAACACTTTTTGGGACTCGCGCGCGTATTTGAGAAGACTCTTGTTTTAAAACAAAACCAAATCATCTCTGAAAACGCGGAGGCGTACAATTTTTTTTTCGAAAATCTCTACCAAATAATACAAAAACAGTCCCGCTCCCGTGCGCATTAAAAAAAAAACAAAGAGGAAAATACGTATGGAAGACGCTTCCGAAAATGTATCCGGGATGTTGCGGGTTTTAGAAGGAGGAAGGAGGGGGAGAGGAGGGAGAGAGAGAGAGGTGTGAGGAGAAATACTTTGAGGGGTGAATGGAAGGCGATAGAGATATAGACGAGAAAAGAGAGGGGTATAGAGAGGTAGGGAGAGTTAGCGAGAGAAGGAAGGGGGAACGAGGGATGGGATGGAAAAAGAGGAGAGGGAAACGGGAGTTGAGAGAGGGATAGAGAGGTAGCGAGAGAGGGAGGGAGGGGATGGAGAGAGAAAGGTAGAGAGGGAGGTAGAGAGTGGAGAGAGGGGGTGGAGAGAGAGAGAGGAAGTAAAGAGAGGAGGAAGAGGACGAGGTAGCGAGAGAGGGATGGGATGGAGAGGGGGGAGAAAAGGGAGTTTAGCGAGGGATAGAGGGGTAGAGAGGGAGAGAGAGGGAGGAGGCGGAAATGGGGTGGCAGAGAGGGAGGGAAGAAGTGGAGAGAGAGAGAGAGAAAGAAGAGGACGAGGTTGCAAGAGAGGTATGGAAAGGATGGAGAGAGGGAAGTGGAAATAGAGGAGGTAAAAAAGAGCGAGGAAGAGGACAAGGGGGGGTGGGGGGGGGGCAAGGAGGACAAGTGGAAGGAGGAAAGAGAACCCATGAACAAAAACAAAAATTAACGCAGATTGGAAATAAAAAAGAGGATATTTTCCGGAGGGAAAAAACCCAAAGGAAAATTACGTAACTATTCCTCATGGGGAAAAAACCCACTGCAGAAAAATTTCCGCTCGAGAAGAGAGGGGAGGTTTAAAAAAAAAAAAAACCTGCGAAGAGGAAGTGAGATAGGGTGGGGGTGGAAGAAGGGGAGAGAGAGAGACGGCGACGAGGGAGGTTGGGAGGGGAGGGTCGGGTGGAGGAGCGAGACCGGGACAACGACCGGTGCCCTACGCGGGGTGCGAAGGGGCGATGCGGCGGATCCGGGGCCCTCTCGCCCAGCTAAGTCGATACCTAGTTCCGTGACGCAGCAGAGGCTCTTGTGAATTCGTTGGTGGTCCTGCGTTTGGGGTTGGAGATGGAGGTTACCGTTAAGGGTTCGGGGGAGAGAGGGGGTGGCTGGAGGGGGGAGGGGGGCGTGGTGGAAGAGAGAGGAGAGTTCTTGTGAAAGGGTTGTGAGAAGAGGGAGTGGGAGTTTCTGGATAAAGGGCCCCCGGGGGATGGATTGTTTGGGATTGTCAGGGATGGTATTATTCTTTTTTTTTCTCCACGGTACGACAGGATAGTTTGTGTGTGTGTGCGCGCGGGTGGTTAGCACGGAATGTCTACTACTCCTTCTCCATCCCCCTTTCCTTCTCTCCCTCTCGCTCTGCGGAAGAGTAGGGGTGACAAGGAGCTCGGGGAATTCTGGGAAATAAAGAGGTGCGGGGGTTGGTCCTCTATTCCATTCCCCTTTCCTCACCTCCCTCTCCCTACCTCTCCAATGCACCAGAAATGTCGCCGGGTGCTATTTCTGTCTTCCTGCCTCTAGCCATTTTTGGTCCATGATTCGCCTCCGCTTAACCATTTAATTGTTTACGCTTGTTTTTACGTGTATTACCGCGCAAGCTATTATCAGTGATCTTGATTTATTTTCCTTTGCATCGCGATGACCTGTACTCTAATTAATATTTTTAGTTACAAATTATGTAACACATAACTTAAGTGAATAAAAGATTGCTCATTTGTTCGATTTTTTCTCCGATATACTCAGTTTTGTTCACCAAGAGCGGATCCAGGGGGTGGTAAAGAGGATAATTACCCATCCGAGATTTCAGAATGCCGAAAAAATGAATAAAATAAAGTAGCGTTGGAGAAATGTTATATTTTCACTTTTTTACTTTGTTGCACAAAATGATATCGTTCCTTTTTACAATTTAAAATCTGTACCTTTTTAAAATAATATTTTCAAATGAGTATTTCATGATTTCGTCTTTGTTTATTCCCTCCAAAATTGAAGGCAGAATCCGCCCTTAATGAACTTTCAAAAAATACTGCTACATCCGATGTTTCTTGAAGACGAGGCGACATAAATATAATCAGGATTTCACCATTCCTCGTATAGTGCATAGTATATTAATTGGCAGTCGCTCTTAACATCAAAGGAGACATTCAAATTCCCCCAGTATGATGTTATTGGCAGTAATCCTGTAAACGTAAAGATTGATTTTGAAGATGTTCATTTTCGCGAACCTCTCTTACCAATTTTTTCTTAGTTTGTATCAAATTAGCAACGGTTAAAATGAAAATAATAGCTGTTTCAATGCAGCGAGAGACTTAAAATAACCTCCAGTTTGTGTTTCTGCCAACCTACTCGGAATAAAAAGGGAGATTTGGATTAAGAGAGTATGACGATAGGATTTAATTTAAAATTAGCATTTGTGCGAATGAAGTTGGTTCGATTATTAAGCACATGCTAGTTTCAATTAACAAATAGTCAGCGTTAAGCAACAATTCCTATTTCTCTGATTTTGTCTTTGATAAAGGATTAAAGACCTCTTGGTCACTTACGATGTATTTCGTATGTATAGACTGGATGAATGCACGTATAGTGCATTCAACTCTTTTAAGGCAAATCAAAGCCTGAGATGGTGTCAGAACTTGCAGATATACATTACCAAAGAGCCACTATACTACATACCAACAGATGCATACATTTATGATGTGTAGTAAATGATATGAGTAAAATCATCCTTTTATTAAATAGGACCTATGGCAATCTTTGCCATGAAGATACAACTTTGCTCATTTGAGCTCAAATACAGCAGTTTGTATAAGTGTTTGTCCGTCTGTCCAGATCGATGATTGAATTTCACATGTTTGAGCGTTGTTGATAAACCAGATTCACAAAGATAGGTTAAGGATAACATAGATATTAATTTAAGCACTGCGTATTTGATTTTAGTGTGTTTATCCTTTGGTACATATTTTAAGAAAGTAAGAGCTATCTCTCCATATATAAAACAGACTTCAATCTCTAATCTTCCAAAAGTTCCATTCTTGCCGTCTGGGACGGCGACGAAACGGGGCTTCGCCACTAAACGGGTCACTTATAGAAACGTGATTTGAGGTCATTTCCGCTGCAAATCTAAGAATATTTCCACAATACTGTCGTTAAGATTGTAAATCTTACTCGCATATCTAGCTGTGCTTCCTTTTATCATTGTAAGAAACTCTCCTCGGACCCTCCAAGGCTATCACAAGTGTTTCAATCCTTTGCGTTCGATCCGAAACGGGATGCGTATTTATCGTATCTCGGGAAAATGCATTGAATTTCATTTTGTGAAGTTGGGATTGGATAGAGCACTACATTAAGCACCGTAATAAAATTTAAGGTCGACTTTATAGGATCTTGTAGTCAAGAAGTTCATTCAGGAAGGATAGGATAATAATTTCGAGGGAGTTGAGCGATCCAGTTTCATCATGCGTAATTGGTATGTTTTAAAAAAATTTAACTCGCTCTACCGAGAAAAATCGTCGGTCAGCTGGGAGACAAAAAGTATATTTCGGATGATTCATGATAGTTATTCTACCTTTACGTAGATTTTTGGTACATCCAACCCTCTTTGTACCTTTATATTCATCTTCTGCAGGATGACTATGGTTCTTCACATAGAATTGACTCCTGGGCGATTTTATTGGGTGAGCCTCTTTAAAAATATATTTTAGTTACCAACTTATCCATCCATGATAAAGGAAGCTATTCACCGTATGGTTTTTTTCAAGGTTATAAGGAGGCGCATATCGACGTCTGAAGAGCCACATGGGGCTCGGAAGACGCGTGTTTGGCCACCTTTGGTTTAGGAATTAATTAAATTATTTATTTGGGCCGAACTTGTTAATTCGACTTGGGGGAAATTATTATCGCGCGTTAAACTTCCTACGTTAAAAAAAATATCGCGGATTCCGAATGCCGGAATCGAATTTTTGAACGCGAGAGAAGGAATCGCATTTTATGGGGTTGGATTCCAACGGTAGGCGCAGATGACCCTAAAATTCCCAGATGTGGATGACGTCTTATCTCAGCGCTTCAAAATTTCGCACTTTTCACCCGCAATCAAGGAGTATTTCATCGACACTGCAATGAATCCACACGTGAAATTATGCACCGTGCGGCATCTACGTAATCGCGTTTTTGCCAAAGCGCGTTTTTCAGCTTTAAATTCTCGGACGAAGTATCCTATTCCCTATCGTCTTCCCTACTTAACAAACTATGCCTAACAATCACACCAAAATCTATGTCGCAACTTAAGCCAATAATTTTTTTAAAAATTTTCCTGCAATTTTTTCATATTTAGACACCTCATCTGGAAATGACGCTCGAGATAATTTATGACCTGTCAAAGTCGCCTTAATTTTTCTATTGTACTGAGAGGAATCATCTTGCTATGATCTTAATAGTATTACTGGGAGTCATTCCTTACTGTAAACTCAGTATAAGTATTTCGGTATCAGGTGTCAGTAGCCAAATCTATATGATAAATAGCGTTGTTTTCTTCTTTGCTTAACTTGTACGTGATATTCATGTAATCATAGTCGCATAAACATAGTCATGGGACAAAGTGTATATAAATTTACGAATAGCATGTATTTATTATTTATCTGAAAACCTTTGTAGAGGTATTTGTTTAAGAATATCCCCTATTTATTTATTTTTAATACCCTTATTTGTTGTGAAAGAAGAATTATGCAATGGCACCCGAATGACTGTTAAAAAATTAAAATCTAACGTATTAAAGGTTGAAAACATTAATGGAGCTCTGGATGGTTCAATTTAGTTTATACCGGGATGCATCCAACGATCCTTCTCTGCCATATCATTTTGTTGAACATCGATTTCCAGTTCGAATTGCATGTGAAATAACAATAAATAAATAGCGAGATAGATAGAACGTTTGAAATAGTGGGATAATACCTTCTTGAAAATCTTTACTCAGTTATGTACAGGATGTTGAAGAGACACTTAAAGTGATTGTTCAAAAAAACGTTTTTTGTTAAATCAAAATGGTAAAACTGCAACTGTGATCGATAATATAGGTTATCGTGAAATATTTTAACTAGCATGTAAAAAAAATTTACTGCAAAATCTTCGAACAACTTACTAATACAGATATTTGTAATGTGTATAAATAATTCTTAGTAAAACAATATATATTTTGTTAATTATCAAAAAAGTTTCAGCATATGCCCCTGGTCAAGAGGTGATTACACTGTGTTGCTTAAATTTTGGTTAAAAGCGGAGACAGCGGATTCCAGTGCGATCGATTTTTTTGCATGTATTTATATACAAACAGTTTCGATGCCACGATTTTAAATGAAAATGACGTACGAATCTGTTAACCATAAATACAAAAGAGAGGCCACCGCCATATTCGTATTTTTTTTATTACTTTCCGTGAATGTTTTCGAATAATTTTTAATCACGGAATTTTCCGACTTGATTTGTTAGCTCAAGCATTGATCGCGTTTATTTTTGGAAACTTGAACAGGACTATCGATTACCCGTGTGCCGTAAAAAAGGTAGGATATTAAGAGCTGTTGATAGTGGCTGATAGTGGTACGATGGAGAAATTAAAATTCGCTCTGATGAATTCTCGCGTTGAAGTTAAGGCTCTCAATTGAGTGGGCGTAAGCTTTTTTTGATTGAAATTGTGGTGTTTAAAATTATTCTTACGGGGGAATTGGTGCCCCGTAGGAAAATGCGTGGGAAGAGATTACATTTTAATCTTCAACTCTTTATGTGAGGTTTATTTGTGCTTTCCTTAAAAAGAATCTCGAGTAGAGAGACAAAAATATCACATCTCGAAGAATTGGGGAATTTCTTAACTAATTTTTCCTTATAACCTTTTTCACTTTTGTTTTTATTTTGTTATATTCATCACAATGAGTCCCTGTTTTTATTTTTTGCAAATGAAAGAGGCAACTTAATTTTAGCTGAATGATGAAGCATCTAAAAATATTCATGGATCTCGACATATTTCGAGATTATATTCCGTTATTTTTAATGTAAATTGTTTATAAATATTGATTAAAGTTCGTCTAAATCGTAACTATATCAAAGATCTACACATTATTAGATTAATGTCCAATATATAACTGTGGCACTGTCTTAAAGTGTACGAGTATTTATTTTATTAAATTAACGAGAATACTACGAAGACAAGCAGCTTTGCTTCATTTCCGCAGCCACACATGGATTATACTCCTAATGTGGCTGTATGTTTGCGACTTGGTTCTTGGCGAGGTTTAAGCACCCTTAAACCTACGTGGCTTGTGAATAGTCAGGTCCCAGCCGTGGAGTAATTTCCCGTAAGCCTGCGTGTGGACGTGGTGCGTGAATGGAGGGTCCATGCCGAGGAGTAACTTCCAGTGAAGCTGCGCGTAAACGGAGTGCTTTTAGCGTGTTTCAGTATTTCCCTCCACCGCCAACTTTTTTTTTTACAGTATTAAATAGTCCCTAAATCTCAATATAGTTATTTGCCGTAATGCTCTTACTATCTCTCTCAAAGAAACTTCCATTTTCCTTAACGTCTCTTATTTTGTGTATGGTCTATGACAGTGGTTCTCAACCGATGTGCCGCGAGGAAGGGACTAGTGTGCCGCACACTCCGAAGATATTTAATTTTTAAATTATGTATGTATGTAATGTACAACAAAATTATACAATTACTGCTTTACCAATCGTAATAATCTAATATAACTGCGACTTTTACTTGTTACGCTAGTTTCTATCTTTAAAAATGAGTATTTACGCAGTGAAATTAATTAGGGGTGGTTTGGTGTGCCGCGATGTTCTTAAGCATGCATGAAGGTGTGCCGTGGAGCAATAAAGGTTGAGAAGCACTGATCTATGATTAAAAAAAATTTTAATCGCAACTTCAACTACGATGCTGACGGCGGTAACAGGTCGGGATCTTTATAACACGTCTTACGCATCGATATTTTGATTTGGAATCCTCTGACTTACTTGGAAAATTAGTCCTTCAATATCGCTTAACATAAGATGCACTTAAGTGATTCGTATTATTTGTCTCTAGATTTTCATTTGAAATGTCTGCGTTGGGAATTCGCGTTTAGGATCCATAGGGAGAAGGAAAATTTTCAAAATACAGGTCAGTTTAACTTTATTTTTAATGTGTCGATTCCATCCTGAGAGAATCACATTAAAGCGGCTAGTTTCGCGTTACGTAAGGGTCATCACCTTTTTTAACGCACGAGCCATTAAACGCCTAGAACAGCGATGGCGAACCTACGGCACGCGTGTCGTAAGTGGCACGCCAGACGATTTTGGTTGGCACGCAAACGAAAGGTGAATACCAATCAAATAATTTATCATACTGATTTAGTGCCCAAAAAACAGTTGTGTTATTTAGTTAACTATTGTAAACATTAGTTTTATGGTTACAAGTTTCAATCTCTTATGTCTTGGTCACGAATTTGATTTTGTTGGCACGCAAAGAAAATCAAGGACTTATTTGTGGCACGCGAGGCAGAAAGGATTCGACAGTTTCGGTAATATTGGCACGCGGGCAATAGAAGGTTCGCCATCACTGGCCTAGAACATATATTCGTTCGTCATAAATCGTCTCGCGATCGAAAATCGGGGAATGTGACGAACTTTCCCAGTGCTCATTCGGCGGCGTTGATTTCGTCCTTGAATTTTCGCCTCCGGGAACGAGGTTTCTGAAGGGATTTTTGTGGAAACGCTAAAAGGATTCCATATATACGTGCCTGGCATACCCTTTCCCATTAATACGCGTAAACTTGGATGTAGCCGGGCGATTTTGGAGCGCTGCCAGCCGAATAGGAGACCCTAAGGAGCGAAGGAGAAGGAAAGCCTTTCTTTTACCTCCATCTCATCTCTCTTTCTCTCTCTTCCTCCTCCACCGCCTCCTTCTAACGCCTTTCCCCAAGGCGGCGCTTGCATTTCTTCCTCTTCGATAGCCGTTTCTGATTGGCCATTGAGAGGCGTTTGGGAGCGATTTTTTTTACGAAAAAGGTACATACCATCGTCTCGGTCCCTAAATATCTCTTTCGGTTTAAAAGATTCTCGCGAAAAATAAAATTTCTGCTTCGTCGCTCACGTACTTATTCGTTCTTCTCCTATTCCTGTCGTCTCGTCGCAAGGAACGGTCTTCCTAATCCTTCGAAACGCACGTTCCTTATCGGGAAGATCTTGTCGTCAAGATGACCGCATAGCCTTGCCCAGTTAAATGGTAACTGGAGGAAGAAAAGAGGGGAAGGCGCGATTATTTTTTTTATTATTTACGGCTCGATGCAAAAATTAAAGATTTTTAGTAATGTTTTCAGCTGTATATGAGGTCTCTCCATAAATATTTAGTTTAGGTTTGATGAAGTCCAAAAATGGTTGAGAATAATCTCTCTCTGTATAGACAGGTCTGTGCACATACATAAAAACAGAGCCGCCATTAGACGTGGGCTAAGTTGGCGACCGCCCTTGGCGGCCCTTATAAAGTGGCGGTCAAAGACTACTTAGACGTTTCATTTAATCGAAACTGAATAGACCTCAGTTTTTAAGACTTATGAGGCAGCCACAGTGCCGCGTTTAGCATATTTCTGGCCCTAGGGAAATCAGATTTCTGGGACCCTGGATCGAGAATTAAAACATATTATTTTAGAATGAAAGAAAATCACATATTTATTTATCATATAATACTGTAAATAAAGGATATTTTGCTATTTAATATTTTTAAAGAACCATAAAAAAACTAAATCTTTAAAATTACTAGACACTTGCCTAATTTGCCTTATGGTAAACGCGGCACTGGGCAGCCATAATCATTCTTCGCTTTCCGTTTTTATTCTGGGTAATTTTATTCCTAAATATGAAATGTTATTCTATTTTGTTTAGCCATTTAGGCTCTAGAACCGCGAACAGACAGACAACAGGGGGAAACCCAGTTTTTTGTACTCAGAGACGTATATTTACGTCAAAATCTCGATGTCGATTTTTTCTCGCGATCAAAATCAAAGGTAAAACGACAACACAATCATTAAGTTAAGCTTATCAGTATTTTTCTTATTGCATAAAGCGGTGGATCCCAAAATTTTTGTCTCTGTTTGGACCCTTTCGAAAATAAACAATTTCTCGCTACATACGGGTATTTTAAAGCGTCGAAATTATTTATTTAATGTTTTAAGAGACACTCTTGACAATCAGCTGCGGCATCCTAGTTAAGAAACACTGGATGAAAAGGGAACCGAATCAAAATATCTCAGGTGGCAATGGGGACCCTCTCATAAAATTTTAACAGTAGGTTAATTACATTTACCGAATGAAATGAATGAATGAAAATGAAAATATTGATGGTCCGACGTCCTCGATCTCAAATTACCTCCTGTCAGAAATCGCGTGGCGAGATAGGACGCCAGACTTAGAAAACCTAGATATTTCGTCAATTAAAAGTCAACGTGGACTCACACTCACGGAAACCGAAAAAAATGAACGCCATCTCTTTTTTCTTTTTTGAAATTCCTCCCATTGAAATATACTCACATAGGACGGAGTGTGGAGATGGAGGAAGGGGGTGAAAGATAGACAAAGCCGAGAGATAAAGAGAGGAAGAGAGAGAGAGAGAGAGGGGAGAGGAGACGAACAAAGAGAGATTAAATACGTTAGGTACGGGAGGCGAAATCCCGGCGTATTGGGAAGGAATTCCTATCATACCGAAGGACCAGAATGCTAGTCGCAGGAAGAAATTCAGAAAGAGGGCGAGGAAAGAGAGTGGAAACGGGAAGGAGGAAGAGGAGATATATATAAGGAGAGGGAGAGAGAGGGGGAGAGTGGGAGGGGAGAGAGAGAAAGAGAGGAGAGGGTGTTTACACAGGATGAACGGGAGACAGAATCGGAAAAAAAGAGAGGCTTTCTAGAATAGGTATTCAACGGCAAGAGAGAGAGGGAGAAGATGGCTGAGAAAGCTTTCTACCACACCCACATCAAAAACCTTTCCCTCCTTCCGTTCCCTCTATCTTTCTCTGCCTTTCTCTCACCGACTCTCCCTTTCTGCTTCCTTCTCTTCCTCTCTCTCTCTTTCCTCTCCACCCCCATCTCTGCCCATCTTCTCTCCCTCTCCCAAACTAGGAACAGATGCCACCGCGGTATCCTTCCTCCTAAACCAAACTTTATGCCCGCTATCGGATTATTCTCTCTGGATTCCAGTGGATGAGATACTGCTGTCTCTGCTTTCGATTGCCCCTGGTTCTCTATGTAAGCCTTCCTTATCTTTATCTACTCCTTTCTCTCCTCTATCTCTCTCTCACTGTTTTGCTAATGCGGGGCAGGAAATGGATTTCTGTTCGGAACTGCGCCGCTCGAATATGTGTGGTGGGAGAAAAGGGTGGACTGGAGAAAGGGGGAGGAAATGGAGAGGGAATTGGGCGATGTCTGATCTGCTAGCAACGGGTTGTGCTTAAAATTTCTTTTTGCGTGACGTGTCGTTCCAAGCATTGATTTCGGAAGGTCTTCTAATAGGGACGAATGTCTGATCGAGAATGTCGAAGGTTATTAAGTTTAAAGGAAGGACGCTTTAATATTTCACGTGCAGAGAGCTTAAGGAAGGAATGTCCTTAATAATGTTAGAAATACATATTTCAGGTAGATATTCGTTTATTTTGATGATTTGGAAAACTGGGGATTTTTGTCGACATATGTCCATGCTATTACATGCTTCTATACTTTATACAGTCTAAGAAATTCATTGAAACTAAGAGAATTGTGTATTTTTATCGAAAAAACAGTTATACTCGATTTCGTATAACTTGGTAGCTTATAATCATTGGTCGGGCCAACATGGTTACTGAGATTTATTATTAGTTTCTCTTACTTTGTCAGCTGCGAACATATGCTGCTAAAAGTAATAATTTTTGTTTTGATTTATTACTAAAATACGATCGAATAAAATTTTATAGGTGGATATCATCGGATTTAATGGTGTGCCTAAATTGTATATGATTTATAATACGAACATTACTTAGCTTACTTAGCTTTTAATTCTTAATTCACGTACGATATATTGTATTATTATATTGCCCAACAATCTCCATACTTACCATACGGTTTTCAGAGGTACAAATTTAATCACGACAAAAGCGCCGCAGAGTGATATTGGATTATATTTGCCATCCGTCACGAATGAACGTGAAACAAACAAATAGTTGGCGACGTGAGCGTGCACGATCGGCTGGTTAAATACATGTCCACCCTTTTTTAATCAAATCAAATTGTTTTAATTTACAGTGCAAAGATTTGAATATGCGACTCAATGCTACAAATCACCTGTAGGACCTTGACTGCCGCAAAAAAAAAGTAATTCGATCGAGAAAGGCTGTCTGACCAACAAAACGATAACTACCCACTAATTGTAAGATATTTCTATGCCTTGCAGAACTGAAAATACATGAAGGCGTCAGTCGGAATCGGTAAGAGATACATTGTTTTTTAACCAACCTTTTGGGTATCGCTTAATTTTCAATTTCACTTCCGATGAATAACAATAAAAACGAGCAAAAATCTAATTTGTTGCAAAATCATAAAGAGGATGTAACACTGCCTGTTGCGCAGTCTTCTTATTATGAAAGGATATTTGATACACGGCCGCTCTCAAGCCATACAGACAAATATATTTCCTACTACCGTAAATTTTGAGATGTTAATCTAACATTATCTGTTTCGACCAATCATCAGTCAAAGCAAATATTCCCTCCCTATGTTCGCTATACTTCTCTAAAGTATAGGCTTTCCGAGAAGTTTCACACCCTTTTGAAAACTGATCCGCTCGACCACCTAACGCGGATATCATATCGCTCACTAAGGTCTGAACCCCAATACCAAAAACGCATCGGAGATGCCATTAAAAAAAAGGTTTTTGCCTTTTGAGGTTCGGGAGAATAAATACGTCGGTTGGTCTTGATTGGTCGAACTAAATGGAGTGATATTTATTTGTAAACAAAATACGCTTTACTGATTGGTCGAAACGACTGGTAGGAACTGGAGGGGGACAGTCCTCCGTAAGCCGTGAAAGAGTTTGTACGTGTTGAATCATCTGTCGCGATTATAATAGAATATGCTCTTTCTTAATCGTCAGTTATTATACGTATTTACTCGTTTTTGATGTGTTGTTTATCGAGTGTGACGTTGAAAAGTGTGTCGAGTTCTGCGGTTATCAAAGATCTCGGTGATCTCAGTTTGCTGAAGTTTGGTTCGACTACGGCGCTGAGAAAACCCAGAAGGAATCAAAGCATCGCGTCAACTACTAACCTGTGGCGATATGAGCGACGGAGTTGAAATTAGCATTCCTCCAGCGTATATTCCGCTTGCTTCCTGCCATGAAAAATCTGGGTAAGTAATACTTTTTTATTGGAACAGTGACGAGACTGTTTTCTCTGAAGATGGCATAATTAGCTTCGGCATTTCAATGAATTACCATCATGATTTCGACGACTTCTATCATCATAATAATTAGGAGTTAAAAAAAAGTTGTTTTAAGTGAAAACATTTTGTCAAAGCTTTCTTTAAAAAAGAGGTTTATCGAACAATTAATGGAATCCACGGTGAAGTTGTGTTGGAGCTTGGCGCGATCTCATGCGATTTTCGCCGCCATCTTGGCCGGGTTTCGTTTTCAATTCGCGACGTAAAGGATACTTAATCTCAGCTGAGCAATTGGAAATTGGTGGCTATTTTGATGTAATTAAACTTATGTTGTGCGTGTAATTTTAAAGAAGAAATTGTAATTGCGTTATATAGACTGGTGGAACGAGAGGATGGTTTAATTCTGGGATGGGCAAACTAGGGCACGCGGACCACATCAGGCCCGCGAGAGCAACTTATACGGCCCGCGATGACTTTATTAAAGCAAACCGTGAAATTTAAAACATATTTGCTTGATAAAATTATGGCCGAAAAAGCTTATATAACGAAGCTTTGGCGCTAAACATTTATTAATCATTGATTTCCGGTAATAGGAGCCTTCTCATTCTCTCAAATAACTTCCGATATGATTCCTAACTTGGCCCGCCGAAGTATTATCATCTGCTAATACCTCGTAAAAAGTTTGCCCACTCCTGGCTTAATTTGAAAGTGTAGTTGTGTTGTTATCAAATCTTAATCTCATTTTGTCATATTTTGTGTGTGGTTAGTTTTTGTTCATTTTTTAAAGTTATCTACAGCAAAATTGTATGCATGAAATGTTCTACTTTAATAGACGTTCATAATTCTGTGGGAATTGAATATTGTCTTATTCATCTTTCGACCTTCTTGTTATATGTGTATTTGTAACTATCGCTCACTTAACTAAATTAATTTTTAACATAAGAAATTCCGTTTTGTATTTTGTTTTCTTAAAATTATTAAAAAATGAAGATAGTTAAAAATTAATCGTATGTTATAAAGCAAAGTAAAAGCTGGAATGCTTACAAAATCTATGGTGAAATCTAGATAGTCAGCCTTAACACTAAGCTGATTTGGTTGAGCAGCTCATGGTCATCAAATTATTGTAAACATTTATGTAAGGTTAATGTTTAGAGGGGTGGTTAGCGTGTCTATCTCCCAATGCTAGGGTCGCAGGTTCGAATCCTGCCAAGGGCATGGTTGTGTGTGTTCGTCCTTGTTATTGTTGTTACGATATTCAGTATAACTGGCCCTGTGCTGTCTCCGAATTCTTGCCAATAAATAAGTAAATAAAAATAAATGAACTTTTAGATGATGAACCCGTAATAGATTTTGGCGTAACTTGGTGGAACAGATTCATGGTGATTAAAATAAAAAACCTTATAAATTCCACATAAATGTATTTCACATGACCAAGGATATCTATGTGGAATTTAGAAGGGTTTTTATTTTCATTATCACGAAAAACCCGTTCAATAGCATGAAATAAAATTCTTTTAATTATTTACTCCACTTTTCAATTCACATTCGTTGTGCTTTTTTTAAAGTCTTTCACGTAGTATTGTCAGGTGATGATAATTCAGATATTCTCTATTAAAATTTTTATTTAAGATATTCATTGCGAGATATTTCTCATATTTTATGTGGATTTTTGTCGATTGCCATTTATCAGAGATCATAACAGTAGTGGTGATTGTGATTAGTGTTGTAAAATATAAACAGCATGTGCTGCAAATGAAAAAATAGTTTCTTCTTCTGGCAGGCTTCCCGTTTCGTTTTTCCAAATGTATCCATTGAAATGGGATAATATAATTCCACTAGGCTCAAATTAAAATTTTTTTGCCTCCATTTTCAAAGAAATGTCGACCTGATTTTCATTACGCGTTGTTTCTTTGTTTGATCCGGTCGTTACCGAAGAGATGCCTGGGATATGCCTCTCTTCATTGTTGTTCTTGTGTAATCGTCCGTGTTGAGATTTCTTTTTCGCTTATTTTTTGAGATATGCCGAAAATTTCATCGTCGCGTCCGACTTTGTCGGCCATTGATATACTTGGCTGATTTATTAAATTTTT
This sequence comes from Uropetala carovei, assembly GCA_036926305.1. NCBI lineage: Eukaryota > Metazoa > Arthropoda > Insecta > Odonata > Petaluridae > Uropetala > Uropetala carovei. The sequence continues at coordinate 325,939 of JAXCHB010000339.1, forward strand.
TACCGCCACTCTTTCCCAGAAATCGATCTCTTTAGGAATGAAAGTGGAGAAATATTAGGAACGCGTGCTAGAAAATTCTTAATTCTTCTCTCGACTGTGCTCATTTTGAAAAACATTGTCTGCCGGCGAAGCGAGAGATCACAAAAACAAAGAAAGACCGACGCAGAATAAGATAAAAGGATTGAAAACATGTTTGTTATTAGGGAATTTTTTTCCGCGTGACCAGCTTGGTTTGCTTTTACGAAAGAAGAATTCAAACCTTCACATATCTCGAAATATATCGCGCGATAACTCTCTCTCTCTCTCTACTTAAATACACAATTAAATTTATACGGTCATTTATACGGATATGTTTCCTTCACTGCATCTGGACAAGCTCTAAAGCTTAGAATATTTTTTTCCCTTCAAGAGCCTACGAACCGTCGAGTAGTTGTTAGTACGTAGTTTTCGATGCAATGTTAACGCATATTTCGCGGTGGCGAAAGTTGTATCGTGTGCTCTTCAACGTAACATAAGCGGAATCTTGGATCAGTGGCTGGAGAGAGAGGGAAAGAGGGAAAGAGGGAGAGGGGAGGGGAGAGAGGGAGTTTTCTGTCCATTTTTTATATCCCTCTCACTCGACTACTCCACGATGATATTTATAACGGAAAGGAAGAGATCAACAAATCTTCCGAGAAAGATTAATAAAGAGAATCGAATAAAAGCTTATTTCACATTTTTTTCCTCTTCACTTCTCCTCCCCTCTCCTTCCCAATATCTCTCTCTCTTCCACTCCCCTCCCTTCTATCTCTCTCTCTCTCTCTCTCTCGAAAGGATTTTGAACGGGTCTCTAATCTGCCCGAAGAAGTTTCGAGTCATCTATCATCCTTACCGACCTCATCCTCCCATTTCTTCCCTCCCCCCCTCTCTATTCCTTTTTCGGTCGAAGTGAGATAGAGAGAGAGAGAGAGATACCTCGTTTTGGAACGACTTATATCCTCCCCAATCCACCTCCTTTCCCTCCTCCCCCCCCCTTCTCCTCTCTCAACGTATCTTCCTCCCTCAATCTCTATTTTCCGATCACATCGCATTTCTAATCCAATCCCTTACAACGTATTCTCGCTTGTGTCGTATCATTGTTTTCCCAGAAACTTTTTCTACTTTAAGGATTTCGAGGTCTTTTTAATTTTTTTTACGTCTCGCTTTATGCGTGACCTAATTAATTAATGGATTTTATTTCCATAACGCGAATGGTGGTTTGGAAAAAATTCTCGAAGCATCTTTCATTAGATGCATATTAGGCGGTTATTGCCATGGTCCAAAATTTGTCGGATGTGTCTTTGAAAACCTAGGATTTTAAGGGCTTCCAAACGTGAATTTTTAATGAACTTAATATTTTTTGTGCTTCAATTCGGAAGGGCATTTCTTGTTATTATTTTAATTTCTTTATGTGGTTCACGTAAAAATCGTACGTTTTCTGCGGTCATCGCGTTGATCGGAATCAGAAAAAGATAATGCGTGTCTGCTTAAAATTTATTCGATAACATTCCATAATACCCGTACCATGTTAAATTTCCCGTCTTTATTCAATTCGTTGCGCGAGATTCCCTCCGGTGAGGGACTGCGTAGCGGACGTTAACTTAAATATCACAGGAAATTCAAGAGCGCACAATATTGGTTTGGCGTAGCATTATCGAGATTTTGGTTCTCATAGTGCAAATAATCAATTATCTTTAGATCATTAATAATCAATGTCCGTGTACTCCTAGGATGTACGTTTACGTAGCAGTTTTTCACCAGTATAGTTTACTTTAATTTCAACTTTAAACACCGAGGATATTAATTTAAGCGTTTAAGACAGGGGTGGGGTACCCTTTCTACACGGCGAATCCTTCAGAGGGTCGTGTTGGAAGTAGCCAAAACTTTGGCGGATTAGAGTTTAAATGAGAAGTTACTTAGAGATTCTGAGTTACCATATAAGTGAATATCAATTCTAAATGAGGTTTTTAGGGTAAGTATTTCAATATTAAATGCTGCATTATCCCCTAATTAATTTCACTGCGTAAATACCCATTTTTAAAGGAAAAACTAGCATAAAACAAATAAAAGTCGCAATTACATTAGATTGTTATGATTGATAAGGTAATATTCAAATAATTGTAAAATTTTATCGTAAATTAAGTACACACAATTCAACGTGTAAAAATGTTATGCTCTTCGACAGAACATTTGGGCTTGCCTTTTTGGTACAAAGACGCTTTATATTTATCTCAATAATAGAATGAGCTGCAAGAACTTCTTCATCTAGGTCCTTTAAACATGCCCTTTTAATATTTTTAATATGGGTTGAAGAACAACTAAATTCGCATAAATACGTTGTTGAATTTGGAATGTCATATAGATGGGATATTCAGATATTGAAGGATATTCACCTTAAGCTTTTAGCCAAAATACATCTAAAGATAGCATAATAATTTAAAGTTGTACGATCGTTAATAAGGTCTACCAATTCCGCCCGTAGTTTCAGAATGAATTCTTTGGATGAAAAAATGTATGCGAATTTGTTTGTTCCAAACGCTTTTGTGAAAGTTAAATATCCTCCGACTGTGCGGCACACTAGTTCCTTCCTCGCGGCACACTAATATGCCGCGGCACACCGGTTGGAGAGCACTGACCTAGAAGAATACTATCTAGGAAAATATCTTCTATAATATAATTGGCCTATCTTGATTGTGGTCGGTTTTTATTAACGAAATTGAAGTTGATGTTCGTACGCCGCGAATAAACCCGCTCGTCGTAAACGCCCTCGAACGCCACTAATTTATTTGTGATATACAGCAATTCACTTCCATTGAGGCTCCCACCAGAAGACGTTTCGCAAAATTACATCGTTTACAATGGCGTCGCTCTCTCGTAAAATGAACATTGGAAGAATAAACATCAACGAGGAAGAAGAAAAAAACTCCGAATCTGAAAATGGCTCGTTCTCCCAAAAGCGCGTGTGTCTGTACGCGGATGCGCGCGCTCTGCTCTGTTGTCTTCCACGCGCGTAAGCTACGATTTTATTACCCGGATGGCCTGCCAACCGAGGCAGAAGAAAAGTGAGAGAAATTCCTCCTCATTCTCCCTTTCCTCTCTTGATTTCCGCTCCTCCTCTTACTCTCTTCATTTCCCCCGCCTCTCAGCCTTTTCTCTTCCCCTCTCTCCCTCTCATTCTCCTCTCTCCTCCCCTGTCCCGCTCATTCCCTTCTCCTCTTCTCCCTTCTCTCTCCCCATCTTCCCCTCCCCTCTTTCCCTCTCCTTCCCCCTCCCCTCTCTCCCTCTCCCTCTCCTTCCCCCTCACCTCACTCCCTCTTCTTCGCGCGCCTTTCCTTCGTCCTCGCAAAAATCCACTCCAAAACATCGCATCTGTTTCCTTTCATCTTTTCCCTCGCCTTTCTCTCTCTCTCTTTTCCTGCTTCTTTATTTTCTTCTCGCAGTGGCGCTGTCGTCGTCCTGTTCTTTCACTGTCTCCTCCCTTTCTTTCTTTTCTAATATATCATTTCTCTTCCCCCCTCCTACGGATATATATCCGTATCTCTTCTTAATGCTTCCTCTCTTTCTGTTATTCTGTCTTTCTCCATATTCCTGTTCCTCTTTCCTTCTTTCTACCCTCCTCTCTCCACGTATTTTCTACCCTTTGTCCTCCCCTCTCTCCCCCTTCCCCTCTCTCCTCCTTTCCCTCTCCCTCTTTCTCTCTCTCTCTCGCTCTCACCTCACTCTGTCTCTGGCTCCCTACTATGGCAACCCTTCCACGCGAGCGTGCTCCTCTGCTCAGATTATAGTTAAGGATAAAGAATTCAACGAAAGGGACCTTTTGCTGTTCAGAATAAAAGAATAACTCCTCTCCCCTCTCCTTCCTCAATCACTCTGCGGAGAATATTCTTTTCAGAAAAAAGTACCCGAAAATGTCTTAACGCGGCAGCTCCTCCTTGTAATCATTCTGTAATGGCGGTTTTCAGTGCGATGGGAACATATTTAAACTCTCTGATGAAAAAAATTATATAGCTTAGGTGATGCTTAGTTTCTGCTCATTTTGCTGAAAGGAATTTTGTTAAGGTTGCCAATATAAGTTTATTAATAATGTAATTCTCAATGGAAATATAAATTCTTATTAAGCCTTTAGACTTACTCTTCTAAAATAATATACAATTGCATGCGTACATGTTCAAAACAGTAGTAATATTTAAAGACTAGCTTCTGCCACTTGCTTCCTAAGATAGCTCTGTAAAGAACAATGGCGTCATCAGTAATGACTATGGTGCATTAATTACTTAGCCTGTAATTTACAAGTCACGACTTGTTATGGCGGCCTTTCAACAGACTATTTTTTAGACACTGCGGCAGAACCGTGAATTTATGCGTCACAAAGAAACTTGCTCCGATAAAAATTTATGCGAAAATGTCTTAAACCCCGCGAGCTGGTTGCTGTTGGAAACCGAGGACAGGATTGGGCGCTGCAACTTATTTGTGGTCAAGCCAAGGGACGGTTCACCAGAGTTGGGTAAAACGGTGGCATGAGTATCTAAATAATTTTGGAGACAATGATGCATGAAGTGCTTTATAATTTTAGCAATAAAGGTTCAATTAAAAATACGAGGTATAATTTTAGACTGCTCCTCTTATTTAGATTAACCTTATATGTGAATATATGAATGAAAAGATATTGCAAGTTTTATAAATGCGTCAGTGATTTGTATTCTATTACTAAAATTATGCGTCAAGTAATTATTTAGACGATGTTAACTGTTTTTAAAGAGAAATCTTTTCTGCTCTTTGGCATAGTAGTTTATTCACAAATGTTAATATTTAGTTTAAGATTTTCGAGATTAGTAAAATTACGCCAGCGTTTGCTACTTAAACGGCGTAAATATTGTGCTGAAAATTGCATGATTTTGCCAAAAGAATTAACTTGTACGAATTTCTGAACTTTAATCATCGTAAGCGGCGCGGGATGGCAATCATTGTTGACTTCGTACTTATCTTTTTACAGCAGGAACAGGACGCGGTGGTACTCGAACGATTTGCTCAATCTGATAACGGAGACATTATTCGGATGACATCAAAATTTCTGCGTTACAACCCTATAAATACGTCCAATCGCTCCATTAGGATAAGGGCAGCCCATGTTACACCACTTAGGCCGTGAGCCGTCGACGTACTTGTGTTCATTTTCCTCGTGGTTTTATTCGAAGGGGCGTCATATAAAAGGTCGTCGCGGTGTTTCTTTTATTTTCGTCCGGAATCGTAAAAGCGGATTACGCTTCCTGTATGTGACCGCGCTGAAAAGAGTGATTGATGGAGCGGAAAATATAGGGGATTAACGAGGTACTTGCTTGGTGACTTGCAGGGTGTAATGTGCATAGATGTAGATGGATATTTTAATATATATATTCAATATAATAATAGCGTATATTTGCCGAAGTTAAATAGCAAGAGATATAAAAGTAATTTTAAAACTTTAACCTCTTTCGCTGGAGACTAAGATGATAAAAATGCCAGTTTTAAGTGAAGAGTAGACAGAAAATTTCAACAACTCTTTGAGTATGGGTCAGTGTAAAGATTCTTCTTACTTGAAAATTACTCGAATACCTCTTTAAAAATAGCTGGAATAATGTGCTTAATTTTCCTTGAGGTCACTTGATGACTTATTTGAAAAATGAATAAAAGAGGTAAATATTGCACTGATAGCTAAATAAGGCGCACATTTAAAATTTATTTTCCGCGTCGAAGGATACCAAAATGCGGTTTGAGATTAATATTTGGGCGGTGGATCATAATCCGAAAATTAGGTCGGCATTAGGGATGAATACCGGTATTGGAAAACCGGAATTAATACCGGTATTGAATTAGACACATAATACCGATATCGTGATTTACAATACCGGGTTTTCGGTATTGAAAAGTGCACTTTGTGGGAGCAGTGCCAAGTTACCAAAAATGTATTTGTTGCCTGTGAGAGTAGAAATAAAGTGCGAGGATTCTTCTGAAAAGTGACTCCGAAGGATCGGTATGAGAGATTTATAATATTACCTAATTCGATGAGAGAAAACGATTGGATATGGTCTCGTCCTCCTGAAATGGGTTCCTGAACCCTTCGGTCCCGAAGCGCGGTATTTTTTGACCTCAGGTCCACAAATTAACTCATTATTTTCATATCAAACAAATAATTTGGTTTATAAATTTATTTTGCGTAGTGTAATCCTTTCTTCTTACTTTGCCATTATTGTTTGTGGAATATGATGAGTTTTCTTTTCGAAAAAAATGTTTTTTAGCTGGGGTTGAAAAATGCCCATTATCGGGTTGGGTGTCACCGTTTTCAAGAGTGGTAAAAACTCCCTGAACAGGGCAGTTATCTAGCTATAACCTTATTTTGAAAGCAAGAGTGTTTTTGAAAAGCCCATATTTATGTAGTTGTTGAAATACTCGTATCTTGCTTTTGAACTCCGTTTGATATTTTGTAAGAAAGAGGGTTAGTTAGTTAGTAAAGGATTATTATTATTATTAAAATAATATACTAAATTATTATAAACTGTTCTCTGCACAAAACCGGTTTCAATATCGGTATCACCAAAAAACTGTCCCAATACCGGTATTAAAAATTGTCGGTATTATTTCATCCCTAGTCGGCATACCTTACATCGGATAATAATTTTGAAACTTGGTTGAACCAAAAAAAAAAAAAAACGAGGGCTTTTGGAAAGGCACCAAAATACATCGCAAGCTTTCTGAAAAAAACCTAATCTGGCTGCACAGTGGTAAACTTTCACGTAACATAATTTCCGAAAAAAGATAAATGTGTAGAATATGTGTAAATATAGAATAAAAACGCGAAAATTTCGACTAAACGTATCACTGGATGACGCTCGCCTTTCATGTGTATGAGAGGGAAGGAGTTTCATTGGAAGAGAAATAAAGGTTACGAAATAAAAATCGACCGAAAAATATAGCCACAGAGAGGGAAAAAAGCGATATTTTGGCTATTTTTTTTGTGTATCACTCGTATCCGAACGGAGCCGGTCGACCTGTCGAAAAAGTGAAACACCTCGATCTTCTTATTTTTTTTTGATAAAAACTCCTTATAGCGCTTTCTCTCGACTCGAACCAATATTTTCAACATCCTCCTTGGAACCACACCAACCCCCCTCCCCCCTCCTTCCTCCTCATTCACTTTGGCGAGAAGATGTCTTCATTGGCCACAAACCCAAAAAGCAACCGTTTTGTGTCGTTTTTTTTCACCTCTCTTGCTCCCTTTCACGATTCGCCTTCCATTCTTCTCTCTACCCCACCTAATCTAATCTTAATCTTATCTTGTTAAACTTGTATGTATTATTGTAATTCAACTATTGTTCTTTCATGTATCTAGGGTTTTCGCAGGTTTTTTTCCACCCCCCTTCCCTTCGTGGGTGTTTTCCTGCGTGGTCTTTTACTAGGATGGCCAAGTCTGGTCTTTCCTAGGTTTTTACCACAATTACTGTCTTTGTATAGAAATTTTCCAAATTTGTAATCTGGTGTTTTGCTTGTTTTTCTATTTTTTTTTATGGTTCTCATTCTATCATTATCATTTGTAACTGTTGACGAAGGGTTAAATGTAAGAAGGGACTTCACAGTCTCAATTTCGCCCTGAATAAAGTCGTTTGTCTCTGTCTGTCTGTCTCTTTCTCACATCGTTCCTCGCTTTGCCCTTTATCCTCACCTCTCCTTTCCCTTGTCCTCTTATTTCATTCTTTTTCGCAATATTTTTTCCGAGGAGGAAGAAATCGAAATCCGCACTTCTTCCCCCTTGAGAGTAATGTTTCGACTCGACTTTTCTCTTCGCCACTGTTTTAACACGTTTTTCTTTCCTTCGCCTCTTTCCCCTCTCATTCTCCCTCTCTTTTGCTTTGAAGTCTATTAGGGATATCACAAACACCCACCCATTGGCAGTTGAGAATTTTACGAAGAAATCGGGGAACATGCTAGTAAATTGAAGATGAATTTAACGCTGTTATCTTTAGAAAACATTTTCTCTGCGCATTTTAGCTAGATCTTAACGTATCGAGGGTTGGTTGGCAGATGCCCGGTTCACTTCAAAAGGTTTTTATTTCCGCAAAGCCCCAGACATTTCATTTGGGTAGTTTTGGTACAGAATTTATGCATAGTTTCATTTTCAATTTTAGCGATTTATTTCGTAAAATTATGTATTCGCTTTGTCTGTCCGTCCGTATGTGTAGGCGTTATCTCGGAAACGGTTCAACCTAGAGAAACCAAAATTTCAGGATACGTTACTACATGTGAGAGCTACATGTGGCAGTACAAAATTGTTAAAATTACAGTTTTCAGGAGCTAATTTTTCTCCATAATAAAAGTACGTAAACCAGTGATGAGGTTTATATATTTACTTTTTAAAATTATTTTCTGTCAAGATTGGAACTCTTAGACTTGAACATCGGAAGTTTTAGAAATTGTAGTTTCTTATTTTTGAAAACGGGATTCAAATCCCTGTATATTTAGCGTACGTTTTTAGTTTTTATCGGAAAAAAGTGGAAGTTTTTCAACAAGCTCAATGCTTTTATTTGTACAGTGTAAAAAATCGGCTTATAATATCTGCTTTCGCAGTACTTTCTTAACTAGGCAGTAGCCCGCTTCTCCCTCCCTGAAATACCGTTGCTTACTAAAGCTCGAATCTTCTCTAATTAGTTTTGCGGAAAACATGCTGGCGTATAACCTAAATACTGATAATTTAGGATTCGTTATAGATTACTCGGGAAACTTTAAAACAAGCAAATTCTCCCTCTCTAACATTCTACTACGTCTACATGATACCTTGCATATCACCAGACTGGTGGGTGGCAGGGGGTGCAGCGGACCAAAACCTACCTAGTAACGTCCCTCGTGGGAATCACTCTCCTATTATGATCCCGTATGGTCCTTGGGAAAAACGAGCCCTGATATCGCTCGGTCCTACAGTCGATCTCTAGTATTTTATCCTCGTGATCGTGCCTGCTCATGTACATACGTAGGTGACTCTAATATTCCTGAGACCTCCTCTAAGAGAACTTCCGATCTAAATTTTTCCAGAAGCCTTAACCTAGCGCTAATTCTGCGATCCTCTAGCGATATCCAATTCAACTCCTTCAAGAGTGATGTGACGCTTAATTTTTGCTCATATTTTTGCTTAACGAAGCTGGCTGCTCTGCGTTGGATTCTTTCTAACTCAAGTATCTGTCCCTTTTCGTACGGATCCCATATGCTGGAAGCGGTTTCGACCTGAGATCTGACCAATAATAAATAACACGTTTCTCGTAGGTACCTGTTCTGTGCTACTTCTTACTATTCTGTCTACGAAGCCCAATTTCTTATTAGCTGCGCCTACGATCCTTCGAATATGCTTATTCCACGATAGATCACGACAAATGGTGACTCCTAAATATTTAACTTACTCCGCAGATTGGATATTCAATCTATCAATTCCGTACTCCGAGTCTAATTCATTGTTCTTACTCTTCCAGAAACTCAACAGGGAACATTTGCTGTGATTTATTTCGATTTTCCAATCTTGACACCATGCTTAAAGGCCGTTTAAATCTTCCTGGAGCGATTTTTGGTCATCCTGGCTCATTATCTTCTTATATAAAACGGTGCCTTATTTTGCAGCGAACTACCGGGCAGATATCGTTTAAATATATCAGGAATATATATCAGGAATATATATCAGGAATATATATCAGGAATACATATCAGGAATATATCTTATCGTTAAAATCGCTCTGTTTCGTTCCATCTCGAACCTTCCACTTTCCAATACGTTGCATTCCAATCTCCCATCGCGATGCTTATTCCCGAGGGCTTCTTCACTTCTTCGTTCATCTCATCGCGGAACACGATTCCTGCGCCTTTCGCCCCGTCTCTTTCCCGTCCGAATTGTTTCGTGTTCTTCCGCACACGTGCCTCTCTTTTTTTTCGGTATTAAAATTTTTAGATAATAATACGATTCTATAATTTTGTTTTGATAGATTCTGGTTATTTTTTAATAATTTATTACTGGTGACGTGATGGTCGGCTTTTAAAATGTTTGATTTATGCCCCGCTGGACAAGTATTTATAAGTTTTATCTAGACCAGTGGCGGGCAACAATTTCTGCATGGTGGGCCGCATTGGAAATGGCTAATGGATTATAATTAAATCGTAAGTTACCTAGAGATTCTTAGGCACCGTATGCTTGGAAATCAAATTAGAATTAGCTTTTTAGGGTTAACATTTCAATATTAAAAATCATGATGGAATTTAATCTTAGAAATATTTTTCAGAAAAAAATCAAAAGCAGCATTAAAAATGACTTACTTGAATTGAGAAATATTTACTAAGAAGTCCCAATTCAACGTTGTATATCTTAACAGATTTTGCTACACATTTGGTAGTTAATTAAAATAAATGAAAAAAGTTTTGAAAACTATGAAACACTGGCGGTGGGCCGCATAAAATTGCTTAGTGTGCCGCAGGTTGGGCACCCCCGATCTAGACAATGCGTGCACGATATATAATAATCAAATTATTATTCAGTACGGCGATGAAAATGTGTACATAATTCGCAAAATTCTCGGTTATGCGTACGGTGCAATGTATCGTAAGGAGTTTCGGTTTAGATCTAATAAAGTGAATTAACAAGTTGCTTCAATTTTGGGTTACTTGCTCTGAAATATGTTAATTTTCATTTCTCTTTCGTCAAAAATTTAATATACTACAATCAAATAGGAGTCGATATTGAGATACTGGGACAATATAAGTGCAGGAAAATATATTCTGAAATTATGTTGATAGTAGAGCAATTTTATATTCATGAATGATATAATATATTACTCACTTTTGTTTTATTATTATATAAGTAGATATTGTTAAATCACCTGCTTAAGCTTATCTCCTAAGACACTTCAATTAATTTTCTCTCGAATAACATTCGTATGAAGGTCCCGCGAGAGCCGTTATTTACTCCATTTCCACGGCATCAACTTTTGTCGTACTTCCATCCACTTACTTGTTGAGCGTAGTGCTGCTATCTCGGGATTCATTTCGAGGCAGACATTTTTTCCTGAAGCGGCCAGTTTTTCGTAACACGCTGCGAATCTGGAATGTTCTTTTGAAAATTACACTGTTTGGCCGAATCGATTAAAATTAACATATTTATTCATCTTTTCCATTTAACGTAAAGCATCGTAAGTTCTACGTACTAGTATCCTAAGTTGCAAATATAGGATGGATCAAATTGATGTGATGTTTACACTCACCGTACAAGCGCCGTTGCACTCTTGAGAATTTTTTGGAAGACATCTAGCGGTATTTTTTTTATAAAGATAACGAGTCTTCCTTTTCCTCTTGTCCTTTTTAATCAGGCGGAATACTCCTTGTCCTTCACATAAAAATTTGTTTATATCGTTCCTAATTCGGTGAAATTAAATATCTTCCGAACTTCGTCATTATCAGGCAATGAAAAAAAAGACACGAAAAACCGCATTCCACTGAAAAGCGTACACCTTGTCCATCGCTCGAGACCGTGTTTTCTGCCTTTGCGCTTTGCTGGGAATCCAAATTTACCGCCCCAGGCGGCGTCCTTTGCACCCTCCACCAACTCTTCATCTCTTACGTCCTCCCGCAAACACGCCGCCTCTTCAACACGTCGTAAATCTCCAGACTATCTCGTGCATCCCCCTCCCTCTCTCTATCTCTCTCTCTCTCTTTGAGAGCAAAAGGGGGTTTTACCCTTTCGCTATCTCTCTCTCTCTCCCTCTATCTCCGGATGATCTTCTTTCGAACTACCTCCTCTTCCGCGCCCCCTCTACCGTCATCCCCTCCACCTCTTTCCCTTGAAATCTCCTCCCTTATTAAGCGCGAATCTTCTCCCACGGCCAGTAAAGAGGAGGGGACATTTCGTGAAAGGAGGAACCCTGAAGTTCGGCACTGCGTGGGAGAAGTTTTGTAAATGGGATTTAATCACAACGCGGGCTTGTGGGTCAAGCGGGGAAAGAGGTTTTGATTCAACGAGATTCCCGAATGCAACTTGCAATCCGGCACATTGCTTATGTACTATATCATAATGGAGGTTTTAATGTATTCTTTGAGAAATACTATCGTCTGCGCGAATGCAGTTTATTGTTCCCATCATTGGTGAAGACGAGTTTTGTTATATACGTACTTCATATCTTGAGGGATTTTGCGTTCCGGAACTGCACCGATTTCTATAAAGTTCTCTGCATTTTTTGTAGGAGAGGCATTCTTTCCAAAGATAAACAGAATGTGACGGAAAGTCCGAAATGGAAATGAGGTTATAGGGAGAAGGTACCAAATTTCGCCCACTCTTTTGGGAGACCTTATAAAATTTTAAGTTCGCTTGGGAAAATTGAAATAATTTATTATATGTTTTCTACATATATCCTTCTAAAAAACTCATGGAGCAAACGAACAATCTTTGTAGTTTATATGCCCAAAATTTTCGTTTTTTCAAAAAGTGGCATTTCGTAACTTTTGAAAAAAGTTATCCAAGTTTCGCCCACCTATTATTAGTTCCATGCAAATGCAAATGCAAAAAAGAGAGAGAGATAATGAGCATACAAAAATGGGAAAAAGTAAAACAAAAAAGTTGTGTGCACTAAGATGCTTTTGCAAAGTTTTCAATTAAATCCTTGTATTTTTTCCAAGAAACGCCGCAAACGTTTTTACAGAATATAATCAATGGTAGAAGATTTCATGTGGTGGAACTGCGTCATATTTAATAAAATCAGTAAAACCGTAAAACAGTGAAACCATAAAAACAGTAAAACCATAAAACGGTAGAAACTATAAAAACAATTGGTAAAAGTTCCAAAGTCAAAAGTCGTAACTTTTACCTTTTGATTTGTGGAACTTTTACCAATTGTTTTTATAGCTTCTACCGTTTTATGGTTTCACTGTTTTACGGTTTTACTGATTTTATTAAACATGTTTTTACAGAAAATTGTTTTTTGATAAAAGAGTTATTGCAGCCTTGTAAGAAATGTATGGGATACCTATAGATTATTAAAGGTTGTTTGTAAAACAGTCGTTGAATGTTTTTCTAGAAATTTTGATTCATTTTTACAAAAAAACTATTCATTTTTCCAAATTAAATTTTTGAAAAGCACGTATTGAAAAATCTTTCTAAATGTGAAAATAAATTTGTATGTCACACTTTGAAAGTTTATGAATTTGTGTTCACACCAATTCTATCCACTCAGACAGATACCACAAATGAACTTAGGATCTCCAGCACAATGCTCATGACACCACGTGGAGCATTTAAAAATATTCAGTAAACTACAGCACAACAACGACGTAACCTCTCACTTCCAGCGTCACACTGCCAACTGCTGCCTTGTGGGGCTTGCGATTTCAGGTGTTCGCAACAGAGTGCAGGACATCATTACTGCAATACAGCGCTGGGCGAAATTGGGGGCCTGGGTGAAATTTGGAAGCTTTCCCCTACATGTAAACTTACAGGTATCACAATGTCGGAACGCGTTAATTTGTTAGTACTGCATTTTCATGAATTTTAAAGAGAAAAGATATACCCCTGATGACCTATTGGCATACCATATCGTCGATTTATTTATATCTAGAAACGTTTTATCCCAGCGCGCCGCGAAACCCTGGTCTGGAAGCAGTGTTCTAACGTTTGCACATTTCACAGTCCAAGAAGCGTAAGAATTTTTTATTATTATGTACACTCCATTTTTATTTCGGGATTTGATATTTTAATTTTGCTATTAAAGTCTATAGTATTTTCCTGGTAAACGCCACGCAGTATATTGCACAGACAATAAAAATAAAGCACTGTTTTTTAGATAAATTTCTACTGATTCTTCATAGTTACGGTAGAATGTAGGTAAACCCTAAGGAATCCATTATTGTCATTGCTGCATACGCTTTTGCGCGAGAAAAAGAAAATGATGTGATGTTCATACGACAGTAACGTGTTAATTTATGGATTATTTGATTTTTATACGTAATATAAATTTTTCATATTAAAACTTTTTATTCTTATGTACTTTTCTTACATTATTCTAACATTGAGTTAGGTTAATACCATAACTTTTATGATCATGGTTTATTTCATACGGACAACATTTTAATTAAAAACTTTTGTCTATTACCAATGTAAGAACAAATATCTTCATTCTTATGGAAGAAACGTCTTAATACTTTTGTCTTGAAAAAAGCTGATGACAAAGAAAAACTCTGGTTAAATCACGATAAACTTTTTTCTCGTAAAACAATAAAGCCTCTCGTTAAAAACGCATTAAACTTAAAAATAAATTTATGAAATGTAATTAATGCGAGCCATTTTTTACACTTTTCATTAAATTTGCGAGAGGTTTGTTTTATAAATATAAAAAATTGACATTGAAAACGGACGCCGTATCTCTGGATGACACGACGATGAAGACATTGGTAAATGTGGAAAACAACGCAACGCAAGGTGAAGTTTGAGGGTAAGGAGAAGTTTTAAACCACTTAAGGGTAGAAACCGTTATGTAACGGGGGAACGGTAAATGGGGAAAATAATTGCATCATACACACACGAGACACTGCGAAACACCACAAGCGCGTGGGGGACGCAACGTAGCGGAGCGTTGCTGCAACGAAGTTTCCCTGGATGCGGGCCAACTTCCGGCGTTGGTATATATTTCGATTCCTCTTAATTTTTGAAAGCAAAAAAAAAGGAAAATAACAAAGAAGAATCGGTACCGCGCGTTGATCTCTCTTATCTTATGAGGATCGCTCTACAGAAAAGTATCTTCGCCACCGATGTTACACCGAAGAGAGAATCGGAGTGACGGGAGACGGATGAATCCCGGGGGTAACGCAGCCGTCTCCCTAGAGGGCGGGAGGATGGATGGGGGCAGAGAGAACGCGAAACTCCCTTCTCATTCGATTGGGGGCCTTTTTGGCTTTTACCTGTGGTCCGATAATGCGCGCCTCAATTTATCCCTACGTCATCCTCAATCGTGTCTCTTCCTCTCTCTCTCCCACTCTCTCTCTCATGTCATCCTCTTACACTTTCTGCCTCTCCTCTGTTCCATCCTTTCTTATTTCCTTCCTCTCTCTTAAATATATGAAGGCACTATGTAGTCTCAATTTCTCCCTAAATAAAGTCGTTTGTCTGTCTGTCTGTCTGTCTCTCTCTCCCTCCCTCCATCCTTTGCCTGTATCTCCGATTCGTACCCTCAATATTTTTATTACCCTTCTCATCAACTTTTCCTTTCTCAACTTCTCCCTCCGTTTTATCATTCGCCTCTCATTTCCCTCGACCTCTCACGTCTCTCCCTTTCCTCTTTAACTTTCCATCACCTCTCAGAAACTTTCATTCCTCGCTGATTCCCATATTCGCCCGCCGCCGCCTTCCTCTCTTCCATTTACTCGGCGACCCCTCTCTCCTCTGACGGATCTCTTCCCATACACGTGCTCCTCTTTGCCCTTTCGGGTTCCTGCTTCAATCTCATTTCGATTTGCTTCCTTTCTCCTCCTTTCCTGGCTCTTTCTTCACCTCTCTCTCGCTGCGGCTTCCACCTTCCGTGTTGTTTTTCCTCTCTTTTTCTTCTCTATTCCCTTTCATTTTGTATTTCGTGTCTGGTTCTATTTCCTTGGACCGCCAAGGATCAGAGATCAAAACCTAAAAGGGAAAATTGTCGGGGAAGTTTGGTGCATTGCACCTCCTGCCACTCATCAGTTGGTGGTTTGTTGATTTAGGTTTCCATTCTCCCTACCGTCGTTTCCTCGGTATATCTTTAATGCTGAGTCAAGCACGCTAGCGTGTTTTATGTAAAGCTATTTATCCCTTTAAAAGTATCATTCCACTTCGTCTTTCGTAGTACGTATACCTCACTATGGTAATTGAGTAGAAAAGAAGTGTTTTTAATTTTCATAACAACATTTGCTTTTGTTTCACTTTGCGATTTAATTATATTATAGCAGGGATGGCAAATGATTTTTGTGCCGCGTGCCGAGGAAGTAATTTGAATCACCAGGATAACTTTTTTCGCATGCCACTAATTTACTCCTTCTTTCCAAAACATAATATTTTATACAGAAAATATAAGCGTGCCAAGTAAAATCGCACGCGTGCCCCGTATTTGCCGTCTCTGTATTATAGCAATATATATCTGTTTGGAATATGGTTGAAATGTACTGCGTCTGATTAGCGAGATATTAATGGTAATAAATGCACTCAAGCAAATAAGCATATCGCACATCGAGGAATTATGATGTATGATTATTACATAATGAAAAGTTTCCTCTTTTTTTGAATTTAATTTTTAACAATAATAGGGGCTATATATATATATATATATATATATATATATATATATATATATAAATATATATATATATTCAAACGTCACATCTCTTTGCTGTTGGCGTTTCTCTTCAGACGATTAGTCTATTTCTCTCTCTCTCTATCTCCCTATTCGCTTCCTCTTCTCTCTGAGACCTCCCCACCTCCGTCAAGCGATGGAGTGATATAAGAGAGAAGGTCCTCATCACCGAGCCCTTCCGGTGTCTGCCTTTCCAATCAACTACCCGAATCCCCTAGCGTCGAAAGGCAAGCGTCCTCCGATGCCGCCGGGTGATCCAAAACTCCCCCCCCCCCCCCCTTTCTCCCAATTTTCTATTAGAATATTTGTTACTTTCATCTCTTTGATTGAATTTCCTCCGAATTAAAAATAATACACGTGCATTCACGTCTTATCATTATATTTCGGATTTTTCTGGAACGGCGTGTACCCCCATCTTCGTAAGGAGGGTATTTTTTGAAATTGTTATTTTTTACGATTTGTGTGTCCTATATCGTAATGCTTCTTTTCCAAAAAAAATGGGTGCCGTTGTTGTAGGTGTGCCAAAGCGATGTCCTTGGATTTTGATAGGTTCTGTCACGCCTTGACGGTTTGGTGTACTATTGTGGCCGAGGCGGAATAGATAGCGATCCGCTAGGTTAATGCGCTGACTCACTCACTCACTCACTCGACTCACTGTAAAACAAAAATAGATGTGCAATAACGAATTTCCAAGATTTAATGGCTTTTACATTGGAAAATTTGAAAGAAACTGGAGAGTAAATTATGGGTATTTTAGTGTTACCGGAAACATTTAACGTAGTATTTTATTTCTAGAGAACAATTTTCAATGGAACTTCTAAACGTCCATACGCGATTTGGGTTCACGAGAAGGATTAATCGCATGAGCTCACGATCACAAAGTTACCTGTCATAAAATGTATAGCGATATATAGTAAAAGCGCGTTTCGGAGGTTATGTTTAAACCCGCGTTATAGGCTTATCAGTGGTACAATGAAGATTGCACAGGAAATTTTCCGAACAATAAATTCTACCTCATATAAAGATGCATAATTGTAAAACCAACACAAGAATTCACTTATGTCTTTTATTAGCAGGATAAATAAGTAACAACATAAAACACACTCATTTCCAAACACGAGCTACTACGCGCATACATGGATCATCATAATTACATATACATTTCGGTGGACATGGTTTTCCCCGCGTAATATCCGAATCCGCGCAATAAAGAGCAGCACTATAATGAGCTTTTACTGTATTTATATTTTACTTTATTGGTTGTGAGCAGAAATCGAAAATGGGCAAATTCGTATGTGTTGAGATTATAATCCTTATAAAATTACCAGTTATATGAAATTGATTAGAGATTGTGTTACAATCAAAGGTTACTTATAAGAATAATTTAACGATTTTTTAAAGTGTAATAGGATATAATTTAGGTGATCTTGATTAATCTTAAATCTCTAATTTAATGATAAATTGCCGACTGTATCTTTTTCCTTATATTGACAGTTTCTATGAAGAAAAATTTACCGACAATAAAATAACGCGTTCAGATTATAAAAAAACAAGTTTCTTTAGAATGTTACATGGTTGAAGAAAATCACCTCCATGATTCCCGTAGCAAATTCCGATATTCTTTAGATTTTAAATTTACTCTAGTGCCATGTCTACATGAATTTAAACTTCCATGGAATTCTTTAAGGCAGAATCTTACCGTGATTTCATGTCTCGGTAAAAAAATCTTTTACGAAAACTTTTATATACCGTAATTTTTTTTCGAGAGAGTCCATTCCTATTCGGTCAGTAATTTAGTCTTAACCATGGCAAAACATTTGTCCTTTAAAACAGTTGAATAAATGCAGCGAAAAGGTGGGTTTTAGAGCGTGGGTTTATTTACGCGGTCTTGTTCATTTGTAAACACTTTTTCGCCGTGGCGGTACGATAAAAAATATAATAATTAAAAAAAAAGAAGAGTTGGATGGTTTTTTAACGCGATGGTTTTTGGAAAATTAGGAAACGAAGAGGGAGCAGGAAGTCGAAAGGATCGAATGGGTTTTTTTTGTTCCTTTTCATATTCGACAATTTTCTCTCCGCGGCAAAAATGTGCATTGCAGATTCGTGAGCGTTAAGAGGTTTCGCATGAATCAGCTGTTTCGCATCCCGATCGGCTTCCTCCCTCTCTCCGCTCTCTCCTCCTCCTCATTTCCTTCCTCCCTCCCTATCTCCCCCCCGCCTCTCTCTCTCTCACTTCCTCTACTACGGTTCGAAATATTTGGAGCATTCATTTTCGCGTCGACTAATTTTTTCCAATTTACAATCTACGGAACCCGTATCGTTTTCCCTTCCCACCCCTTTTGTTTTTTTTAGAAAAAACCCAAAAACGCAAATCAGGTTTTCATCCATCGGAGCTTTTTATTTTCAAACAGACGCTTGGTGAATTGCGGGAGATTATTTTTTTTACAGCTATTCAATTGTCGCGGAAATATTTGAAATTTATGGAAATGAGCCGATGAACGGATTCGGGATTATTGGCTTACGAAACGTTATATAGGTGATCGATGTCTTTTTGACGAAGGCATATTTTTCTATAAAAAATATTGCATAAAATTTCGTTCGATTGGTCATGACTTTGCGACAGAGGCACGGACGGTGTATTTGCAGAGCATATTTAAAATTGTTTTATTACATGATCCTTCTACAGACCGATAAACCGATACGCATTACCGATTTGATACGGATACATTTTTTATTCATAGCCAAAAAATAAAATAAAATTTTAATTTGGCAAGGATAAATCTTTTCCATATATATATATATATATATATATATATATATATATATATATATATATATATATATATATATAAAATAAAGTCCGCAACCGTGAATAGCGCAAATGATTCTTTATTCATTTTTTATAGATTATGAAAATATAGAATTCAAGATGCGATTAACTGAAACTAAACGAAAAAATCCGATCCACGCGAGGGATACAATTTTTCATGAAGTAATTTGACAGGAGAACTGCGATAAACTGCAGTTTTGAAAAAAATCTAATTTTTTCTAATTCGGGATGTGATGCTATTTTGGAGGACTCATGTCACGTAATTCCCGAGTTAAAAAATTCACGTCGTGCGGGGAAAACGAGTAAGATTGGATTATTCGGAGCATGTCAACAACAGTGGACGCTACATGCTCCAGAACGAAACTGGAAATAAAGGAATCTTGCGAAGAGATGAAAAGAGACTTTACCGTGGGACCAGAAGCGTGATTCTGGAACCGAAAGGGACTACGGTTAGAAAGGTTTTTAAATATCGATGAAAGTGGACATAGCGTTTTCATAAGGAATGGGAGCAAGGAATGTTGGATAAAAGAGCCGATATAGGATCGAAAGTGCAAAAAAATTTGCCTAGAATGAACTAGCCTTATATTCATTTTTTGAGTAATATGAACTATACAGTATTACTGAAGACGTAAACTCAAGTAACTGTACGAAATTTGATCAAAATCGTTAGAGCCGTTTTTGAGAAAATCGGATTGTTGTTAAAAATGCGAAGAATAAACTACTCTTAATTATTGAGCAATGTGAACCATTTCTATGTATAGGTACTCTTCTCAGTATGATAAAATGCCTAAGTACGAGATTTCATTCATTTTCGCTCTACCGTCTAGGCTCCAGAGCCAGTAACACAGACAGACGGTATTGCGAAAACCACTTTTTCGGATTCAGCGACACCTAAAACGTATATTTCCGTAAAAATCTCGAGGTCGAATTTTTTCGCGATAACAATATTTTCTCGATACTTTGTATGAGAAAGTAAAAAAGGCGAGGAAATTTAAGAGGGTGACGCAAAGGGGAATAAAATTTCGAGGATTAGGTCAGTGTTTCTCAATCGGTGCTCCGTAACCATTAGGTAGGTGCTCCGCAAGCTTTTTATCCTTCATCATTTAGTATGGATTTATTTTTAAAATTAAATAACCAATAATGTGTTTGAGATAATCTTTCATTTAATTTCGATTTTTTCAGTTTATTCATTCATTTTTTTCCTAGATCGTTTTTGTACTGACATTCTAGCCGGTAGGTAACAAATGTTTTCGTGAGAAGTTTGTTCTAGTGCTGCTACTAAGATAATGAATTCTTTTAGGTGCTCCCCTGTGTACTAAAGGTTGAGAAAACACTGGATTAGGTTGAATTAAAAGGAGATGGTAGGAAAAGTGGAGGAGATATAAGGAGAGTTGAATATTGGAGAAGAATTCGCTGTGTAAACGGATTGACGGTGACGTAGAAAGGAATTTTGGGAAATATTTAAAAATATTTGGAAAGAGGAGGTGAATTTTTTTTAGCAGGAAGGGATGCGAAATAAAAGAATGCGGAGGTTAGAGCAGATGATTTACATCCCTTTATTTGGCGGTGATAATCTAAAAAAAATCGCGGTTTCCCTCGTGGTCCACTGATAAATAATGTTAATGCACACACCCATCATCTTGTGGCCGGTAATCAATATATTAAACGAGAACATGTGTAATGGGATATAAAATCCTGAAAAGGCTAAAGAAAAACGAGAACAACATAAAAAATAAAATTGTCGCTTTAGGGCTGCCGAAGAAAATTTATAAAAATTAATCGGAGAAGACATTTAAAAAAAACACAAGAAACGTACGTAGCGTAAGAAATTTACCCAGCGAGAATGACGAGGGAGAAAACAATACACAGAATTTGTTAGGAATAAACGACGAATAGATGTGAACAAATGAAGGAGGAGAGAGAACAAAGAAGAAATGAGCCTGAGAGACACCGGCGAAGAGGGACATGGAGAGAGAGAGGGAGAAAAACAGGATGAGGAGACGAGTATTAAGAAAGAGAGGGAGGAGAGAGAATGAGAAGGAAGATGAGAGAAGATATAAGGAGATGGATAAGAGAAAGGGGAGAGAGAGAGAGAAAAAGAGGAGAGAGAGAGAGAGGAGAGAGAGAGAGAGAAGTAGCATTGAGAGGGAAGAAGTGCCTTCTCCGCAGCCTCCCCTACATCTGCCGTTACCATCCGCGCGTGGAGGGCTCATTACGAGACTCGCAGCGGTTTTTCTGGACGAAGGGTTAAAAAGGGGTGAAAGGGGGCGCGAGGAGGAGGAGGAGAGCATCACGTGGGAGAGGGCGGACGGAAAGGGGGAGAGGGAAGAAGAAAAAGGGGGAAGGGAGGGAGGGGGTTGATTCTCAATTTTTTTAAATGAAAGAGGCGGTGCGAGGGCCGGAAAACATGGGGCGCGCACACACCGCCTGGTCCGTTCCCTTCGTCACCACCCCAAAAACCCCCTTTTAACCCCTCCTCCCCTTCCCCACCCATCTTTCTTCCACGTCTCGACCCAGTCATCCTTCTTCCACCTTTCCCACTCCGGATGTTCCTCATCTCTCTCTATTCTCCCTCTCTCTCTCCCTCTCTCTCTCCCTCTCTTTGGAGCTCGTGCTCCAAAGTCCATTTCCCGTGACCGTTACAGAGGAGGCGAAAAAGAATGGATCTCTTTCTCTCTCTCTTTCACTCTCTCTTATTCTCTCTCTCTCTCTTTGCTCGATAACAGCTTCGCTACACACATCTCACCCCTTAAGGTAGGGGGGGGAGGGGGGGGGAAGGAAGGTGGAAAAGGGTGACCTATACGTCCCCCATATGAGCTCCTAACTTCCCTTTCCCATATATTTGCATGCCGTCACCACCCTTTGTGACCCTTGCGCGGATTGAAGTAAAAAATAATAATATATCCTCGGATCATAAGGCGTCCTCTCGGGGAAAAAATCTCTTAATGAGGGTGGAAAGACTTGTGTTTGTGTGTGTGTGTTTGCGAAATGTGTTTTACTTGGGGAGGGAGGAAATGGAGGGAGGGAGAGGCGAGGGAGAGAGAATAGTGGAGGGGAGTGGGAGAGGAGGGAAATAGGCGCAAGAATGGAGGAAGAAAAAAAGGAAAAAGGAGAAAGTGAGTGAGTGGGGTACATGGGAAAGATTGCAAAAAGTGGCAATATATTTAATGAAAGAAAAACTTTTCAAAGCCTTAAAAGGGGAGAAAATAGGGCGGGCGAAGAGGGGACGGAAAAAGCATGTACGGTGAAAAAGATGGCGTGAAGCACGAAGAGAAAAGTCCGAGATGGACGCATGAAGAACAGAGAGATGTGATTCAGGAGAGGAAAGAATATCAGGGAAATTAAAATAATGTCATTGGATAGGAAGAGAGTTGAATCTACATCTACATCTACATGATACCCTGCAAATCACCAGACTGGTGGGTGGCAGGGAGTGCAGCGCACCAAAACCTACCTAATAACGTCCCTCGTGGGAATCACTCTCCTATTATGATCCCGTATGGTCCTTGGGAAAAACGAGCCCTGATATCGCTCGCTCCTACTGTCGATCTGTCGTATTTTATCCTTGTGATCGTGCCTGCCCATGTACGTAGGTGCCTCTAATATTCCTGAGACCTCCTCTAAGAGAACTTCCGACCTAAATTTCTCCAGAAGACTTAACCTAGCGCTAATTCTGCGATCCTCTAGCGATATCCAATTCAACTCCTTTAAGAGTGATGTGACGCTTAATTTTTGCTCATATTTTTGCTTTATGAATCTGGCTGCTCTGCGTTGGATTCTTTCTAACTCAAGTATCTGTCGCTTTTCGTACGGATCCCATATGCTGGAAGCGTATTCGACCTGAGATCTGACCAATGATAAATAACACGTTTCTCATACCAATTCTGTGCTACTTCTTACTATTCTGCCTACGAAGCCCAATTTCTTATTAGCTGCGCCTACGATCCTTCGAATATACATATTCCACGATAGATCACGACAAATGGTGACTCCTAAATATTTAACGTACTCTGCAGATTGGATATTCAATCTATCAATTCTGTACTCCGAACCTAATTCATTGTTCTTACTCTTCCAGAAACTCAATAGGGAACATTTGCTGTGATTAACTTCGATTTTCCAATCTTGACACCATGCTGAAAGGGCGTTTAAATCTTCCTGGAGCGATTTTTGGTCATCCTGACTCGTTATCTCCGTATATAAAACGGTGTCATCTGCGAAAAGTCTTATTTTGCAGCGAACTACAGAGCAGATATCGTATATATATATATCAGGAATAGTACTGGGTCTATGACACTTCCCTGTGGAACACCTGATGCGGCTTTTACCGGGTATGAAGATTTCCCATCAATTACTATCTGTTTTCTGTTTGAGAGGAAGTCTTTTACCCAACTCACGATATTAGGGTTTATACCGTACTTTCCTAGTTTTCCTATTAATTTATTATGGGGTACTTTGTCAAACGCTTTTTTAAAATCAATGATAATGGCATCAACCTGAGTGTTTTTCTCTTCGCATTGTAACAAATCGTTTACGAACAGGGCGAGCTGCGTTTCGCATGACCTACCTTTCCGAAACCCGTGTTGGTTTTTGCTTAGCGAAGAACGACCATCTAAATAACGCAGAACAGAGCTAACGATTATATGTTCTAGAATCTTACACGATAATGACGTCAAGGAAATCGGTCTATAATTTTCGGGGTTCTCTTTATCACCGCCTTTGTGGATGGGCGTTACGTATGCTAGCTTCCAGTCTTTTGGAACGGTACCATGTTCAACGGATTTTCGAATGTTATTTTCAAGTAAGGTCCGATTACCGAGGCTAGCTCTTTCAACACACGCGCGGTTATGCCCTCCGGCCCGGGAGACTTATTTTGCTTAATCGACTCTAGCTAGTGCGCGATATCTGTTTCAGAGAATATCAAATCTTCCATCGAATTTCCCTTATCATTCGAAGCTGGTTCCTCAAATTCGTTGCTCACCGAAGTAAACGCTTTCTGAAAGTGTTCATTTAACAAGTTCGCTTTTTCCGCGCTATCATGTACTATATCACCCGCCTCCGTTCTCAATGACGCTATGGTGGGGCCTCTACTATGAACCTCCCTAACGTACGACCAAAATGCTTTCGGATTTTCTTTCAAATTACTATGCAAAACTTTCTTTTTGTAATCATTAAATGCTTCTCGCATTGTTACTGTAGCTCTTGACCGCGCCTTTCTGTATTGATGTCGTATCATTGACCTCTGTTCCTCTGTGACTTTTGAAGAATTACTATTTAAGCGAGTGTGAAGTTTTCTTTCCGTCTAAGAGCGCATCTAATACCTTGTGTTTGGAGAAATCAACACAATACACGATCAGGAGAATTTGTAAAAGGACCTTCAGGCTATTACGAAATGGTGTAAAGATTGGCAACTCGATCTGAATATAAAGAAATGCGCCGCCATGAACTTCACGCGCTCCACGAATTTCAACCGTTACCCGTACCAAATATCTGAACTAAAGCTAAAATACGTCAATAGCTACAAATACCTAGGAGTAATTCTCAGTAGTAATTTGTCTAGTAGAGAGCATATCAAAACCGTTATAGCATCGGCAAACAGAATTCAAGGGCTTTCCTCTAGAGTCCTGCGGGGATGCCCCTCGAATGTGAAGGAAATCGCATACTTTTCCCTAATATGACCCATCGTGGAATACTGTTGCGCCGTCTGGGACCCTTTCGAGGAGGGCCTAACTAGAGAGCTCGAAATGGTTCAGCGTAGAGCGGCTAGATTTGTAAAAGGAGAATATCGGTATGATGCGAGTGTATCAGAGTTATTGAGAGATCTGAAATGGCAGACGTTGAAGAGTAGAAGAATTGAATACAAAAGGAAACTATTTGAAAAATTTGAAAGCTCCGAATTCGTTGAAGACGTACGCGGCATAGTCGTCCCCATCGGTGTTAGTGAACGTAATGTTAGATCACAGTGCAGGAGAAAATATGTCGAAATTACCGCTAGAACAGAGAAATACTACCGATCCTTTTTTATCTTCAGAATTCTTCTCCATGTCCACATTTCGAAGCTTTCCAATCATTTTATATCATTTTTCCGTAGCGTCTATGTTTCTGCCCCATACAAAGCTATACTCCATACATAGCATTTTATCAACTTCTTGCGGATATCCTGCTTTATATTTATTCAGATCGCATCCTTCTAATAGTCGATGTAACTACAAAGCTTAAACAAATAAGGAAAACGAGAAGAGATAGACAGACTTGGGACCTAGAAAAACTGAAAGAAAGGAAAGATGCCTTCAGCACGAAGTTGGAAGATCGCCTTAGAAATTTGGGAAACAAACCGAAGACCGTGGATACAGAATGGGAGGAAGTGAAAGCCAGCATCAAATATACCTTGAATAAGGAGATTGGGAAACAAGAGAAGAAAATCAGAAAACCATGGATCACTAAGGAAATGCTGGAGAAAATGGATGAGAGAAGAAAATGGTAAAACGTTAACAGTGAAGAAGGTAGAGCCAACTATAGACGCATAGACAATGAGATGAGAAGGGTAACAGATAAAGCTAGGGAAAATTGGATAAAAGAAAAATGTGAGGAAATACAACAGATGGAGAAGTTAGGACGATACGATATGATGTACGCTAGGGCACTGGTGTTAGAAGATAAGAAGTCTGATGTGATTCATGGTAAAGGAATTATTAATACAGATGGGAAAATAGTCGCAGAACCAAAAGATGTAGCACAGGTATGGGAAGAATACATTAAGGAACTATATAAAAAGCAGGCAGGATCGGTACAAATGGAACTGGAAGAAGAGAATTGCATTGAAAAAGACAACTTGGGACCAAGTATTATGAAAAGCGAAGTAGAAAAGGCGATACAGGAACTAAAGAAAGGAAAAGCTACAGGCAGCGATGGAATACCGGTAGAGGTACTTAAAGTCATGGGATCGGAAGGACTAAAAGTGATTACAAAATTAATTAACAAGATTTACGACTCGGAAGAGTGGCCTCAGGATTTCTTAGATGTAACAATGATTCCTCTAAAGAAGAAGCCAAAGGCAATGAAGTGTAAAGACTACAGAACGATAAACCTACCGTCACACACTTCGAAGGTCATCACGAAGATTCTTAATAAAAGGCTACAGAAAAAGGCCGAAGAAATGCTAGGGGAAGATCAATTCGGCTTCATAAAAGGACGTGGAACCAGAGATGCTATCGGTGTAGTGAGAATCATATCAGAAAGGGCAATAGAGTACAGTCAAGATTGCTGCGTATGTTTCGTCGGCTGGCAGAAGGCCTTTGATAGAGTAAATTGGGTACTGCTGATGAGGATATTAAAGGATATAAGTGTAGACTGGAAAGACAGGAGACTGATCAGGAATCTATATGTGAATGACGTTGTAAAGGTCAGGTTGGAGAATACGAACACCAGCGGAGTACATATCGGTAGAGGAGTAAGACAGGGCTGCTGTCTATCGCCGATTCTATTCACTATATATGGAGAGAGACTATAATCGATCCGAAATCGGAAGACTCCTGGCCTACTTAGAGCAAGTAGCCAATCACGAACGTTTCCCCTTCCATCGCCCCTCTCAACTTTCGTGCGGGAGAGCAGATATCGGTGCACGCTGCCAGGTCTTGCTCAGCTGATATACTACGCAGTTTCTAAATAAAATACTTCCCATCCTTCTTTTTGATCCACAGCAAGGAAACGGCGGTAGAAACGGCAACGCAGTCCGATGCGATCTCTTCGAGAGCAGGAGTGAGACTGGTTTCCTCCCCACTACCTTCCCAAACAAACAGTCTCCTATTGGCTGCTGCTAACTGGTGTCCGCCCCTTTTTCGAGGCCGGGAGTCTTCCGATTTCGGATCGACTATAATGTAGGAAGCGTTAGAAGGCATGGGAGACTTCAAAGTCGGAGGAAGGATTATAAGAACAGTGAAATACGCGGATGATCAAGTACTTCTAGCAAGAAAGGAAAAGGAACTCCAGAAAATGATAAATAGACTAGTGATAACAGGTAGAAAATACGGTATGGAAATTAATACAGAAAAATCCAAGG
Source organism: Uropetala carovei (assembly GCA_036926305.1). NCBI lineage: Eukaryota > Metazoa > Arthropoda > Insecta > Odonata > Petaluridae > Uropetala > Uropetala carovei. The sequence continues at coordinate 353,210 of JAXCHB010000339.1, forward strand.
TTATGCGAACATCAAGTAAAGAAGAAGAAAATTTGAACATAAGTATTGGAGGAAAGCCATTAGAACAAGTTTCAGATTATAAATACCTTGGAAGCATCATAACGAGAGAAGCAAAATGTACAGATGAAATCAGGACTAGAATAACAAAAGCAAAAGCCGCTTTCAGAAGAAAGAAACTCCTGCTAACGGGAAATATAAAGCAGGAAATCCGCAAGAGGTTGATAAAATGCTATGTATGGAGTATAGCTTTGTACGGAGCAGAAACATGGACGCTAAGGAAAAATGATATTAAATACTTGGAAAGCTTCGAAATGTGGACATGGAGAAGAATGCTGAAGATAAAATGGACAGATAGGGTGAAAAATTAGGAAGTACTACGAAGAGTAGGAGAGAAGCGAACTATTATATAGACTATCAGAAAGAGGAAGGCGAACTGGATTGGGCATTACGTGAGGAGAGAGTGCATGATTAAAGAAGTGCTAGAAGGAAAACTGGATGGAAAAAGAGAAAGAAGTAGGAAAAGGTTTCAGCTAGGAGACGACTTGAAAGGGAAAGAGAGCTATCAAGACATGAATAAAACTGCGGAAAATAGGAGTATATGGAGAACCAAGTTTAACCTAGAATAATCACGGACCTGTCAACGGACAGACTACCTATGATGATTATTTACCGTTAGTAGGTGTTTCTTTCCTCTGAAAGCGGCTTTTGCTTTCGGTATTGTAGTCCTGATTTTATCGGTACATTTTGCTTCTCTCGTTGTGATGCTTCCAAGGTATTTATAGTCTGAAACTTGTTCTAACGGCTTTCCTCCAATATTTATTTTCTAATTTTCTTCTTTACTTGATATTCGCATGACCTTGGATTTTTCTGTATTTGTATACTGTATTTTCTACCTCATCATATGACACATTAATTCCGCCGGTTCAGTAAACCGGAAGGAAGAGAGTGGGCGAGAAGGGGGGTGGGGAGATTGACAAGACAGAAGGAAAGGCAATTGGTTTGTAGTTTGAATGACGGTTAGGAAAAGAAAGAGGGTGAGAAATGAAGGGCAATATAAAATCAAAATTTACAAATTACAAACAAACTCATTTGAGTAAAGATGAAAACGTTTTTTTTTTGTATTTTTCAAAACCACTCTCCATTATTATCTGTATATCCGAACGAGTTTATTTTGCTCTTTTCTCACCCCATCTTTGCCGACCGTCACACAGGCAAACAACCAATCGCATTCCTTTCCGTCTCTCTCCAATTCCATCCTCTTCTCATCCCTCTCTATCATTCTTATTATTTAATTGAACCGGTGATATCACCTGATGATCCTACGATTTTAGCAAAATCATTTTTTTCTTCTTCTATAAAAAACTTTGCGTGAGAAAGTTAGAGAGATTTTTCCGTGTCTATGATTAGCGAATTCCACAAATATGAACCTAAGTTTATCGACGTTGCGTGCTGCTGGTACGTTCCCGGGTTGGGTATCCTATGACGTACGGCGGAGTTATTCCGAGGCATTCAAATTATTCATTGTCTCTTCGTTTCTGGCCCCCGTCGTCTCCCGTTCGCCATTCCCCTCCAAAATGCAAACGTGTGTCTATAGGGGAGGAAGGGTTTGATCGATTTCTCTCGGGCGAGGAATGGTTGTTTGAATACGGATCGAATGAGAGAAGGAAAGGGAGTAGATGGAGAGAGAGTACGGAACGCATCCTTCACGAGGAACGTCTCAGCCCTGAGAGAGCGAGCGAGCATGCGTCGTTTCATAGGACGGAAGGGTAAAAAAAAATCCGATGAGTTTTTGAGGAGCATGTTAAGTTTCGAATTCGTTCCTTGAGGAAGGCTATGACGTGCTCTCAAACCCTTCGCATTCACGGAACAAGGGGAGTCATATTTTCATAGTTGGGATACATTACTTTGTCTGGCTATTTGTTGTTAACCTTTTTGGAGGGATGTTGTAGCCCACAACCGTCATCACTGTTAAAATCTCAAAGTCCGATTCGTGGTAACAACCCGGTTTGAATGATGTCTGTGTTCATGTATTTTTGTGACTGTGTTTTAATTATAGTCGGGTACTTTAAAATCGTTCAGGGTGGCTTCGTGATCGCGACGCGCGGTAGCTAGGGGGTGTCAAGACGTCCGGGATTTGTCCCGGTTTTCAGTGTTAAGTCTCGAAGGAATTTCTTAGGCCATCGCATTTTTTCGTGCAATTTGATCTGAGTTCATGGCGTGGCTGTATTATCACGGTAATTTGTATGATAAGTGATCCTAATATATTTATTTATATTAATTTCCGGGTCAATTGGGTGATAATGTCGAATACGTAATGTTTGAGTTTGTAAAAATTTTTGTAGACTTTTGATAAAGTTATTAAAAAAATTTGTTTGTGTAGCATATAAGCGGCAAAAAAGACTGAAGTAACATGTCCTGGTTGTTCGGTTTTTATTCGTGAGAAAACATGTCGCGGTTTTGCTTCCTCAGATTCTGGTCACCTTAGGGGTAGCTCACGCGAGATGTCCTCAAGAAGGGTCCAATGTACAGTCTTTTCCAAAAGTCAGGCGACACGGCCCGGTCACGCCACACACAGGCCGGAGCTGAAAGTTCCGAGTATGTTGGTATCCATTGCTTGAGGGGAAGCAGGAGAGGGGAATGATAGGGATGTGGGTTTCGAAGCCTGGGTAGACTTGCAGGGAGAAACGAACGGAATCAGAGCCGGTGAGACAAACGCCATTCAACAGTGCGAGAGCATCCAATCCATCTCGGAAAAAAGGACTCTCTGAGAGGTTGCCTTCGCTTGCCAAGGGTAACAAGAAAACCTCCGAGTGAAGGAGGCGTGTAAACGGTTCGAACAGAGGGGAACATGAAGATTATTCCGCGTCTAGAAAGCATTTGTGGAAAAGATGCAATATTTTCATCTTTGTGAGCGTTATTAATGCGAAATGCTAGGCTGCACTTCACTTCGGAAAGCGTAAAAAATCATCAATGGGTCAAGGACAAAAATTACATAATACTCCATAAATTAGGATAACAAAAATGAGAGCTGTTTATTTAGTGAAGATCCTGAATGAGCATCTTCTGCCTTATGTCAGACAGACAGTGCCAGACGGCGAAGACGTGGTAGTAATACAAGATAATTCATCCTTAGTTACGGCCGGTGTAACTCGACAATTTGTTTGACCAGAACTGGAATATCAATGTCCTGCCCTGGCCAGCTCGCTCGCCGGAATAAAATTTTTATTCCACCGTACTGTATCACTCAAGCGTCAAGAAATTGTCAGCACGAAAATTGCTTTTTCAGGAGAACATTAGGAAGTATTGACATCCTTTATCCAATCAGTTTTACCAAAACTCGAATAAATGGCAATTTATCACATGTAGCACTTTTCTCACAGATAGTGGATACATTTTATATTGACTTTATTTAAATTTTCGAATAAAAATTTTATTCTAGCAGCATTTAATAGGCAATGAAAACAACGAAAGATTATTTAGTGTTTTATTTTAGTATTTAGTGAAGTCTCAGCCTAAGTCGATCACTCCTTGCATTCGACGGTTAATGAACCCTACTAAATTTTCACATATATGTGGCCGTCGTCCTATTGAGCCCCAGAGTTCCATAACATTCTCTTCAAGAGCGGCTGCCGTCCTCAGCTTTCCTCCCGTCCACTCATTCACCATTATACCCCATAAGTTCTCAATGGGATTCATATCCGGCAAGCGAGCTGGCCAGGGCTGAACATTGATAATCCAGTTCTGGTCAAACAAATTGTCGAGTTACACCGGTCGTATCTAACGATGAATTAATTATCCTGTAATACTACCACGTCTTCGCCGTCTGGCACTATCTGTCTGACATAAGGCAGAAGATGCTCATTCAGGATCTTCACTAAATCAACAGCTCTCATTTTTTTATCCTAATTTATGGAGTATTATATAATTTTTGCCCTTGACCCATTGATGATTTTTTACGCTTTCCGAAGTGAAGTGCAACCTAGCATTTCGCATTAATAACGCTCACAAAGATGAAAATATTGCATCTTTTCCGAAAGTGCTTTCTAGCCGCGGCATATTCATTTATGTTTCCCTATCCCATTGTAAGACATCATTGTGGATTTCGAACCGTTTACACGCCTCCTTCTCTCGGAGGCTTTCTTGTTACCCTTGGCATGCGAAGGCAACCACTGAGATTCCTTTTTTCTCAGTTGGATTGGATGCCCTCGCACTGTTAAATGGGTTTTGTCTCATAGGCTCTGATTCCGTTCGTTTCTTCCAGCACGCCAACCCAGGCTTCGAAACTCACCTCCTCACTCTTCCACCTCACTATCATTCCCCTCTCCTGCTTCCCCTGAAGCAATGGGTACCAACATACTCGGAACTTTTAGCTCCGGCCTATGGGTGGCGTGACCGAGCCGTGTCGCTTGACTTTTAGAAATGAGTGTACAAAAGAATTTTGCAAAGGAGAAATAAACATATGCAACCCAAATTTTATATAGTAAATAATTATTAAAAACTTAATTAGGTGGATTAAACGATGAAAAACTTCACTGATCGGTCATACAATTTTTGCTTTATCTGCTAAAACAGTTTATATTTACCCTTGTTGTCATTTTAAATTGTTTTGCTGGAAGGAGAGATGCGAATTCTATGGACCCTCTCTCTGGTGTGACTTCCCCTGTGAGTGTAAAATAAATAAGACTTGTTATTTAAAAATTTATTTAGTAATGATAATCTGAAAACTCTCTCTCGTCATGTTACAATCTGAAATCAATGTGATTTTTCCATGCTGATGTATGTGATTTCTGTTAGCTCTGTTTTTGTAGTAATTGCACGAGTAATAATTTTCCTTTTTTTTGGGTTCAGCGTAAGCGTGAGCCGTGCCGTGTGTATTTCCCTTCCCATTTAGAACATTAACATTTCCAGATAAGGACAAGTTGTGTATTCGCACTTAATTCTAGCGGGGAAACGGCAGAATAATACAGCCTTGAATTTCTTTACTCAAATATCTCCGTCGTAACCGAGTTTTTTTAAATTAAAAATATGAAACTGCTAAAAACATTTCAAGATCCATCAGCAGTCGTACTAAAGTTTTCCATAGTTTTTATAGCTTTTTTCTAAAAAAAAATCATTTATGTATTCGATTCATTCGCCCGTCGTTTTGAATAATTAAAATACGCTGACAGGTAAATCTATAAACCGTATTCAGCTTTTTATAAAGTATAGAAAAAAATTCGCACTTCAAGTGTCTGGTCGGCGTTCATTCTGTTTCTTAGATTTTTTCCCAAAGACTATTTTGGAATTCACGCCCCTTGATCTACGCCAATTCGTAGTCATCTACCATATTTATACTTTTCTTTTTGGCACAACATAAATCCTTTTCGAGCTCTAATTATCTGACTAATTTGCATCACATCAATAACTGAGTAACAGCGTGCTACTTGTTTCCACATAAAATGAATATCCTCTCGGTTGTAAAGTGAAAAATCTAAAAACGAAATGTTATGCAGCAATTAAAAAATGTGAGGTATAGATTCATTTATTTACATAGCTGTTTTGAATTTAAACTAATCTAAAATGTACATTTTGGTTGCGATCATTAAATTTAATAAAATCTTCATTTAACCGCGCCGTTTGAATAAAAATATCGACCAAGTAAAATCTAATTATCGAAGTATTTTCCTCTAGTCATAAACGTAAAAAACTTCCGTTTTTATTTTCGGTTTATAAATTTATTTTCTTGCTAATCAGGAACGGATTCAACTTACCTTAGCAAGAAAATGTTTTCGTAAATACATTTAACTATTGTGTTCGTACCTCACTTCTAACCATTTTTAAATTGCAAATTGAAAATACCCTTCACTCGCTCCAGTGATAAATGGAGAAAAGAAAGGTTCCTGATATGAAATCCGGAACACCATTCTGAGAATGTCCGTTTTTCTTAGTCACACTTCACCATCACCAATGCGTATGTAAAATATTTTGCGTTTAATTACAACTGAAATTGCATGACAGACATATATACTTCCTAGTTTTGTACGATGGTATTACCGAATCATTTCGATAATGCGTATCAAAACTAAAAAGAAATCCTGTATAATTATACGTTCGTTAATTAGGCAAAACTTATTTGCCCTGCCGGTTGCTTATATGTAAATTTTACTGCCAGTAAACAGCCGCGGATGGCGAGGGTGTACTGTTTATATCGCCTCAACGTCCGCGTACTTCCTAAAAAAAAACTCGTTACTTCCTTTCTATTTATGGTGAATTTCTCTGTTCCCTTTAATTAATTTCTCTCTCTCTCTCTCTCTCTTTTACATTCACTCAAATTTTTGTGCATTAACTAGGATTTATTGCTTGTTTTCTTTCTTCATGTTTTATTGCGTTATTATGCTTGTTGTACTAGTACATATACCAATGCATGTTATTTTTACTTTCTCATACGAAGTATCGAGAAAGTATTGTTATCGCGAAAAAATTCGACCTCGAGATTTTTACGGAAATATACGTTTTAGGTGTCGCTGATTCCGAAAAAGTGATTTTTGCAATGCCGTCTGTCTGTCTGTATGTTACTGGCTCTGGAGCCTAAACGGTAACGCGAAAATGAATGAAATCTCGTGCTTAAGTATTCTATCATACTGAGCAGAGTATATGGCGTATATGGTTGACATTTCTCAATAATTAAGCGTAGTTTATTCTACACATTTTAAAAAACAATTCGATTTTCTCAAAAACGGCTATAACGATTTTGATCAAATTTCGTACAGTTACATGAGTTTAGGTCTCCAATAATACTTTATAGTTCATATTTCTCAAAAAAATAATATAAGGCTAGTTTATTCTAGGCAACTTTAGCAATAATTTCATTTTCTCAAAAACGGCTCTTAACGATTTTGATCAAATTTCGTACCGTTACTTGAGTATACTTCTGCAACAACACTACATATTTCATTTTTCTCAATGAATGAATATAAGGCTAGTTTATTCTTGGGCAACGTTAACAAAAATTGGATTTTATAAAATCCGGCTGATACGATTTTCATTTTCTAAAGATAACTAAACGACGCGTTATTATATGAAAGTTTGTAAAATGTATGTTGTACCGATTTTTTTATGGATGATCTCAATCTTTTAGGGTTAAGCATGTTTTTCATCTCCCCCTCTTTGAGTATTTTCCTGCAGTGGGGTTTTTTCTAACGTATATTTAATGTATCTCTCCTTAATTTTTCACAAAAAATGCCCTCCACTTTCATTTCAGACTCGACTGTATAATGTACGTTATATGTTAAATTTATTTTGTTATTCGTAGAAGGAAGGAGAGACTTGCTAGTATGAATGTCGCCCTAATAAAGACATAAATCGATCAATCAATCAGTTTCCTTCCTCTCTCTCTCTCTCTTGAATCTATTTTTCATCCAACTTCATCCACTCGTCTACTCTCTCATACGACGACTGGTTTCCGCGCTTACCTCATTTATCCCTCTTCCCATTTCCTCAAACTTTCTCAATCTCCAGTCCTCTCCTTTCTCTCTCCCTCTCTCTTTCTCCTTTAGACTACCATTATCCCCAACCTCCCCTCCACATTCCTTCTCTACCTCATCCTTTACCTCTTTCTTCTTTAATCCTTTTTCGGAGCAGCCCGTCCCTTATTTCAGATATCTGAATACCATTTTCGACTTCCAGCTCTTGTCGTTCCAGCCCGTTCTCTCTCTCTCTCCCCCTCTCTTCCGCCTGTCTCTTACTACCATTATAATTCCAAAATTTTGTCATTCCCGCATTTTATTCCGTCCTATGAATTTACATAATTACTCTCGCTTTTTCTTTGTGCGAAATTTTTTTTTTCTCCTCCAAGTCTCAAGCTTTTTCCGACTTTCGTGATGACAACGAATTTCTGGTCGCTTTTTTTATTCCCTCTCTCCGTCTCTCTCTCTCTCAAGCTTCTCAAATCTCTTAACCCTTGATCTCAGACATCTCGTTTCCCGTAATAATAATGCCCTTAACTTGTGTTATTATAAATAAACGAATTTCCGGTCTGTCGTCGTTATCGTCGAAGAGCCGGAAATTGTTCGGTGATACTCGATTTCAATGCGGCCGTTAAGACAAAAATATTTTATGATAAATGTTTTAAAATTTAAACTAGCGTTGTTAATTTTGCAGGCAAATAAATCGTTTTTTTATATTTGATCTGTCTTGTTAGTTAACATTCCATCTTTTGTCTAGTTTTCGCTTCCGATTTTATTGAAGCATTTTTGAATTTCTGTTGAAGTCATTGATAGATAGACTTCAGTTTTCAGTCAGAAATTAACGTTAGGTTATGCGTGTTACTTCCTAAAGTGAGCAAACTTGAGTGCAGATTAAAAATGGGGCATTTTGATAATATGTCAGGTTAATAGGGGGCCGATGGATAAACATCTTCCCTGATTCTGGAAATTAACATCTGAACGTGAAAACTGGAATTTACCGAGTTGGAAAAAACTCGAGGAAAGTAAATTTAAATATAAAGCGTTAGTGGTATTTTAAATCTGATAGTAGATAAGATTTGAACTTGATTAAGTTAAATTTGTGTGATTTATCATGTGCGAAAATTTCCGAGGCAATTCATGAGCTTAGGATGTATAAAAAGTTACAAGGTTGAACACCAAAACACGCTCATTTATACGGTTTTACGGAAGTGTGTCGTTGCGATAGCAAACCCTCCATTAGAGTTTCGTATTTTTCAGAAGTTGTCGGTAGATATGAAAAACGTAACTGAAGAATAATATCTAGCGCTGTTGTATTTAGCGGCAGACCATGTTAAATTTCGATTTTCCAGAGGGAAAGCTAACAAAAAAATTTTTTTCATCGACTATCGCTTTAAATGGCTTCAGGACTGCAACAACTAAACTTTCAAGTTTCCACGTCAATGCCGTGCATATCGCAACAATAATCGCTTCTAAACGTCCTCTCCGCGTTGCTTCCGTGACTAGAGCATAGCGGTTTTTCTTATTTTATTTTATTTTCATACTTTGAAAGAAAAAACCGAGTCTCGATTTCGCTGACCGGAAGTTTCACGTTCCTCCCTCCTTGAATAATAAAAAAAAAAAATAAAGGCAAGGATTAGTGTTTCCACAATAAACCCGCTCGGAATTGCGGATCTAGCGTTTCTCTTTCACTTTTTTAATGCACGGCGAAAAAAATGAAAGGGAGGCTGAGAAATGCTAGCACGTGCGAGACGGCTAACGAGATGTTCCCTAGGATTTTTATTTTGCTAACAACCACTCCAACACCACTCACGCCGCCATCTCATCTCCCTCTCTCTTGGTTGCACTACTTATTCTTCAACCCATTCGCCTTGTGTAAGGGAAAACTCCACCGTCCTTATCCAACGTCCTTTAGTTACCACCCTACCTAAAAGAAAACCACCCAACCACTCCAGAGGAACAACTCCCCCCTAACTTCTTTCCCTGATCTTTGTCCTCTTTACAACCCCTTCCTCCTCCTACCTCACTATATATATATATATATATATATATATATATATATATATATATCTTTACTCTCTTTGCAAGATCTCTTCTCTCCTCTCCCTTACGACGCCCTCTTTCTCACTTCGCTCCGGTCGTCGCTTTCATTTGGTGGAGTGAGATAGAGAGAGAGAGGGGGGGGGAAGGAGGAGGTGGAAAAAGGAGGGTTGTAAAGAGGAAATGAGAGAGATAGAGAGGAGGGAAGGAAAAATGGAATAGGAAGGAAAGAGGGAGTGGTTATGTTTGTGTGTGTGTGTGTGTCGCGAATCTTCTTCTTCCCCCTCCATTTTGTTTTTCTGTTATCTCGGAAGAATTCTCTCTTTTCTTTTTCTATGGATTTCAATCTGCTGCACTTCTTTTTTTCTCTTTTCTTTCCTTCGGAGCTCTTGAGAGAGGGAGAGTTGGGGAATGAGGTCCTAAGCAAGGTAGCCAACTCCAGCAAATTAATGTAGGAACTCCGGAGAGATGATTTTTTGGAATTTTTCTTCGGTCGAGTTTTGAACGATGAAGGGACGCTTTTATTTTGATCCTAAACTTAAGAAAGTGAACTGTGTAAATTCAATATATATATAAAGATGGCAACAAGGTGTTGGAGGAAGCCCAGTGGACACTTACCAATATTGGAGAGCCGCTGGGGGTGCTGAGGACACCCGAAAACACAAAAACAACGCAAATATGGAGTTTCCGGGCTGACGCCCTTCTTCAGCGACGGAGAGACATTTAGTGTTTGAACTGACACACTGGGGAGGATATGGGGGGGGGGGGGTAATGAGAAGAGTTCGGGGATAGGAAGAGGCGGGGAGGGGGGACGGCCAATAGGGTTATCGGAGGTTGAGACCGGAGGGGGGGGGGGGAGTCAAGGAGAAATATGTGGGCTAACTCCCACTCTCGAAGTAGGGAGCAGGGGTGTCGTCCGGTAGAGCGCGGATGATCCTTACGTTAAAGCAGTTATTGAAAGTTACCTTGCGCGAATTGACGTGAGAAGCCACCGGAATAGGACGGTTGGCATTTATGCTGTTCCGGTGGCCGTTAATTCTGATGTTGAGGGGGTTACTGATGAGGCCAACATAAAAAGCAGGACAGAGGGTGCAGGTGAGGAGGTAAATGACATTCCTCGTGGTGCAATTACTTCTGGAGGGGATGGGGTAGGTGATGTTGGAGTAGGGGCTGGTGAAAGAAAATGAGGGTGGGTGGATGGGGCATGTGAGGCAACGGGGTTGAGATCTTGCACACTCCCCGCCTCTTCCTATCCCCGAACTCCTCTCATTATCCCCCCCCATATCCTCCCCAGTGTGTCACTTCAAACAGTAAATGTCACTCCGTCGCTGAAGAAGGGTGTGAGCCCGAAAGTTCCATTTTTGTGTTGTTTTTGTCTTTTTCGTGTGTCCTCAGCACCCCCAGCGGCTCTCCAATCTAGGTAAGTCTCCACTGGGCTTCCTTCAACACCTTGTTGCCATCTTTATTATTACCTTTCCTTTTCTTTAAGCTTTTGTATTTGTATATATGTTTTAATACGTTTCGTCATATATGATTAAAAACGTTGAGGAAGTTTACCATACTAATAATGTAAGCGCATTAATCTTTAAAAATATTTTTGAAGTTTTAACGTCAATTTAGTAAACTAACCGGTAATTTATGGATTAAAACAATAAAATATCAGGCAGGCAATCAAAATTAGCGAAGACATTTTTTCTCCAGTTTTATCGTAATGAATTCTCGTGTTAATATCGTTTTATACCTTTCATAAATTCTTCGTGACAAAATTTTTTATCCAAGCTTGACAAAATTCTTCAACAGGTTTCTTGTTAATAATGATATTATAAGAAAATTACTCGAATAAACGAACTTATGATAGAACCAGTTGTTTTTATTACCAGGGTTCCGGAATTAGCTACACGTTTTATGATTCTATTTTTTGCTTGGCTTATCAAACTGGCTCACGATCCAATCACCTCCTGATTTGTTTTGTGATAATTAACTCTCTTTCTAATCTCTTTATCCTCTCGCTCTCTACCCTCCTCTCCTTTATCTCACTCCCTCTATTCCTTCCTTTAATGTATTACCATATTCTTCCTTAAAAAACTTCTCTGCCGGCGAGAGATTTTTCGCGGAAATAATGAAGTAACCGGCATTAAAAAAAAAGATTTTCTTCCAGATCCGTAAACTGGAAAAAAGTCGAGTTTTGGAGATTTATGCGTCCCTGAAGTTGTGGCAAAAACCAAACGTTTAAAAGTCTTTCCTGAAAGGAAAGGAAGCAGTAACTGACGGGACTACGCACGTCCTGTTTTTTTTTTACAGATTTAGAAATGAGGAAGCGCTTTTAAATTATTTAATAAAGGTAACAGTACATATTCTCAAGTGGAGGATTTTTTATTAAACGTTACAAAGTTAGTGCCCGCGTGCAGGCTTATGTATAGGTGCATGACTGTTAACATTTATAGCTGGACTCGTTCGTTACTTTACCTTTAAATATAATTATTTTTTTAAGGACCTGCTCATAAGTATTTGAGAATTTCTTGAGTTTTAAGAGAAGATTTTAATTCTGTTAAATGAAAATTTTTCGTCATCCACCTGTGAATGAACACAAAAATTTTAAGTTTAAGCAGATGGTTCTTTTTTTTTGCTCTCAAGAAGGAGAGTTGAATTTTCTTGTAGTGTAGTTCTCAGCTTCCGCTTCCGTAGATGTTAACATGATTAGAGTGACATCTGTTGCGCACTTAAAAGATTAAGGGGAAACTCATTTTGTAACATTACGCACTGACGGTTGAACAAAAAATTGCGTGATAGGTTAGATTAGAGGTTCCCAAACTTTTTGAAGCCACGGAACCCTTATATTCAAATATTTTTTCTCGCGGAATCCTAAGAGGCGGTAAGACTAATCGCAATAAAATTAACTTTAAATCATTATTATGTTAATTTACATAGCTTATGTATCTTACAGTATACAGTTTACATGTGAGGCTCATGCTTCCTGCTGCAAATAAGAGAAGGAAGGTTCCCTTTCTCCGTCTATCGCGGAACCCCTTTTAGCTTCTGCGGGACGCTTGGGTTCTGCGGAACACAGTTTGGGAAACCCTGAGCTAGATGGTTAGATAGTTGAAGCATCAATTGAAATTCCCGGGCTCGGCGTGGCACTCTGCAAGAAACGGACAGAGAAGTTGCGATTCAATTTCATCAAGGCCAAAGTTGTAACTATGGCCCAGTAAACGGAAATACATAAATAATAAATATCTAATAGGAATTTTTTGTGATATCCATGTTTTATGCACAATCAACTGTTAAAAAGCATACGGTAACTTTTAATCGATTGTTGATGCGACTTGCATCCCATATTAATGCTTAATAACTTGATTCCGAGGTAACCGTTGGCGTATCTCTTTATATAAATATGCATACGCAATATCTTTAATTTATATTTAAATACAATTTCGTCGCTTACTTTATATACAGGTGAATCAGAATGATTTAAATGGTTAAATTGGTTAGTTATAAGAGAGGACGTGTCAATGTCTTATTTGTCATATTGATTACATGTAGTAATTCTTTGTTTTAACGAATGATCGCATTTTTCCATAAATGGATCTAGTTTTTTCAAAATTTTATGCGAATTTTATAGTTATAGATGCTATCAGAGCTTGATTCTGAAATTAAAAAAAAAACAACACTTTCTGCTACATCAAGTGCGATTTCTGTCTCATAATTGAGCCATATATTTATAATTCGGCCTTATTTTGCATGCTCCAAGATCTTTTAGTGATAAAAGTAATTATAATAAATAGTAAACATTAATTTGTAAAAGTGCATCTACAACCATTTTAACTGATGAATGAAATTATAGTGCTTTTAAAAAAATCATTGACGAAACAAAAATTAGGCCAAAACAGTCATTAATGATATGCATTAAAAATGAAGTTAATTTTTTGGAGTTGTTGAAACTTTAATCCTAAAACGCCATTTACACTTCATTTTCACTTTTATGATGCCTCGGAATCCCTAGGTAACTTTCGATTTAAATTCTAAAGCGTTGGCAAATTCCAGTGCGGTCCGCCATGTAGAAAAGTTTGCTCGCCCTTGGTGTATAATACATATATATATATATATATATATATATATATATATATATATATATATATATACATACACACACGTGTATCCTTCACATGTCACTTCGATAAAGCAATTGCCGATTAGGTTTAAACTTCCGCTCTCCGTTTTCATTCCTTCGGCTAATCCATCTCTCTCTGTCTATTCCCCTTCCCTCCACGTAACATGCCTCTTGCTTTACATCTCCCTTCAACGTCCGACAGAGAGTTGCTTCATTTATTATCCCCCTAAGTGAGTCTCGTTACTTTTCAGCACCCTTATAAATCCACCTTGCGTGAGAGGTGGGACGGAAGGCTGGAGGGGGAACCAGGAGGGAGTGAGAAGGAGGGGTAAAAGGCGGGAGATTGGAGGAGGAGAAAGATGATGGAGGAGGAACTGAAGGAGGAGGGGAACTTGGAAGGTGGAGAATGAAGAAGTAGGACGACGTCTTGAGGGGAGGGAGGAAGGGGGGGGGGGAGTGGGAGACCTGCTGCGCAAATATTTGGTTTCCACTTTTGAATAAGGAATGAAGAATCGCGCGAGAAGGATAATGCATGCGCGTGAGTGTTAGCTTGCACTCATTAGCTCCTGATCCTGCGGTTAAAAGGGTCCAGCTACGAGAAAGGGGCAGGAGGGGAAAAAGAGGGTGAGAGGACGAGGGGAGGGAGTGAGTGTGCGTGGGGGGAGCCTCTTTGTATCTCCGTTTCCCCTAACAGGCCGTCTCTTCTTCGTTGCCCTGGGAAACCCTTGGGAGACTCTTAATGCCACGGGATGGTCCCATTCGTACACGCGCCAATGTCCCTCGGCGGCCTCCTTAACCCTGCTTTTCTGCTCATCTCTTCCCTCCCTCTTCTACCTCTCTCTATCTACGATATAATCATTAAATCTCGGATTACCACAATTATCCTTTAAATAGAGAATTATCGAGCTCGTCTTATGAACGAAAACAAATTCAAGAAAAAACAGTTGAACATAAAAAAGTTGTAAAGGTACTAATATTTGGTATCTTCATTACATGCAGCCCTCTTCAGTGGCGACCCAGCGAAGGATATTTTTAGTATCTACTCTCGGCGAATCGCCACTGAAGATGGCTGAACTGTAGCCAAAATGAGCATCTGGTTTTTCATAACTTTCTTGTGGCTATTGGAAATACATAAGATAACTACTTTTTCAATTTTTAAAATATTTATGTGATTTCTCTTGTACCTTTATCCATAATTGTGCGTTTTAAGGTGAGTCAACTTAAAGTGTAGTAAAGTCCTGAGAGTATTAGTCGAATGGCATTTGCCATAATGCCCGTATATCTTATGCCGCCGGTGTTGCTCTGAGCATTATACTTGACACATGACGCATAACCAAGCAAATTATATGAGGGTTGATAAAAATAATTCTTAAATTTATCCACGTAGAGGAGAGGGAGATAAGATCTCGAACCAGTAGAGAACGCTTAGGTATTTTTAAAGCGAAATAGCCTATTCGTCACTTCACTAGAATCTTGGATTCAGCAACAAAAAGCCGGTGCTATGGATCCGGTTATTATTCGGCATTCTTAATCATAACAAATACGCCAATCCGTTACATAGATAACTCAGTGTTTGGATTATTCAATCGAAAAGTCCGCAGCGTTCCTTCCGAATAAAAAGGAAAAAGATAATCGCGGCTAAGAATATTATATAAGAAACTTCGAGAGAAGAGAGAGAGGATCTTTTCGTCTAAAAACCACCTCGGATAATTTATTTTTGAAGAAGAATAAATAAAAAAAATTGATACAAAAACATATGTCTACCCGAGAGAGAGAGAGAGAGGGAGATGAAGATGGAGAGAGATAGAGATAGAGAGAGAGATAGAGAGGGGGAGGATAATTGGAGACATTGTAACCGGAGAAGAGAAAATGTGAGATGAAAATTCTGATAAGGATGGCAGTCCTCTCAAGCTGCGACGAAAAAGAAGGAAAAGGAGATTTAGAAGAGATGCGAAAGTTTTATACATGTATATAAATAGAACGGGAAGATGGACACAAGAGGGAAAAGATGATTTAACGAGGTCGAAGAGAGAACAGCGCGCGCGTGGGATGAAAGGGGAAATCAGAAAGGGATAAAAAAGGAGAAAAATGCTACGCATCCTAGGAAAAGAGGCATTATTAAGGAAGAGACAGACGGCGTTATTAGAGGAAGGGATCTTTTAAAAAAAAAGGGAAACCGCTATAAGTGGCATTGATTGGAAGGATTTCTTATAAACAGAAGTAGGAAGATACGAATGAAAGATGGCATTGGTTGTTTTTTCATCTAAGAAATGTATTTTTAAAACACCGATGTATTTTTTTTCGATAATTAAAAAAAATTTTTTTACCTCCTTCGTCACTCACCAAATGATGGAAATTTAAACTTTAAAAATAATCCATAATGGCTCTTGTCTTGCGACGTTTTTAAACGGCGTCATTATCACTTCGGATCACCATCTCCGAAGGAAATCACGCTATCGGTAATTTTACGTCTCACTAAGGCTTCTAGTTACAAATTTTCCGATGCACCGGAAATATTGAAAATCCGATAAAGGAAAACAATAACCGACTCAGATTTAAGCCGCGATCATTTGAAAATCACGTTAATAAGATGTGGAATAAGCGGTTTGTGGTTGTTTTCACATCCCGAATCAGTATCTGGCTCCAGTTCCTTTTTCTGTTCTGGAGCGATTTTATATATATATATATATATATATATATATAAATACTAAGGAAGAGGAAAGGTAAGTAAGGATATTTTGGGCAACTAGGTGTTGAAGGAAACCCAGTGAACACTTACCGGAAGTAGAGCCGCTGGAGTGTTGGAGAGACACATTTGTAGAGGTTAGAGCTTTCGGGATGATCCCTTCATCAGCACAAGAGAGACACAACTCTCACAACTCTTCCTTCAACACCTAGTTGCCCAAAAAAAAAATATATATATATATATATATAAACCATATATATATATATATAAACCATTCCACTACATTCCTCAGAAGCGACTCTTTAAGTCGTTGGATCCTTAAGAGCATTTCGCACAGATGTGATTTATATCTTCCTCAACATTCTATCCGTGTTGAAATTTTATCGAAATTCACGAGCGTCCGCGCTAAGAATGGGAATTGGGATGGAAATCGTACTTTTTTTTGAACGAAGATGCTTCCCAAATGGCCCTGATTGAGAATCGAGAGATAAAAGGGAAGCATTTATTAACGATCGATGGGAATCCATTGCGGCCGATTTATAACGGGGACACTCATCCGTAATTGAAGGAATAAATATTTGTCGTGGCTCAGTTAATTCGAAGAACTCGGAAATTTTTTTTTTCCTTCTTCGAGTTGTTCCGCTTTATGCTTTATAAAAGATGTTTTCCGAGATCAAGCGACAAGGGCGCGTTCCATCTTCAACTGCTCGATTTCATTTGCGTCGATAATTGTAAAGTATGGTTAGAGCACTCGGCGAATAAGTGTTGCGACTAAATATCCCCTCGTTTCTTTCACAGAATGAAAGTAAATTTCGTCTTTCTGTGCAAAATATTCGAACTCCAAGTGATGACGTTGCTTTGTTTGGATTTTTAGAATGGAGTTTACTTTAAGGCTTAAGATTATGCAGAAGGAATAGAATTAGTGCAGGCAACGTTGGAAAGGGGAGGTTTTGAAGATCAAAAGGGCGCTGATCTTACAGGAAAACCAATTTGTTCACAAAATTATAGGGCGTATACCTTTCCACGGAGCTTTTTAACACTTTGATCGCTCTCGCATTCTCTGATTATCCGTACAGTCTTTCATTACGCAATCGAAAGTAATCTCTCTCTCGTATACAATTAATTAACGGCGTGGAATATTTGGATCGACACTCAACTGCAGAAAGGAAGAGAGAGAGACAAAGAGGTAAGCTTATGTATCCTTCGATCGAAGATAGCTTTGACAAATTGTCCGGGAGTTTTTTTTCCCCTCACCCTCGTCTCTCGCACAGCTGCGTACACTTTACAGGGCTTAAAGGGTTGGGCGGATGGGGAGAGAGGGGGGGCGGTGGGGGCGATCCGGCCTGTTTGCTAACCTTAAATTAGCCCCGCCCACTTTTTTTTACGCCGTGCCACTCTTCCCTTTTTTCGCCCTCTTTATCTCTCTCTCTCTCTCATCATGGACCTCTGTGACGGATGTTTTTCCCCATACCTTATCTACCCTACGAGGAGAAAAAGAGAAAAGGACATAAAGAACGAGAATAAAAGAGAGATTTTTCCAATGCGCGTCTCTTAACTGGTTACGCAACCGATTTTATTTTGTTTTTTTTTCATTTTTTTACTCGCAAATATCTCTTTTTTTGGTCGAATCTCGCTGAACGAATCTTCTTCCCTTCCGACTACCATTTTCGTACTTTTCCCCTCACTCCCCCTCTCTCTCAAAAATCTTTCATTCTCTCTCGCTCTCTCTTTCTCCTTCCCTCTCCATATGCGTAATCCCTCTCCGTAGTTCTCTCCACCCATTTGCCACCGCAATAATCGGCGTCGGAGCCTTCATCGCCGATATTGAAACCTTGGTAATCGATATGCAAAAGCGTGGGGGGAGGGGGGGGGGGTAGGGTAGGAAAGAGGGCAGGAAGGTTGCTGGGGTTCTTGTTTCCGTCCTTAATTGTGATCCTCGAAATGACTCGCGGAATTCGTTTCACCCTGTATTTGTGCAGGGTTCGTTTTTTTCCTTCTTTTTTTTTTTAGTTTGAGGCGTGAGGATTCCCTATATACGTACTAGTGTTCCGGGGACGGTGAAAGAGGGGTCCTCGGGGTTGTACTCTTTTTCTTCTTCGGTAAAGGGACTTGAAAAGTTGAAAAGGCGATTTCGATGAAAAAATTCATCATTCGAGTTCAATTTATCGAGGAGAATATTGGGATTAAAATCAGGCTCGAGTGTATATTGTCTTAATTTCACGACATGTGCTACAATTGTTGCATTAAAAATGCCCGTTGTGTTCCTTTATTATCGCATTTATACCTATATACATCGGGGGTCGTAGGGCAAGCAAAGATACGATGCGATACAATAATGACCGCTTAATATATTTAATGAAAAGCGTACATTCTTGGCCGCGATCCGTTTAAATTTCCACGGAATTTATGCAATCATTATAAGTCGAAAATTTCATAAATTTCGAAATTTAGTCCGAGCACGATTAAGAGTTTTTAGAATTCAGGGAGAGCAAACGTGCTACATAAAAACATAATTTCTAAATCTTCAAATGATGGAATTCGTGTAATGTTTAACCGTTCATCAAAAACTATTTAAATCATCGAACCGAAATTATTTGCTTATTTTTTAAAAATCATCTTTGAGCACGGATTTCACTAGCGATTTTTTTCGCAAGTAGTCACCGACTTTCAGTCAGTTTAGTTAGCGTCTGCAGATTTGATTTGGTCGTAGGTTCCGCTTAATTGAAACACTACTACAAAGTCACTGACACTGTTTGAGATGTGATTAAAATGCATTACGGTCCCTCTACTTGCGTCATGCAAACAGTAAATCAGCAGCGTATCGCCATGGCTGCTGCCATGGCACGATTCTTTTAGAGCTTCCGAATATGTAACATGAATTTCCGACTCGGACCTCGCCGTCACAGTCCGGGTGTCGTCTGCAAAAGTGGTCGATGGAAACGCCGTTGGCGCAAGACAGGTGCACAAAATGGATGTCGTTAGACGACGAGGTGATACGAGCACTAATGATCCTCACGCCCATAACTCAAATGGATTTCGCTCATTTATTGGCCGAGGGAGCCGGCATAGGATATCTATGAAACAATGTAGATCCAAAGTTTTGTATTTTTACTATTAGATAAATTTTAACCTAAATGTACTCGTAATAATGGGCTTAAAAAGTAGTCGGATGTTTGAAGGCAGAAAAAAAACATTTTTCAAAATTAAATTCAATCTAACAGTTAATATTTGGTGATAATGGTGTAAATTTCTATAAGACTAATTTTTCTGCACATATTAAATGAAACAACTGATATCTAAATATACTCTATAGGTCTAAAGAATGCTCTTACTACTGAAGCCCAATGCGACCTCGCGGATCGAGAAAAGCAGCATTTATCACCATTTAAATCTTTTATTTGGTCCCCACTCATGAATCCCTATAATCAAAAAAATAAGTGAATGTAAAGCACGTAAAGTTTTATAACAAGATCGTCGGGAAATCCAGTATAAAAAATTAAGGAACATAATGGAGGAGTAGCACGAAAGATAAAATGTATATCGCCCGTCATAAGAAATTCGCAATCCTGCGTAAACCTCCCTAATACTGTTATCAACCTGATATACACATGAAAATATAAAATTCTTTCCGAGGCCAGAAATAATTTCCACGTAACTTACCAAAACAAATATTTATTCAATTTAATTTTATCGATTGAATTACGAACCGGTAAACGGAATCAATTAAATGCTTTTACCGGGTTCCCCTTAAAATTCGTTTTTTTTTAAATTTCAGTTTTCCTTCAAAACCATTGTTATACGCGAAAACATCTAAAATCACCGACGAATTATTAAAAAAAAAAACAAAAGGGCGGTCGATGATTTTCATGGCTTCATTCAGAAATCCTCTAAGTCGTTCAGAAACCTTCGTTAAAAAGAAAAAAAAAGAAACCTATCCGTTGAACGTTGAAGAGCTTCGAAAGTATCACTGGAGTGAAATAGGGAGAGAGGAGGGGGATAGAGGTAGTAGATACACGAGATAGGAGGCCGTCGTAATGAAAAAATAATGCACCCGAAATGCGCAGCTTTTTATTCATGACGGAGACAAGAATCCGCCTCAAGCATATTTTATTCCAGATCGAGCGGGGCACGTTCTTCGGATATCTCATCGGTTAAGATCGATTCCGTGATAATCTGGAGCATTCTGAGAGAGAGATAGAGAGAGAGAGAGAGAATACGAGATGGAAGTGGGGAGGGGGGGGGGGGTGGAAAGAGAGAGAGGGGAAAAGAGAGATTGGGGGAAGAGTGTATGAGAGAGAGAGAGCGCGGATTTCTGACTGGAGAAAGGGTTTGCTTTGCAAATTTGAGAGTTTCATTTTTCCCTCATCGCACCATTGTTTGCAGAATAATTCTCGTATTGTCTCCATGATAGGATTCCCTTCCCATGTTTACTTAATATTCCTGCACACGACTATGAAGATAATAATTCGTTTGCGATTCGTTTTTCTTTTTTTTTTTTTGAATTTTCACTCTTTCTCGCTCGCTCTTCCCCTCATTCTCTCTCCCCTCCTGCCGAGCAGCGCAGTGTTAACCCCTCTCATATCCTTCCTTTTTTATGTTAGCGCCTCAAAAAAAACATGCTTTATGCGTCGCGAGGTTCGTAAACATTTCCGGGTACGGTGGAGTGAATGTTTTTTTTTTTTAAAAAAAAAAAGGCTCGTAAAAAATTTCTTTTTACCGTCGTCCTCCATCGAGTTTTTAGTTTTGCGTTACGAGGTCGTGTGATGCAAAAAAGGCGCGTAATTCGTTATTTTTTTTGCTCGTTGAATTATGCTTTTACGTTAGTAGCGCAGCGCGCGTTGCCATACAACAGCGTGTTGCAATTTTTATAAAAGAATAGTTCAGTATTCATGAGTCTGGTACGAGGGATGGCGTCAAGTTTTTTTAGTTTTTGGTATAATATGCAAGAAAAAAATTAATATTACTTCCTGTTAGTTCGTCATTTCTCTAGGAATAATTTACTGAATAATTAAACACTAACATGTGATTATAATTTATCATCGCCTTCAAGTTCAAGCGTATGTGGGGAAGCTTCGATGTCGAAAATAATTACACTCTGTTCTGGTGGGACAAGCAATGATTCCAATGGAAAATGGCCGTTCATTTGAATCGCCTTATTTTTCTTGTTCAGGTTAAATCAATAAAAAACTAGACGAAAGAATACTGAAATAATTTTCTGGGAAAGGGATCATTAAAATTTATTCATTTTTTCACAATAACATATTTTTCAGTCATTCGTGTTATAAATTAAAAATTGTTGAATTACTGACAAAAAAAGCACATTTCAACAATATTAAACACGTTGATGAACTCAAATAATTCGTATTTTTCATCTTAAATTTCCATTGAATTTTCGTGTTTACCTATTTAAAAACAACTAAAAAAAGGAGGTATTAAATGCAAAGTAGATTATACCGAATGAAATTGAATCGTTAGAGAGAATGTAATTAAATGGGTGCTGTCTGTTCGCTTGTGAAATGCAGTAAAACTTTTGCTGCCAGAGATTTCATGTAACAATTGTTAAGTTACTATGAAAACACCTGCCATACGCTCTGTTATATAAACGTAGATGTATAAAATTGGAATTTAGTCAGCGATCTCATCTGCGGAAACAATTTTTTAGCCTTGGATACTAAAACAACGAGAGCCTCATCTTTTCCGGGGATATTCAAGTGATATGTGTGTGTGTGCGGCTCTACTTCCGGTAAGTGTTCACTGGGTTTCCTTCAACACCTAGTTGCCCAAAAAAAAAAAAAAAAAAAATATATATATATATATATATATATATATATATATATATATATATATATATATATATATATATATATATAAATACTAAGGAAGAGGAAAGGTAAGTAAGGATATTTTGGGCAACTAGGTGTTGAAGGAAACCCAGTGAACACTTACCGGAAGTAGAGCCGCTGGGGTGTTGGAGAGACACATTTGTAGAGGTTAGAGCTTTCGGGATGATCCCTTCGTCAGCACAAGAGAGACACAACTACTTCAACACCTAGTTGCCCAATATATATATATATATATACATACAGGGCCGTGCCCAGACATTTTGCCGCTTGAGGCGAGATATAATATGGTGCCCCCTTAATTTTTTACTAAGTAATTTATTTTGATAGGCTTTCATTTTTGTCAAATTTTGGCGCCCCCCTTCGAGAGGCGCCTGAGACGGTTGCCTCGCCGCCTCACCCTTCGGCACGGCCCTGTATATATGTGTGTATGTGTGTATGTGTGTGTGTGTTTGTGTATAGGCAATGAGAACATCGTACGCTGAGGCATAATAAATCGCACCTTCTGCCTACTCTTATACGAAGCGCGGTATTATGCCGCATCTGACCGCAAATGCGACACTTTTGACTCCGAAAACGCTCCGTCCGCGGTTGAAGCGAGAGAGAAGTAGTACATAAAGCCCGGAGAGATCCGCACCCACGCTTGTGGCTGAGCTTAGCGAAAGTAATCTCTTTTCGCATTCGGGAGCAAACAATCCCGATGCTATGGTTTCCACCCAATCTTCTCACTCTCTCTCTCTCTCTCTCTCACTCACTCTCTCTCTCTCTCTCACTCACTCTCTCTCTCTCACTCTCTCTCTCTCTCTTCACCATCTTCGTCTGTTGTGAATTCAGTCATCTCTTTATTTTTCACCTTCTATGCATATCTCTCTTTCTCTTTCTCTCTCTCAGCCCATCTTCCGTCCTTGCGAAATCACTGCTAATAAGTCTGAAAAACCTTTTAAGCGCGTCTGTTTAAAACGAAAACGAATGGGTGAAAATAACTCCGATTTTTACGCTTCATCGAGGGGCGGGTTCGTTAAAAGATTTTGTATGCGGACATTTTCCGATTTTTACGTGTCTACTTCTTCATGCGTGGTGTAGGAGGATAAAAATCGAATTCGATATTTCAATGGAAATACATGTTTTGAGGTCCTATTGAGAACGTTTTCATTATTTTATCAATGATGTCTGTGTGTGTGTTGTGTGAGTGATAGGAATTTTGTGTGCTAATAACACAAAACCTCAATGATTGAAGACAGTATTTGTATGTTTACCAGCAGGAGATATCGTTAGCTATCATTGATGAAATATAAACGATATTGTTAGAGTTGTTGGAAACAATATACTTAAATATAGGAGTATGAAACATTACGTAACCAAATAATTCTCAAAAGCATCTCTTAGCTACACTGCCCGATCAGCCATTTGAGAGGTCGTAGATAGGTATATAAGGCCTCATAAGCCTTTTAGTAATGCTATTGGCGATCCGCGTTATATATATACTTATATATATATATATATATATAACACTATAAAAGACAGTGTCACTTTGTGTGTAACACTTTTTGAAGCGTAATATATCGCAAACGACTGAACCGAATTTGATGAAATTTTCAGGATGGCATTGTGATATAATAACAAAACTTTTTAATGTATCGAACTGGAGATCAAGGACCCGGGTTCGACTCTAGGTGATAATTTCCATTTCCAATAAGATAACACGTAATTTCACGCAAAAATGAACTTTTCGATGCGCGGGCTTTCATTCCTCTTGAGATTAAAATTAGAAAGAATTGACGTACGAACTTCGGATGTGAACCATTTTGAATAAATCATTGTAAAGGTTCTTATTCTGTTCGTATTTTTCCGCCTACAGTTCGAAATCGCTCAATTTAAACGTTTAATTCACACAGTTTGAGGAAATCTAAGCATTTTAAGGGGAAGTTGCCTTGCCTATCAATTCCATTGTTAGACCTCGATATCATATTGTTATTTCAATCCTTATGGGTGTAAAAGTGCTTTGATTGCTTTTAATACGAGAGAGAGGGACAGACAGACAAACGATTTTATTAGGGCGAAATTGAGACTATATAGGGACAAAGGGAGGGGTAGGGAGGGAGGGTGAGAGAGGGAGGTATAGGCAGTGAGAGGGAAAGGAGAGAGAGGAAGAGAGTGGGAGAGGGGGAATGAAGGAGAGGGAAATGACTTTCAATACAATTTATGTTTCTGATGCCAATTTGATCTCCATAAATAGCTTGAACGATCGAATCTTTACTCCCGTCATTTTTGACGGGCTATACACTAGATATATGTTTTTGTGTGTGTGTTTGTGTGTGTGTGTGTGTGTTTGTGTGTGTGTATAATATTTTTCGCTTGGAATGACGATTTAAAAAAAATTCAACATTGGGAGTTATAAGAGTTGAAAAATTCAGAAGTAACTTGCCGTAAACGCTTCTTAATAGATAAGGCGGAAACAATATCTCATTTGCGACTTCACAAATAAAAATAATTGCCTTTATTAAAGTTGTAGATAATATAACGTATTACAAGTTTGTTTGAAACATATTTTCATATAACATTGTTTAGAGATATTTTCATTATCCGTCTGAATTTGTTCGGTACATTGGATGCTGCTAGGTGACAGCTTTGTTTCCGTTGTTATGATGAAAATGTCGAATTGTTGACAATGACGCCAACGCTTCCAACGGTAATCAATAATTTGTTATCCATAGCAAAAAATAAAATTTTATTTTCTTATTGTTTTTTCGATGTGAAAAGTGAAAGTGAAAAAGTATTTTCCATTGTGAAAATTGTTCAGCGTTTAAAAACTATTCACGAGTGTAATTTATTATTGAAGACGCCGTTGTCGAGAGCGAATTGTAAGCATAATTGCAATCATATTCATTAATCTTTATGGAGAAAGTCATGCGCTGGACACATCAGATTTTTTCGGAGAGGATTAGAAAATTATATCTGGGAATCGCCTGAAAATCAACAGTTAAACATCCATCAGAATTTTCCGGACAGTTCTTCGAAAACGTTACGTCATTCGCGTTAAGGCTTCTGCAATCCTCAATAAAATTCGCAAAAATGGATTCTCCGTGGACGTTGATGCAACGGAATTTTCGGCATGTGCGAAAAATAAAAGAGGGGAAGGGCATGAAAATAAAATTGAGCGGTGGGTGACCGCGGAACGTACGTTCGATTTCCATCTCTCTCCCTCTCCTTCCCTCTCTCTCTCTTCATCTCTCTCCCTTTCTCTCCACCACCTTTTCACTCTCTCACCTCCTCTCTCATCCCCTCTACCTCCCTCTCTCTATATTTCCATCCTGCGCGGTCTTTTACTAGGATGGCCAAGTCAGGTCTTTCCTAGGGTTTTACCGCAATTACTCTGTCTTTTTATGGAAATTTTCCGAATTTGTAATTTGGTGTTTGCTTGTATGTTTTCTATTTATTTTATTTTCTGGTTCTTTTCTGTGAAATTATAATTACTATTTTATTCTCATTTGTAATTGTTGACGCAGGGTTAAATGTAAGAAGGGACTATATTGTCTCAATTTCGCCCTAATAAAGTCGTTTGTCTGTCTGTCTGTCTCTCTTCCCCACTCTCCCATCTCTCCTCCCATCTCTCCCCCGTCCTCCTCGCTCCCTGCCTCTTACCAAGGTTTTCCCAACAAATATAAATCTTTCTTAGGATATTTTTCATTTGTATTTTATCATTTTAATTGTTTTATGTAATGTATTTTATGTTATTATAATGTATCATTGACGAAGGGTTAAACGTAAGATTAGACTTTATGGTACAAATTCCGCCCGTATAAAGACCATTATCTATCTGTCCCTCCCTTCTCCCTATCCCTCTTCCCTCCCTCTACCTCCTCCCTCTCCCTCTTTCTCCCTCTCTCTATTTAGATCGCTCGCTCCCGCGATTTCCCTCTCTTTTGTTTTCGCGTCGGAGATAACACTAATCTGCGGAACTCCGTTCTTCGATTACTTTTTGAAAAGCGACATCCAAGTATATTCCCCCGAAGCCTTCGGAATCATCAACATACCGTAAACATTCGTTTTTATTTATTTTTCACCCAAATCTTTGTTTGACCTGTTTTCTGGAGGTCGGTCCATCTGCCCCCCGATACTTTCTCTCCCGTTATATAGAGAGAGAGATAACGATTTTTACGCGCGGACGGAACATTTATGCCTGCGAGTACTTCCCCGTCCTTGTTTCAATTGGTTTTCTCAACTTTGGCTGGAGTAAGGGCGTGGTTGCTGTTCTATTTCTCGTTTATTAAATCCGTATCTATATCAAAACAAGAATGTTTTGTGTATGTTTATTTTTCCATTAAACCAAGGACGAACACACACGAGCTAGATATTTTGAGTAATTCTGTCGAATGACTATTGGGTAGAATTTTACTTCAATTAGATTGAAAATGAATTTGTAATATTTTCTTCATATTTTTTATATTGTCTTTCAATTCAAACCATTACATTTCTGGAAATATGTTATTTTGCGGATATCAATGGATTTATGAATAATATATTTTCTCTCAGCATTCAAAAATATAAATGCATCGTTTTGTAGAATGGTAATATTAAGACGTAATTATTCAATATTTTGATCGAAGTTTATCAGACGTTTACGAACTTTGCATCAACCGGCGGCTATATAATATGACGCAGAATGATTAAAACAAGTGTATTATTCAACGTCATTATTTTTTTTTAAAGTGCGCTGTATGATTTTATCACGGAATAAAACCCATTCTCTCTAAATCGCGTGAATCGAATATCATCTTCCCATCTAACAGGTTATAACAAAGATGTTATTCGCTCTCAGTTTTTCGGAAACCGAAATTAAGAGGGAGGTACAGCAAAAATAACCATATATAAACAAATTCCTAAATTAAAAACATATAAACTATCAATTTTAAAATTATCGTGCACGATTTTCTATCCATACATCCAGCAATTTCGTCATATTATCCGTCCTCTTAATTTTATTCATTCTACTAGCGCTTAATGGTGTCACACTACACACTTAAAATTTTTGTTTCAATTGATTTTAACGGCTCTTAGCGTTGAATCAGGTAAATATACCAATCGTGAAATTTCACTCGTACTTTCACCGGTATGATAAAGTCGTTTTCTGCTTTTCCTTGGTTAATGGGGCATTCAAACAGTTAGCTGTACGCTTTGCGTTGATGTTGAGAAGGCTTAACAACTCTTAATTTACCAAAAAAGTTCAAATAATGCACAACACGATTATAGCGGTGACAAAGATGCCGTATCAAAGCGGACAGATCTGGCGTCTGGAATGATAAGCGTCGTGCATCGCAGAACATTTGTTGCAAACGCTAGCAAAAATAGTCCATTTTGTTCGCTCAAACAAATCGCGTTGAAGCAAATCTCGCTGGCGTATATCGATTCACGTTTCCTAACTATATTAATTGCGTGTTAACTTTAAAGCGAATCCGCTTGCATCGAGTACTTTCAGCACCTTGGGATGAATCGAAAGCGATAGTACGTACACACAACCGACTGACGTCCTCTAGAAATATGTAGATCCGGCGTCGGCGCGTTCCAAAGGCAGAAAAGACGCACGCCACTTAGAAACGCGCAGTCGTGGTCTAAAATTGGCTCAGCTCTTCGCGGTCGACATATCGACAGCGACTCTCCTCTGAAGGTAAAAGATTCCCGCAACGCGTTCTGTTTACGTTCTCCCTTTCGGAAGGAGGGATCTGGCTCTTAAATAACAAATAAAAAAAAATAGACCCGTCCTCCACCTCCATCTGTTATGCGACAGACCTCGGGGAAAAGTGGACTTTCCGGAAACCGCCGGTAGGGAGCGGCGGTGGCGGTTTTTGAGGTACAACATGGAGGTTTTCGACCGCGCCGACCGAGGGACCGATATTAGATAACTGCGGTCGGACGCTGAGGCTGCACTTCCGGTTGCAATTCGAACGTGAAGGAAAGGAAAGCGGCTCCACACCGAGAAGGGGAGGGGGTGGGGGATTTATTTTCGGATACAGTCACAGTGTGTGTGTAGGGAAGGAACCTTCCTTATTTACTTTATTTATTTATTTTTTTGAGTTGAGAGAACGTGAGGACGCATCGCCCGCTTCGTTGGTCGTGGTCAATTAAGAGTGGGAGAGGTCCTTTGAAAAGTTCTTACTAATAACAAAAAAAAATCTGATTCACTTCCCTATTTCGTCACTCTGTCGAAAACTATTTTCATGCTGCTTGAGACTTTATAGGTTAGTTTTTGTTTTATTTTTTTTAAATGGAAGGAATGATATATCCGTGAAAAATCACTTTTCATCGATTAAGAATTCGCGGTGTGAATTTGTTTCGTATTTAGGAACTGTTTATTAAAATAATATCGTTAGTTAGAAATGGTTACCGCGCGTAGGAAAGGCTTATTCAACTGTAGGATTTTTTTGCGAACTTAATTATTGTAGATAAAAGTTTTTTTTAGCAGAAACGCGCTAAAATTAAAAACATTCGAGTGTGTAATTTTCAAGAGCGTTAAGTGTTTGCAGGATTATTATTGTATAAATAGATGGATAAAGCTTCAGCGATATCTCCCATTTCACGGAAAATAGCTCATGAGATAGAGTTAGGAATGATAATGAAATTGCATGTAATGCCTCCTAAGTGCGCTTTGCTTATGGACCCATACTAGGGATGAATACGTGTCCACTTCAAATACATCGACTTAAGTAGTCCAGCGTATGGATACACGTCCCAAATCGATAACACTATGATTAACCACATAACTGGTTCAAGTGTGGCAATAGGGATTTCGCAACAATTAAACCTTATTAACGAAAAAACAAAAGCAGGAGAAATGTTTACAATCGGAAGATTTGAAAATGGTCCATTTACGATTTTTGTTCTGCGCTACCGCATCGACATAAGGAAAATCAAAATACCAAGAAAACATCAAGTTTCACAAATTAAGTAGAACAAAAATAATTCCATTAGACAAAATAGTTTTTCAGCGATAAGAAATTAGAAACATTTAAACGTGTTGATGAGCCAGTTGTTTATAAAAGTACATCATTGACTGTAAGGTGTTGATCGTCGAAACCACTCTGTCCTTATCTAATTTTTTCTCACTGCGTCCTAAATTCTTACATTTTTCTGTGTAGCCAAAACAGCCTTCGATATGTTGACTCACGCCGCGATATTTATTTTGGCTCGCCTAAAGCAGTTACCGATTAATCGACGGGAATGACGAGCGTGGAGTTTTTTCCACATTTTTTTTGAGAACGGCTTCAATTATCTGGAATATGTCTTCAAGTCTAAACGAGCCGAAAGGATGGATGAAGTGTTGCACCACGCCGTCTCATCCGTTTATCGTCTTATGAGCGTTCTTTCTTTTGGGAAGCTGATGGACAGATGGATTTTTTGTCTCGGGTCGGGTAAACACGGAGGGAGGTTAATACACCTCTAATTATAGCGTCGGAGAACCAATTTGCGCAACGCACAGAAATTTCATGGCATACGAATGGCGGTGTTTCGTCTTCTCATATCTCTCCTAGGCGACCGTTTCCAAAACAATGTAAGAGACTTCCCTTTCGTCGTAACGAGCTGAAAAGGATGTCAAACACGAGTGTTTCGATGAAGTGATTATTCATTCAAAATGAAAGGGATCTTAATAATACGGCGAAACATTTAACGGTGAAGTGCAGATCGCAAAAAAATAAAATACGAAAATTTGGCCCTGAATCGTATAAAGGTGCCATTATCTAAAAAAAATGCATTGAGTTAACGAACGCAATAGTACTCGAAATGAAAAATACCCACATCCTCGATGTAAGAATACATCTACGCGTAAGTCTCTAAGCATCTGGACCATATTGACTCTCGTCACCTCTCTTTTCGCTATATTATTCGCTCGCTCACTCCGCTCTTTCCTCGAAAGGGGAATGAGCGTCGGATACACGTTATTCTGTATCGCTAAGATTCCTTCTTTTGTTTTCGTTCTTTATTTTTTTTACCTACCTCCATCTCGTTCAGCACCTTTTTTTTTTTTTAGAATGGAAGTTTCTGCCAGCGTCGACTGAAAGCGTTCCGTACGTTCTTGCATTTGAAAAGTAGATAGTGTTCTCTTTTATCGCGCGCATTCAGAGAGAGAGAGGAATGCGAGTGAAGAAATGATTGGTTACCTTACGCCTGAGAATGAAGTAGTTTTCTATGCGTTATTCTCTTAAGCTTCCCTTCTCCTCAACTGTTTTGAAGTTTTATATTTTTATTTCACTTGGAATAAAGTCTTTTGGAAAATGTTTGTTTTGAGATTTTTTTTATGTTTATGTTTTAGAAGCATCTCGCTCTCAAATAAAAAACCGAGAGATTAAGAAGGGAGTATATTTCGAGATGTTTGTTTATGTCAACAGGGCTAGAATCACTCTTATTAATCTGGAACTTTGCTGTCATAGACCCTGTGCCATAGAAATTGTGATATATGCACATTTGAAAATTCTCTTGAGATTCCGCGAGTTCGTCAAGGAAATCGTGCGTGTGCGTACGTTTTAACATGATAGGATACGATTAAACGGAATGAGTTTTTTTTAATGCCATTGTGATTTCAGTTCCTGTTTATATAGCTGAACTTAGGGCGTTTTATGGAAACATCCGTAGGTGGTAGCGGAATCACTTATTGTTAGTTAATATGTTAAAGTATAGAGTTATGAAAAGGAAAAATATTGCTCCTTTTATATATATATATATATATCGAGAAAGAAAAGGTAACATTTATTTGGGAAGAAATAATTAAGAAAACTAAACTCATTATCGTCTGGTGCCAATTCTATAAATATTTCTGCAAAAACAAAAAGTTTAGATTCACAAAGTCATAATGTGGTCATTTGTTTTCCAGATTATCTTATTATGTTTTGTCACATTTCGTCAATTTACGGATATATTGATTTTACTTTTTTAACTGGTATTTCTTTCTTAGTACACAAAGCTAAAATTGCGATTTAAGAATTTATAGCTTAGCATCCCATAGATGAATTGCCCGATCGAAGGTTTCATTTATCTTTCCACGATTTGTTTACAAATCGAAGAATCCACCAACATGTTTAATGTGCTCCCTTTCCAATGGCGAACAGGACTCTCAGGCGTATTTTTGGATAAAACGCCAGGAAATTCGAAAAGGTTTTAAGTTAATATAACGCAAGGGATCGAGAAAATTAAGGAGAAAAAGAAATTTAGAATTTTGACATCCGTTTAAGGACTTTATAAATAGTTTTAATAATGATATTGGATTATAACGAGATTTCCCTATTTTCGGCCACTGTAAAAGGGTTTCCGTTTCTTTATCTCTCTCATTCTCTCCGTTTCGCTGTTCTTAATTAGTTTCATTATGGCCTGATTGCTTGCCCGTCTCTTGGTTACCCTAGTCGGTTTGTGCAATGGGTTTGAAATTGGTATTTATCTTATCCAAAGGGCAATTGATGCTGTCGGATACCGCCGTTATCGAATGTATTTTTTTAAACTCCGTAGTTTTTTTATCGCTATAAAATCTCTATGCAGCAATTTTTGAATAGGTACAGAAACCTCACTACGAAGGACAAAATAACGGGAAAAAATTACATGGGCATGAACGGGGAATTAAAATAAAAATATTAAGTGTAAAAGCTTTCCATTTTCGGGACATGAGTTTTAAAGATGAATAGCCTTCATAAATCGTGATGTTGTTTTCTTTCTTTTCGTTTATGGCTGTTTTAATATATACTTCTAAATATATACGTAGTAACATTCATGTAAGCTGGAATCTATTTAGTCTGTCTTATGAATACTAACAGAAAAATCAGAGAAATAATACCTGGCAGCAAGTAAATTAAAAAAATCTTAGAATATAAATCAGTATGCAATCATTGAATCGTTATGAATACATCAAACAAATCAATTTTGGTTTAAAGACGCGTACCCAATCCTGTGCATCAGGAGCCGGCAGTATTTTCTGCATGTCGGGCCACATTCTTTCGAAAGGTCGCATTGTTAGCCGTAAGAGCTTCGACGGACCGCATGAGCGTTTGCGTCAGAAGTTACCTAGGGATTCCGTGATCTCATATTAGTGACAGTTACGTACAAATAATAAAGTTATAGATTTCAGAATTCACCGGAAAAGGTTTTAGGATCCTAATTCTATAGAAAAAAATTGTCTCTGTAAAATTTTACCGATAACTTTTTCACCATAGCTTCGCAGGCCGCATTAAGTGGTCTCGGAGGCCGCATGCGGCCTGCGGGTCGTTGTTCGTCGACCCTTGCTGTACTTAGTAGAAGGGTGACAAAATTCCGGAGAAAATGTGCTTTTAAATTAATGAAGAAATTGCGTCAGCATAGCACGGAAAACATTATTTTTTTCACTCCATTTATACGGGAGGGTCCATGCAATGGGCAAACAAAGCGGGCCGATACGCGTGACCCGTTAAAAAAAAAAAAGAAAGCCCCGCTGTCGTACTACCGCAATTCTTCTTTGTGGGGGGGGGGGGGGGGAGGAAGGGGGAGAAGAAGCGTTTTAATTAGTACACCAAGACAAAAATAGCCGCGATGCATCGCGTGGGAGAGAGAGAGGATAATTGATTCCGAAAATCCGTCCTTCAGCCGCCCACGCGCTGGCCGAAATTATATTGCGTACGTTATGGTGCAACCCATTTTGCCTTTGGGGATGGTAGGGTTTATTTTTTTTGGGGGGGGGATAGGATTTTTGGGGCGATGTTTGGTAATCTGATTTACGTAACAACTGCGGAGTGGAGAGTAGGAGTTAGATAGAGAGGGAAGAAAGAGAAAAACCGATTACGCTTCGCCTTTCGGCTATTTTAGGGGACACGCCTCTCCGCCTATCCTTCCTGGTTTCCCCCTCTTCGCGATGTTATCAACGAAAATTTCACGGGGTCTCGCACGAAAGGCCTCCTCCTCCTCCTCTTTTTCGACCCTGTCTCTAATTGCTCCCGCTTTCTCTCTCTCTCTCTATAGCCTACCCCTTTTCTTCCTTCCAAAAAAATAAATAAAATAAATAGGGATCCCGCCGCCATCGTCCATTCCCATGCAAGGGAAGGTAATCGGGGGAAAGATGAGGCGGAGGGTGGGATTTTTGCGGGCTATTTTCGGATATATATATATATATATATATATATATATGGGAAGGAGAGGTGTGAGGGGGAGAGGGGAGGAGGAAGTGTTGAAAAGGGGGAGGAAGAAAGGAGAGAAAGGGGGATTTTTTTTAAAGGTGATGGAGTTTTTTAGGGTGTGTCGTGACGGAGATTTGGATGTCGGAGAGGCGGGAGTGCGAGGGATGTAGGGCGATGAAGGATATAAGGATCGAGTGAGGGTCGAAAGGGAGAAGAGGGGGAGGGAGGGGTGGACATTCAGGTAAGTAGCCGGTAGATGATCCTGTAGGTTTTAATTGTAAGTTCAAAAAAAGATAGAGAGAGAGAGGAAGAGGACTATAGCTAGAGTGGTATGAGATTGGTAGGGAAGCGTGGAGGGGAAGATAAGGGTGTAGAGAAGGGAGAGGGAAAAGGGGGTTGGTTTGAACGAAGTCTGGAATCAATATCGAGGGATACGTCGCTGCGGGGGTGGGTCTCCTGCAAAGATCGGGTGGGCGGGGGTTGGTATAGAGAGGGAGAGAGAGTGGGACAGAGATAGGGGAAAAGAGAGAGAGAGAGGGGGGGAAAGAGAGAGAGGGGGAGAGAGAGGGGGGAGAGAGATGGGGGAGGGAGAGAGAGATAGGGGGAGAGAGAGAGGGGAGGAGGGAGAGAGAGATAGGGGAGAGAGAGAGGGGGAGGAGGGAGAGAGGGGAGGAGAGAGAAAGAGAGAGAGAGAAAGAGGGTGAGAAAGGAGATAGAGAAAGGAGAGAGAATGGAGAGAAAGAAGAGAAAGGGAGGAAGAGAAATGAGAGTTAAAGGAGAGATAGAAAGGAGAGAGAAATGAGAGAGAAAATGGAGAGAGAGAAAATGGGAGGATAGGAAGAAGATGGGGAGAGGAGTATGTGTAAGGGAGTGGAAGAGAGAGAAGAAAAAAGGGAAAGAGAGGAAAGATTGACGGAAAGAGAGGGCAGGATGAGAGTGGGAAGAAGTGAGAGAGGGAGTGGGAAAAAGGGAGGAGAAAGGAGTGTTTTCGACGAAGGTGGATAAGAATTCCGAAGAAATCGGAAGGCGTAGGATTTTTATGAGTGGATCGAAACGGAGAAGGGTAGGGAACGTGGAGGTTATGGATGCAGAGAAAACTGGAGCACCGAGCGGATTTTTTTACGTCTTATTTTTTCCGAAGCCTCACGTGGTGTGTCAGGAATGTCTCTTGTGTGGCATTATCGGTCTGGGCACCTCGGTAGAAAGTTTTTCAAAAATCGTTTTGTAGACGTCATTTTTTGCCCTTTAAAACAACACTTATTTTCAGTTCTTTTGTTAAAGTGGTTCGCCGCTGATGTAGTAGTCGAAATAAACTTTTGGTGGATATTGGAAAAACATAGTTTTTCCTTATCTATCAGATCTAATACAGCCTGAACAACCAAATATTTATGGTATGTTATTTTTCCAACAGTGAGACTGAGGAATATTCTGATCATATTCAAAGGAGTAAGCTTTGGGAATAAGCGTTGTGTATAAATAGGCAGTTATTTCCTTACTAATTTTATAATAATTTTCAAATTTATTGTTTTATTCCGTTAGACACTTTTGTCACTTTTGACCGTAATTTATTATTCCCTTTAACTAGTGCATCTGTGGTAACAAGATGAAAGATTATTTTAACCTGTTCATTGGTGTAATTTTGCACTCATTAGATAGAAATTCAAGTTTTTTTATGCATAGTTTTATCAATGACAATGCTGTTTTTATGATTGCGACCTTAATCTACCGTATTAAATGGCCGAGGTCGTAGGCACATTAAACGTTTATCGACTTCTCCTCATTTAACTCGAAAAAAATAATAGTAGAGGGAGAGACAGAGAGAAGAGACCGAATCGACCGTATATATATATATATATAATTAAAAATTTTCTTCCTCTCCTCTCTCTTCTGTCCCTAGTCCGAACGTCGCCTTGCTGTCATCTCCCACGCGAGAGCGCACTAACACCATTTCCACCGTCAATTATTCACTCCATGTTTCTCGGATTTACCCCCTTTTCCTCCTCTCATCCTTCTCTGTCTCGTTCCGGTTCTCTTTTATTTCTTCGAAATCGCCAAACATCATCCTCCACGGTATCGTCCCTTCCCCCACCAAATCTATCTTCTCCCCGCTTATTACTATTAAAATCTCCACCCTTCTCTTCCTGACTCCACTCCGCCACCTCTTTATGCCGGTCTCCGCTCTACCTGTCTTTCACTTTCTTGCCATTTTAATATTCTATCATAATCCCTTATTCTCTCCCTCGTAATGCCTGAAACCAAAATTTTTTCCCCTTCCACCGTTTCCTTTTATTAGTTTTCCCCTTTTATTTATAATTCCTTACGCTTCCGACCTCATAATATCTCATATTCCTCTTATCCCCATTCCACCATTCATTCCTCTTTCCTATTCCCATAGTCTTATCTCTCAATTATTCTCTCTCTCTCTTACTCATTTTCTTCTTCCCTTCTCTCATCCACTTCTATTCCGGTAATTTTCGTCGCGTTTTCCTCGGCATTCAACTCTCTTCCCTCATTTAGCATTCTCATATTCCATCCTCATTCCTCCGCCTCTTTTCATTCATTCCTCGCCCTTTATTCTTCCCTATTTCCATATCCACTGCACCATATCCGTATCTCCCTCCAACCGTTTTCGCTTATCATCTCAATCTGCTTTACTTCCCGCCTCCTCCTCCTCCACTCACACACCCACACGTGATTCTCCTTTGGTCTCGCTCCGCTTTTGTGGTATCCTTACTTCTTACTCATTTTCCTTCCTTATTCATTTCCCTTCCTTATTCATTTCCCTTCCTTTTTTCCCTCCCATCTCTCCTCCCTCCCACTTCTCCTCCCCTCCCCCACCTCCCCTCTCTCCCACTTCTCCCCCTCCCACTTCCCCTCTCTCCCACTTCCCCTCCCTCCCGCTTCCCCTCCCTCCCACTTCCCCTCTCTCCCACTTCTCCTCCCCCCCCACTTCTCCTCCCTCCAACTTCTCCCCTCTCCCACTTCCACTTCTCCTCCCCCCCTCCCTTCTCCCACTTCCCCTCCCTCCCGTTTCTCCTCCCTCCCACTTCTCCTTCCTCCCACTTCCCCTCCCTCCCACTTCCCCTCCCTCCCACTTCCCCTCCCTCCCACTTCCCCTCCTTCCCACTTCCTCTCCCTCCCACTTCCTCTCCCTCCCACTTCTTCTCCCTCCCACTTCCCCTCCCTCCCACTTCTCCCCCCTCCCACTTCCCCTCCCTCCCACTTCCCCTCCCTCCCACTTCCCCTCCCTCCCACTTCCTCTCCCTCCCACTTCCCCTCCCTCCCACTTCTCCTTCCTCCCACTTCTCCTCCCTCCCACTTCTCCTCCCTCCCACTTCCCCTCCCTCCCACTTCTTCTCCCTCCCACTTCTCCTCCTTCCCACTTCCTCTCCCTCCCACTTCTCCTCCCTCCCACTTCTCCTCAGTTCCCCGCAGACGGCGAATCGGACTCTTTGATTCCCCCGACTCCCTTACTCAGCGGGTGAAAACGGACTAGCGTGTCCGCTTCGTGGCGTGATAAGGAATGGGCCTCTTTATCTCTTAACGGACGTTATCTGTCACACGCTTTACCAATGTCTATGTATTTTTCGTTACCAAGGGAGCCGACACTTTTATGAGCTATTTATTTTTCCTCCGGGCATTCTCTATCTTTTAATTCATTTCTTTATTTTTTGTATTCTGTTTACGATCGAATAATCTGTTGCGCCCTGATAACGACTTTAGCCGAGGATTGTTTTTATTTTTTTGGGCGGAGGTGGAATAACCCTCTTTTTGGGGTAACGGTCGGAACGAAGTGAAGAGATAAAACAGTTTAGCAAATTAGGTGTTTTATGTTGTGTGAAGTAATTGTAGTAGTTTAAAGAGATGTAAGATATTTAAAGTCATCATTTATTATTAACAGCTATATATTCAGACTTTCTGGTTTTTAGGATTATTTTTCATGGGTGCAGTGTACACTCCTCTTAATTTCAACTTTTTTTCTGGACGTCTTTATGGTTATTTCAGGGTTAAGCAGTAAATCAAAGATATAATCGATTATATTTAGGATATTCATTGAGCGAATTTAATCAAAAATACTTAGAAATGGTCCATAGCCATAACGAATGGCTCTGTCAACAGGACTTCGACCTCACACACAAAAATATCCAGTTTCTTCAGGAAAAGCAAAATATTAGTAGATGGTAATGTTTTGGACCATTAAAAAGGCTTTCATAAGATTATTTACAAAGAAAATAATTTAAAGTATTAAAAATTAAAAAGCATATTTATTGAAAACTTTTAATAGACCTTTTCAATCAACATTAAGCTTTTCAGGTGTTTTTCAGGTGTCATTAGCATTTAATACAGTTGATCGGTATAATTTCTCCAGCACAACTTGAAAAAACATTATGAAGCATACTATGCCAGACTGATGGACTTTATAACGCCACTCACACACGTACTTAACGAAAGGAGGAAGTCGGTAAACTCCTCGGAAAGACACAGATTTCGGAGGAAGGGCTCATCTAACTGTGATATCTTCTAGAAACTAAATTAAGATATATGAAAGTAAAAAATTATCTATTAGAATTAACGAATACCTATGTTTATGGATAACTCACGCAACGATTTTTCTGCCAGTTGATGTTCTCCTATAAAGAACATGCTATTGAAATTTAGGGACTAATACTCGTATAGCCTTTTGCCGTTTTGCAGCTTTTACCATAACTAAAGAACGTTCTGCCGATTTGGTCCATATTTATTTTTCCACGTTTTGATATAAGGTTTGCATAAGATGAAGGATACACAAAATAAATTGATGATGGAGCACACGGTTATAGATGTATATTCTCTTAATCGCTCTAGAACAGTGGAGTAGGAACAGTTGCTAGTACATTTCGCTTTATCCACTGATATTTAACGCTGTGAATAATTTAGTTAATTTCTGTGGTATTAATTTAATTTGTTTTGGTCAACATTAATTGCTTTAGTACTAATCAGGTGAGCTACGCAAACGAATGAATTTAAAATGGTATATTTAGCCTTATCACTATTGCGTATTGGAGATTAGAGTTCTGATCTGTTCTTTAGTATGGCCTCGGCGTTGTGTATTATTAACTTGCATTTTGGACCAGCCCGTGGACCACCAGTGGTCCTCGGACCGCACTTTGAGAACTACTGCTCTAGAAATATTTATTTAATGATATGAACTGCCTAAATTTCTAAGGTGAAAATATGTATATATTAATTTCAATACTTAAGCTGGTTAAAGAACATTTTTTCCCGCAAAATTCTAATGAATTAAAAAAAATACAATCCATTTCTCAGATATATGTATTTTTATAAACTATAAATATTAATCTTTTATTTATATTAAAATATACGTGTATTTGATCTCGAGAGAAAAAATAAATAAGTAAACCCCATGCACTTCTTCCGCTCTACGTTAAAAATATATTTGCTCGCAGTGTTGGTAAAAACGTTCGCCCGACGTTTTGCTGGAAGACTATTTAAAAAAGAACCCTACCCTTTCAAGCCCCATCCACGCTCATAATTTTGCGGAGGAGAGCGACGTTTTAACCCGGCTTAGTCCAGGCCCCTCATTTTCGCCCTTTAAGCTTCTTGTTTCGGTTCCTCATCATCCTTTTATCTCCCTCCAACAGTTCCTCAGAAATATCAAACTCCCTCCCTCCCACACCCTTTTTTCCCACTCCGTAACAACACCTCCATACCCAAACACACTCCCTGCTTTTTTCCCTCTCTCTCTCTCCCACTCTCGACTCACTACTACATACTCCATTTCTTATCGCCTCCTTCGCTTTACTTTTGCCCTCGTCCTGTCTTTCCTTATCCGTCTCTCAGTTCGTTCTATGTCCAACCATAAGATCCCTACGTCGCCCTCTTTCCTCTTTTTGTTTTCCTCAACTTTCTTCCTCTATCTCTCTCCGACCAACCAAAAATCCCTCTCTATCCGACCTCTCTCTCTTTTTCCTTCCCTTCTCGCTCGAATCCCACTGCCCCTTAAGAGGTTGACCCAGTTCTACCCCCTCTTGCCTGTGTCGTTACCGATCCTGGAATAAAGGAGGGGATCC
This sequence comes from Uropetala carovei, assembly GCA_036926305.1. Classification (NCBI taxonomy): domain Eukaryota; kingdom Metazoa; phylum Arthropoda; class Insecta; order Odonata; family Petaluridae; genus Uropetala; species Uropetala carovei. The sequence goes on from JAXCHB010000339.1 coordinate 392,520, forward strand.
GGAGGAAAAGGACGAGGGAAATATGACCGGAAGATGTGGGTGTTTGTATGTGTGTGTGTGTGTGTGTGTGCGCGCCTCGCTGTTTTTAGTTCAGAATTCATGGTAAAAATTCGACGTTCCTGAAAAATTTAGGATGTAAAAAATATACAAAAAGGGATTAAATTCGACGGTTTTTTTGTGTTGTTTTCTGAGGTCAGATGTAGGTGGACTCAATGTCAAACGCCTGTGCATGAGCTGTACACTCGTGCCAGGAGTTTCTGTCAGTAAAAGAAGAAAAGTAGTGAAAAACGAGCGTTACTTTCTTTAGTTAGGCCGCGTGGGGTAAAACTGCGTTAATTCCTTATGGGGAAAAATTGAATTGGAGATGCGCTACCTCCGGATAAAGTAAAATTAGATGTTTTTTCGTAGCAGAAACCCGAGAATAAATAACTATACCCATTAGCGGATTTGCAATAGGGCCAAACTAGGCACTGGCCTAAGGGCGGCGAGTTTCAGGGCAGCAATAAAAAACGACATCTGAGGGAATGAATGAAAATAATAATACTGCACATAAATTTGATGAATTAGACCAGGAAGGGCAAATACATGGCACGCGTGCCAGAAATGGCACGCAAGCGATTTTACTTGGCACGCGTAAGCTTGTATTTTCTGTATAAAATATGGTTTCTCAGAGGAGGAGGAAACTAGTGGCACGTGAAAAAAAAAATCCGATAGTTCACATTACTTTCTTGGAAAGGGACTCAAAAATCATTTGCCATCCCTGAGAAAAATGTGACATAGAGGAGGCGGAAAAAGTAATTTGGTCCAGAGGCGGAGAATTTCCAAATCCGCCACCGCCTATACCGGAGGCTCTCGAGTTACGAACGGGTTGTAAAATCCAAAAGATCGTTTCTTTGGAATTCAAAACTCAATTTCCCATAGACAGAATTTTATAAGAGCCCGTTCAACCCACAATTAAGCGGAAATGTACGTCTGAAATGAATAATTGTGGAAAACAGTACTGGTGTAAATTCTAGCTCCGTCATTGGCCGTTGAACGAGCAAGTAATTGTGTAACACACCACTGTTTCGCAGAACATCACGCGCAGGGTGGATGCTACGCTCAACCGCGGCTAGTAGTTATATACACGTAGTTAAAAAATCGCAAAACGAAAACATATCAATGGAAACAGTAAATTATAACGCACGGTCTTATCGTTCACTGATATTTTCGACCTATAGACTTCAGATAAATAAAATCTATACTTGTCCAGAAAATCAGCGACAAATTCGTTTAATCGTATATAATTATATCGGCGTCGGACAAGGGTTTGCTGAATTAAGAATCGGCGGCGATATTAGGTCGAGGTAAATTATTTTGAAAGGAGAGGGAGTCGAAGAGTTCGGTAAGTGTTTAGAAGAATTATTACCTATTTAAAAAATCTAAAGAAAAGAGCGATGTTTAGGTTCAAGAGTTCTGGACCTCCCAGTGACTGTATTTTTTAAATTTAAGAGTATCCGAGGAAGAAAGCAAGTTCGATTTAAGCAAAAATAAGTTTTTTTTTTAAAGCGTCGCTAGGAGGGGTAGAAGAGGTAGAAATGACGTTCACCCGATTCCCCCGGTCGCTCCTTTTTTCTATTTCTCCATCTCTCCTCTCTGCCAACCTAAACGGCATGAGGAGGATGGCAGAGAGAGAGAATGCTGGTAGGATATGAGGAGTGGTACCGGGGTGAGAAAATGTTTCAAAACGGTCCGTTAAAAAAAATCCACGTTCTGGAAAAATGAAGAGCTTAGCGTTCATTTTTTTTCCTTAAAATGTTTTTTGTGAAGGAGAGGAAGGGGAAGTGAATGGGTGTCTGAGAGAGAGAAAAAAAATAAAGGAATATGGATTGGATGGGGGAAGTCAGCGGGGAAGATGGAGAAATGAGAAAGAGACAGATGGGTTAAAAAGGCAATGAAAAAAATGTCCAGAGGTGAGAGAAATATTGAGCCGAGAGAAGGGGAACAAAAGAGAGACAGATGAGGAAGGAATGTAACGCTGACGGTGTGCTTCAGAGAATGCGTTTATCTTCTTCTTCTCCTCTCCATATCGGTTCTTTCCGAGACTAGCTTTTATTAACTTCCGCACATCGATGAGTTTTTACGTGTGTGAGGGTAATTAATTGTCTTTTTATCTTATCTGTCTGTGTTATATCTTTGTACAGGGCCGTGCCGATGGGTGAGGCGGCGAGGCAACCGCCTCAGGCGCCTCTCGAAGGGGGGCGCCAAAATTCTACGAACAAGTTATACTCGAGAGATAACGGAAATTTCCTTAAACTCGTTGAGCTTATGGAAAAATATTCCCTATCGTCTTCGACTAACATATAATAAAATTATTTAGTAAAACAATTAAGGGGCGCCATATTATATCTCGCCTCAGGCGGCAAAATGTCTGGGCACGGCCCTGTATATGTGTGTGTGTATGTGTATATATATATATATATATATATATATATATATATATATATATATATATATATATATTTAGGGCAACTAGGTGTTATCTCTCTTGTGCTGACGAGGGGATCATCCCGAAAGCTCTAACCTCTACAAATGTGTCTCTCCAACACCCCAGCGGCTCTACTTCCGGTAAGTGTTCACTGGGTTTCCTGGAACACCTAGTTGCCCTAAATATCCTTACTTACCTTTCCTCTTCCGTAGTATATATATATATATATATATATATATATATATATATACACTGATATACTGTCGGAAGAGGAGAGGTAAATAAGGATATATAGGGCACCTAGGTGTTGAAGGAAACCCAGTGAGCACTTACCGGAAGGAGAGCCGCTGGGGCGTCGGAGAGAACACGCATTGGAGGAGGGTTTGCTGTGTGTGTGTATATATATATGCGTATGTATTTATTTATGTATGTTTGTGTGTTTATATATACGCACGAGTATGTGAATGCATGTGTGGGTGTATGTAATAAAATTTTAAGAAAACCTGATTCGCACTTCGACTACAAATCGATCGTCATCAGTAGCGGTACTCAAATAGTAGTTTCTAATATTATGCTTTTCTAAGTTTCTTTTCGACATCGGAACGACATACTGTGTAAGTTGTATTTTATTTCTATCTAGAATTCTCTTATTATCCGTCGAACGAAATGACTCAATCGTTGCTCCCACGTGTGCGGAAGGAAGCTGATGTCAAAAAGGCCGACGAAAAAACAGTTCTTAGCACATACCTTGAAGAGAGAGAAAAATTAAACCGCCAATCAAATTTTAAACATTCGCGTTCGAGTATTACCCTTTTAGCGCGCGATACAGAAAAATCGTTTCGTCTGACTCCTAAATTTTCCTGGAAACTTTTTATGTTAACTTTCTACCTCCCCCCACCCTCACCTTTCTTGTTTCACCTTTTCTTTTAATTCCAACCTTCCTCTCAGTCTACCATTCATCTTTTCTTGTTCCTTTCTTTTGTTCGTCCACTCATCTTTAAAAACTCTCCTCCTCCACCTTATAATCCCTCTGGCAATCCGTCTCCTTCTCTATCTTCCCTTAACAAAGAGACGCGAGCGTTTTTGAACCCTAAGAAAGTTGAGAGGTTTTTGTGGTTTGGAGAGACGAGGGGTCGAGAAATGTATGGAAAGGCTACGGTGAGGACGGGAATGTGGAGGAGGTGGGGGGGGGGGGGGGGAGGGGTTGATTAAATGCGTGCGTGTATGCGATTGTGCGAGGATGGGAAGTAGGAAGAGGTTGATTCGGATCATTTTTTCCCCCCAAGGGGTTGATCATCTGGGAGGTAAGAGGGTAGAAAGGGATCGGGAATGTTTCTTTTATGGAAAAAAGATATTTTCCGCCAGAGGGCCTCACCGTCTTCCGCATTCTTCCGCTTCGCTCGCCAAAAAATCTCATCTGAAACTTCCCCTTCCCTATCCTCTTTCTCTGCGCCGTCGCTTCCCATTTCCCTTTCCCTTCTATAGTATCATCCCCCCTCCCCCCCGCCACACCACCGCATCACCACCCTCATTGCCTTCGAATTAAAAGTCTCGCCCCCCAGAACGCTTCTCCCTCTCAGTTTCTGTAAGAACACACACCCCTCCCCTCTATATCCCCTTCCCTTTTCCTTAATCATTCCCTTTCCTTTTTATCCCCATCCGATCCACTCCCTCCCTCCCCCACTCAGTCAGGGTTCTCTTTAAACTCACTCCTTCCCGATGCCTTGTCTCTCGTCTTTCCTTTCCAAATTGTGCCTTCACAGACGCCACTCTCTTTCTTTTCTTTCTTATGCCATCTCTTCCTCGACCCTACTCATTCTTCTCTTTCTCTCGTCCTTTTTTTTATTTCTCTCGCTACAGTTCAGTCTCAATTCCAGTGATTGCGCCTTCTGTTTCTCATAACCCGACACCTCTCTTTCTCTTTCCAATCCCTTTCCCACGTTTTTGGAGTACTTTTTCTTTCATTTTTTCCGGTTTTTACGTATAATTATTTCCGTTTTATTCTTACTTTTTCCCTTTTTTCATCGTTGTCGCGTATTTTAGCCGCAGACGAAAAGAAAACTGCGCCGAAGCTCAGATTTTTTTATGTCCTGAACGACGTCGTATGATGGAGATGGATGCCTTTACCTCTCTCTCATTCATGCAGGATAGATATTGCTTATTAATGTAATAGGTTAATGTCACAGGCCAAATTGTCGCAATCGGCCGCTGTATACCGGAAACAAATCCAGTTTGAGGGAGGCTGTCTTTATTTTTTGTTACACTTTTCATGTTTTCGTTTTAGAAATTGGAAATTGTATCTGCCGAGACCACTTTCGGTTACCATATCGTGTACGCGTCCCATGGTAGTATCCATGCGTGGATGCTGGGTATAGGAACCAAAATAAAACCTAAAATCGAGCGACACTTCTCTTCCGGAGGCATCAGCCATTAACGTTTAGGTCAAGAGATATTATTGTTTTGCAAAAGTCGAGGAAGAGGGATATAGAGAGAGTGGTAGGAAGTGGTCGGCAGTTATTTTTCTAAAAATCCCGCGATTTTCTCCGAGAAAATTATTTTTTCGGATCTTTGCGTTTATAATGCATATGGCTGGAATTTTCGAGGAAAAAAGGTTTTCACTCGCGACGAAAATCCTTCCTCTCGTATTGACCTAGATTGTCGAGGGTGGAAGATTTCATTTTAACGACCTATTAAAACTTGCGGAACTTCGACTTTGATTGGAAATCGTGGCGTTCGGAAAGAGGGAAAAATCTCGAATGAGAAATGGGGATGCTTTTATACATTTTTTCTTTGCCGAATTGGCAATCGATAGAAATCGGCGACCGTCGTAGGAAGATTTGTAGGGACAATGGTGAGATATTTTGCTGTAAGTCGGTTGAACAACCGTTAAAGTTGCGTCATTAACAGCACTTAAAATACTAATATTTTTTGGCACAGTTCAGTGAGAGACCCAACTTAAAGCAATTAGTTTCTGATTATGGTCTTAAGTAAAGACAAATGTTGGTCACGCATCATGGTAGCTTCTCCTCTTATTTCTCATATCGAGAAGCTTAATCCGATTTACAGTGTCATAATTACGGTTTTTATTTAATAATAATCGTATTTAGATTTAATTTTTAATCTAAAATCCGAAAGAAAATATTTACAATTCCAAAATGACCGGTTGTACGTCCTAATATTTGATAGATTCTAATAATTACTGCGCTCAAGTGAATGATATCGTAATATCTTTTAACTGTTAAATGTCTGGGTATGCTATGTGTGTGTAGAAAGAGATTATCATTATAAGGTAAAATCAAATTGCCAATGATAAGAGTTATTGTGACATTTAAATGCAAATAAAATTCAGTTATTTTAATGAATAGAAGTTATCTACCAAACGTTTGTAAGAAATAATTTGTGATAGCCAACTCATGTTTAATTGAAAACTGCAATTCTGAAAGAATTTGACAAGGAGAGTTTAGCTCTTTATTTATTTCTTTCGACTAGCTCACAAATACCCTTTACCGTCCGTTTGCAATGAGCGTAACAACGACGAATTCGAGCACACGACTTGGATTTGGAAGCCAGAAACACAAACCTCTCCTCTAACAAGGCCCGACAATTTACTGCTTCTTCAGATAAAGTTAATACCAAAATAATTTTACTTTAAATGCATAAAGCGTATCGTGATTTGTCCGTAGAATAATCTTATCGATATAAATGTATTTTATAATCGATCGTAAGTAGTAATTAGGACGAATAAATTCTCAGCCGGACCAAATACCTGGATGGCAATTAGTCTAAAATAACATACTCGTAACACAGAAAAAGGATGGGGTGTGTGGGGACGGACAATAGATAGAGAGCTAACAATCATCGGCCTCAAAGAAGATTCAAATCTCTCTCGAAAACAAAGAAAAGGAAGCTACAAGAAGAAAACAAAAATAATCTCATACGTATCCGATAAGGCGAGGAGGTTAAAAAAAGGCGAGTAATGGCGGTGGGAAGTAAAGAGAGGCGAGGCTGTGTGTGTGTGTGTATGTGTATGTGTGGGGGGACTGTATCAGAATAGACCGGAGGAAATTAGGCCATCGAAGTCGGCCATTATCGCCGTAGAGGAGGGTGTGGAAGGTAGGAGAGGTGGAGGGAGAAAGGAAGGTGGTGGAAGGAACTGGATGCCTCTGATAGATAAAAAGAGAGAGCAGAGGCGGCGTCCCAGACCCCTGGGGGACACTCTTAAAACGTTCGCCGTGTCGAGTGATAACTCCCCCTGAACCCTCTCTTTAAAGGGAAGCCCGGGGAGGAAATGGGGGAGAGGAGAGAGATAGAGGATGAGACGGATGGATAGTGGAGAAGGAGAGGGAGTGGTCAAACGATAGGGAGAGCAGTTTTGCCAATTTGGGTATTTTTGTGCAGCTACGTTTAGCTAATTGGAGGTTGTATGTGGCGACAGTTTTTCTATCGTTTAATATAGAATTTGTAATTTTTAAACAAAAATTAACCACGCAAAGCGGTGTGGATGCTAGAAAGTTTTCGTCACATTGCAAAAAAAAATCTGATGTGGCCAACACACAACTTTCTCCATATTTGGGATATAGATATTTAAATTATTATGAAAACCAGTTTTGGATTGGATTTATTACCTCCAAGCCACATTGATGCATGAAAAATTCATTCCTACGATGTAAAAAGATTAATTACGGCATATTCCGTTTTGATATCATAAGCATGTAATCTTAAGGTTAAGAAAAGATTTTTTAAACGCAAAATAACGTCTTTTAAAAAATCGTCGAAAAAATCGCCCTGTGCTAATTGGCCTGCAATTTCTCCGCTCTATCCTTAATCAGTCATGCAATTTTTGCAGGTGATTGTTTTTCGACTGTTAACGGGCCCACATTATGTTCGTCTTGTTTACCTTGGTGTATTTTTCGTCTTTTTTTGGCTGCTCGAAAGTGACAACGTTGTCTGTACACCTTACACCATCGCGTTTTGTAGTTGATTCGTATTTAAAATAATATACCCACACAAGAAAAAGACACGATTACATATCAGCATTTAAAGGTGACTAATTTTTTTACAGAATTCTATTAGCATTATAATAATGATTAGCACTGTAGTTTAAACGGTGGGCACCTTCCTTTTGCGAGGATGAATGCCATATATTAAAATAAACCCAACGTGATCACATTATGCGGCATATAATGAAAATTTAGAAGTCGTATCATAGAGCTATTTGATATTTTTATAATACTTTTATAAGGTAGAACTGTATGACATCTTAATGCATGCTATTCATTTCATTCAATGCAACATACAGACACTGCAGTATAAATCATCCTTGTTAATCAGTAACCTTGAGAGGGTTGTTTATTTTTGATGGAATCTTTCTACGTAGTTCTGTACATCCCCATTATTTGGAATCTTTTTCTTGCGACACCAGCTAAAGAGTTTTGAGATTTCTATCGACTTTCCCAGAGAAAGGGACCGGTGACACTCCCATAATTGGTATTGAGATATATATATATATATATATATATAGATAGGAGAGCCCTCAAGAGTTGCCATATAAGGGCGCCACCGCTAAGCTTCCTAGCATGCAGCGTATTATTTAAAGGGCTCGGAATATATCTAAAAAAAATAGGAGTGGGAGTAGTAGGTCGTAGGTTGTGAGGAGTATGGAATGGAGTAGAATGGAGGCACTGTAACGGGATGGGATTCTGGAAACAAATGCATTCGAGAGATTAATCTCCGTGGAGACTGTTCCTCGGACTGCGGACTTCGGAGATGTGTAGGGAGGGAGAGAGACGTGGAAGGAACGAGAGAGAGAGAGAGACAACTGGGTGAGTGGGAGAGATAGAGGGAGAAAGAGGTTATATATTTCGGTGGTAGGGCAATGGTGACAGGGAAGAGAAGTGGTAGAATAGGGCGGGAACAAGAGAGAGAGAGGGAGGGAGGGGGGGAACCGTTGCAACGCCCACCATCCCGTCAAAGTGACTATTCCGTACGGCCGCCATGTAACCAATCCTAGGCGAATCGCGCGTTGAAGTAGGAGAGAAAGAGAGATAGAGAGAGAGAGAGAGATAGAGAGAGAACGTTTGAGTACGCTGACCCAGTGAGGGCGGGAAATAGGGGCCTATTTTTTTTATTAAGAGGCATTCTGGCTTCCGAATCGTTTTAGCGGTCTGGCTGTCACGAAATGGAGGTTAATATGTAATGCAATCAATCACGAGAGGAGAGATGAGGATTTTATGCTTCTCTCTCTCTCTCTTTGGCACGATCTTCCGAAATGGTTTGGCATCGCGCACTGATTTTCGTCGCGACTGTGTGTTGCGGGGGGATGGAATATCTATTAATCATTAATGTGGCAAGGTCAACATGTTACAGGGGGCAGAACTGCAAAGTTGGAGAGATTTGAAGGGAGGGGAAGGGGGGGGGGGGAGTTTTGGGCGATGATGAGTCTGCAGATTTTTGCAGTTTCGGAGGAATTATGGCTCGGGCTGCGACGTGTATCGGTTCGCTCCGGACGCTTTTGAAAAATGTTCGCAGCCTCGATCATAACGTTTTCGGAGGATGGTGATTTATTTTTGAGGAAAAGGATGGTGGGATTTATCTAAGCAGTTACAGGTGTAACGTTTCCGTTAATGTCGACGATTTTATACCCCGATTGCGTGGCAGAGAAACTTTTATGAGGAAGGTATGTTACGGGTTTGATGTGTGAAAGGATATTGCTTGTATGTTATTTCGATTTAATTTTTTCGATATTTATTAAGTTTGAGCCACTAAGTTACTTGCAATATGCGATAGGGTATGTGGCCATAATTAAATGAAGAGGCCGATATTTGGCGGAAATCCATGCAATATGAAAAAATACAACAAATTGCAGATGATGTACTTTGTACTTTTGTGGAAATATGTAATACAGTTTACAACGTCTTGCGCAGTTATTTTTATTTCTCACTCACAAGTTATTTGGTCAGTTTAGTAAAAATAAACAAGTTACTATGAGTAGTCTTCATTGTTATAATTAATGCTAATGGACGAATTTATGTATTTTACAGTTTATTTTGAGGTTAGATTTAAGAAAATTGGGATTATTTATCACACATTTCGATAAAGAAAATATTTTATTGAAAAACAAATTACGCAACGCTCGAAATGCACTCCTGTCTTGTAATAACTAATCAACCAGACCACGTTAAACAGTGCGGAGTTATAATGCCCCCCTTGTCGTGCACAGAGGGCGCATATCGGGGAGGAAAAGTAGGTTACCCTGTCTAGAATAGAGAAGGTTCGCGGGACTTTAAAGCCTAATATATTCCCCCGTTACACTATGAGCGCAAATGGGTGCTAAATGTATTGCATAATAGAAGTTTAGGCATTTAAATGTTAGCTCGGATCAGTTGTTTTTGGGAATCACAAATGCGATGATTTCTTATTTTTGGGAGATTTCGTTATAGGATATGGGTATAAAATTAGCAAGATGTATTTGAAATAGAATTGGGTACGTAAGCTTAAATTGAATATATAATATAATTTAAAGATATCAATTATAATAGTTTAATGTTAATGATAAATAAGAAGAATTAGTATACCGTGATTAATTTACCTCAGAAGCAAATGCTTATGATAGAGTATGAGATTCAGGGAAATTATATTCTCACCGACTTTATTATTTCCAGGATTTTTATAGAGAACATTTCATAATTACATATTTGAATTAAAACTTTTGTGTCAATTTAATTTCAACAAGGCTTTATTTGTTTAATCGGAAAACTCTAATCAAATGAAATCAATTCATATACATATTTTTGCGATATAAGTTTGAGTATCATTTATTTATCCAAGTGAGATATTTATATAGTAATTTATTTATTTATTGATAAATAAAAATAAGAACAGTAAGTTGAAATTTAATTATCCGTATGATTTTATATTTCCATATCAACAGAGAATATAAAGGTAGTAATTAGAGAGAGGGCGTGTACAAATAGATGTGTTTTATTAGTATCAAGGTGAAATTCAGTGTAATAGAATTCGCGGAAATGCAGGACGAAGATGTAGAAAAAATGCAAGGGAAGGAAAAGAAGCGGGAAAGAAGGGCCAGGGAAATGAGAGAAATAATGAAGTATAGAATTTTGGCAAAAATCACTCACAGACTGCTTTCGACAAAGGTCGATTTTTAAGAATGTTATTTGTACGTGGTGCATGGTATCAATGGACCCTCGGTATGATCCCCCGAAGAGGAGTCAGCGTGTTAACTTGATAATCGCGTTGGTATCACGCTAAACACCCAAAACCACACACAAAAACTGTGCGATCCGACGAATCGTAAAATTACACGGTATTTTAAAAATATTTAAGTTTTGAATGCGTGCGGAAATTTATACAAGCAACATATCGCCATGCTTGTTTGCACCGTGGTAAATTTTTACGTATAATTCCATGACTATCTATAAAGAGGAGGTCCCATTTTAACGTCGTGGGTAGATGGAGCTCTAGGTTATAGGGAATATCATCGCAGGAACATAGGACTTTGTGACTGTGTGTATAGGTATCAGTAATGGAAAAGTCATTGTTGTTGACTGAAGAAAATCTGTGGGAAAATAATTTTTTATTGCCACTGCGCCGTGTTATACAATTTCCTAAGTGTGGAAATAGATTATTCTCTAGGAGTGTGCCAAAAACTGAAGTAATAAGCTTTAAGGAGAGTTCGCAGTGATGACGACCATTAAAAAATATCATGTCATTCTTATTCTGAAGACTCTGAAGAATTTATACGCTTGGCGCGCATATGGCGGTATAAGTAACTGGTAATCTTTTTGCCTAGTCAACTAAATTACTTTTCCATTCAGCGCAATATGCAACTAAATAGGCACGCTATTGCAGGTGAAATGAGATTGTCATAATCCAAGGAATTTGTTTCAACCTTGTGGTAAGTGAGACACATCTTTCAGAGGAAAAGAATAACTATGTTAACGTCCAATATTTTTTATTTCACTACCGGTTTCGCTAAACAACTAGCATGATCAGGTCAAATAACTGCTTATGCTAGTTATTTAGCGAAACCGGTAGTGAAATAAAAGAATAGTGGAAGTTAACATAGTTAATCTTTTCCTCTGAAATGTGAGATTAGGATGTTTACAAGATGAGGGGATCACGAGCCAGAGAAGAAAGTAAAAGTCGAACTGATCTTTCCAAGTTTTACCTTTTTCCATTTACGAATTTCAGATGAAAAATGCGAGTCAGGCTGGAAAATGTTAAACTTTTGCTGCCTGCTTCCCAGCAGAGATTCGATTAAAAACACATACATATGTTAAGCTAAAGTAGTGCAATAAGTATATGAGTTAGTTTATACTCGAAGCTTACATAATCCAAAATAGTTTTCATTAAGGAGTTCGGTGAAATTTTGAAAGGACGAGAAATGGACGGACAGCAGTAAAATAATAAATCGTACTGTTTCATACATTTTCTATAAAATACGCTGTTATTGTTTTCGGTACTTCAATTTTCTCTACGCAAATTTACAATCCACAAAACACCTTACACCAGCGGTTTCTAAACTTTACGAAGCCGTAGCCCCCTTCAACTAAGAAAAATGTTCTTGCGCCCCCTTATATGTCATACGTATATGGCAAATGATAAGCCTTAGCCACTTGAGAGCTAGAATGCGGTGGCTGCATATTGTAGATGGCGGTAAAAACGACAGTAAATACAATGTGAAGTCCCGCACAGTTCGGAAACCAGTGCCTTACACTATACTCCATTCCTCCAACATTGAACACACTGAAATTTAAAAAAAATTTCCTTCTTTACCCCTGTTCCTTTCTATTAGACCTATTTTTCCGCTTCAGCCAATCCTAACTTGACTCGTGAAATGATAATTCGAAGCGAATCCTCTGCGCATCATCCGAACACTTTAACGGAAGAGATGTCGCAGCTTCCTTGAGTATGTTGAAAACTTGCATCGGCGTTTGGATTAACAATGGCATATTTGCGTCAGATAACTCAGTCTGGGCCACCTTTTTTAAAAGTTGTACAACGGAAGGTAATAATGCATTCTTTAGAATGCGTTTTTTTCCTTCAGAAAATGAACTTGAAACATTTTATATCGTGTATTTGTATCGTACAAATGAATCGTTTTCACGTTTTATGCATTCATACTGCACGCTAAATACACAATGAAGACGTTGTTTAATTAATGCCTTATGTGATACTTTTATATTTAAGTCATATATAGCGTGCTGCTTTTAAAACAAACCATATCTTATTAAATAACCTATATATGTAAACAATTTATCGGTTTCTTCGTAAATAGATATTTTTAATGCCTGTTACGAGCTATAATAACGGGCCAGATTCAACCCCATTCATGTTATATGCCCAAAACCATCCGTTGTGTTAACTTTTGTTCCATGTTTAGAATGATATAAATGCATTATCATCAGTTTAGAGTCGATATGATGCCAACTTTTGATTAACGAAATCATTTCTTTCTATTTACAGGTGAGTTCACATTTTTGGACACTTACTAAGTAACTCTCGTGCTTCAAAGGAAAGGTAATGTAAGAACCAACCCATGTTATTATTTGGTAATATTTTTCAAGCTTTATATCAATGCATGATCATTTTATACCACTATAGCTCTTTGTCTATTCAACCGTTGCTATAATTTCTTGGATAAAAATGTCAATATATTTAAAAATGTGACTAGCCGTAAGAAATGTGTGTAGGAAAAAAAGATTCATTTCCTAGAAGGGAAGCACGATTTAATTATACTAGGACCAACGTATTTCATTGTGTTTCTTCTACGGAATTTGATCAGAAATGTAGTTGAACTCCAACTTTAACCTTCAGTCTCTCTGAGAATAAATTCTTTTAGTGAATGAACTCAAATCGTTCGTTCGCTTGAGTGGTTTTTTGTTCTATTGATATATTTTTCTTCGCCCTGGTGGCTATGATTGAAATATCTGACAATGGGCGAAACTTTGGCATTTTACACATCCCATTATGCAAATGTTTTCTATGGTAGGCATATTGCATTAGTCGGTTGTGGTATTTTAATGCAGGTAAATTTCAATCTCATATAAACAAACAACTGATAGAAATTTGACACCATTAGTGTTTAGAGATTACTCATAAAGAAACATTATCTTTAACATCTAATCGCAGAACTCTACTGATTCTCAAGGCAATTCTTTTTAAAGATTACCAATGTTACCTTCTAGACCAGTGGCGCCCAACCTACGGCCCGCGGACCGGATTTGGTCCGCGAAGGGTTTTTATGCTGCCCGCGAAGCTATGATGGAAAAGCAATCCGAAAAATTTAACATACAAATTCATATATTTTTATGAAATTTTTGATAATAAAACATTTAACATTGAAATTTTTACCATAAAAATCCCATTTAGGGTTGGTTTTTAATTAAAATGGCACCTTAGAATATATATAGGTAACATCCGATTTAAACTCTAATCCGGCCCGCCGAATAATTGGCAAATTCCAATGTTGCCCGCCAGGTAGAAAAAGTTGGGGCACCACTTTTCTAGACGACAAAAAGGGTGAAAGATGCTACTTCAAATCAACTGATCGATTTCATATCAATTACTGTTTCGCTATTAACTTCAACAACCCTCCTGCAAAACGAGGAGTATAATTGTCCGGGCGATTACTATTTCCTCCACCCCAGTGAGATTCGAGAGGCTGACAAAAAACGAAGAGCCATTTCATTTCGTTCCAAAATGCCCGTTTTTATTTTATATGGAGAGAAATATTTCTGTCTCCGGAGAATACGCCGTAATTTCCCTCGTATTAATTGCGAGTAAACGGCTTGGCCTTGTCCCACTTTTGACACGCCGGGCTAGTGAGTCGCCAGCACCCTATTTCATGGAGGGCCATTCCGCTGGTTGGTTGGAAGGCATTTTTTAGTGGGGTTTTGATCCTTCATTTTTTTATATAGTATCATTACTATTTTTTATAGCGGTGTCAGCCCCGTGTGGGGATCCTGAAAAGAGAGTACCGGAGGTCTCGCGTCGCCCTTATTCTCATCATCCAATATGAGAAGAGAAGGGAATCTACCCCCATATAGAAAGTATATATAGCCTCCTTACGTTCTTTTGGTCTTCCATATACCTATATAAAAAAAAATATTCGCCCCCGCGCTCGGTTCGATCTGGTTTCTGGCCATCCAAAGCGAGACTTGAGAGCGCACGGCTCACTCAGCTATCGAGCCTTATTGAGCTTCCTCTTTGAAACGGTGACTCGAGTATTTTTTTTCTTTTTCGTGCGCTTATTTTCGACAAATCTGGGACGAACCAAACAATGAGGCGATCAAATGCGAAGGTCGCTTACGGTCTGCGCTAAATGCCGCCTTTATTTTTCGACATTTAACGCGGTGGTGGTTTCCGAGAAAAGTTGACGTTGCAGGTTCGTAAGCCATAGTAAACGCGGCCATATTAAATAAGAGATTCGATGTAAAATTGGTGCGATTAAAATGCATTGCTGGGGAGATTTTCTCGATATGCAAACCATCTTAATCAAGTCGAATATGTAACGAAATCTATAAATTCAAGCTGTGATGTGAGAAATAAGTCTTCCCGATCAGTCTCTGCCACAGTGTGTAAGGCAAGGATTAATTTATGCAAATTAAAAAATTGGAATCCTCTAACTGAAATATTTCGTCCGTTATACATTTGCACAATAAACAATTTTCTGTTAAAAATCTGGAGTTTTTTAGGCAGCAGTTATTTTGAAGTTTTCTCTTTTATCTACAAATATTTCCGGAGTCGACTTGGTTGGAGACCATTGGTGCGAGATAAATTGTTTGAAATTGAATTCCCAAATAATTAAGGAAATTAATAATTAGCACTGAGACTACGGGGTAATTTATAATGGAAAAAAATCTCTTTAGATCTAATTTTTAATATCTAGGAAACCCTAGAATATTCAAATGGGCGACCATATATAATGCCCCTGGAGATGGCTACTTGCCATTAACGTGTGCTTTTATTTAATTTTTGAGGCTATATTTCCCTTTATTTTTGTCCTAAATTCTCTCTTGTTATCCCTAAGTATAAGAAATAACGGATTAAATGGGATTATCTTATATAATAAAATTGAATGTCTGTCCGTGTGTTCCTTATACATTCCCACGCCCTTTGAGTTATCGGGACCAAACTTTGCAAATTGACTTCATATGACTCTACAAGTAACATAGGGTACCTGGGATTTCCAAAATCGACCCGGGTTCGATTCCAGGAGACAATTTTATTTTCCCATAAGTTTACACGAGGTTTTCGATTTTTTCAAAGTGCAAGGTTTTTTTCCTTCATTCGTTAAAAGACGTAAATATGGACCGATTTTCTTCGTTTTTGCTTTATTCGACGGCTAAAACTCTATACCATCTTATTCTTGCGATGTTTACATGTTACACGGTCGAATCATTCAGAAATACGCAATTGTTTTCGAAATTTTTCGGATATTTCGTACTCTATCCGGACGTTGTCAAGGCGACCGTAATTGTTGCCTCCGTTTCAATTAATGCCAATTAAACCTTCAAATATGTGAAATAATAGCGTTATTCGCTTCGAACTGTTGTTTAAGCATCGAAGATAATGATATATAGCAACGTACATAGTTAAGGATAATTATTCTCTTGACTGCGTATGGGAAGCGTTTATAACGACAATTCATCGTGTGTAAGTAAAACCTTTATATTATACATCTGTAATGCTTACTAACGCACATTTATAATACTCTCCTTAGAAGTCACTCGACATAAGTTTGTGGTTGTGAATAAAACGTCTAATCTATACAAGTTTTTCTGGGACGCCAACATTTCCCCAGAAAGTGACAAATGCTTCTTTGGTTCGTAAATGACACACATACCGCACAGCAATATATGGGGCATTTGCTGTAATTAGAAGGTAAGTATGCTTTATTAAAGATTCGATCCCATTTTGAATGTCCTTACGAGTTGAAATTCTTAAGATTTATGGATTACAGTGTAAAGGCGACTTTCTCTTGGTCACTTGGTTACGTGTCTGGCATAACCCGGGCATCGCCGGGTACTTTCAGCTAGTTTTCACTAAAGGCTAAAGATTTAAAAAGTACTAGCATGAACATTTTAATCTCTTTTCGAACGCATTTTTATAGCCAAGTTCAATGCTGAATTATTTAAAAAATATCCTTTAACAATATACTGATAGATATGTAGCAGCTTTTTGTGACACGCCCAGGTACCTAAAAGTATTCGCGGGCGACGCAATATAAAATAGGTTATAAAAGAAAGAAATTTTGGGGGAAAGAGAAGAGAATTGTTTTTATAAGAGAAATAATTTATATAAGTTCTGTGCCATTCGATTCCCTGCTCTTGACCTGAGTGTGCTAAGAAAGTGGAATTAACCTAGTTTTAGAGAGTTAACTTTTTAATGGCGAATAAAATTCGACGCGAATGAGGAGAATCGTATAAGTCGATTCGGAAGACATTTAAAAAAACAGTATTTACGAGAAAATGTTTTTATCGTAACGGTTTCAATTTATCACTGGGAATCATCAACTATTAACTAATAAAATTATTTTTTTAAGATATTAAATTGAAGATATTTCTCTAAAATGCAATTAATAAAAACAGTGTGAATGAAATTTAATCAAATTAAACTGGATTACACAGTAAATCTCTCTGTAAGTGAAAAGCTTCCTATCAAGCTCCAATTTGTTTTACTTACTAAGTACACCTTCTGATACACCTACTATGTTACGACTTATCTCATTTTAATAATGAGAGCGACGGGCGATGTGTACATTTTTTAGAACCAAAATCAAATTAATAATATATTAATTTTACCATCAAATCCACCTTCATAAAAATTTAAATAATTTAATCCATTTAAATAAACTTATTGTAATCCTTTCCACTTAATTATAAATTGCACCTTGACCTGACATATTATATTAAGAAAATTATCTCTAAAAAATATTCTTTCGATGGAGGTATACAAACTGATTATACAAAACTATGTAAATCTATTCGTGGATTGTTAGAAATTCTCGAAGCGCTGCTAAAACATCGCCTCTGCCAAAACAGCAGCAATCAACCGATTAATAAACGCTCGAAAAATCATAAAGTAAGGATCCACTTGATTTAAAATATTTTTATCTCTCCGTTGGAATTTGTGACAGTTGCCAATGTCTTTATTCTATAAAAGGTATGAAAAATTGAGGAGTTTTAGACGGAAGAACTAGTGAGGTATCAGCAACTGCTAGACGGGGATACTCTTATATGCGAAGTAACGTTAACAATGTAACGCCGACTGTTGGATCAAAGAACGGAAAGAAAAGTTGCAGGTTTAAACGTATCGAGCTGGATTAATTTCCTCTTTTAAAGAATTAAACCACAGCATTGGGTTTATTTTCAACGATGGCAAAAATTTTACACTGTTGTTTTTTTTACTAGTTGACTTTATGGTCTAAATTCCTTTTGTCTTCTTTGTTGTGAATATTTATTACAGTCCATGCGTTTCTGCAAAGATTTATAAGGTGGATAGCATTCAAAATATCATAGAAAGAACGCATTGCGTGTTAAGCGATAACTCGGGCTCGTTGTTTATGTTCCTTTATCTATCGGACATTAATATTCTTGCAAGTGTTTTTCTTCTTCTTGATTATTCTAATCGTGCGATTTATAGAGCTTTAGTAGAAAACTGTACCTCTTAAAAATTATGTATATCAACCAATACGTAAATCTTTGATCATTTACAAGCCGTACTCCGTCATTGCGTTGTTGTGATTATTAAAATGAAATGTTTTTGTTGAATTGTTATTCATATGTCATTTTTACTGCGTTATTTATTGCGTACATGTATCGGTTAGATAAAATGGAGGAGGTAATTCAGGTAGAGTGGGTAAAATAAAGTATTCGTGTTACAAATTTAAAAATCATAATATTGTTTCTTGAAAATATTTTAGTGATAAGGATGATATTATTTTGTGCTATATATTTTCATTAGTAAAACTCATTAGGTAAGATTACCACGAATTGGATTTGTTATTTAAAACGTGTTTTAATATATTTAATAAAATGAATTTTATTTCAAATGCACGAACTCTGCCTATGTACATCGAAAAAATAAGTCAATTTCACGAATTTATCGTTTGTACAATTTAAAAATCTTACTATGTCTTAAGTAAACTATTATGTCTTCTCAAAACGGTTAGTATGCAGGGCCAAAATTTAG
The DNA here is from genome assembly GCA_036926305.1 of Uropetala carovei. Classification (NCBI taxonomy): domain Eukaryota; kingdom Metazoa; phylum Arthropoda; class Insecta; order Odonata; family Petaluridae; genus Uropetala; species Uropetala carovei. The sequence continues at coordinate 411,202 of JAXCHB010000339.1, forward strand.
TAACCAGTGATCCAAAGCGAAACAAATTCCGTAATGGCAGCAATTATATTTTAAACATGAAGGTCTCTTGTAGCCCGGAATTCGAAAGAGATTTAGGAATACGTAATCCATTAATATAAATCGTTCGTTTAAATTTGACGATTTGTAAAAATATTCCCATGCATCGAGATATTATAAAGATCTTTTTATGATTTGAATCCGAGTTCGCCGAGCAAGCGAAGCTTACAGAATGATCCTGATTTCAAAAAAAAAACAATGAAAATAGTATTCGAATTAAAGAAAAAACTATACCTACTTGTAAATTAAATCATCCAAAATTTACTTATAGTGCCTTACGTTTTATTGCTTCATTTCATGTTCAGTGATAGAAAACTTCGAAACCAAATATTTCCTCGTGGTAGTTCTGAACAATTTCAGTGGTAATCCGTAAATAATAGAACACTTCAATCGACAAGATACTGTAAACGTTGAGAACTTTTTGATTTTTAGTCCCGAATAAATCCTTCCAAGAATCGAAACAGCTGGAAAAGTGGTCTTCAAATAAACCCTGTCATCCAGAATCATTACTTTAGAGCAGGGGTCCGCAACCTGGAGCTCTTTTAAGTATTTCCGTATACTTCTGCTATGCTAAAAAACGCCTTTCTTATTACCATTTGCTCCCCTGTTATCTTTCTAAACCTACGAAAGGACATTTTCATTCACTTTGACGTTCATTTGATTTCATTAATGATCATTCTTACTTTAACAAAGGTATAGTGGTGTTCTCTGGGTGATCTAAAATGTAACTTGGTACTCGCCGCATTGAAAATGTTGCGGACTCCTTCTTTAGAGAAATGCGGGGAGCTCTCCGGTTCCGCCATTAGACCGACAAACGTATCTTACAATTAGTTTCATACACAGGTCCTGTAGGTAGGCCTTTTTTTAAAAAAAAACGTCTTGATGAATCATTAACGCGAGTTCGAACGTTTTTGGTTGGCACGCGTTATCCTTCCCTGCGCCCATTAATTTCCTCCAATTCGTCCATGCTCTTCGTTCCGCTGAATGGATTTAAGAACTTGGTGTATGTATTAGTCGGCCAAAGCATGCGGCCCACGATCTTCAACCCCCACCCAACCCCTTCTAGAAACGCGGTCAGGAATTTGCGGGTCAAGGTCTACCTCCCCCTCCTATCTCTCCGTCCATCATCCCCTACCGTACAAAAAACACTCGCGAGTTATCCCTCGCGGGCAAATATTCTCTACGCCACTCCCCCTTATTTCCCAGGCACTCTTCGCATGTCCCTGCTCGCTAATTCCGCTATTTTTCCGCGGTTTGAATTTTTCTCCCTCCTACGTGGACGCGTTACGTGCATGTTGGCCTCCATATGCATATAAAGGAAGAAGGTGGAGTAGGAGAGTGGGAATAATGGATTCCACACGGATCGCTCACCCGAGTCGGACGAGAAGGCGTGACACGTGGGGAATGGCCTTTTTTTCTGCGGGCGCGGGGAAAAAAAGAGGAGCCGGAGAGAAATGTGAATAAAAAGGGCGGAATATAATAGGGAACCTCCTCTTCTGCTTAGTGGGTAATAAAAGCGAAAGAAGAATGGGCTGTCGCGGTTCGTGTAATAATGTCTTAGAATGTAAGCTCGGACGTCGGGAAGGGGGGTTGGAGGCGGACGAAGGGAGCTGAATCTTAGGCTAAGAAGTCGTAATCAGGGTCTCGAAAGATTAACAGGGAGAGTTTTAGGGCAAAGAAAAATGTTTATGTTGGTTAAGATTGGTCTAATTTGATTAATTAATTGTAAAACGTGTTTCAAAATTAATAAAACCTGCGTAACCGTATAAGGTACAATATTTAGAGCCGGTAAACGTTAGAAAAGAATATAGAAATAATGTATTGTACTTACAGGTTTGCGGGGAAAGGAAGACCTGGTGTCAACTGCTCGCATACTCACTCGTTCTCGCAAGAACCGTTGCTGTTGGAGGCACACTCACTCACGCGCGCAGGGAACTCTGGATATTCTGTGGGACGCTATATGCGTATTTCGGTAGCTGGGCTGCCATCATCGGCGGCTGATGGGGAATGAGGGTATGGCGTGTGGTTTAGGTTATTTAAATGGTGGCGTGCTTGTGTGGAAGAAGGGGGAGGGTTGACGGTTAACAGTAACAGTTCTTGTGAGAGTGAGTGTGTATACGAGCAATTGACACCAGGTCACTAGCGAGGAGTTCTTTTTTCCTATAAACCTGTAAGTACATTTTTTATTTCTTTCTTTATTCTTTTCTAACTTTTACCGGCTCTAAATATTCTACCTTACGGTTAAGGAGATTTTATTAATTTTGAAATATCCATCTCGCCGTATTGTCCAAACGCCCTCTTTAATTGTAAAAAATGGATGCATTTTTTACGGTCGGTCGTAGGGAGTTTGCTTTGTTCAGGTGGTATGCGATATTTAGTCGCGTCAAAAGTTTTTGTGGGAGCGAATATTTGTATCTACTCGTTGGTGGTAGAAAAGGGAACATGTAATTTATTTTCTAGATACTGGTCCTTGGATCAAATGTAAAACTGCAGGGTTTGAGAGCTCGAGTGCATATTTTTCATAAAATAATATAAAATTAGCTCACAGACGTTAAAATAATTTGTTACACAAGGTAGTCAATTTCTCTATTAGACCTGAAACTGTTTACCTTAGTATTCTATATAGGCACTTGATCTCGTGCCTTAAAGTAGCGAACGTTTTTTCGATGTTTGCTCGATTCGTTATTTTGAAGGGGTGAGAAAATTTTCTGAATCTAAAGAAATGGAGCGAGAGGGACTCCTTTGAATTTTTTTTATCCCTTGGCTAGATCTGATTGATAGGGATCACGAACCAGCTGAACCAGCTTGGAAATTTCTTCTCACACTTTGAGGGTCTCATGCCTCATGCAAAGAAGTATTATTGATGTAATTTTTAATAGCAAATTTTAAAATATTGTTAAAATTGGATTGTCGGCACCCAAAAATAGCTGACAAATTTTCATATTTTAGAAAGTTATCTTTAACAATATCCGGAGTATATTTTTATGCGTGGAATTTATTTTGTAGTTGTTAATTTTTTATCGAAGGCTGTCAAATGTTTTTTACAATTGTAATACCGATTTTTAAATCTTTAATTCAGAATTTTTGTACATAACAGATATATAATTATTTGGTTAGATTAACGAATTCAAGCGGTATATTACTTTGTCTGAACAATTCACCAATATTTTATAATGTACTATTGGAGAATTACCATTGATGGCGGCTTCTTTCCAGATTATACATAATTTATCAGTTGGATTCCAGCCATAATATGAAATATATAATATTTAGTATTAGTGCATTTCAAATGTAATATAAATGAAGAAAACCCATTTTAAAATATGAAACAGAGCTTTTGAGTATGCCCTTACTTTAGGTAATACCCAATAATAAAAGTGGAGTAGTAGTCATATATGTTATATTTTGCAGCTTTCCGCGAACTTTCAAAAATAAATAAATAAATAAAATCCCCCGCGGATACGTAGGCGCATAAAAATCACGAGCAGCGTCCTTTGCCACGCGAACGTTAAAATCGTTTGAGCGTTTCTCTCTCTATCTCTCTCCCCTCCCAGAATTAATATTAAAAAAAGAACCCCGCAGCCTCTCGCGAAAATAATTAGCAATAGTGACACAAAGGTATCAAAGAGAGATCCGCGTGCGCCGAATGGGGAAAAATATCTACCTATAAGCTGCGACGAGGATGCAGCATCCCATTTTCCGTAGAGTATTTGCATTGTGCGCGGCAAAAAAGAAAATTGACGGTACGAAAACATATTTTTATCTTGGAGCTGCGCGGGCATCATTATTTCGACTTTTTTTTTTGAAGAGGCATCATCGAGCGACGCTAAGACTCCGGGAACTCCGGGACAGACGTCTCTCCCTCCGGAATCGAACGATGAAAACGTTTCGCTTTAACGCGAATTCCGTAACGAAACAAGAGTGGAAAATAAGCAGAGACCGTATTTTTTACGATCTTCCTCTCTTCCCTTCGTCAGATTCCCACGTCACCGGAACTCGAGTCAATTCCATCTCTTGACCGGGTGGTGCTTCCCGCTCGTGGCTCGCCGATCTCTTTAAAAAAAATAAATAAAAATCGATTCGTTTCTTTATTTTTACGCCGCTAGCTAGCATTCGCGAATTGTTGTCCTTCCTCTTATAATTTTCTCTCTTTCTCCGTTCCTCATTCCTTTTTATCCCGTCTTCTGTGGTATTTCTTTTCTCTTCCATTCTTTCTCCCTTTTACTCTCTCTACTTTCTTTGCGCTCTCTCTCTCTCTCACTCTTTCTTCCTCTTCCCAGCTACCACCCCTTCCCTCACTCCCAAAAGCTCTCCTCTCCATTTTCCCTACTTAAATAATAAAAACCGACTTGGATGCATGCCACTTGCGGTGACGCTTTCCTCGTAATCATAATGACTTTAAGGTGGCGCTGTAGGGGTTCCCTCTCTCGGACGGAGCGAAAACTAGAGGGGCGGTAAAGGGGAGTGGCTTTTTTTTTTACGTCCGCCTTTTTTTATGCGGGTGGGGAGGGACGAACAAGGCGTTTATATCTGAGAGAGAGAGAGGAGGAAATGGCGTCTGTTGGGCAGAGAGAGAGAGCAGAGGGGGGAAGGGTGGTCGGATAGGCTTCTTTCCTGTAGTTCAGGTTCGCGGACTCAACTTCCTCCTCTCCCCTCCCCTTCGCCACCGTATCTCTCCTCCTCCTTTTCAACTCTCTCCCACTCTCCTTCCCTCCAACTCCCCCTCCCCCAAACCACACACTTCTACCTCGGATTCGCTTGTCCTTTTCTCGATCTCCTTCTATTATGCTACCCCAGCAGCGTCAAACCCACGCCTGGATCCACAATCCTTTATTTCCTTCAGACCATTGTTGTGGCGTGTGTCCTGTAAGCCCCTTGGCTTTTATTTTACCATCGCAAGCCCACTCTTCAATTTTGTCTTCTCTCTTCCTCTTGCGCTCTCTCTTTCTTTATCTCTCTAACGCGATGCTTAACATTTTTCCATTGGCTCGCTCGTCTTGTGGGTACCTTTTTTTTCTTCTCCCTCTTCGTTTTTCTCGGTCATGCACGTGTTCCTCGCTTAATCCTTAATAGTGTTTATGATCAATCAAGTTTATTTAAAATGGGATTCGAAATCTCAAAGCGCGGTTTTTATGCTGCTTGCAGAATTTGTTCCCAAGAGTTTACGTCACTGTGCGTTGAATTTCAGCCCTTGCAACTTAATTTTTTTACAAGTCGACTCATTATTTTCCTGGTTCCCGTCAATGGAATTGTTAAGTTTAATTATTGCTTAATTTCTATTCTTGCTCAATTACGCTTCGAATTTCTTTCTTTGAAGATGCCGTTGTTAAATGAGGGATTGAAGAAATACAGTGGCACTTCTATAAGCCGATCCTCAAGGGAAACAAAAAACATTCGACTTATGGAAAGTTCGAGTTATAGAAGAAAAATAACACGAAAAATATGTTGTCTCGTAAAATGAATTCACTTAAGAGTTATGGAGGATTCGAGTTATAGACGTTAGACTTAAAGAAGTTCGACTGTATATGTTTTTCTAATGTTTATTCGGAGTATATCTATATATCTTTTACCGTTGGTGTACCTATAAAATGTCATCTTTAAATGTCCTATGCTTCCAATTTTATTTTCTTGCATTGTGGCTCGAAGAGTAAATCGTACGCATTCCTTTGTGACATCTTTGCTTAGCCATTTCCCATTTTTTTTTCGTTGCGATATCGGAGCAGATCTTTCGAAACCTCTCATCGCGATGTTACAGAATGAAATTTCGATTAGGGAAGTTTTATGCTTTCCATCTAATGCTCGAAAAAATGTAATCGTTTCTTTCATAATGCACTCTACCTTTTCTTCCTCTTCTCGCTGTATTATTTCCGTTCATTTGTAATATCTATGCTTCTTCTTATTCCTCGCGTCAGACCTGGTTTTATATGTGTTACGCGGCGAGAGCCCTAAATAGGGATCCATCCTTACCCTTCGTCGTTATAAATTGTAAATGTTAAAAAATGTCACTTAAACCAAATTGTTAGCAATTGTAAAAACGTTAAGCGTGTTCACAGCTTTTATTAAGAGATGCTGCAATATGTACGTTTCATCATTATGTTAAGGCGTAATAATTTTAGACTCGTTTGTAGATGCTAACTTGCTTTTTTTTCACCGGAGAGTTTGACGTTAAATTGTGCAAAATTTTTAACATTCTATAGAGTAAGAACTCATAGTATTAGAAGGCTGAACATTTTCCTTTAACAATAATAAAGGGCCCTAATATTTTGCTTGCACGTGTCCCCAAAAGTGTCACTTCGACCCTGCCTCGTGTGGCTCCGTTCTCCCTTATTATCCTGATTTTTTTCCCTCTCACGTCTAAAAAATAAATGCATAACATACCCTTTTCTTTTGTAAATCGTTCCTCCCATTTGTGCCGTACAGCTTCTTCCCTCACACGTGGCATATTCTCTCCGCAAATCGAGTTATTAATTGCTCGAAACTCAACGAACAAACCTTTTGGTGTTCCACTTTCTCGGAATACTATGTCCAACCTCCCTTAGCGTTAAGGAAGTCTGAAACCAGAAACTCGACCTGTGGAGTCGGTTTTTCGTACCAGCAGCGGTGGATTTCAAAATTTCAGAAAATATAATTTTATTTCAATACTGTATATCTGTCTTCGCCTTTTTAAAAATTTCTTTTTCGTGCCGTTTCATCCGGTTCGTTTCTTCCGTTAAAATTTCTCCCTCGAGGAAAACGTGTTCTGGCTCGTGCCACTTAAAACACCTTTAAGCGCATTTTTTTGTTCTTTAATATAAAAAATTCCTTTCTCTCAATTCGTATGGTTCTCAAGAACAATACCTTCGGTTATATACGATTTTTATTATTTTTTAAAAAACTAGTCGTGCTTCAAAAGTGAACGCGATATAAATTTTTAAAAACAATAATCGTCATTCGAGCGATTAATTATCAGGGAAAGGTTGAACGCGTTTCTTATCTCACGTCATTCCTTTGTTCGCACAACGTACGAACGGTAGATTCACGCTGTTTTTTTTTCCTCCTGTCTTAATTTCGCATCAGTGTTGCAATTTTAAATCTCGAAAGGAATTCATACATTTTGCACGCGAGGTTTCTTTTTTACTTATTTATTTAAAAAGATTTTATTCCAGAAAAAATTCAAACGTTTTACGGTGCGCGGAGCATTCTGCTCCACATAAACTTTTTAACTAAAAAATCGCCTCTTGTTGCTCGGTGACCTAGTTTTCCCGGGAATTTATTTATTCATTTCGAGAAACCGGAATTTTCCAATGACGAATTTGAACCGTTGCATCAATGATAGGCCTGATAACGAGACTTGGTTAAGGAACTGTGGTGCCTTTTTCGATCAACCGCTATGCTTTTGATAATTTTTTTAAATATCACCTTACAGAATCGACGATTGTTGGATTTTCAACGAGGACTCTGGGAGAAACGGCCATTAGGTTAGCTCAACTGATGTATTTTTAAAAAATTCTGATTCCAGGCATTTCCTCTATCGTATAATTAATCTACTTTCCACCCCCTCTCCTTCCTTTTGCAACCTCCGTCGCTTAATAGCACGCGACTCCTGTTTATATGAAAACGAATGCTCGCCACGAAGATGTAAGTCATGGCACGCTGCCTTTTCGACCCATAAATTTCTTTGTAAACCGCGGCAGCAGTTTTCATATCTCCGAAATCCGTCGAATTAATTACGCGATATCGTTTTACCCGAGTAATTTTCGCTTCGTGCTCCCCTCGATGTTTTATTTTCCCCTTCACATAGGGTTCGGTCTCTTGTTTTCCGCACTCGGCCAACGATTAAATAAAGTACCTTTCTATTAGCGCAGAAAAATAAGAGAGAATATAGGAGGAGATTAAAAAAAATGCTTCCCCTTTTAGCGCACCACGTCGCCTAGTAATTCGATCGATAAACCTCTTTAAAGATGTTGTATGATTTAAATAAATAAAAATTCGAACTGTTACATAACACAACCCACTGTAAAGGAGAGAAAATTGACAAAATTACAGGGTGTATGAAAATCACCCCCCGTTTTTCTTAGTTGACATTGCTCCCAGAATCCCATTACCAAGAACATCACGAATTTTGTTTAAGAGGTCGTCCATGGTCTCTGATTTTGATTTTTAAGCTTCTTCTTTGGTTCTGTCCCACAGAAATGTTACAGAAGAGTGCGTACAACGACTGAGCCAACGTTTAATATTTATCTTTGTAATAAAATCTTTTTAATTTTGCAATAAGCGATTAGCTTAAACAGAGAATTATCGAGTTGGTCTTATGGCTGATAAAAATCAGGCACTTGAAAAACTACATCGAAAACGGATAATTTATTTTCGGTGAAGTTCCACTGACGGCGACTGCTTTGTAGCCGAAATGTGCATCTATTTTTTTTTTAAATAACCTTTCTGTGGCTATAGGAGTTATCCGAGATGAGTATTAAAAAAGTGTTTCTTCCAGAAGAAAATCAGTACATAAACGAGTTAAAGAAACGTTTTAGCATAGCCATTACTTTGGGAGAAATATAACGATTTAAAAAAATAGGGCGTGACTTTTCAGACACCCATCCTATACAGTATAGGATGAAAAAGAGGGTCGAAAAACCGATGAAGCATTCCGTTCGGACTCAAACGAAACTGTTTTTGCGAGAGATAAAGGGGTGGGAGGGAGAGGGGGAGAGAGAGAGGGGGGAGGGAGAGAGAGAGAGGGGGAGGGGGTTATTCCAGGAAAGACCGAAAATGGAAGGAGTATCGGTAGTACTCGACTCGTTTTCTCGGGATCCTTAAATGGGGACCCATTATCGCCCCGGCGTCCGATATCGTCGCATCAGAGAAAGGCTTTTGCTCCTCTTCCTCCCTCCCTCTCTCTCTCTCTCGTTTTTGTATCGTGCCTCTTTTAGCTCGAGAACTATGAAGCAGCTGGACTGGTTAAAGCTAGCGCTTGGACGCGGTAGTGTTTGGTTCGGAAGCGACCGAGAAATTTGTTCGGCGAGCTTGGGAGGGAGTGGTGAGGGAGGGAGGGAGTGAAGCGGGCCGAAAAAAGAGAGAGACAGAGAGGGAGGGAAGAAGGGAAAGAAGAGAGGAAGGACCGTGGCCTCTTCGGTCGTGCCTGTAGTTCCGGAGTCTCCCCTCTCTTTCTTTCTCTCACCCCCTTTTATTCCCTCCACCATGTTTATGGGTGTTCGCAAAATGGGTTCTGTTTGCCGATATTCGCGAAATAGCACGGGCACAATTGCGGAAATCCAATCTAAAATTTTCCCCGAAGGACGCTAAAAAGAAGGTTTTTGCTGAGACGAGATAAATTAATTCGCACCGTAGATCAAAATGTGACGTCATCGCGTGAAAAATGAAAAAAAAAAAGAGATTAAGATGAAAATCGATATGAATTAATTTTGTATCCTCTTAAATGTTAATTATTAATTGCAAAAAGAAGTGGCTTGTGAAATAAATTTGATGATGCGTACAGTAGTAGTGGTTCTTCTAAAATTTAAGTTTTTAAAATTAGGGAAAGCTGAAGATGAAAATCGATCTGAATTTTTTTACCTTGTTAATCGTTAATTATAGAACAGGGAAAAAGTTGCTTGTGAAATAAGTTTAATTTTATTTTACCTATTCAGGCAACCTTAATGATAATGAATAATTTTTCAAGTGTAATTTGTCACAAGGTACATTGGAATCCCTATCGGCGAATAAACTTATTTATTCATTGGCAGCTGTTTTAAGCCCACAACAACGCACTCTGAAAAAAGTAAATTCTGGCAGCTTGAATTTTTCTCCCAACGTACCGAGATTCTTTGGTGTCGTTCCAGAAGCGGTAAATATTTATTGGCGTCGCTTGATAGTTCATCTATCACGAAGGATTTCGTATCGGGAGTAATTACCTCGCCTCTATATTTTGTTCCTCTCGCTAGCCACCGGGTCTTCATCCACTTTTCCAGAGAATATCAATTATCTTTCTCTCTCTCAACAACATTCGATTGATACTCCATATGCCGAAAGCTGTATCCTCTTCGGACCGCAATCCAACATTCCCATAAAGAAACAAAGAAAATAAAAAGCATCTAAACAAATGAAAGTTAATTAACGGGATTACATGTACATTTTTAATCAGCCGGCGGGCATTTAGTTCGGCTAATCAATTCCTGTATTACTCGGCGATTAGAATTAAAATTCAAAAGTCATCCCTATATTATTTAACTTGCAAATTACGCGCGATAATTTAGTCATTCGGTTTCAAACTGTCACCATGCATATTTTTTTGCTCTTCATTTCAGCGGTTGTCCCGCTTCCGCTTTAAACCATGCCGGATTAGTCAGCCTTGTAGCGCATCCATCATCGACCGTAAATCGGAATTCTTTTTTTTTCTCTCCCCCGTCGTCCTTCCGGATTATTCTCAAACAGTCGTAAAAAAAACACTTCCAGAGAGAGAGAGAGAGAAAAAAATCGCCGAAGGGAAAACAAAAACGGATCGGGAAAAAAAATAGGGGGCGCCCATGTTTCCTCATCCGTCGGAAGAGGAAAAATAGATCTTGACGCTTACGAAATCACTCCCTCTTTTTTTCTGAAACAGCCCAGTTTTTTCTTCTTTTACTCTTCGGAAAAAAGGCTACGTTAAACAGAGGTGGGGAAGAAGGTCAGTTTTTCGAAAATGTTAAGGAGAACGTTCCTAAAGGTTCCATTTTTTTCTATCAATCTCGCGAACGCACGCACAAACGCGTACACTCACGCGCCCTACAGGAGTTTTCGGCACTAGATGGGGTTTCCCCCCCCCATTCTCCTTCTCCTCTCAAGTCATCAAAGCTCGCTCGCTCGAGAAAACGAGAGAGAGAGAGCCTCATCTCAGGATAAATTTGCCCGTAGATCAGTGGCGTATTCAAGGGTAGGTGGGTCCCTCCCTTGGACCCTTTTTCTACTAAACCTCTTGACGCGGCGACGCAGCTTAGATCCGTCCGTAAGACAACACTGTCCTCCCATTTGGGGGAGTTTCTGTATTCATCCCTTAACACCTTTAGGTGTTAGGCAGATGCGACAGCATACCCTATTCGTCCTCCTTCCCTTCCGCGTCCAATTCCGCCTCCTACATCTCTCTCTGTCTCTCTTCCTCTTCGGATCTGTTTTCAATTCCCATCCTGACGAGCTCTATCCTCCTCTGTCCTTCCCATCCGGATCTATCTCTCTTCACGATCTCTCTCTCTCTCTTTTTCCACGTCCGTCCACTGCGACACGATTTGCGTCTTCACCTGTGGGTTCCAAACCATTTAATCTTCGATGCGCATCTTATGATCCGTCTCGATCCCCATAAGAGTTGTGAAAGAGTTTTAAAAGAATATGAATATTTGGGGGTACATGGTTTTGTAATGTGAGAAATCTAAAATTCAGCGGTTCCCAAACATTTTTTGCAGGCACAGTGGTCTTTAAAAGATAAACAGGATTTCGCGATACACTTAGTCTTGAAAATAGGTTTTTATATTTTTGCATAGAGGTACATACAACCTTCGAAGTCGTCCACTTGTTGGTACCACACCCTAATCCATTTATCAGAGAAAAATTATTGCCCTGGTTAACTATAAACACATCCAAATCTTTGATTTATTTACTAAGTTTTTTCGCGGTACCTCTTAAAATTCACCCGCTTTACCCCAGTGTGCCGATCGACGCAGTTTAAACTTCCGGTTACGTTGGTGTAATGGTTAGCGTATCGGACGTCGAACTCGAAGTTTGAGCGGTTCAAATCTCAAGATAATTCTTAAACATTTTTTTTCGGTTTAAATTTATGTATTTATCTAGAATCTTTTCTTAATTAACTTTGCGTATATAAAATGACATTTTCACATTTATCGCTAAAATCTAGATTTCTCGAATAGTTTAGCCCGGATTACGAAGCAATCCTATACTATACCAATTCTCCAGTTATGAAGTCATTTGGTTTCGGTTTCAAGCAGCGGAAACAGCCTAAGAAATTGTACCATAAGAGATATTTAAGTTTCTGTGGTCTTAGCAATAGAAGAATAAAATAGTATTCTTCCCTTGCCTATAATTTCAAAATTAACCGCGGCATACCGAGTACTTTGCCGCGACCCTGTAGTGTGCCGCGACATACCGGTTGCGGAGCATTGGGTGTAAATGTAAAATAGAAGTTCTCCACGGGATATAATTGAACACGACTTAAAACCTGGTCCAACGTGACGGATATGCTATCGATTTACTCGTCGTCTAAGCGGAGGATTAACCACTTGTTAAATGCGGCGGAGGAATCGATTTATTTCGGGGCCAGTCGCTGCGAAACAAAACATATTGGAAACCCATATTGGACACGTACGGTCGATGCCTCTTATCACTGTCACTGTTAACCGTTATCAGCCGGTTATTGTGGTAAAAAACCGGATTTCAAAAACAAATCTAGTCCACGGGAGATATCCGTTTGTTGTTATCAGCCCCTTGGGTGTTATTAGCTTAATGGAACCTGTCCTGATCGCATCAAGCGACATCTACGGTATATTTACGGATGGGGATATGAGTTGATTATTTGCTGTGAAGAAGAGTCTGGCTGATTTAAGCGCTGACAAAAATGAAGCAAAAAAGGGAAAACTTTCGGTTACGATGTCGCAAGCATTAATTTTAAAACCACGTTCGGCAAAGGCGAATCAACCGTTAATAAAAAGCGCGCACCTGGGAATGCGGGTTTTACGACCGGCCACGATCGACAAAAGCCCACGGAAAACATATTTTTTATCCTCCATCTTTGCCTAAAAATACCCAAATAATCTTCCAAGCAAACAGAACGTTCCAAAATAACCGATCAATCAATCAGTCAATCATTCGCGGTGACGGAAGCGGCTTGAGAGGAGGATGGGAGGAAGGAGGGTTGGAAGCGGTTTTTGCTTGCGGGGGTCATCAAGGGAGGGAAGCGTGGGAGGAAGGCTATAAGGAGAACGGTTTTTTTTGTGTTGATCGTGGGAAGGGGGAAAGGGCGTTGAAGGCTCGTAATAGGAAATCATACAGAAAATTTAAGGCGAAAGCGGTTGGTGAAGAGAGGATTAGGGAGAGGGAGAGATTGAGCTATGAAGAGGAAAGAGAAGGATGAGAGAGAAGGGGAAGAGGTACAGAGAGAGAGAGAGGCAGGAATAGAGAGTGAGGGATGAAAAAGGGTGCAAAAAGGAGGGTATGATTGGAGAATAAAGGGAAAGAGGGGAGAGAAAGAGATGGAAAGAGAGAGGTGATAAGAGTGAGGGAGGAAGAGAGAGGGAGAAAAAAAAGAGGGATAGGAAGAGAGGAGGGATACGAAGAGAGAGGAAGGATAGGAAGAGAGAGGAAGGATAGGAAGACAGGGGAGGGATAGGAGCGATAGGAAAAGAGAGGAAGGATAAGGAGAAAGAGGAGGGGAGAGAAATAGGGAGCGGAAGAGGAGAGACGACGGAAAATGAAGAGAGGGGTGGGAGAGGAAGAGAGAGATGGAGAGAGAGAGGGATAGGAAGAGAGAAAGAGAGAGGTAGAAGAGAAATGATAGAGGGAGAGGGAGAGGAAGAGAGATGAGGAAGATTAGAGATAGTGAGTGAGAGGAAGAGAGGGATGATGGAGAAGAAGGGATAGTGAGGGAGGAAGGATGAAAGGGAGAGGAAGAGAGGGGGAGGAAGAGAGGGGGAGGGAGAGAGGGGGAGGAAGACAGGGGGAGGAAGACAGGGGGAGGAAGAGAGGGTGAGGAAGAGAGGGGGAGGAAGAGAGGGGGAGGAAGAGAGGGTGAGGAAGAGAGGGGAGGAAGAGAGGGTGAGGAAGAGAGGGTGAGGAAGAGAGGGGGAGGAAGAGAGGGGGAGAAGAGAGGGGGAGGAAGAGAGGGGGAGGAAGAGAGGGGGAGGAAGAGAGGGGGTGGAAGAGAGGGGGAGGAAGAGAGGGGGAGGAAGAGAGGGGGAGGAAGAGAGGGGGAGGAAGAGAGGGGGAGGAAGAGAGGGGGAGGAAGAGAGGGGGAGGAAGAGAGGGGGAGGAAGAGAGGGGGTGGAAGAGAGGGGGAGGAAGAGAGGGGGAGGAAGAGAGGGGTAGGAAGAGAGGGGTAGGAAGAGAGGGGTAGGAAGAGAGGGTGAGGAAGAGAGGGTGAGGAAGAGAGGGTGAGGAAGAGAGGGGGAGGAAGGGAGGGGGAGGAATACAGTTCTCAGTAGAATTGCAGAAGTTGGTGGGCGTGCCATAGAAGTGCGAGGTGGAAGGAGTATAGATCCTATATTGGCGTAGCGGAAAAGTTGTCACGGAAAATTGTAAAGGATGGGTTAATAGAGGTTGAGGCGTTGGTGGAGAGGGAGAAAGGATTTTTCCGAAATCTCTCTCTCTCTCTTTCTCCAATCCGCTTCGATCGGATTCGCTGCTGTTCGATCGGGTGGAACACCTCTTTTGGCGACCTCGGTCCGTCTGCCGCATTATTTTGTGTGACCTTTTATCATATTTACGCTCCGTTTTCCATTCCTCCGTTCTCTAACACGTTCTTTCCCTCTCATACCAAAATCATGCTCCTTTTCCCTGCAGCGTAGGACGTTGTTTGCGTTACATAGGGATATGGCGTGTTTTATTCTCTCTTTTAATGTTTGCGAGTTTTATTTTAAGCGCTGTTGTGGGCGCGTGTAAAGAAATTCGAACTCTCAATTTTTTACCCCAGGGGTCGATTTTTTTTATACTTTCGTCGCGAAAGCCCTTTTCGCGACTCCGTTTTAAGTCTACTTTATGTTTATTTTTCGAATAGTCAAAGGGAGAGAGAGAGAGAGAGTGTGTGGGAAGAGGATTCTTGACAATAATTGGATGGATTTATTTTTTTCCCACCACGGCTGCTTCGGTCGTTCTATAAACGACATTTTTAAATATTATTTTCTTTGTGTCCAAAGTGGTCAGTGTGTATTTAAGAGCTTTGCGAACCGGTGAGCAAGCCGAGGTGATCTTAAAATGTCGTCAACGCGCGCGAGAAAAAGCTTTGGTAAATATTTAGGGAATTGGCATAAAAATTTTTGTTAACGCTTGCGGTACATTCGTTGCTTTTGTTTAAATTTCGCCTTAAAATTTAATCCGATATGTCGAGTAAAATTTTTTACCGAGGGTTCGACATTGGGGTTCGCTACGTTTGATGCAGCTTGATTAAATATTTATTCAAACAAGTAAGGTAATATATTTCTAAGTTACTCGAGACTGTATTTGATAAAACTGAAAATGACGCATCACCGTTGTCAAGTATTTTCCTAGGGGCTGAAAAGTTTTATATTCGTAACGCATTGATTCGATGATGTCGATAATTGAGAAAGAGTTTTCATTAAAATTATATATATATATATATATATATATATATATATATATATATATATATATATATCCTAACCAATATCCTTACAGGAACAATAATAAGTACATTATGCATCTCATATGGTTAGATAGAAAAAGAATGAGATCGTGGCATCATATGTATTAATTACACATTAGAAACTGCAGGAAAAATCTTCAATATGTAATCCAGGTGAAACTCAGCCGTGTTTGTTCCAACTTAATATATTTATTTCCCTTGTTTTCACAAGGATTAGGAAAGTTACAAATATACGTAGTTAATAATATTTATACAGATGAAAAGGAAACAATTTAATCACCTATCGACAAGGATTAAAAACACTCAAAATAATAACCTACCTTTACCGCCTTTACGACCTTTTATGAACAGATGAAATTATACCGCGCGCGGAGTGGTTTGCTTCTTTATTCCTCGTACTTACGTACATTTCCGTGTTTATTCTCCATTAAAGATCCACGATGCAGTTGATAGCTGACTCCGTCAACCACTCTTTGCGGCAATGCAATCATAAAAGAGAAACCGATTCCGTTTCTCGATTTCGGATCGACCCGAGTCGGGGGATACTTTCCTCATAGCTTCGTCCCATATTCATTCACTCTTTCCTGTCCATTCGCCCGTCGCCAATTCCCCCGTCCCGCTGCCACTCTTTCCTTTTTAACACTCTCCCTCCCTCCCTCTCTCTCTCTCGCTCTCTCTCTTTCACTCAATCTCCTCTCTCCTAATCTCTTAGATCCTCCCACCCTTTTCCCTACTAACCTTCGCTTCAGCCATTTCCCTCTATTCCCTGTCGGTGTGGTGGAGGTGGTGGCTAGCTGTCCTCGAGACTTCTTGAGTCGCCGACTCCGCTTCGTGGCGTTGCAATCGTTCTCCGCTTCCGCACGACCCCTTAAAACGCCCGAGCCGCCTCCGAGAATCGACTTCTCACCGCCCACGAACTTCTCCCCCACCCACACCTTCTCCTTCCCTCTCCCCCCCCTCTCTCTCTTCTTCTGTCCTCTCTCTCTCTCCTAGCCTCTTCTTTCCCCTTACCTCCTGTTATGTATCCAGAGGTCTCTGCTTCCCTGCCTCGCTTCTTTTGATGCATGCTTTCCTCCCTTTCACCTCTTTCCCGTACCACATCCTGCTTTTCATCCTCTTTCCCACCCCATGCCTCTCTTTCGTCTCTTTTTCGTCGTCTTTCTTTTTTCTCTTTTTCTCGATTATTCGCTTCGTCGTCCTTCATCTGCCCCTCCTCTATATCTCTCTTCCTCTCTCCCTCCTCTACATCTCTCTTCCTCTCTCTCTATCTCTCTTCCTCTCTCCGTCGTCTATTTCTCGCTTCCTGTCTTCCTCGTCTATATCTCTCTTCCTCTCTCCCTCCTCTATCTCTCTTCCTATCTCCCTCGTCTATCTTCCTCTCTCCCTCCTCTATCTCTCTTCCTCTCTCCCTCGTCTATATCTCTCTTCCTCTCTCCCTCTTCTATCTATCTTCCTCTCTCCCTCCTCTATCTCTCTCCCTCACCTCCTCTCCCCCTTCCTCTTCTCCCTCTCTTCTTTATTTCCCTCTCTCTCTCTGCCTGACCCCCTCTTCTTTCTGCCCCCTTTTCCCCTCCTTTCTCCATCTCTTCTCTCCCTGTCAACACTCCCTGCTCTTTCCCTTTCCTTTTCGCTCCATCATCCACCTCTCTTTCTCTTCTTTTAATTCCTCTCTGCTATCTTTCTTCCTTTCGACCTCTCTCTCTCTCCCGCCTCTCTTAATTCCTATTTCCCCTAACCCTTTTCACGCGTTTTCTCGTCTTCTCCCCCTCTCTCTCTCTTTTCCTTATCCTATTCCACGTCTACTCCGTCACTCACTCTCGCTCCATTCATCCCAACCCAATCCGCGCCGCAGAACTTTCTTATACCTTGAAACTTCCTCTGCTTCTAAACTCAAAACCTCCTGACTCCCTCCGTCTCGTCCGCGTCTCCGCTTTGCTTCTCTTCCTCGTACCGTTGGGATGTGTCGTCGCGCCGAGTGGTCTTAAAATTTCTATGAAGCCGTCCGGGACTGCTAAAGGGGTGGGAAAAATTGCCGCCGTCTGACCCGCCAAACCCATACTCCTTCAAGGGAATTCATGATCTAAATGGAGTTTTTTTTTTAAATAACGTATCTGTTTTTGCTGTTTTGGAAGTATTATCGAAGATTTTGGGGTCATTTTCTGCAGATGGACGAGCATGTTCCCTCTTTTATTAAAGCTTTATTATTTTTACTTTACGTTTGTCATAAGTGTTCAGAAAGATATCGGTTGCTAGTTATGGAGAAGAAAAATATATTCCAGAGTGATTTTGTTTGATTTATTTAATTGATTTTGCTGCTGGATTTTAAGTTTAAAAAAATAGTTTGTATCACAAAAGCACTAGTCATTTGATTTCAATTTTTTGAGAAGCGTCCGTCCTATTCGAGTCGGATGCGCCGAAATTTTTCATTTGTTTCGCTAGATTTTGGGTTAATTGCAAGTTCCTCTGGTGTCATTTCAGAACGTCACACTAAATGAATTTCATTTCATTCACGATATTCGGAGTATAAATGTTCTCGCTGTGTAGGGGTTCTAATTCGATGTTTTGGAAAATGAATAATCTTATATATATTTATGAAAGTTTGTTTGTCTCTTTATTTGTGCATCTATACATTTCCACCGTTAAAGCTGGAGTAATCAAACTTTCAATAGATACTTTCTTCACAAATAGGATAGGTTACATTTTAATCCCAAATGTTTTGTATTAATTGTACAAAAAGCAAAATAACTTTGTATGCTAATGGCATAAGATTAAGCATTACATAGTTAATGCCAGCTGTATGTTGCAGCATCAAGAGTTGGATCCGGAAAAAACTTATATATCGTATGCGTATAAATAATCAAAAACATTTTTTACAACGAAGCACTGAAGTAAAACATTAATTTTTGTTAGAACATTTTTTGTATTTTTTCCCCGGGCAACGCCGGGTACTGAAGCTAGTAAAACTATACGAACGAACTTTGTCGGTATTAGTGAGGATATTGCACGAAGCGAATACAATATGCATTCTTAATAAATCCTCGAAGGGCGTATTGTTTTTTGGTCTGTATAAATGACGAAAAAATTCGGTAAATTATGAGGCATAAAACATTTGAGGTTGATGCAAGTAGGTCATTGTATTCCGAAACAGAGAGAGCTTTGTTAGTGCTATAGATGTAAATTAATTGAATTTGGCATAGCAAGGATGCTTGCCGGATCTCACGTTTTCTTGGCAAGGGTAGCGTGTTTTTTTCACTCCCCAGATAGATGTAAAATATGTGGAACTTCAGATGGAATAAATGCCTCAGTTGGTACTTACTCCCATTATTTACGATTAAACATTTGAGTATTCCTTGCTGTCGAGATTTGGCTGATTCGGAATTTCGTCGAACAACACAAGATTCAGATACTACGGAAGCATTGAATTCATCAAATGATCGCATAAATACGCGAATATTTTTTCCTTCCTTAGGTCAGTTGTGACACAAGTATTTGAAAATTCTCATTATCTGATTTAATTACAGTAGACCCTTAACATTCGTGGAAGTTACGTTCTCGGATATTACTGCAAATTTCAATGTTAAAATAAAAATCTTATGGGAAGATTGTTAAAGGGGGCCGCTACGAAGATTACCTATGTGATGGCCCACGGATGATAACAGCAAAATTATAGATTGCGGAATTCACATTTAATTGTGTGAAAATATAATAGGTCAGTTAATTATGTTGCATAAGTTCTGATGATAACAACAGAAAAATTATATTAAATCACTTGCTTCAAACTGATTTGATGCAATGCATATCGTGAGAAAATAAACAACTCGACTGCGTACATATTGAAAGTTACAACTTAAGCATTATGCCGTGGGTTAAGTACGCGAATAGTAAATTTTACATGCCGCGAATGTTAAATCGGTGTATACAGGAAGCCCGTAGTGAATGATAAAAACCCGCGAATTTAGGGCTTGCTTTTATGGATATGTCAGCGAATGACGGTTTTTGGGGCAAAGCGACAGATAAAAGTTTTTAAACTAATTGCAAATAAAAAATTATTTGCCTCATATTTTTCTCCGAATTTTTTAAACTTCAACTCACTCAATGGATGATTCTTCGAACTTTAAACACGCAATGTGGAATCGTGCGTATCAAATAGGCGTCCGAAACTTATAATCTTTCTTTCATAAGTGTTGTAAATTTAGAATTGAAAAAATAACTGAACAAAATTTGATATTTACCCTTTCTTTTCTGGTTATTCGATAATCTTTATAAGGTGAATCAATATGTCTATACTCAGTGGCGTAGCAAGGTGAAGTCGGGCCCTGGTTCAGAATTCTTTAAGCCCCCCCCCCCATCCTCCAATATATATTTTTTGGTTATTTTATTTTTTAAGTAGAAAATTTTAGTGAAATGTTTCATGATCTCGGATTCTTTTCACTGTATTTAGCAGCTCTTGTGATTTAAAATGACAAAGGGTAAAATTTTGTATATGTCGACCACGGGCCTTCGGACGCCCTCGAGCTCCGGGCCTTGGATCGACCGATCCATGGTCCCTACGTCCTTCGCTGGAGAATTATCGAGCTAGTCTTTTGGTTAAATCAAAAATTGAGAAATTAATTAGCTGTATACATTATCTATAGCCTTGTCATGGCTGTTTGAGATACCCAAGAAGTACTTAATTTTTGCATCTTTGATACTCGATTGTTTATTCTGGAACTTAATAATCTTGGCAGTATGCATATTTGTTAGTCAACTTACCAATCCTATCGTCCCGGGTTCGAATCTCGTCGTGGTCATAAACGTGCACGCTCGTTTGCTGCTATAATTAGCATTTATCTACCTAAGGATTTCAGGCGGTAGCAAATACATAGTAGCTAAAAAAAAACAGCCCGTAAAAAATCATGGCGTCTCTTTTACATCCAGCTCGGCAAAGATGGCGCCATTAATTTGTCCCCGAACCCTTCAAAAATATCTCCCAAAAGAATAGCGCGAGTAATATAAAAAGAAAATCACGCACAACCTGCGTTGAAGACGAACGAGCCTAAAAAAATCGAGGGAGAGAAACGGGAAAAAATATCCTGGATGAAGAATAATTAAAAAAAAGGAAGGCGAGGGAAGTAAAGCCTCCAGGAAATCAACCGTGGTAGAGAGAGAGAATGAATGGATGAATATGAGGGGGCGATTGTCTGTAGTCGTTATTTTTTTGTTAAAAAATAATATTTTGGCGAATGTGGGGAGGAAACAGGTGAAGAGGGATGTTAGAGGGAGAATGTTAGGTTAAGAACGGTAAGGAAGAGAGAGAAGAATGTTGATGAAACTCGAGATAGTTCCTTATTTTCATTATTCTTACGAATACCTCTCATTCGTCTCTCCCGATTATTTTTATCGCAAAAAAAATCCCTCCCCACTTACCCTATTCCCTCGCGTGATCTCCAAATTATTTTTTCCCTTATTCCTTAAAACTTGTCTCTCTTTCCTCTCTCTCTCTCTCTCAGCCACTCCTTTCATTATTTCCTTTTCCTTCTTTCATCCTC
Source organism: Uropetala carovei (assembly GCA_036926305.1). Taxonomy (NCBI): domain Eukaryota; kingdom Metazoa; phylum Arthropoda; class Insecta; order Odonata; family Petaluridae; genus Uropetala; species Uropetala carovei. The sequence continues at coordinate 432,124 of JAXCHB010000339.1, forward strand.
CTTTCCTTCCATCTCCTTCGCCCTTCAGCCCTGTTTTGGGACTGCTCCGAAGAATGCGAGAACGAAAAAATATCAAATCGGTTTTGGAAAAGAAAGAACAGAAACCTTTTGATTTCTCGCTGTTTTTTTCCCTTTCGTCATTAGGTCTGGTACGAGAAAAAAAAAGCGTGGGAAATGGTTATTCGCCTTTATTTTTTTCATCGAGAGTCGTAACCCATTTTGCCATTTTTCATTCTCGGGTTACTATTTCCATCGCTCGCATTAATGCTTTTATCTTTTGTTTTTTTCTTCTTTCTTTTCCCTGGCTCTCCCCCCTCTGTTTCTCGTGCCCGCGGATTGCTCTCTCTCTCTCTCTCTCTGTCTTTCCTAATTGATTGCGCTCTCTAGAAGTTTCGGCTCATTTTTCCATTGCTCTCTCTCTCTCTCCCTTCCTCCTCCCCCCCAACTCGCCCTATCTCCCCTTTTCCCTTCACTTCCTCCCATCTCACACCGTCAATCTCCACACTTCCTTTCCCGCGTGATGCCACAAGAAAATTAAGCCATTGAAGAAGAAGGATAAAAGATTGAAAATGAAAAATTTTTCTTTCTCTTCGCCCTTCCTCCACCTTCGCGTCTCTCTCTCTCTCTCTTTCTCTGTTTCTCCCCCTTTTCTTATTTTTACGTATATATTTTGCATATAAGTCTCTCCCGGGAACGTACGGAAGGTTTTAGTGGCGTGCCTTGGGATGGGGAATAAAGAAAGAAACCGAGAAGTTAGCGGAGTGGTATCAGAGAGACGTCTCGTTACGTCTCATGCCCAGTGTGATAAGGGATTTTTGAGCCAAGATTAAAAACGTTTTGTTCACTGAATTATGAACGAATTGGGATTTCGGGACGATTTTCATATTAAAGCACTTTTTACGACACCCGCGTAATACAGGTTTTGAAACTTGACTTCTATTTCGACTAATTCAAAAAAATAGGCCTGTACCGAAATTGTGGGCCCAAAATGTCAAACACTGGAGTAATGATAACTTTGATGAAGGGTAGACTCTCCGCAGATTTTTATTATTATTATTATCATTATGGTTGAATAATTGGTTACGCATGTTATCGATATTCTGAGGCAATTTTCCGATTGAAAAGACAAAAATTTTGCCACAGGAGCAAATTCGGTATAAGAAAACTGAACGAATAGATATTTTCAATAGATACTGCTCGGGTGGGCGAAAATTTTATAAAAAAATCATGTAATGAATTTCAGGTGTATACTTGCTTAATATAATCATCACTTATTATAGCATGATTTTGGTGGACAACCTCTTCTTTTTGTAAATGAATATATGCGTTAATATCAGCTATTATAAGCGGCATCCTCGTTTAGCGAAAGTATGCCTTGGCGCATTCTATTTGAAATGCACTCATTTAGTAAAATTACTTATTTAAATTAACTCCCCTTGTGCTATGTCTGAGCTTCGGTTGGTATGTCCCTTACTAACGGCTTCCTAAGGGTACATCTTTATTGTTCTCAGTAACGGTTTAATTAAACCAGTACCATTATTTTCAGGACAGTCACATTAGTGGGCGTAGCCATTCAGCAGCCTTTTAATTATTTTAATTACTCTAAACGAATAAATACGAAACTACACGCATGCAATTCAGGCAAACAAATAATCAAAAACTCAACTTTTAGAACTGCGGTTTTAGATAGGGGTTTATTTTGGCGTTTTTTTTTTAAAAAAAAGTTTGGAATTCGTGTGCTCGTAAAAGTGATTTTGAGATCATATCTCAAGCTTTCCTAATATGGTTTATAAACACCCATCTACCATAACGACGAAATAATTCAAAAAAAGCGACGAGCCCATTATCACCCATTATCGCCATGTAAACAAGACATCAGGATCCCCTTTTCTATCCAGTCGAAAAAGAAATCACGCATCTACGTTGCTCAAAAGATAAAAGCAGACCTCAGAGATACGTTATAGAAACTAACGACGCCGCTTTGTGCCGCCGCCTACGCCATAAAAAGAACTCGAACGGTAGAGATTAATGATATCCGGCCGCGTTAACGTACGGTGGCTTTACAAGATTCGAGACTTATGTGAGAGAGGGACGTTCCTTCCCTTTTACAGTGAGATCGGCACGGGGAGTGGGAAGAGAGGCTTGATGTGCTTTGACCGGATAACACGCTCGGGAGTTGGGTCATCTTCAACTGTTTTTGGAGGAGAGTAATGATTCTGCGCCGGGCGTATTTATGAGTCCAGGAATTGTGCTGGGTTTGCGGTAATGGGAACGAAATAGAGAAAGTGGAAGTGTGAGGGATAGGAGAGATGAAAAAAGGGGGATGAGAGAGAGAGAGGAAGGAAAGGAGAGAGGTAAGAAAAGAAAATGAAGAGCCTTTTATTGGCGGGAGAAGAGAGCTTGTTAAATTGTCATAACCCAAAAATTTACAAAGTTAAATTTAAAATAAAATAATTAAATGTAAGCACTGACAATAAAAAATTTCAAAATTAAATAGATGAAAGATATAACGCAAAAGAAATCAATAAATACGTAAAGGAATAAATAAGATACTAAAAAAGAGTTGATGTTGAAGAGCGCATGGAAACAAGGAGGCGCTGAGGACTTGATATAATTTGAAGTACAAAATTCAAACTCCCTTTCGGAAGTGACGCGAAAATAGTTTTAAAAAGAAATTTTGGTGTGAAGATTGAAATATCGAATTTCACATTAATTCTATCAAGAAAAAAATGAAAAGTCAGTTGAAACATGCAGTTCGATTAGGCTTAATCGTGAATGTAATTTTTTAGAAGAGTATAATACGCAATGCGGTGTATTATTTGAGGTTTTCAGTTGAAATATAATCCATGTGTATGGATTTACAATGTTTATTGTCTATTAGAAATATCTGATGAAAGATCGCAATAGCCTATATCTTAGTATTAAGGAGAATAAAAGACTCAATTTTGATATTGAAATAAAATAATTTTAAGTTTATTGATCGAGTAAAAGCAAGATTTGACTCTAAAGCCAGCAATGAATCGACATCGGATTGACTTTTGACCACGTCCGACCACATTAGGGAATCGTTGGGTATAATGCAGATGAACAGGTATCCTACAGAGCCGGAACTACGTATTTTGGCGCCCGTGAATCGCACCCCCATCCCAAACCTTGTATTTTATGACATATAAAAAATAATAATTCTAACTACTGTCTGCCCGTCGCTGCCAATCTCACTCGATCACGTCATTTCAATACATTTTATTGTTGTAAATATGTATGTTTATATAAAAAACACATACATATAATCACAATCTTGGCGCTCTCTGGAATGATACGCCCGGGGCGAGATCCTCGCTCGCCTCGGCCGGTCGGGGTATACCATTAACACGCAAGAGAGATTGTAATAAAGTTGAAGAAAACCAATGAAAATGGCTTGGGAATTATTTTTAGAAGATGATGGTCCTATTTGTTTGATGGTATAAAGCCTGTATTTAACTTGTGGAGCATAGATTAGGACGACATATTATGTTAGCATAGCCGCGTAAAATTCATGCTATCCATTTAGAGCAAAGGATATATGCTATACAAAAGTGTGTATGCGTGGGTCGAAGAGAGCAAGAACATTTATCTCTTTCTCTTCCAGAACTGCGCGCATGTCTTCTGTTTGGGAGGAGTAAAAGAGGAGATGGAGAGAGCAGGGAAAGTGCGAGAGAGAAGGAAAACGCAAATTGATTAAGAAAACGTTACTAACGTTACCTAAAAAAAATTGCTTCTCGTCTTCCGCCCAGGCCATTTGGAATTGTTCCAACTGCTAAAGTTGCACTTGAATATGAACTTTAAACCAGCAAAACTCTTAAAACGTTTTACGGTGAGGGTAGGAAAAATGTAATCCGAAAGCTTAGAGGGGGCATTATTCGCAATTAAGGAGAATGTGCGGTATAAGAGCATATATATGCCGAGTTTGGTACCAAATTTTTATTTAAAAGCTTAGTGAATGAGTAGGCTATAATCTTAAGTAAGAGTTTTGTTATGTATTATCTTGGATATTATAAGTGGAGATTGATTTTGCTGAGGTCTTGAATGGTTAATTACTTTTTCCTCCGCGAGGATATGAAGGATATAAGGACCCAGGCACGAAAACCCAAACTTTCGAGCTTACTATAAATTTATTTTAAAGCTGTTTTTTAACCTATGAAACGTTGTTTATAATGATGACATAATTTTGCGATATTTTTTGTTTCGCTGTTTACGTTTAAGGCATGCTTACTAAAACGTCAACATTATGCAAGTTTCACTTGCCTTCAATACCGTTATACGTTCCATAGTACATGTTATATATTTGTAATTTCAAAGGGAAACTCTTCATTTAGATAACTTCTTTGGCGGAAGTTATTTCTTCTGAAGGGGGATTTCGCTCTCACTTCTTTGTTACTTATCTCAATCGTGTACTTTACTTCCAAAGTATTTGTTGTATTATTTACCATGTTCTAATGTCTTTCCACCTGGTCTCATGTTCGGTTATTCTTAACTCGTTAATATCGGAATTATTTCCATGGCATTTCTTTGGGTTTCTTTTTTCGAAGGATCATTCTTCTATGAAATCCTGAGGTCTGTGTCTCTCCTGTGCCTTAAACATTATTAATTTATTTTGTAATTGCTTTTATCTCTTTCGTTCCCGTTGCTATAAGGGTTTCTGCTGGCAGCGCATAACCAACTATAACCTTCCCTTTCTTAATTTCTTGAATCGCTTGTTTAAACTTCAATTTCCTTTCCTATTGGTCTCGCATTTGTCCATTTCCAAATAAGCCTCTTCTTCCATTTCTGTATTTTCTATCCTTGTCTGCTGACCGTATGAAATTTGAATTTATATCCGTCCCATACCTCAACTAAATCTCTCAATTTCTATAACTGTTTTGATGCTGTTCTTTTATTCCTTCTCCATGAATGCTGCACCTTAGCGTACATCATTCTGCATTTCTCTAGCTTCTCTATATCAGTTGTAATTCCTAGCATTGCTAATTTTTCTCTATCCTTATATTCTGTCCGTCCTGACTTATACGTTGTTTGTTCTATTTTTCCTGCCATTTACGGGTTTTCCCCTTCTCCTTTCATCCATTTTCTCAATTCTCTATTTGGGATACAGTTTTATCTGATTTTACTTTGTTATTTACCTGGCTCTTTATTTATAGTTTCATTTACTCTCCCTTCAATTTCCTCCCATTCTATTTCCGGACTTTTTTGGTGTTTTTTCCAGCTGTCCTAGCTTTCAACTTCGCGTTGGTTGCGTTCTCATCCTCTTTCTGCTTCCTTTTATCCTATTCCTTACCCGTTTCATCATTTTTCCTGATTTGTTATGCTTTTTGGCTACGTACGTTATCAGAATATTACGATCTGAGTTTGTCTGCCCCTGATTTGCGTTATTTGCGCAACATCTGAACCTGCGTTTCGAAAGTATCTAATCTACCTGATATCTCATTCTGTCTCCTGGTTTTTTCCAATTTTATAGCCTTCTAGCAAGTTCTTCTTGCCATTTTCAAAATATCCCCTTCCATCTTGCCATACAATCATCTTTTTTACTGATATAACGTTGGCAAAAAAGCTCAATTTCTCATAAATTCCCATAATTTCTTCTTCCATAAGATAAGCCTACTCCCATCATTTAAAGTTCTTTAGAAACAATATTTTATCCTTTTAGTCATTAATATTTAGCTCGCTGTAATTAACGTCGCAACGCCAACATTTCCACCCTTAGCTCTTCCGAATCGAGCTGCCCTCCTCCATCCATCGACAAATGGGTTCCCCGAGTCGGTCTTCACCCGGGGATCCCAATGGGAGACCTTTTGATTTTTTTGCCTAGAAGCAACTCATTATGTCTTGCCTCACAATCAATACTTGGGAATGGCGATATGTTAGTTTCCACTAGCTTTGAATACCATAAAGATGTAGCAGCGCTAATCGTGCCAATTAAGCCTTGTTTTTTTTTGTAGTAGACCCAGCCAAAGTTATCGGAGGATTGTACCAAAAAATCTCCAGAGAAGAACATAAGACACTTAATGCGAGAATAACCCACTGATTTCAAAGTGGTCTGAGTATAGGGGAGATTCCTGAGAATCTGAGTGTGTATATGCATCAAATATGATATCGTCTCAACTAATCACATAAATTTGTGAATAAAATATCAGGTTAACACATTGAATTATGACGTTAAGATGAAGTCAGAAATGTCGTCCGAGCAGATATCTTTATTTTTTATGCAAAAAGCGTAATATATTCGATCCTTTTTACTGCACCGCTTGGATACATGAGATAGCTTGGGAACTAATCAATCCAGTTTTTTTCCTATCCTGAGAGACAATCGTAACCTTGAGTTGTTATTTTCAATTAGTCAGACAATACGATCCCTTTTCCGAGAAACAGTTTCATTCCTTTTCATATTATTAAACAGTCGTTCTAACGTTATTGCAGGAGAGAGTTGTATTTAAATATACATGTATATCTAATCCTGAAAATGATCATTTCATGTTAGGACAGAGTTTTAACTGTTTTTTTTTGCCATCAGTGACGATTCAAAATAATTTTTACAAGCCGTCGTCGGTAACTGCTTCGTCTTTCTTGTAAAGTTCACGAAGATATTTTTTTTAATTTGACGTCATTATTTTTGAACGTATCGAAACTCATATTTAAATCCATTTGGAAATCATTTAAAATGTTTTCCCAGTTTGTAACATACCATAGTAACCTACGCAAGTCTTCTTTTATGTGTCAATTTTACATTAACCACACCGTGGATCAAGCAAAAGTACAAAAAATTTTCCCCAACGATTTGACGAAAATCAAAATCCAGGGTTAAAAAAAGCAAAAGATACGCAAGCGATCCTTCCTTCCTCCATCACCCAAAAATTACCCCTTTTTACTGCGCAATTTCGATTCTCCTTAACGCACACGGGCGAGGGAAATATACATAAGGGTTGAGTGTCTCTGGTAGCCGTCCAAGGGGGTGTGGGGGAGGAGGATGAAGATGACACATTCCGTCGGTCTGCAGAGGTTGGTAGTGTCTACTGGATGTTCAATGAGGGTACAGGAAAGGGTACGGGATCTGTCTTGGGTGGTGGTACTGGCGCTCTAAGGGGGTTGGAAAAAAAGGGGACTTTGCGGGGGATGCGCAAGCTGCGAGAGAGAGAGAGAGAGGTCGGAAGGGGGGAGAGAGAGGGTGAGTTCAGACGGTGAGAGTCGAGGGAGGAGAGGCGCTCAATGGACCAAAAATCGATTCTAGCCGACCTCGGGTGGAGAGAAGTGGGGATGAGAGGAGGGGGTTGGGATGGAAGGACGAGAGGGAGGTTGGAGGCGTGGTGGGGAGAGAAAGGGAGTTGGGAGGAGGAGGGGACGTGGTAGTAGGGAGGTTACGTGTAGAAAGATAGAGAGAGAGAGGGGTTGTGGCGGCCGTGGAAGAGGGAGAGGGGTGGAAAGGATTGTGCAACGCGGGGGGTTGTGGAGAAAGGCGTGGCTAAGGATGTTATAAGTAGTGCGGATCCTGAAGGAGTTTGTATCGACGATAGAGGAAAGGCAAGGCAGGTCGCATACAATGGATTTTCGGAGGAGAGGAAAAGGAGGGGGAATGAAGGACGGAAGGGGAGGGGAAAGTAAAAAAGGGTTGGGAAAGGGAGTGAGAAGGGATGAAGGGAGGGGTAGAGGAAAGAAGAGGGCTGTGAAGGTATCGGTAGCGGAAAAAAAGGGTGGCCAACTTAAGGGGAAAAAGGGGGTGTCTCTCTCTCTCTCTCTCTTGTGTGTGTTTTTTTCCGGTGCAAGTTCCAGTTTTATGTGAGTGCTTTGTTAATTACGTAGGGAGCAAAGAGATAGGATTGCATGAGAAAACGAGAGGTTTTGGGAGTAAAATATCTGCAGTAAGATCGCCTTTCCCTCCTCTCCCTCCCTCCGTCATTAACTCCTGTTTTCTAATTGTGGCATGACGTTAAAGATCAGCTGCGATCCCTTTTTAAAAAACCTTAATTATCGAGAATTTTGCTACTTTTGCGCACTCCTCCCTCTTTCCCGCGACTCGCCTTATCTCACGAGAGAGAGAGTGAGAGGGGGATATCCGAGAGTAATCGGCCGTTGCGATATTGTTATTTGTGGTTTTTTATTGGCTGAAGGAAGTGAAGTTGAAGAGAGGGTGGGAAGAGATTTTAAAGGGGATCGAAGAGATTATTGTGGCTGATTGTTCGGCTGCGATGAAATCCGGGCTGGTTGCGTAAATTAGCTGGAAGGCTTTCGGAGATGAAGAAACCGAATGAGAGAGAGAGAGAGAGATTTTCGGGTATGTTGCGTCTGATCCTTAAAGATCATCGGATAGCAAAGAGATTTAAAAAAAAGGAATCGATAGTTTATTTCCGAACGCAACATCGTTGCTATGGGCGGGGGGGTATGGATTTTATCGTTCTATTTTTATCCGGACGTAAAAATATCTACGCTGACGCTGAGAATTTACGTCGTTCCAGCTACTACGTAGTAAACATTTTCGATAAAGGGTGTTACATTGAGCATGAAGAATGTGATTTTAAATCATATTCGTTGAAAATAAACGGGAAAAATGTATGCGAGTTATTTCCACGCAATTTCAGCGCATGAAAAATGCTTAATCGAGTAATTTTCAAGCGTTATAAATTTTATTAGTATATCATGAGGTTTTCGATATGAGATAAACGATAAAAATCTATGCACGTCAAAGCGGTATCAGTGAAATTTGACGGAATGATAATTATCGAACTCGCTCTATGTCTATAAAGTCAGATTTACCCGATAGATTATATACTAAAAGTGAATCGCCACCGATTACGGATGTTTTACCGTCTAAATGCGCACGTTGTTCTTTTGAAACGTTTTTGTTATTGGAGAGGCCAACTGTAAAAGGGTAAATTACCTATTTGTTTTATTACTAGTGGTTTGATACCTCCATCTTATCTTGCTATATAACTATTCTTATACCGAGCTTCCTGGTTCGACTCATGTCTAGAATTGTCTAGTTTTGTACATTTTCCACACTTAATTTATTTTAAGTTGATACTACTCAGTATTATTTATTTTGTATGGCAACTTTTGCCTTCAATTATTATTACAACCATGAAAGATTAAATAACGCAACTACCAAAATTATCGTGCAAAAATTACACAATGTGTACTTATTCTCCTCTTTCCTTCCATCTAAAAATTCGTGATTGGGGACTAGAGAAAAGAAAGAAATGCTCCACGAACGAGTATTTTTTTCCCAATAGTACCCACAGAAATCAATTGGTCTCCTTTTTTTCTGTTCAACGCTACGGTCGCATTGAAAATCCTTTTTTTTTACACGAGCTGACGTTGTTTTTCTTCCTTTTTCCATCATCTGAAAGCTTTCAAGTCCTTCAGTCTCTTTCATTTTTTCCTGGTGCAACGCAATTTCATCTGTATACTAACCCCTTTTTTATTTGCATATTATAGTTCGTTTGTTTCTTTCAGAGTCAGTTTTCCGTGTTATGTTTCTTTTAATCCTTAATTGGTGAGAACTTGTAGCGTTCGCTTCCCCATATCCAAAAATCAGCGTTTAGGCTACAGTATGAAAATATAAACCTAAAATATTTTCATAAAACCATGTTATTTATTTCACTCAAGTACGAGTTTATTTGAAAATAATTTTGTTATAGTTAAAGGTTCTTGCGGAGTTATGCGTATATCTGTGTGAATTCTCAAACGTGAGTGGTTTTCCATGAAACTAATGTGATTTTCGGGTAATAGCCTGAGTAGCACTTAACCGTCTGGTCCGATGGTAGTCGGTAACTACTGCGTTTCTTATGGTACACAGGACATAACAAATTCGTTCAACACGGTTTCATTACCTTTTCCTGATTCGAACGATGGGTTGGAGTTGGAAGGATAGTCAGACGAGCATATACATTTACGTAACATTTTATACCAGCGATGGCGAATCAAAGCATTTATCGTACTGATTTAACGCCGCAAAAACATTTGTGTTATTTAGTCAACTATAGCACCTAAACGTTATTTTCACGGTTACAATCTTATTTCTCCATCACGAATTTAATTTAGTTGGCACGCAAAAAAATCAGGGACATTTTATGGAACTCGAGGCGGAAAAGATTTGAAAATTTTGGTAATATTATACGAAACTCTTTGTTGAAATTCAAATTATTTCCTTTATGAGTCGTTGCTCGTGAGGATAATCTGTATTTGCTAGTAAATTGCATGTTATTAACTGCTTTAAGTAATTTGAAGATATTCTGAAAATATTTATGGCACATTTTTATTATTATTTATTATATTAATTATTATATATGTATTATATTTAGTTATATTAATTTGGAGTGTTAATCATTATACGGCACATTTATGAAATTATTCCAGTCATATCTACTCGTTCGAGGATGAAAATGTGTTATTTATTGCAATTTAGTTTTGTTTCTTGTGATCTTCTTATAGAAAGGTACCTCTTTTTTTTAAACGAATTGCCAAGTACTGCTGGCATAATTGATTTTTTCGTCAGTACTTTCCAAAATTACACTTTCTTCTCGGATTATGGGAACCACAACAATATTTGTTGAAAGGAAATCGAAATGATTGGCTGAAACGTTTTGAACAACTCTTCACAAATGATTCTTCTCAAGTTGTCATTCTGTCTTTTAAATGAATGAGTCTATTACGTTTGATATATCTTAGCAACCAGTGTATAGAAAAATTATTTGTCACGGTATCAATCAATTGAAATATTTGAGAGCTTAGATGATAATTCAAAAAATAATTTGAGGATAACTTTAAAAGAATAATTTTCTCCTGAGATCGTAATTTCTACTAGATTTTCGGTTTAAAAAATTCTGTTGTATAGGTTTTATGTGGCGCACAGATAATAAATCCCTTCAAAAACTTGAACGGAGCTGTAAACGGTTCCAATATTTTCCGATATCTATGACATTTATATTTCATAGAGCTTTTATGTGGATAAGCTCGGATGTGACTATAAATGTGGATTTTTTTATTTACAGGTATAGAATCCCATACCACCCATTTAATAAAGTATGGTCGACTTGCATAATAAATAATTAAAGTATGTATAATGTAATTTTCAAAATAAAGGTTTTTGATTACGAAGTTTAATTTGGGGCCCGTATAATTTTCTCTCTATATAGGCTTATATTTGCTTTGATAACTGTAGCGATTTGTATTTTCCATTGCTGAGCACACAATTCATATGGACGTGCCAAACTCGCTCGAATGAATTGCAAATTGAGGCACTCAGTCTCTGACATGAGTTGCGAGACACAGCAGCAATGTATTCTAAAACGGAGGAGAGTCTGGTTCATTTATAAATTGCAAAGATTCGTCTACTACGCATTTAAGAAGTCTAAGAGTGTATTTAAAAATATATATCGAAACTCGATTTAACAAGCGTCAATATCAATAAAAGTCTTATCAATAAATAAATGAAATTATGGAAATCACATCGATGAACTCTGTGGAAGTTGTTAATCGTAATCGAATTATAATGGAAGTTACATATAATGATTATTTTTTCGGTGATAATGAAGAAGATTTTATAGGACAATCAATGGATGGATCGATTATACACATCTTTACGATTACATTGCCGAGTTTGGCGGTCTTGGACAAGAGTTGGATATCGTGTCTGGCTCCTAATGCGTTTTCGAACCTTTTTTCCTTAAATAAATCATTATTCAGTAGATATGCGCAAATTATAAACTGCCAAATATTCTCGATCGAACTTTTTAAAATTCGAGCGGCCACAAGGCAAATGCGTCAGCGTAAAATAAAACATTCAAATTGGAACGATTTGTAAATTCATGACGCGTCGGATTTCAAATTCTTTGATGGCTCACTTTCGGAATAATAGCTTACTAAACTTGCTGAGCTTAATAAATTATACGAAATCAAAGCGACGCGGGGTAAAAATTGGCCATTTCTCACTTTTACTCGCGAAACACTTGATTGAATCGACTCTGAAAAGTAGACAGGATTAAAAAAAAAAGAAATACATGCGAATATCGAAAATTTTTAATTCCAATTTCTCATCCGCCCTCCTCTCTCTCTGTCGTATCATCCTTCATTTTTCTCGCTACAGCCATTTGTCTCTCCTTTCTCTCTCTCTCTCGCTATTTCGACCCCTCTCTTTCGCTCCGATCACCCCCACATCATCTCGTCTCCATCATATCCCTCTTCTCTCTCTCTCCTCTCTCCCCACTCTCTCTGTTCTCTTCCCAAAACTTCTTTCCCTCTCTCTCAAAACCGTTCGCCTCTCAATTCTCTCACGATACGCTCCGTCCTCCCAACCGAGGGCCGTCTCTCCCTCCTTTTTTCCGCCCTCTTTTTCACCCCTTCCTACCCTCTTGTTCACCTCTTTCCACCTTCACCCTTCCTCCTCTCCTTCCGCCTACATCAACTTTGCCGTCCGACCCATCAATTCCATCACCTACCAACCATATCAAAACCCACTCCATATACACACCTCCTCTCTCTACCCTTCTTTTCGCAAACTTCCAGTTATTCTATATACACCTCCTCCGCTCTGTTAAGTATCCGGATGCTAAAATGCCAATTTTTTTCGGAAATGGAATTTTTATACGAGAAGGTATTTGCGCGCATATCAATGTACGTGTTCATTCATGCATAATGTCATATTTTAGCCTTCCCCTGATTTAATGTATACTTTTTTGTAAATCAGGAAGGCATTTTTAAAAGAACGTATCGCAAGCAGCCGCTTTCGGCAAGTGATAAATACAGAAATTTTAATGTTAAAGTAACGAAATCGAAATTCTCGCTCGTTCGGTGAAATAAGATCTTATCTATTTTCAAACAATATATGAATTGACTGTCGCGGTGAAGTCCTCAAAATTTTTGACGCTACGTTCAGTCGCCCGGCCCTCCGGTATATCTGTGTATATGTGTCATTGATAGCATCCCAAGAGACATTTTTAAGGGTGCAATATTTACATATATACATATTTTTGAGCCTTTCCTTCAGAATTGAGTCTCTGTGAGGCAAAGATTGTAAGTACGATTTCATAAATGCTTATTTTATTATTTGAATTTTCTAATATTACTCTAATTATCATACGTATTTCCATATATAACGATCAAATGTGGGAAAAGTAGGAGAATGCTTGGCAGGGAATGGACAGTTGGCCCCGTGACCGTAGCGGTCACGGGGCCAACTGTCCATTCCCTGCCAAGCATTCTCCTACTTTTCCCACATTTGATCGTTAAATATGGAACAATAAAATAATAAAGCTACGTGTGTGTTAGTCGCTTGTCTGCGCGCGTTTATAGAAACGGATGTCTGTACAGCACTCAGTGACGCAATATCAGAATTAATTTGAAGAAATTCATGCTTATTTATGCTTATGCACGGTAAATCACTTTTACTACGCTATTATTAAGTATAGTTTGGTTCATTTGAAATAATCCCAGAATTATGTAAAGGGTAAAAGTCGCACAGAGTCGCCATCGTTACGAAACTGCATTCATATCACGGAAACTTCAGCAACCTGTAGTCTTCCCTTCCACCACTTCTCCCTGCCCTCTTCTTTTACCGCAACCCTTTCAGTCTCGAACCCCCATCCATCATCCCTCGCTCCGTGGAGGATTTTTACCCTTCCTGTCACTTGGTGATTGGAGGCTTAAAAGGGAACGGAGGGACAGGGTTAAGCATACATTTCTCAATATTTTCGTCTCTCTCAATTTTTATTTTCTCATATTTTTTGCGTGACTACCTCTACGCGGATTCGGAGAAAGAACTTTACCAGAGAATAAAAGTCGACTATGTCATTTCCCTCCAGTAAATTACCCGGTTAATTGTACACCTTTTTTGTCGTAGATTCTCTCCAAACGTGAAAAGAATTCGATGGATTAATTTTGCCTGCATGACACTCCGTAATTTTTTTTTAGATAGATTCAAATTTTAATGAATTGTACGTATCATTATAAATGGTAGTTGAAGTCCCCCCCCCCCCCCCCCCCCCGTTGCTTAGCAGGCACGTAGAGAGAGGATGATATAGCTTGGGTAAACAAGGGCTAAGAAACGTGTATTTGGATAAGACTAAGAATTAATGGTCTTGCATAGGATGACAGCGTTGGCGTACATATATCCTCCGCTTTCCCCTAATGCAGGGATGGCAAATACGTGGCACGCGTAAGCTTGCATTTTCTGTATAAAACATGAAGTTTCTTAGAGGAGTAAACTAGTGGCAGGTGAAAAAAAATTCTGGTAGTTCACATGCATCAAATCAGATTTCGAGTTTCCTGTGGAAACTCATTCTAGATTAACAAACATCGAACGCGGTAGGCCCTCAATATTCGTTAGGTCTGTGCTCACGAGAATGATCGCGAGTGTAACGTTTACGCTGTTTGCACACTGGCAACAGCGTTCGACGTCGCAGGTTAAATCCGCGAATAGTCAAGTTTACATATCGCGAATGTCATATAGTAATATCATAAAAGTTGAGGGTTTACTGTTGATAGGAAAAAAAGATTTAGTTAAAAAAGTAATTCTAAAATTCGTTGATGGAGAAAGAGCTAGAATGAAAATTTTGAGAAAAGATTGTCATATTCCGATTTAAAAACCAGCCATTAACATTAATGTAAGTTATATGAGGTAAAACAGACTTATGGACGCATACAATCTCCATATCACTCGCTCCTCTTCGATTTGCGCCTAATTAACGAATCGATTAACGTATCTCATCGCGTTTCATTTGCGTCTCGACCAAATTCATTGGATCAATGTGACTGTTAAACTCAATAAATTTGATCCGTATTATCTTCGGGATAAACTCGTTTAAATTATCCCAGCCAGGTATAAGTTTAATTATTTTACATTTCCCAATTATCTTCTGTTCAAAATTATAACCTGTTTATATCCAGTCTTGATTCCCATGATATTTTAAATGGAAAAAAGGGATTCGTCCGGATTAGATCTCGTTCACTTCTCAGGCCGCATAAAACGACAGTTTCACGTGCAAACATTTTGAATAATCGAGGGAAAATTTATTTTTATACTTTATGGCGTGCTTTATTCATCAGCGGATCCGGGAATTACCCGGTGGGTCGTGTCCTGGGTTGCCACCTCTCCGGGTTTTGGGACTATAGTCTCCAGGTTAAGGGTAAAATTCTCAAGGTCATCAAGAAACACGGACCAAAGTGACACTCCTGGGGTGACCATATGCTTCGTATTTTACGGGACGTCCGTTTTTCGACCAAATTTTCCTAAAATGTCCAGCGTCCCGTGTGAAATCAATACGGGACGAACTTTGTCTCGTATTTCTTAAAAAATGAAAATAGATGTATTGATTTAAAATACAATTAGGGTACCACATGCCCCGTATTTTAATTTAATAAATGCAGTGCTCTGAATGAGCCGGAACGAACCCAGACCGCACGTTTCGAAAATATCGGCGATTAGTTCCGAATTATAATATTTTCTTCCCGAGCGTTCCTTTCGTAATATATATATATATATATATATATATATATATATATATATATATATATGAATTATTAATATATTTAGAGGTTGCTAGTTCATTTGTATGCGCAAATTATTACATTTATTATAAAACAGATAATTAACCTTTACCTGCGATATTTATTTTTAATTAATACTGTAAATGTATTACTTTCTAAGTATTTTTACTGTATGTTGAATATTTTTCTGTGAAATGGATCAATAAATAAATGTCCTTCGCATTTCTTTGAAAACTAATTATATTTGCGTATTAAACATTTAAAAACAGTAAACCCATCAATTTCTTCACCTATGAGAATCTCCGGGTTAAATTAGGAAATCTCCGGGGCATATTAGGAAATCTCCGGGTCAGATTAGAAAATCTCCGGATCATTGACGAATTTGAGGTGGCGCAACCCTGTTCGTATCTCTATGAAGAAAAGAATACGTAACGTGCATAGCTCGTTGTTTATGTTCAGTTATAACGCGAAATGCTTTATGGTTCCCCAATCCCGTTTCAAACGGTGCACATCTGATTATATCCGCAGAAGAATACATAAACAATCAGAAGTGGCACATGGTTCCAGAATGATTCATTCCCATTCGATCAACCTTCTCTCTCTGTCTGTCTGTCCACTCCCCACCCACACCATACGCACCCTCGCACGAAACAGATGACAAAGAATGAGCGAGAGCGCTAGGTGTAGGTCCCTCTCCAGATTCAGCCGAGTCCCTTCGGCTCCACTGCAGTCCATTATGATTGATACAGATTCTGAAGATTGATTGTGGATACTTGGAGGATTTTTATTTTCTTCCACTTAATTATTTTCCCCCTTCGTATTTTTCATATTTTTCATTTATCAGTTTTAGAACGGTTCACACGGGATTGGAGAGAACATATTTTACTTAATCTCAAGGGAATTTTTCATAGTAGACCTTTGATATAGTTTGGGTACAACTGACGGCGTTGGCACAAGTTAATTGTAATTAGGAGTTAACATTTGGTTGGAAATTGTAATGCTCGGAGACCGTTTAAATACAGCGCTGAAGCGAAATTTATTAACCGTTCAATCAGAGAGGTAGTAGCTCAAAAAAAAAAAAGACAATACCGCGCTAAACCGAAAACGTGCAAATCGAAACCGGACAGCTCGAGGAATGAAAGTATTTGCAGACTGAGCGAGAAGAAGAAAAAATTCGAGTCGTTAAAAATATATTAAAAATATATTTGTGAAGCTTAAGAATCGTCTTAAGCTATCATCCATCGCATGAGATTTGCCGCCCTTTTCTCCTCTTCCACCCTGCCCCCCCTTCCTGCTTCCTCTCTCAAGAGAAACTCTTCGCCCCCTCTCCTCCTCCCCTCTCCCTCTTCATAAGGTGGAAAATGCGATCGATCTCTCTGGGTCCCGCTTTCTCCCTCGTTCCCACGTCCGAACGAAGGAGAATTTTTTGACGAATGATGAAATAGCCTCCGCGAACATTAGGGACACGCCACGCTTGGGTTGGGTGCGGGAGGGGCGGAAGCGGAATAAAGATTAGGGTGCTCTATATTCCGCCCTCTTGAGTGCCCCACTCTCTCGCCCCCCTCACTCTCCCTTCGCCATAGGCCCTCCCTCACGCATTAAGTTCCTTCCATTTTTCCTTTCGAACTCAACGCACACACTCACTTAAAAAGAGTTCTTGGTTTCTACACCGTTTCCTCTTCTTGTTCGCAGATATCTCTTCGATTCTACCAACTCCGCACGCCCTTTTTTTTTTTTTTTAAACTTCACGGATTTATTCGTATGCTCCTTAACCGCTTAACCTCCTTGCTTTGCTTGCAGGGGTTATCTCTCATACCGCCGGCCAAAGGCCTCCCATTACTCTCTCTCCACCTTTCTTCAGATAGCGGTACGAGCCGGCTGAATTTTAATGGGTTTATTTGCGGATGGCGTTATGATACACTCCGTTTCGTTTCGATGGGACTTGGAAACGAAGGAAATCGACGGGAAAACGAGGCGGCGTTAATAAAGCGGGAAGGCGCGATCCGTTCGCGATAGGGCGGTTCTGTTACGTTTATTTTTTTCTTCCCCCCCCCTCTGGCCTTTCGTTTTCTTTTTCGCTTTTCGTGTTTTTTTTGTACGATTCACCTGTAGAATACAAGCTCTAGAATTTCGACGCATTTTAATGTAATCGACGAATCAATAAAGTTTCCGTTATAATCTTTCTATCTTTCCTTTCTTTTTGACAATAAAATGACCGTGCCGACAAGTTTACGGAAATTGTGGTCATTTTCTCTTCTGCGAACGAGGATATCTTGTTGTAGCTCGCTTGTTGATGTTTCGTAGTTTTTTTGTGGATAATGAAAATAGTAAATCCAACCATTCTATCGGAAATATTTAAGATTGAACGTTCCGATACTGCCTTTCCAAAGGTAGGACTCGCAATTTAACATTAAGTCACGGACTGATAGGGTATCGACGTAATAGACTCACTATACGTTTAAGAGATACAATACATTTAAAATCACGGGTTATTTAGGACCGCCAAAAAACTGTTCCGGTTCTTTCGTACTACAATTTCGCAGTAAGTACACCCTTTAATAGAATCTTGAAAAACATTTTGCATGTTTTTAAAAACGAATTATCGAGCACGGTTTACGGCGTACGTCGAATGAATAACATCATTCTCAACCATAGAATGTCCGGAACAAGGAAATGGACAGTCAGTGAAGTACCGCTGATGATGTCTACCTCGCGCACGCAAAGCGAGCATAATTTTGCTTAAGCTTACCGGTATCACTCATTTAAAACTTGTTTTATATGAAACATCGAACATACATCAACGCTAATTTCACTTCTCTTAATCGTAATCCAGTCCGCACTTTGTTACTAATCGAAGGAAAACATGGCCAATCTCGGCATTTCATGTGAATATGACGAAAAAAAAACCGTCAATGAAATAGTCTTCCTTTTACAACGTAGTGTAGATGATTTTTGAAAATATGTATCTCCAGAAAAAAACGAAGAAACTCACTGGAAATTAAGCGATCACTGCCGAGCGAAATAAAGTGGAACAGGAAACGATTGAAAATTTCGCCGGGTAATCGATTGAAACCTCAGTTGTGTCTTTCGAGAGTCTCCGGAGTAATTGGCATTACGATGGCAGAGGTGAAGGATCGCTCCGCTCCGTGATCGTCAAATTTCTTTTTTCCGGGATAAACCTTCATCTCCGCCCTTCCACCACTTTGCCCCTAAAACATTCCTAGGATCTTCTTCTCGCCCCGCAGAATTTGGAAGCTGAGGATGCTGAGGTCGTCGGTTAAGGGTTTTTTTTTGTTGACCTCTATCCTCGCACCCACACTCCCAATTTCTCTCTCTCTCGCGCGGGCCACTCTCTCCTCTCCTGTATTTATAAGTGACCCTGGCCGCGGGCAACGCGACTAATAACGGGGCTAGGAGAATGAAAGATCGAGACGGCGGCGATGGAGAGGGGGGGTGGAGGTGAGTCACGGCTGTCAGCCTCCGTGCCCCCTTAAAAAAAAATAACTAAAAAGAACTCCGCCCCGCCTCCGCGACCTTTAGCTCCGCCTCCAGCCACGCCCCCTACACAACCATGCCGCCTCCTCCCTCTTATTTCCCT
Source organism: Uropetala carovei (assembly GCA_036926305.1). Lineage (NCBI taxonomy): Eukaryota > Metazoa > Arthropoda > Insecta > Odonata > Petaluridae > Uropetala > Uropetala carovei. The sequence goes on from JAXCHB010000339.1 coordinate 451,229, forward strand.
ACCTCTCTTTCCTCCTCTCAATCTCACCCCCTGTTTATTTTTCGGCCCTGTCTCATCCTATCCCCGAGATTGGCTCCTGGGCTGGGTAGAAGGAGAGGCGGCCTTAATGTACTTCTCATGCCCTTTATTTTACGTCCAGCTTACTCCCTATACACACGAGAAATAATGGGACGGGTAGGGTTTCTCGAAGCGATCGGATGGTTATAAGGTGGGAGGAGGGCATGATCGGATGGAAGATGGGTGAGGGAGGGAGCTAAAACAAAAGGGGTCGGATTATTCTCGTTATTGTACTTTTTCCCCATTTGATTTTAAATTGTTTTCTAGAAAAGCCATCCCCACATTAAATATTCCCACGATATTCCCCCTCTGTTATTTGAGCGTGGGTCTGATTGGTGATAAAGGCATAAGGAAACCAACGTATTACGTTTGCGCCGTAAATGAGTTATGGATACTTAGAAGGAAAGAAAAGGGTATAAATACGTAGATCTGTGCTTATCATATCATGCGTAGTCTGTCCGTAGACAGGTCCGTGATTGTTCACGGTTAAACCTGGTTCTCCTTATACTCCTATTTTCCGCAGTTTTGTTCATGTCTTGAAATTTACATTAATACCCTGCAATGGGCAGGAAGCGTTTGGCAGGAGGTGTCACTGCACCAAATGAACTCTTAACTAATGCCTCTGTTTGCCTGTCTTATCGCGTCTGGGAAAGAAAGACCCGTATTATTTCTAGCTTCTAGCGACTTATTCGACGTATTTTCTCGTACGCTCTGGTCTAACATTACGCTCACTAACAACGATGGGTAGAACCATGCCGCGTACGTCTTCGACGAATTCGGAGCTGTTAACCTATTCAAATGGTTTTCTTTTGTATTCATTTCTTCTACTCTTCATCGTCTGCCATTTCAGGAAACTCAAAATCTCTGATATGATAGCTCTCTTTCCCTTTAAAGTCGTCTACCAACTGAAACCTTTTCCTACCTTCTTTCTCTTTTTCCATCCAGTTTTCCTTCTAGCACTTCTTTAATCATGCACTCTCTCCTCAGGTAATGTCCAATCCAGTTCGCCTTCCTCTTTCTGATAGTCTGTATAATCGTTCGCTTCTCTCCTATTATTCGTTGTACTTCCTCGTTTTTCACCCTATCTGTCCATTTTATCTTCAGCATTCTTCTCCATGTCCACATTTCGAAGCTTTCCAGGTATTTAATATCATTTACATATCGTAGTGTAATTGTCCGTCAAAAACGACGGGTATGAATGAAGTATTGAATTAAAATCAAAACACATCTCATTCTCCTTCCTCTCTGCCTCCCACTCTACTTCCCACCCTCTCGTTCTTCCTTCCTCCCTCTCTCTCTCTCTCCCCTTTAAGAAATGTTCTTTCTTAGTAGGATATATATGCTCCAGTATCTTACGCCGCCGTTGGCGCATGTAATTCATCGCGATGGAATTAGATGTGAAATAGTTTATTATTTAATAAGAAGATATACGATTATTATTCGTAACACAAATAACTACAACTACTATAAGTAATATAAATGACTATAGCCTGAATTTTAAAACAGCAGTCGAAGAGAAATTTCCCCCTAATATTCCTTTTCACTAAATATAGCTCTATAACTAGATCAATCCTTTCTTTGCCTACCATTCGAATTATAATAGTACTGATGCATTTTTCTTGATAAGGGTTTAAGGAAAATGTATGCGTCGAGGAAGATCGGATCTGTATAAGGCGATGGCGCGAATTTAAACCGTTTCGGATGGATACGTGGTCAGGCATCGGATGCTGCGTCTTTCTCTCCCTTCGCGTCCTCTTAAAGCGAAAAAAGGCACTTGGAGAAAAGGTCAGGAAGAGGACCGTTCGAAAAGGATAACAGAAAGCAGCCGGGTGGAAAGCAGTACGAGAGAGAAAGAGAGAGGATAAAAGGAAAGAGGATTGGAAAGAAAAGCGGGTAAAAAAAAAGAAACGCCGATTTGATGCATAACGGGCGGAAGGAATGGCGGAAGATAAAAAAACGTTACGGTGTGAGAGAGATACTTGTCGATTCGTTGGTACTTGATAGGTCACGTATTATTATTGAGGCATTAGGTTTTGTATCCTAAAGTTTAGGCTTTGGCACTCCTTTCCGCCGTGACGCTTGATTTGGCCGATGAAAAATAAATCAGAGGGTTTTTTTAAATCGAGATCTGGATAAACAAAGAATCCTGAATGGTCGTTCCAGATGCTACGCATAAAATCGTGCTACGAAGGTGGCATTTCGTTTATTTTCTCGAATTATTCGATCTGATGACGTTCCACTCGTAAATTTTTTGGTTGTTTGCTGGAATCTTTATACGTTTCCGGAAAAAAATACGAACGCTTTGAATTCGGTGGGCTTAAACTGTACGGTCTCGCTCGTGCTATTGAAAAATTTCGTTGTTTACGACATGTTTACTTTATGACTGAAGGCTTTGGAATGCCATTGAAATACACGTTACTGAAGATATTAAAACTGTTTTTTTTGCAACGTCTCTTTAAGCGATAACGTAATAACTAGACGTCTAAAAATTTTGCTTCGTCGTCCTCTTTTCATTGGAAAATTCCTCAAAGTCTCGAGTTCTCCCGTTTAATTTACCTTTAATTAATCCTGTCGGACGTTTTCCCTGTTGATGGAATGACAATATTTTTGCCGAAGTTTTTCCTTATGCTTTATCTTTTCCCATGAATGCCACGGATTCGCTCTATCAAGCGAGAGATTTTTTTTGGGAATTTTTTACTTATCCCCTTCACTCCCGAAAAGGAGAAACAGAAACGCATTTCGAGGCGTGCAATGCGCATGAATCATTTAAAGCGTACTTGTTGGACGTATGCGGTTCGTTGGTTTGCGAGAATTGAATAAATAATGAACGTTCGCGTTCGAGCAATCGGTATTGTTTTTCGCCGAAGCCATGGGAATTCAGGGTTTTCACTTCACGACCTTTTTATGAACCAAAAGCAGTTTTTCATTTCCAGAGGCAACTGCGACTAAATGGAGTAGAGGAATTTTTTTTAACGATTCAGTAATCGATTGCATCATTAGCGTCGCGCTTTTCGAATTTTTCCTTTCAAGTTCAATCGCGGGGTTGTCGACCAAACCGATTTCTGTCGTTGCACTCGTCTCTTGACTGGACTATCAGGGAAAATTAATTCAACTCGTAAACATGATCGAAGCTAAATGTAAATATGATTTCAGTGAAGCGTACGTCGATAGGTAAAATTTCGATATATCAAATTCTTGTTAAGTCGAATTTTCGATAAGTCGAATTTTCGATATGGCGAATTGTCGATATGGCGAATTGTCGATATGACGAATTTTCGATACGGCGAATTTTCGATAAGTTGAAAAAGATATTTTCCAGCCGTTATATTCCATGATTTCGATATTGTCTTTTGCCCTAAATTGCTAGCGATAGAAGTTCGGCTTCTTTCTCTCCGCATTACTGGTGCAAAGACGAACAATATTGAGAATAAAAGGCCGAGGGGCTAACGCCTCCGTAGTATATCAGGGTACGTGCTGTTAAGACGGCGGTTAGCCTAAAAAGCCATTAAAAGCCTCTTTTTTCTTGGAATCGACCATTACACGCCCGTTGACACGGACGTAAAATGTATTTCTGAGCTTACGTGGAAGTTAGTATAGAGCCTTTTACGGACGCAGTAAATTAACCGCGGTCGAAGACGCCGGTCCCCGCTCGTGTTTTTTTTACTGCCGGGCGTTAAAAGGGGGAATAGGAATGAAAGCCTTTAGCTAGAGTTTCCGATTTGATAACGCGCGAGCGACAAGTGTTCATTAAATTTTTACTAGCTCCAGAGAGACAGAGAGAGAGAGTGTGTGAAGGATAAGCGTTTTACTAACGCAACGCAAACAGAGGAATCTTCGCTCATGCATCGCGTATCGATATGTACACATTCACATAAATTACAAAATTAAACTTTTGAGCACGCGGTTTTATTAAATCTTAACTGTTAATTTTAGCTGGAGCCCGAAATGTGATATTTATGAGTTTTCGCCGTATATCGTTCCGATTGGAGATTGTTTAGATAAGAAATCATCAGTGTAAAACGCTTATTCTGTCACTCTGCGCGTAATGATTTTTTTAAACGTGTTTTAACAAACTTCCCGTCTAAGTAGAATACTGAAATTTAGCAGCAACGCTTCTTCAATCACGATTTAAAATTTACGGGCGGAAAAAAGATTCGGGTTCGACTCCGGGATATAATATCTCTCTTTCCCGTAAGATAATATAAATAATAAGCGATTTTTGACGCGGTCTTTTTGCAAATTAATATAAAAAATGTTATGTATCCAGCACATGAATTTCTCCATACAGAGTAATAAATATTATTTCTCTCGACATCAGCGTCCTCAACAGTAATTATCGGTAATGAGACTCGAGAAGAATTTTTTCAGTGAAAAAAAAAACATCGAATCACTTTTAACATTGAAGAAACAATGAAGAAACAAAATTGTTAGCTGTTGCTATGCATAACAAAATAACGACGCGAAAGTAGAATTACCCCTGGCAGCGTAGATATCGCTATCAACAATTAGAAAATTTTATCATAGCAACGGAAACTTAAGGTATCACTTAGCGACTTACTTATAAATTCACCCGAATAATCGATTTAAAAAAAAAAGAGTACATCACTTTCTCCTATACAACGTAAATAAAAATTGGCAATCGACTTTTAGTTTAGAGCAAATTAAATTCATGTCCCGTAATTTTTGACGGACACTTAATCCAGTGTTTTTGGTAACGGTTTTCAAAATTACTGCCACGTGATTTTGTCATGAAAATGAATTTAAGTGAACTTATTTTCTTTCTTTTACAATCACGTCACCCAACTCTTAAACCGTTTACTACTTGAGTTATAAGTAATCTTATATCATATTTTTCTTCGCCGTAATCTCCACCTTTGTTTATTAATCACGTCGTCTAGAAAAAATAGATGCACCTGTTCGCGTAATACGTTTGATTCATTATAGCCGAGAATTCTTCTTTCTTTAGGGATTAGAATTTATAAATTCTTTGCCATAACTTGGAGTAGGATCATGCAATTTTTTAAATCGATAATTTTTTATATTTTTCGGCTTATAAAAATAAATATAAAATTAGTCATTGCACCATTAAATATGCTCTTAACTTTTAAAGCAGCTGATGGAGCCAATAAATACTGATCGTCTACTAAACAACACTGATTTTCTAATATAAAAGTTATTTTTAATCAATGAAAAAGTTTATTTTAAGGCAAGGAATATCTTGAATATGTTTTCTAACATGTCTCCAGAGAAGTCTTTTCTTTCTGATTTTTAATTTTAATCATACCGAATGTATTCAAATGACAGAGAAGAAACTTATTTTGGTCGCAATGAAAACTCGAAGTTCTACTTTATTGCAAATGCATGTTTTAAATATTGCTCGATCATAGAGTTATATGTGTTACATAGAAGGTGATGAATCCTTTTGTACTCTGTTTAAAAACGCCTTATATAAAATGCTTCACAAAAATAAATACTCTTCGTATTTTTATTGAAAATATCATCTGATGGCAGCCGCCTTTTACGACAGAAATAAATTAATCGATCAATCCCGTTTACTGTGCATTTATGCCAAGCAATCAGTATTACTGCTCGGTTATTAAGATACATTGCTTAAAAATTTTTATGCCGGGACAGGTCTTTGAGGAACTCGTTGTGAAGAAGTATGGTAACGTAACAAAGATTATTATTATGGAACGTATTTCTTAGCGAAAAATTCTGCATAAAAATACGAAATATTCGCCGAAAAATTGCAGATAGCTCCTTCTTTATTTGACAAAAGTAATGAAATCGATTGAACACCGATTACAGTTGGAAACATTGCACGATCACGAATAAGCATCGCTTAAATCTTCCGGAACTATATTTAAAACCCTCACTTGTAAACAAAATGATTAACAAAGATGTGTACACTTGTTTTTTTTTTCATAAAAAATGCCGATTTCGACAAAACTGCATAAGTCGATTGACCCGGCCGATATATCGATGAATCGCTAGCACGTCGAAAGAGCAAAGTACGCCAGTCCAGTTTCGTTCGCTCCTGCTAGGGCACGAACCCAGAGTTTATTAATACTTTCCTTTCAACCTAACTGTTCACTTCTTATCGTTTCAGAGTGTGTTGCCTGTTTAAAAAAAAATTTTTAATCGATCAGCCGCGCGGCGAGGTTTTAAATGCATTCGCTGCTTCATCAGCGGACGGATAAAAACGAAACAGAACAAATCTCGGAAGGCTCCTGCTATCTCCACGAAACTCTCTGAAGTGACCGGTTTAACCTCTTTTTGAAGTCCCATTAAAAACCTTCCTCGCGTTGCGTAAAAATCCGACAACATCCATAGCGCCCCCTTTTTTCTTCTTCTTCTCTTAATGTTCCCGGCTGTAAAGAGGAGCATCTTCTTTATACTGCCGCGTTATCTTGTAAAGGAAGGCATCTGCAGTTGGTGAGACTCGGACGTGATAATACCTTTTCTAGATGTTTTTTTTTAAATGGAGGCGGAGGAGGGGGAAAGTTGGCGAGAGAGAGAGAGAAAAGAGAAGATGAGATAAAGAGAGTGTGAAGAATAGAGGATGAGAAAGTAAGGAAAATGTGGAGTATAGGGGACGGAAAGGGCGAGAGTAGTGAAATGAAAATAGGAGCACAGTAAAACCCCGCTATACGTTGCCCCGCTCTACGTTGTTTCGCATATACGTCGCCAATAAATTAAGGAACATGTTTCGTTATAAGTTGTGTCGCTTCGCATATACGTCGTTTGTGAAATACTAAAAGAAAAATTTCAGAAATTCCAATTTCGGTGCATAAATTATAACTTGAACAATAAAAATCGGCCTTTAAGTTCATGTTCATTATTATTCACATGAATTAATTTAATTTCATGTTTATCAATTCGTGTAAAATTATACTCGGAATAAACATTTGCTGGCCATGTGTGTTTGAGAGATCACGATGGGTTAGGTGGTTCACAAGATACACAGGGGATAAAAGGGACTGTCCCAATTTTAATGACGATGTGTATAAACCTATTTCTGAGTTTTGTGAACTGTTGTGTCTATAATTTTGTGTGTTTACGTTTGCGTTTATATCTCATGAGATTTTGGATGTACTTTGGATTGCGAAATCTGCTTGAAAAGTACGTATCAGTGTACGTGTAAGTAAAGAAAAATTTATGTGCTCCATCACGCTATAGACAATTATTTTCGGTGACTTCTGAATTTATTATTGCAATCGGTTACTCGTTGTTACGACTAAATATATATTAAACCCTAGTAGCAATGAGTGGTAAACACATACCTAGTGGTTACATAGTATGTCCAATGTACATACTGTATTGATATGTATTATTTGGGAAACAAATGAGTCAAAATATCCGCCAGGAACGTAACCCCTAACTTTTATCATAGTTCTTATGGTATTCTTTGTTTCGCTATACATACGTTGTTTCGTTATAAGTCGCATTTTTCAGGAACGCATCTCCGACGTATAGCGGGGTATTACTGTAATTACAGAATGGAGAAGAGTTGGAAAACGGAAAGAATTGAGTGGGAATATGAGGTATGGATAAACGGGAGAAGGGGAAATGGAGGAAGGACACGAAGAAGGGAGAAAGTGGATAAATAATAACAGAATGGTAGGAAAAGTACGAAAGAAATGGGATTCGGAGTAGGAGAAGAAGAAGTGTGCAAAAGGTGGAAGAAAAAGAGAAAGTATAGGAGAAAATGATAAAAAGAGGAAGAAAGTCATAGGAAAAAAGGGATATAGGACGAGTGTAAGAAATAGCGGATGGGACGAAAGGGAAGAGGAGAGGAAGAAGGATGTAAAGGAAAAGAAGAGGAATAAGTGGGAGCAGAAAATGTATAAAAGAGAAGTGGACGAGCCGAGATTTAAAAAAGACGTGTGTGTGTGGGGTGGGGGTAAAGAAGAGTGGAATTACAGTAAGCGGAAAAGAAAATGGAGTAGGAGGAAAAGTCAAAATGAAACAAGAGGTAAAAAGGGAACGGAAAAGGATGTTTTTAACGAAGGGGGCCAAGAACCTTTTCCCTTGTTGGTCCTTTCCCTCTTACAGCTCTGTCGTCGGGAGGGAAAAAAAAGAAAGCCGTACTTTTCGTTAAGCGAGGGAAAAGCGTTGCGTTTACAAGAGTGGGAGTGGTAGGTAATGAGGGGAAGTCAAGAAAACGAGGAAGGGAAAAAAAGATTCTGGTTGCGATATGGGTCCCAGATGGCCATAACTGGAGGGAGTACGGAGAAAAAACACAAATGTCAAAGTGCGTGGGGTTCTTTTTTTTCTCCATTCGTGCCGTAGGTCGCGTAGTTTTATTTTTCGGTTCCTTATTCGATGTCGTGTTTTATCGTTTTTTTTTGCAAGGAATGAAGTGAGTTAGCAGGTGGCAAAGTAAGAAACTTTTCCTACGATGGACTTAATTAGGGCTTTTTTTTAAAAATATATATACCGCGCGTTGTAATATGTATGTATCTTCATGAATAAAATATGCAAATGGTTGAAATATAAAAGAAATCAAATTCCGCAATTATTTCAAATTAATTTGGGTGAATAATAATTTTAAAAAACACATGGATTATTACACACAAATGTTTGAACAAAAACGTTTTGGTGGCTTTCGATCGCTAATAAAACTAATTGAAGTCTTTCCAAATAATGTTGATTTGAATTGGAACGTTTTAGATACTAAATAAGTTTGTTTGAAAATATCGAAACACGAAATGTTGTTGTCCAATATATGAAAAAAGGATGTTTTAAATCTAATTTACTTATTTCTATAAAATGTTCATTTTTTAAATATTAGTTGGTAACTTTCTTCGTCTATTATGTTATTTTTTATTTTTAATAGTTAATGATACGTAATATACCATGTGGTTTTATACGTCTACAATTCATACAGTAAACGTAAAAATTTTCAAGTTCAAACCAGTTATAAATGGATTCTATTAGACACAATAAAAAAATCATAAAGTTATAAATACAATTTATATACGCATAATCGAACATCTCGCCCGTTTAGATTATTCAATTATGGAAAATGAGAAATAAAAGCGAGGAGAGACCCTTCCGATCGGTTATAGATTTCCCGCGAATCTTAATTTTACGATTTTAATTTTACGAAGGTTTTAGCGACCAAAGTTCCAAATATAATCTCACGTTCCAATGAAGTGGCCTGTCGACTTATACATTTTCTTTTTTAATGTATTCTAAATTAAAAAGAGAAGGAATAATGACGCCTTCGAATAAAAAAACATCAGTTGACTTTTTAAAACCACCGCGAAGGAGCGTTACGTAAAAGATCGAGATTTCTGTGTTCGTCCGAAATCTCAGTTTTATTTTTCCGCGGCGAAGAGGAGAGACAAGTAGTAATCTGATATAATTGGTCGCTTTTATCTCTCAAAACCCCGCTTCAAATAAAGTAAACTAGTTCTATTTTGTCATTCCAGCCCCCTTGTAATCACCCGCCCATCTGATTTATATATTTTCTCTGTATATGCTACTAGCGACGGCGTCACGTCCGAATACTTGTTGCGCGGTTATCATCTCATCCTCTCTCTCTTTCCCTTTACGACTCATGCTCCGACCCTTTTGAAGTAGTCCAGGACCAAATAGAGTGAGAGAAAAGAGCAGAGAAGGGAGAGAACGACGAAAGAGAGAAAATGATTCAGATAGGGAGGATTTTTAGCCTCGTTCAACGGACCTAAATGTTGATGATTTGTAATAATGACGTTTATAACAGGTTGGTCTGTTTAATACAAAATGAATGACCGTGCATTCTCGAACTGAAATTATACTACGGACGAACGAGAATTTCGTTTTGACGAGGTATTTACAGTTAAAGAGAAGTGGCGACCGAAGAAGCGCAGAAGTTATGGCGATTGCATTTTGAAAGTTACTGCTAAAAGGACCAGAGAAAAAAGGATGACCGAAAACGGTTCTTAAAACAATCTCGACAGTAAATGCTGAGACAAAAAAGTTAAGATAAAATGAAATTTTCGGAGATAATGAATTAATTCAATGAACGATTCGACTGGGGAAAAGCGAAGGGAAAAAAAGTGGTATTTCAGAATATTATATGTTATATATAAATAATGAAGAATTAAAAAATAATTCGGTAGCCCGTAGGATAATATGGAGATTATAAGAATTTAAGAGGGGGCTCTGCTCGAAGTCTATCAGGCAGAAAGCGTATCAATTTAATAACGGGCGCCCTAATGTGTTTGGAGTAGCTAATTAGAGCGAAATAAAAACTGATAACTGTTGCTAATGACGAAAGAACTTACACGATTAAACGAGGGGCACTAAAAAGAAGAAAAACGACCAGGATTTAAAATTGTGAGATTTTGGAAAAAAAAAAAGGCGTCAGATGCAACCTTTGACCAACTAGTTCCGAAATGGTGTTCGTTGGCCTTTGTGTTTGTGGGGAGGGGGGGACACTTCCTACGGCAACGCAATCAGTTTCGTTCGTACAGAGGCGGAATTTAGCGGACGACGGAAGAGACTCGTTTTTCATGCCTCAAAATTCTCAACCAATCATCGATTGGCTTTCTCGTTATTCTTGAGTCAGCCCACACACTCACTGTTCGAAGCAAGAGGTCAGGTCGCTGTGGTTTAGAGGCTCGTGTACTGCACTCCATTCTACCTGGTTGCTCGTTTTGGAGGCTCTCCGTTTCGACTGACGATCCAGCTAGGATCCGGTCCACTCGTTTTCGTAAATATTGCTTTCCATATCGGTATTATAGTATTTATTGTGTTTACAATTACGTGTACTTAATGTGTAAAATTTGATTCTGGTCACTGTCTGTGGAGATAAATGGGGGAATGAGAAAACTGCTTATATCTAAAAAAAAATATTCATTCTTTTACGAACAAACTTTCAGGATTTACTTGGCAGCGCAGCTTTTATATTTTATGTTGTTCGCCGACAGCACTGACGTAATGGGTTCGACCGTAGGAGTAATCACGGGAATGTGTGTAGCACCTTAATCGTTTGTATTTTTAAATAACTTAGAATGATCGTGGGTGTTAGATACTTCAAAACAACGAACGTCTTAAAGAACAAAATTTTACTTTTCTGCCGCCGATTTTCGAATGCGCATCTAATCGGTCCACAAATTAATTTTACACGCGAAAATTTAACGTATTTTGCGTGGAAAATCTTTCATCAGAGAAGTGATTTGCACAGTTGCAGATTTCGTGTAATTTCCTACTTATGTCATGCTTTAATTAATTAATTAATCGTGATAGATGAAATAATCTGCCAATTAACTGGAAAGCTTGTCGTCTTACCCAAAGATTTCTCAATGTTTTTAATTCCGCAGCACACACAGCAAAAAAAAAATATTTTCAGCACATCGCCCCAATTTTCCATGACAGACAAGCACTTTCGACGTGGGATCTGAGCTTCTCTCGAAATACACAGTCGTTATCAATCATAATTTCTGTTTCTTTATTTAACGGCCGATGACTGGATTTGAAAATGACTCCCTATAACTGGGATGAAGAATCACCGACGTTGCGTCAAGACAAATTATTACCACCACCATTCATAGGGAGCGCTAACTTGACGTAAATTTGCCTATATGAGTAAGATGACCATTCTATGCATTGTTCTCTGGTCCACACTTATTTTCGCGACTCGTACAAAGATAAAATGCCCGGATGTGACGACAAGTGCGCGTTCACTCCTTCCTTAGCCTCTTCTTATACCTCCGCGATTCTTCGAAAAACGTGCGACTTTCCCAAATTCCGCGGCACACTTGTTCATGCATGACGACACACTCATGTGCAGCCGCATACCGCTTGGTAAATATTTCCTTGCCCCAAGGTATTTCACTTATTACAATATTTGTTCCAGTGTAGTTTTGAAATGAGGTTCTCAAACACGTCCCTCAAGCATTTTTTTTCATCCTGCCCGATATTCCATTTCCACTGAATTTGGGCGAAGATTTCATTATGATTTTTCGCATGATCGTGGATGTAGCCGATATATATTTCTCAAGGCGTCATACTGGTCACACTAAAACCCTCTCTATTATCTCTCGGAAAAACAAAAACTTTCTCTCAGACTGAAAGGAGAATCGCAATCGAGAATCGACTGATTGTTTGATAATACGTGCGAAACTTTAAAGTTAGATTCAGGAGGGATTGTGCCAAATATTTTGGTATAATTTACTGTAACGTTAAATGATTACACAACACCATATTGCTGAAAAAGCGCAATCATGACGTCAATTTATAAGGGAAGAAAATTTAACATGGATAATAATATACCAATTCGGTCAACGCGTGCATTACTCAAGCTTACGGAAAATACTAGTGTAATGCCCATTGAAATATCAACGGAAGAATTATAGATAGATAGACTATTATTATTTTCATTTAAAATAATTAATATCACACTTTTACGTATGAAATATTTTGTCATATACAACATTTCTAGTGAATACAGTAATACCCCGCAATATGTCGGAGATGCGTTCCTGAAAAATGCGACTTATAACGAAACAACGTATGTATAGCGAAACAAAGACTCCCATAACTATGATAATAGTAGGGGTTACGTTCCTGGCGGATATCTTGTGACACATTTGTGTCCCAAATAATACATATCAATACAGTACATTAGACATATTATGTTACCACAGTGTGTTTACCACTCATTGCTACTGGGGTTTAATATACATTTAATCGTAACAACGAGTAATCAATTGCAATAATAAATTCAGAAATCACCGAAAATAATTGTCTATAGTGTAATGGAGCACATAAATTGTTTCTTTACTTATACGTACACTGATACGCACTTTAGAGTACTTTCCATGCAGATGTCACAATCCAAAGTATATCCAATATCTCATGAGAAATCAACGCAAACGTAAACCGGGATGAAAGGACACAAAATGTTAGACAAAACTGTTAACAAAACTCTCTTATAGCTGACTGTCGCTCAGAAATAGGTCATTAAAATTGGGACAGTCCCTTTTATCCCGTGTATCTTGTGAACCCCCTAACCCATCGTGATCTCTCAAGCACATGGCCTGCAAATGTTTATTCCGAGTATGATTTTACACGAATTGATAAACATGAAATTAAATTAATTCATATGAATAATAATGAACATGAACTTAAAGGCCGATTTTTATTGTTCAAGTTATAATTTATGCACCGAAATTGGAATTTCTGAAATTTTTCTTTTAGTATTTCACAAACGACGTATATGCGAAGCGACACAACTTATAACGAAACATGTTCCTTAATTGATTGGCGACGTATATGCGAAACAATGTAGAGCGGGGCAACGTATAGCGGGGTTTTACTGTATTCTGTTGTTGATAGGCTATCATTAGTTAAACTTGAAATGGTTGCCTCTCTTTCCCTCCCTCTCCCCATCCCTCTCGCTCCCCTCTCTACCTCTCTCACCCCTCTCTCTCGTATTAAAAGCATTCAAAGCTCGTTTATACCTATTGACTTAAGAATCTTCATAGTATAAAAAGATAGGTTTGGCACTCTGTGCCTCTGTACGTAACGCTTTTGACATGCTTATATCTCTGGAACTACTTGATGGATTTTCAATTTATATACCAATTTGGATTCGTCAAACTTTCAAAATTTAGATTCACTAAAAACTTTTGGTCAATAGGTCCACCTTCAACCGCTACAAGAGCTGAAGGGGGGACATGTTTTGTATGGAAATTTATGTCTCCTGGGCAGAGGTTTATACCGATTGAGCTGAAAATTTCAGCATAAGCTTTTCTCACAAGATATAGCTGGACCTACAAGTTTGCGCTTATTCGGTGAAGCGAATCAGGTAGCTGCCGTACAAAGAGTTAGTTCTGAACAGTGATTTTTGAAGCATTTTCGCAATAACTCGATGAAAAGTGAATGGATCAAGCTCAAATTTGGTAGTTAGAATGTTCTTGGGATAACTGAGTAGCTTCACACTTAAAATTTGGTCCAGAACCAGAGATGAGCATGCATTAAAGATCTTCATAGTCGATTATGACAACCAAGGAGCATTTTTCATTGAAGAGAGAACCTTTACCAGAAATGTCGTACTGAGAGAATTATTACAGGGATAAAGCCATTTTTGTGAGAGTATTTTTATGTGATAAAAATAAAAATAATACTAGATGCTAGAAACACTTTTTTTGTCGAAATTTTCATCGTCAATATTATTGACGGGTATTACGCTAGTATGATATAAAGGTCTAACAATGAAATTGGTAGGCAAGGCAACATCCCGTTAAAATGGCAAGATTTCCTCAAGCTGTGTGAATTAAACGTTTACATTGAGACATTTAGAACTGTAGGCGGAAAAAGATGAACAGAATAAGAAACTTTATAAAGTTTTCTTCAAAATGGTTTATATCCGAAGATTGTAGGCTAAATCTTTCTAACTGTAATCTAAAAAAAATGAAAGTCTGCGCGTCGAAAAGTCCATTTTTACGTGTTATCTTATTGGAAATGGAAATTATCCGCTGGAGTCGAACCCGGGTCTTTGATCTCGAGTTCGATACATTAAAACGTTTTGCTATCCTGAAAATGTAATTAAATTCGGTTTATTCGTTTGCGATATATTAAGCTTCAAAAGGCATTACATGACAAAGGGAGAAAGGGACAAAGTGACACTAGCTTTTATATATGTTTTATGAAGCTGTTGATTACAGAAATACGGGCGGACATTCCAGTTGCTGGTTCATTGCAGCCGACCGGGGTCCCCCACATTTTAGGAGTCTCAGAAAAATATTCGAAGAATTTGATAATTCTGAATCTGTTACATGCGTCGTTAGGTGATACTTTAGTTTCCGTTGATTTGATAAAAATTTCTAATTGTTGATAGCGATGCCTACGCTAACAAGAGCAATTTTAGATGCGCATGGAGATTTTGTTGGCCATAGCAACAGCTAACAATTTTGTTTACTCATTGTTTCTTCAACGTGAAAATTATTCAGTGCTTAAAAACAATTCACGGATGTAATTACCGATAATTATTCCTGAGGACACTGATGTCGAGAGCAATCACATTCATTACTCTTGTGTGGAGAAATTCATATGCTGGACACATCAGATTTTTATAAATGTGCGCACCTAGTATAGATGCCATTTTTGTGTATATATATATGTTAAAATTTTGCTCTCTCCTTTGAAACAAAAAGGATTTTCCCCGCAAATCGGGTCTTGCGAAATATGATGGGGTCGGGGCTTTTTTATTTTTCTCTCTCCCGTTAGGGTCGGGAGCGCTCTGGGGAAATATCTGCTGCTCGTTTGATTTACGTTTCGATTTCCAGTCGATATTTTACGGCTTTGGCGAAATTCTCGTCGAGATAATTCATGAGCGCAACGCATTTCAGGTACGCGGAACGAAATGATAACGTTTTTTTCCCGGTGTCAGATTTTCGAGCTGGAAATTGAATTCCATAATTTTACAGTGTCAAATTAAAAAAAAAAATCATAAGGTCGGATTTAACTATAAACTTAAAGCGCATTAAATTCAGTACGTTTTTAAACATGTTAAACTACACATTTTAGGATCAATAGTTTTAATCGTTTCCTTAGAAAAATGCTTGAGATAACTAGTTTCTGTTTGACATTTATAATCGTAGTTACTTGTCTACCATATATGCAATTGTGTAAATTTTAAATATCAATGCGAAAAAAATTTACTAATTATGATGAGAATTAAATTAAATCTAAGGTCGACCCTAGGGGTTACACTGTGACATTGTAAACATCAAAATGTTCGGCGGATGAAAATAATTTAATAATCAAACGAGGTTTTTCTTGATGGTCTACCTCCAGGTTTTCCCTCTTAAACAAACAGAATCAAACGTAAATATAGCCTTTTATAAAGGAACGAGGTTAAGGACTTTAATTTTTCAAAATCTAATTTACACTTCTGCTGCAAATTTTCCTTTCGGAAGCATGTACTGTGGAATCCTCACTTTCATTTGAATATCTGAATTATTTAACACAGTTTAATTCTTAATAACGCCCATTTTAAGTCTCGCTCATTATTAAAATCTAATAATACGCAGTTTGAACGGAAAGTAGATTAGATGCTTGTGGAAAAAATCCCCAGTTAAGAAGATCCCTGGTTTAAAAAAAATAATAACAAGATTCCCAAAATATGACGAGTAAAATAAAAAACAAAAACACCTCGGCGAGCGCCTCAGTGATGAGATCCCAAGAATATTCCTAAAGTAACTAATTATATTTTCCCCTCCCCCGAAAGTCCGAAGGATGTTGGCGGGAAGTGGATGCGGTACGGCGGAGGGAAGGTAGAGGGGAGAGAAAGAGAGAGTGAGAGGCAGGCATGAAAGTTAGACACCGTAGCATTTTGGCTTGCCGAAGGAGTAAAAGAAAAACGGAGAGTTTTACTCCACGCGAAGGAAGAGTAGGCGTGCATGAGAGGGAGAGAAAGAGAGAGAGGGGGGAGAGGGGGAGAGAGAGAGGGGGGGGAAGAGAGATATTCAAGAATCTTAAAGGGTAAAAAGAGACGCCAACCAACATAAGAATGGCAAGATTTGAGGCGTGGGAGTTCGAGAAGGCGGCAAGAGGGGGGGGGGGGTGGAGAGATTGAGGAGGCGGGATTTCTGGGGGGAGGAGGGGACGCGGCGAATTTATTAAAGGCGAAGGAGCAAAAGATTGCAGGTTATGGCTGCCGTAGTTGAAAGACGGTGATGGGTGGAAAGGAGTAGTATGGGGCGAAAGGGTGGAGGATGGGAAGGGAGACTTACCCAGCCGAGGAATGAGGGAGAGTATGGGCTTTTGGAGCATGCGGACCAGCAGGAGTGTGTGCTAAGTGGGTTTCGGTTGGGAGAGAAAGTAAACAGGGAACTGGAAAAAAGGGTATTGGCCGGAGGGAGGGAAGGAGGGAGAAGAGGGGAGTTTTTTCTTCCTCTTTTCGTAGGAAGGGAAGGGAGTTTTTTCGACCTTCAATCTTCCTTACCCAAAACTCCTTAACCACTTTCTTTGTACTTACCTCATTCCCCTTTACGTCCGTTCTTCGCCCACTCCTAATCATCTTATCTCGTTAATTTCGCCCCTCATCTTCCGAACTTTTCCTCCTCGCTTTCCCTTTCCCTTTCTTCCGGTCAGTGGAAATATCTTGAGCCAGGAGCGAGTTAAATATTCAGGATGCCTTCGGAATATGCACTAGCCCGGCGGTTTTCAAAGGGGACGCCAAAGGGCCGCGGAAAATTCGCCCTAATGAAGGTCGATCTAGCAAAATTTGCCGCTCAAAGCTGCAGTGCTTTAGTCTATACAGAACTTAGATAGTGGCATCTTACACTTACTTAAGAGCTTTACTGTTTTGGAAATTCTTTAATCGAGTGCGTTGAAAATGTTTATTTTTCTTGGTAAATCTGTGCTCTATGCTCCGCCAGAGTTTGGCGTGATTCACCGACGATATTTGAAGCTTTTGGGCGCTTAGCGCATTTGAAACAGAATTCACCAACTCGAAACTCCTTTATCTGAATCGTCCCGATCAATCGCGTGGTGCTGTCACAGACTTGCTGTAAATTATGTTCGTCCAGAGTGCACCTCACGTGTCAGAGGGAAGTAACTACGTCATCTCTCTCTCACTTCTCTATTGGGAAAGTTTTCTCGGTATGCAAGGCACGTTCAACGGCCGTATTGCAGACGTGTTACATGGAATGGTGGCGTTCGGCCGTTGAGTACTGCATTCTCGAGACAGAAATCGATGAGGGTGGTTTTTGACAGTCGTTAAAAATTATTCAAATTGGCTATTACGGATCGTTTAATGATTTCACTCCTGTGATTGGAATGTTAAATAAAAATCATTGCAAATATTACTTATCATCGAATAACCTTTTGAGACTGTTCTCTGTGCATTGCACTGCAAACACGATTCATTCGAGCTTTTAACGGCAATTATAATTATCTGGTATAAACCATAAACTTAATGAAATGTTGGGTATACCTTAAATCATAAGGAAAAAATCTTCAAGATATTCTAATATGCATACATTAAAAAAATATCAGAATTTTCTTTAGTTAGGCACAATAGAATTAGTATTATATTTTCGACATTTGGTCAAATGAAACGAGGTCCTAATGTTGCCATGTATGTAGGTTATACCCACCATTTACTATTACTCTTTTCTATTAATCAATTTTTGGAATGTTTATTTTACGTCACTTCCTGTGCCAAGCTCCAACGACGCATGTATACGGCGCTTTAAAATAAAAATAAAAATGAAAACACAAACCTCCCGCGTCTTAACATCAAACTCATATAATGACCGCCCATGAAACCCTTGATCGAAAAAAATGAAACACATTTAATGTGCTCTATATCAGTGGTTCTCAACCTTTTGCCTCTTGCGTCCCACCTACCACATTTTCAAGAAACCCTGGTCCCACCATGATATAAAGAAAAATCTCACTTTTTCTAATAAATGTATTTCTACGTTTATAAGCATATAAGTAGTATATTAATAATCGGTAGACACAAAGAAGAAGGTCGAAATAAAAAATATTCACTTAGTATTTCCACAAAAATTGATTTATTTATTTTTTTAAAATAACTTTTGTGGAATTTCCAAGTAAATCTTTTTTATTTCGACAATATGAAGAAATTCCATCAAGTTACGCCTGAGACTGTTAATTATAAAGGAGAATGTGCCAGAAAGTCGAACCGACTGGGGTGCCAAAATGTCTTCAGCCGGCTCTGGTCCCACCTAGACGGCTTTCAAGTCCCACCGGTTGGGAAACACTGCTCTATATAATTTATAGCAAAAAAGGCTTTTCTTGCCTCACCAGGGTCAGTTACTTCCTCCTTCATTTCAAGAATTAGGGCACAAAAATACCTGCATATAATTGTCGCTTCGATACAGATTAATTATTTTACTTCCAATTTTTCCTCCTTGGATAAGAAGATTCCTTGAAACATCTAAATTTGTTTAGAACGTATGGTTCATTTCATTTCTATTTGCCTCAAGCAGTTTTTTTAATAGTAGAATTTCATAAGATAATGCTGGTTAAGATAGAACACAGTTTTCAATGGTCTTATTAAATCACCTCTACTTCGCAGAAGAATGACTTGTACGTGGATATCTTGGTTACTTACAATGGATCAATCAAAGTAAGGGTTGCTGTAATCCTCGTTCGAGAGGAATAATAATAAATCTATATAATGAAGTTGTCTAGAGTTTTAAAATTTTAAATATCAAAACGGAGCATAAAAATTTTGTTCAAAGTTTAATTTAAGTTATTATTATATGAAAGATATTGATCCAATCTCCGCTGTATTTGATTATCACGAAAGGTGTGGCAGATAATTTATGTGAATATATATTAAGCGAGGTGTTTTCTTTTATCTGACATCGAGATGGGTCCGAAACACCCTGAAAATTTATAAAAGGAATATATAAATAACTTAATTTCTTTCACACCTTGACCCATCACGAGGCAGTTCATCGAGGAACCGGTCGTTGTTTAGGCTGTCCTTTTCTCTCTCTCTCTCTCATTTTCCTTCCCTCAACATGCATTAGGACTAAACTTTCGCCGCGCACGAGAGTCATGTCACAGGCCATTCTCTCCCTCGCTCTATCTCTCTTTCTCTGAATATTAGTTGCCTTACGGCACGCAATTCCTCTGCCAAACGGCGGAGACGGGAAGAGATATAGATAGCACGAGAATAGTGGCGAAGAGAAAGGGAATAGAGACGCGGATGAGCAGAAGAGAAGAAAGGGAGGGAGATAGCGAGGGTGGGGGGAGAGATAGAGTGGGAGATGGAACGATTTTTTTTCGGATGGATGGAGAGAGAAAGAGAGAGGAAGGGGAGAGATAGAGAAGGAGGGAGAGAGAGGAAGGGGAGAGCTAGAGAAGGAGAGAGAGAGAGAGAGAAGGGGATAGATAGAGAACGGGAGAGATAGAGAAGAGGAAAAGAGAAGGTGGGAAAGACGAGGGGGAAGAGATGAGAGGGAGAGGGAAGGGGGGAGAGAAGGGAGGGAGAGAGAAGAGGGGATAGAGAACGGGAGAGATAGAGAAGGGGAAAAGAGAAGGTGGGAAAGACGGGGGGGAAGAGATGAGAGGGAAGGGGGGAGAGAAGGGAGGGAGAGAGAAGAGGGGATAGAGATTGGGGAGAGAGACGGGGGGAGAGAGACTGGGTGGAGAGAGAAGGGAGGGAGAGGGAACAGGGTAGAGAAGGGAGGGAGAGAGAAGGGGCGATAGAGATGGGGAGAGAGAGACGGGGGAGAGAGAGAGAGAGAAGCGGGGAGAGAGAAGGGGGAGAGAGACGGAGGGAGAGAGACGGGGGGGAAGAGATGAGAGGGAGAGAGACGGGGGAGAGAGACGGAGGGAGAGAGACGGGGGGGGGAAGAGATGAGAGGGAGAGGGAAGGGGGAGAGAAGGGAGGGAGAGAAGAGGGGAGAGAGACGGGGGGAGAGAGACGGGGGGGAAGAGATGAGAGGGAAGGGGGGAGAGAATGGAGGGAGAGAGAAGAGGGGAGAGAGAAGAGGGGAGAGAGACGGGGGGAGAGAGACGGAGGGAGAGAGACGGAGGGAGAGAGACGGAGGGAGAGAGACGGGGGGAGAGAGACGGGGGGAGAGAGACTGGGTGGAGAGAGATGGGAGAGAGAAGGGAGGGAGAGGGAACAGGGTAGAGAAGGGAGGGAGAGAGAAGGGGCGATAGAGATGGGGAGAGAGAGACGGGGGAGAGAGAAGCGGGGAGAGAGAAGGGGGAGAGAGAGAAGGGGGAGACAGACGGGGGAGAGAGAGAAGGGGGAGAGAGAGAAGGGGAGGGAAAGAAGGGGGAGAGAGAGACGGGGGAGGGAGAGAGGAGATGGTGGGGAGGGAGGTGGAGAGACGAGGGTGTGAGATGGCAAGGGATAAAAGTAGATGGAGACGGATAAGCGATGGATTACGAAGGCATTCTCACAAATCAACCTCGCCCTCTGCCAAGGATAGAAGAAGTTCGCGCGCAATCCGTTTTACGGATTAAATCACCGCCTGATATATATTTTTCCGCTAATCAATCATCATTAATCCGTCCGTTGCTTTTCACTTTTTCCCCATACCCGTGTAATGTTTTTTTTTTCAATAACAGGAGGGGAGATTGAGAGAGAGAGAGGGAGGATTTTAAGGCGGTGGTGCGAGGTAACAATGAGGGGGGTAGAAGGGGTAAAAAAATAAAACACGGGCGATAATCTATGAGTGACATATGAATGGCAACCATAAAATTAGCAAAGAAGTTCGTGAGCCCAAATAATGACATCTCTCGTTTATTTATGTGTTTATTTTATTTCCTTAGTGTTCAGATGTTCCGATTAGGGCTTTCGTACTCTACACACACACACTTATATATATATATATATATACCTTTAATAAATACCTTTTACTTAATTAGGTAGTCGACTACTAAGGTTTTTATACTCGAAGTAACCTTCGGTGATGCGCTAAATGCGTATTTATGACCTAGAAATTCTACTACGCATTTACGCATCATATGATATATTTTTCAGTGGTTTCTTAAAAGTAACCATGAAAGCGTGTGATGCGATAATCGTCTTCGGACTAGGGCCCGGGAGAGAGGTTCCGGGCACCGGCGTCTTTTCCGCTAAGTGATATCATTGTTTCAGCGGCTATGTTAAAATTTTGTTATTGTTGATAGCGTCGCTTACGCTGCCAAGGGTAATTTAATTGCGCGTCGATATTTTGTTATCCATAAAATCAATCAACGATTTGATTCACTTACTGTTTTTTTAATTAAGGACCATTGAAAATATTTGAAAATTAATCACGAATGCAACTGCTGATAATTATTCCTGATGTCGAGAGCAATCATATACATTGGATAAAGTCATGTGTCATGTGTTGGCCACATCAGATTTTTTACGAAAGAAATCACCGATACATTGTGATTTGTTTGGTGTCTATTAACAAACGTTTCTTCTAATAGAGGAATATTTTGTATAATGGTTGAAAATAACGTCGGCATTAAAAAAAAAATCAAAGAGTCACTAATAACTGCCGAAATTATTATCAACGTCATTGTGCTGTTATAAAGGAAAGAAGAAAACACAACTATGCAACAAATATACATTCTGTTGGGAGACTAAGAGAAATATATGACGCAAGAAGAATAAATCAAAATAGACCAGGAAGTTTGTCTCGCGCGACAGTTATAGAGCCCCCGAACACGCGTAAGCCAGAATAATATGATTTATTCAATACAGTCACTGTCATGCCGCTTATTTTCGCAATGAAATTCACGAAAAATTAGTCAAACAGAATGAAAATAAAAGGCGAGCGAAGCGAGCTCGGTCAGACGGGTTTGGTCCCCGTGAGAGACCAGGGACAGGAGCCCTTTGTTTGTCTAATTCGAGGATACATTGCTATAGTACTCGATGTGACACTTAATGATTCATTTAAGCGAATTTTTCACAAACCGTCTGCCTTTCCCTCGTCCACTTTAGAAAATAATTTGAAGTTCATTCTTTGACCAATCACTGGACAGTTACTGATCAATTCCGACCCTTTTAACCCACCTAATAATCGCCAATGTTCCTATACAGGCCGACCCAAGAGATAAGGTTTTATTCTTCGATCTAATTAAACTCAACAAATAATTTAGTTATTTATGCATTTAAAAAAATATTCTCTCGACATTTCCATAAACGAATCTTATCTGTACGAGTTGACAATAGCTCCAAACAGCCACTCTCGCTGAATCGGTTTACAAAACAAAAAGCTACCTCGAGATACAAAGAGTTACCGTAATTTCACCTCGCTTGAAAAGAAATTAGCAATCCGGGAGTTTTTTTTGTTTTTACCGAAGGCTGGATAAATGTCGCCGGTGCGAAGGAAAAGAAAGAAATGAAATGGCTGCGAACGCGTCCAAAGAAAACCAATTGGCTCGAGCATTTTCCCCCGCAACTCCTTCGAAAAATTCCCGTCTCGTTTTTATCCCTCCGCGAACTAATTTCCAACCACACTTCCCTCCCCTCCTCATATATTCTGATATAAACAGCTCCGGGAAGCTCGGGAAAATCCTCTCTCCCGCCTGACTCGACGCTCTCTCCCTCCATCCCCTTCTTTATCGCCGTAAAAAAAGTTTTTTCCTTCTACACACCTCTCTCTCTCTCCATTCTCCCGTCTGAAACACCTAACCCCAATTAAGCGAGGTTCTCATTCCATCCATCTCTTCCACTAACACCTCCTCTCTCTCTCCCACCCTCTCTCTCTCTCTCTTTCTTTCTTTCTCGCTCCCTCTTCGTGGTCGTAGCCGCCTTGCAAGTGCCGGGGGTTCCTCGACTTCCATCGCATGTTTACACTTCGAAAGTGGCGCAAAAAAAAGAAGAATCGCGCGCAATTTTGCAGAGCGAAATGGATGGATAAAGGGGGGGGGGAGGAGGAGGAGGAGAAGGAGGTGGGGGAAGAAGGGATTGGAACGGAGAGGGAAAGAGTGAATAAGTGGGTTTGCCGTAGAAGCAGGAACGTGTGGAAGGATTCTGAAAGATGAGGGAGAGGGAGGGAGGGAGAAATGTACAGGGGGAGGGTAAAGTATCTGCGACTAATAGTTAGAAAAACGTTCCTATGTTCTCGAAAAACAAAACAAAAAAGGAATAATTGCAGACCATCAAATTGCATCGCCGGTGTTGAACGTTTTAAGGAAAGAATTGGCCATAGTATTTTTTAAGCGATCTGGATCCAAAATTTTGAGCCATTTAAAAAAATTGTGGAATACAAAAATCATTCTATCTTCATTTTGTTTTCAAGCTGTTCACAAGCAGCAGTTTTCGGCCTTTATCAATTAACATATCAGCGATAACAAAACGAACGCATACGACCGTACGCTGGGCAGGATTCGAACCCACGATCCTAGAATTGGGGGACAGGTACACTAATCACACCGCCGCGCTTACTGCTCGCCATTTTGAAATAGACAATTTCCTGTTAAATAACTAAGCAAGAAACGACTTTATAAAAAATTCAATGCACGCGCGTGCCACAGCAAGACAAATTCTTCCTGTTTACCCGCGATAATCACCAAATAATGTCGAATCGGTTAAAGTCCGTCAGTTTTTTACTTGATGTTTATCGGTATCGGCTTTTGAAACGGATGCCGATGGATGAGAGGAAACAAAAGAAAAAGGAAACCGAAAACTCCTCCGAGTCACTCTGGTATCCGCAGAACGAAAAACGCTCGATATTTAATCACGCCCCAGGTTTAGAGGCTGTGATTAAGTGGCCGCCGTACGTATTACGTATTTCCTTCATTTGAGCGACCCGCCTCAACCCCGCATTAGCATTCCCGAAGAAGGGCTTCTACGTTACACAGTCGCCCTACATATTTTTCTCCAATATCCGTTTTCAGCTCAATTCGTCTGAGAGGAGGAGGAGAGAAGGGGAGAGGCAAACAATGCTCTCGCAAAATTTTTGACGCAACAACAAAACTTAAGTTGCCCGTTATACATTATCGAGCACGAGGTCCCATTAGCAGCCTTGTGACCCATATTCAAGTGGCCATTCCTGCAACAAGGGACCCTCCTCCTCCTTCCATACCTCCCCCTCCTCTCCTCCCCTCCCTCCCTTCTTCCCTCCTCCCCGACCCCTCAAAACTCACTCTCCCAAACTATCGACATTCTATCGTCGTGCCGCAAAACTTTCCCTTAGTCACATGCTGATGCCGAGAGACAGGAAGTAAGTGAAAGGTGGGAGAAGGCGAAGATGTGGAAGGAGGTAAGTAAAAATTAAGAGGCGCGGGGAGAGAGGGAGAGTCTGAGGGGAAGACGGAGGGAGACGTCGATGGAGGAGAGGTGAAGAGAGCGCAAAGGAAGAGGAAATCGTGTCTGATATAAATGAATGCTTTATGGCGAATTCCTCCATGCAGAAGCTGAATATCTCTGGCGGAGAAATAAGGGTCGATTATTTTTTTTTTTAAACGTGGAATTTAAAGAGAAAGCGTTATTTTGATGTTGTAAACGGATTGAGTTGGGGATGAGTAAGAGGGTGCGTTTTAAGGAGTAGGTTAAAATGCACATATACTTGTGTATATGATTAGGTATTTATGCTGTATGCGTACGAATTTATTATAACTAATAACATGTGCTCGAGTTGTTTTTATGGCAAAAGTTTGATGAGAATCACTTAAAAGGAGAATGATAAATTAAATTCGCGTTAATTTAAAAAAAAAGAAAATCATGAAATACCAAGCGAAAATGTATTTCGGGAAGGTATGTAACAAAGACGGAGATGGAGAAGAATAGAGAATTCAGTGAAAGGAGATGGATAAATATGTGTATGTAACTAAGTATATATTTATGTGTATTGTATGGATACAAGTGTGTTAAGAGACGAGTTCCAATTGTTTCTACTAATTTTGTTATAACGTAGATGTATAAAAATTAAAAGAAGACTTAAGTAGAAAGAGTCGTTACAAAAAAAACAATTCCTCTATTTATTCGCGCGGTACGAGGCAATGCGTAGATATCCATTGAAGTTTTGTATATAAATTGAATTTAAAAAAAGTCACCACAATCGATTAATTAAAAAATTTTCACCGTGGAAAAATTTTCGAAAATATTTCAAAACGTATTGAATGAGCTTTCATTGCAGCATAATCGTGAAACTCTCCCTCTCTTAGTCAATTGGTCGATCGAATAAAATATTTAAAAACATATATTTAAGACGTTTCTTTTCTCCTCTATTCGCCGATTCGGTTATTAGTTCGTTTCGTAGGCTTTCCGAAATTCCTCCGAATGTCATCCGTGCTCAATTTATATAAATTTAAACCCCCGCGAAATAGACGCGGAAATCGACGCCATTTCACGTAATTGGATCACGTCCCGAGGTCGTCATCGAAAATTATAGATTCGATTATTCACCAACAAGATGTCGTGTGCGGAATAGCGGGATTCACCCTCGCGGGAAACGTTGACGGTTACACGAAACGTATGACAATTAGAAATCAAACCATTAAAAAATTATATAAATAAATAAAAAAAGCCCGCCGACGCTTTCGCGAAAGAGGAAAAAAAGGGTCGAACGAATAGCGCGGTGGAAAAAATATTCGACCCCGCGGTCCATCGTGTTACCGAAGCGTTCGAAATCTTTTTTAGGAAGCGGTAGCGGCGGAATTCAAGATGGATTGTTGGGTTTCACGAGGTCATAGATGGAGGAAGTATCGGGAGAAAGAGTTTTGGGGTTAGACCAGGGGTCGGCATCCTTTTTCCTAAGAAGAGCCACTTTTTCAAATCATCTATATATATATATAATTGAATGTCCGTCCATCTGTCTGTCTGTTCCTTATACATTCCCACGCCCTTTGAGCTATCGGGACCAAACTTTGCAAATTGACTTCATATGACTCTACGAGTAACATAGGATACTCGGGAACCCCGACAACCACCCCACACAGACAGAAATATTTTCTTTTTTTCATTTTCTCCATTTGAATAACATAGGGACGAGTGCAGCTTATTTTTCATTTGAATTTTAAAATTACTTAGAAACATGGTATGAACTTGAGACTTGAATGGTTCTACGAAGAAAAGAACAAAGTTTATTTTTATTGAAGACAAAATCCGAATCCTGATCGAATTAGCATAAAAATGCATTTAGAATCAATAAATTAGGTGATTTTATCAGTTTTATTACAGTACCCATTATAAGTTACCATGACAACTCCCACTGTCGCCGAAATTGAGAGTCCAATGCATTTAAATGGGAAAAATTTTAACGTAATATCGTAAGTCAATTTCTGTGTATTATTTTAATTTGTTTACATGGAAACCAAGTATTTGTTGTTTTTAATTGAATTATCTTCTAATCTAACATATAAAGGAGAATGTAAGTTTGTCCGCTTTGAATGCTTTTAATACGAGATAGGGAGGGAGGGGGGAGATGGAGAGAGGGAATTAGAGGGAATGGGTGGAGAGAGGGAGGGGGAGGGTTGGAGATGGAGGGGGTTGGAGGGGGAGAGAGAGGGGAGGGAGGGGGAGAAGGGAAGGAGAGGGTGGAAGGGAGGGGGAGAGAATTTATACGTTATTTTCGTAAGATTTTCTTCCTTCATTCATCTAAATAGGAAAATGCGGATCGGTATTCTTCATTTTTGCTTTATTAGACGGGTATAACTGTGTACTATCTTATTCTTGTGATGCTTACATGTTAAACGGTCGAAGTTTTAGATTCACTAAATCCGTTGAAATTCAACGGGCACTTCAGCTAGTTATGTATAAAACGCAACATAAGAAGAGCCGCAGTCATTGACGGATCCACGAGGTGGGGGGAGGGGAGGGGGGAGGGGGGAGGGGGGGGTGATTCTCACCTCCTTATCCTTGCTGTTGTTCTACTTTTTAGGCTCGTTTCGCC
Source organism: Uropetala carovei (assembly GCA_036926305.1). Lineage (NCBI taxonomy): Eukaryota > Metazoa > Arthropoda > Insecta > Odonata > Petaluridae > Uropetala > Uropetala carovei. The sequence goes on from JAXCHB010000339.1 coordinate 478,615, forward strand.
TCCAACGTGAGCGTCTATTGTCGTCGGTCTGTCCGTTCGTCCGTCTGTTCGTCCGTCCGTCAGTTCGTCCGTCCGTCAGTTCGTCCGCCCGTCCGTCCTCATTTTCGTTCTCGGCTTCTACAGAACGGATTTTCATGAAATTTGATATTAAGGACTTACTATCAAAGATAATAATAAAATCGCTAAAATGAATCATGTAAGCCAATCAGGGGTACCACTTTACTGGTGACAAAAAATTAATTTTCCGTCATATCTCGTAAAATATTGCTCATATCAAAATATTTCTCAAATAAAAATTGTAGAACTAGTAAAGAAAAGTATTTCTTTTCCTATACATTTTTATCGTAGGAATATCCGTTATCAATACAATCATACCAGAATGTCTTAATTGGAGTTTAACTTAGAAATTTTCTTGCATGGTTACTTCTTCATTGTTGCTAGTATAAACAATCTCACGCACAAACGTTTAATTTACTTACGGGTGCATGCAGTATTATTAAATAGGAAGAATAGATTACCATATTAGCCCGAATATAAGGCGACTCCTAATTTTCCCAATGCGAAAATCCAAAAAAAGTAACTTCTTTATACTTAAGGACCCGAATATAAGGCGACCCCCACTTTCCTGAAAGACAATTTTTGAAAAAAAAACTCGCCTTATAGTCGGGCTAATACGATATTAATGATGAAGAAAATAAGTTTAAAAAGCTATTTCCCTTACGTATAGGTATATCATTTATTTCTAATACACTACTCCAATGCACGAAACACGCCCATTTGTGATACGCTCTACACTTTCCTAACTAGTTGGAATTATCTCCGTAAACCAAACGGTTATTCTACGCAATGCGTCCATACGTTTTTAGTTTTCTGCAATTTCTATTAAAATAATTTACGAAGCCAATTTATTTTTTTGAGGTTTTATCAAGGAGGGTTTCTGTTGGGAGCCGCACGCAAATCGTTAAAAAGCCACTTGCGGCTCAGGAGCCGCAGGTTGCCGACCCCTGGGTTAGTTAGACCGTTGTGAAGGGGGGAGAAAGGAGGGGTGGGGGAGAGAAAGGCATTTACTTCTGCCTTTCTGCCCTTACCTCTCCCTGTCTCTACCTCCCATTTACCATCTCTCTACCTCCAATTTACCCTCTTTCTCTCTCCCTCTCTCTCTCCCTTTTTAGGCACGTTTCTCTTACAGCGTGAGCGCTTATTATCGTCGGTCGGTCCGTCCGTCCGTCCGCATGTTCGTTCTCGGCTTCTACGGAACGGATTTTCATGAAATCTGATATTAAGGACTTACTATCAAATATAAGAAGAAAATCGCAAAAATGAATCTCGTACGCTAATCAGGGACACCACTTTACTGGTGACAAAAAATGAAATTTTCATCATATCTCGTAAAGTATTGCTCATATCAAAATATTTTTCAAATAAAAGTTGTAGAACTGGTAAAGAAGAGTATTTCCTTTCCTATACATTTTTATCATATAAGTAGCCGTTATCGAGAAAATCAAACGAAAACGTCTTAAATCGAGTTGAACTTGGAAAATTTATTGCATGGTTACTCCTTCATTGTTGCTAACATAAACATTCTCCCAAACAAACGTTTAATTTCCTTACGTATGCATGTAATATTTTTAAATAGGAAGAAAATGGATTATTTATGATGAAGAAAAGAATTTTAAAACGCAATTTCCCTTACGTACAGGTATACTATACTAATTGCTTTCTAATACTCCATTGCACGAAACGCGCCCATTTGTGATACGTTGTACACTTTCCTAACTTGTTTAACCTCCCGTTTACCCTCTCTCTCCCTCTCTTTACCTCCCGTTTACCCCCCCCCCCCCCCCCTCTCTATCTACCTCCTATTTATTCTTTCTATCTTCCTTGGCGTTAATTGTGGCGGACCGTTTCTCTCTGTTTCATTCCCTTCCTCCAAAACCCTCATCCTTTCTCCAAAAACTCACACTCCTCCCACCCTCCCTTCTCCCTTTCTTCCCGCCTCGCCAACTTCCCCAAGTAATTTACGTCCTCTTCCTTCCTTCCTTCTCTCTCCCTCCCTCTAAATCTCGCTCCTCTTCCTTACTTTGGGTACAAACAAACACACACACACACAATGTGATCCTTTTTCCTACCGACCCACTCCATCCCTTAACGCCGCACCCTCTTATTCCTCCGGCATGCCTTTCTCCATAACCCTAGCCTCTTTCCGTCTTAACGGGTCCTCTCCTCGCCAACCTCCAAGGACGCATTACTCTCAATGCAGCCTTGTACCACCTTACACCCCCCTCTCTCTCTCTCAACCAAAATTCTCCTCGCTTCTCCCGTTATTCCGTTTCAAAATCCTTTCATCACTTCTCACCCGTCCTCTTCTCTTTTCATCCGCTACTCTTAGCCTCTCTCTCTCTCTTCATCCGACCTACATCGAGGACCGAATCCATAGGCTTGTTGAAGGAAACCTGTCACAGTACGCGGACATCAACCGATGCGTACTACTTTAGTTTGTTTGGTTTTTTTTATCACGCCCCTGCTAACGCGAAAACGCCGTCATTACTGCGGCGTCCGATAGGATTGCAGCGTTCTCCAAACGCGCTGAGATCGGGCCTCCCACTTACGAAACTCTGTGCTGATGGTCCGCTGGATTGGTTAAAAAAAATATAATAAAATATGTTAAAAGCATGGTAAAGATTTAATCCTTAATTATTATTATTTTTTTTGAATCGTCGGTATGGAGACTGCGTACTCAATTTCGCGCTACCTTATTTCAGCAGTTGTGCAGATGAATGTTTACCGACGCAGTGGTTTCGATGATTTTTGCAGGCGCGGAGCCCTTTTAGAGATAATTTTCGCGCTGTATTTATGCCAGCGGTAATCTGAACGTCGGTCACGTTTATCTGTCGGTGCGGCGTAATAAACGATTAGAGGAAAATTAATTTGCGCTAATGACCTACAACCGATTTATTTATTCGCATTTTTTTCCGTGGCGCCTTTTAAGATTTACTGCAACTTGGAAAGCACTCCGATCGATAATCACATCGCGAATTATAACATAAAATTCGGTTGGGACGTCATTAACACTGTTAATATTGCTTACATCTCAGAAAATGCATTGACACAGATACAGCATTCAATTAAAACTTAACAGTTAGTAATTACGAACACAATTTACGGAGGGCCTCAATCCGCCACATGCTGAAAGCGCCGAACTCATTGGACGGACAAGAAGGTTCTATAAGAAGTGCGAAACGCCCGTGGAACGCTTCTCACCTTGTTTATTTTTCATTTTTTTCTTCTTCTGTATATCTCGCTCGCTGTTCATAGTTTCTTTTTTCGATTTTTCCTTTCAATCTCTTTCGTTCGGTCGTTTTATTTTTTTTTCGTCTTCTTCTTCTCCCCCCATTCCCCTCCGTTTTTCCGATTAATTTTCACGAAGCGCTGTTACGGAATCCCTCCCTCCATCTATTCAACCCCCTTGCATTTTCCTCTCTGCCAAATATTCCTCTCTGCTCTCAATCACCCACCTTCCCTATCCAATCCTCCCTTTGGGCCACTATTCTCCAATTACCATTTCCGACTCGAGCCACTCTCGGGCACACAAGAGTGTTTCGTTCGATATACATATACTACATTGTATCGCACCGAAGAGGGAGGTATAGGTGGATTGGGATATCGGGAAGGAAACCTCCCTTCCGCCTCCTCCTCCTCTAAATCTCTCCCCCTCCTCTAAATCTCTCCCCCTCTAAACTCCATATCTCTTTCCTGTTTCCCCTTATCGCAGCCATACCTCCTATTGCTCTCCCAAGTTACACACCCTTCTCTCACGTGATACATCTGCAATCCTGCAACCTATCGCTTCTTTTCCTCGCTTCTGCCTCTCCTCGTTAACGTAGGATATTACTTCGTTCGTCTTAACACTCTTTAATTACTACGATCTTTTTTTATTTCGTTTAAAATGCCCCGTCGAAAATTTGTGCGTGCGCACGTGTTGTACCAGGAAAATTTATCGATTCACCTTCGCTATATAAAAGAAAGTTTGAGGTGATGATCCTACATAGTTTATTTTTCTCGGGAAACGGCAGATACGGAAAAATTCGAAAAATTTTATGCCGTATGTTGAGGGGAAATTTTTAAATTTTGGAAGATTTAATTAATTTACTAGGGAGAAGAGGTGGCATCCGTTTTGGGGACTGTTCAAGATTGGGTAAAGTCATCGTTTTTGTTTCCGAATATTTCTGTGGAGCTTATTACCGCGTGTAAATATTTGAGTATTTTTAATTTTCACGCGTAATAAAATACCGACACGTTTTTCCTAAGCTAGAATTCAGCAATTTCTCTCAATACACGAGATTACTCATGGGGTTGCATCTCTTTTTGAACGCGCCAATAAGATTTTTTCCCCTGGCACCTCTTCTTTGTGGCTGTCTTTTTTATGCCGATCAAACTTTTCCTGTTATAACCTTCGCTCTATTTTTAACTATTTTACGATCCACATCTCTGGTTTTCTCGAAATTCTTCTTCCTCTTTAATTTTTCCTCGAGTCGAAGATCGAGTTTTTTTTGCCCTCGCGTATCGTTCGAGCGTATTTATTTCGCTTGGCTTTTAAATGCCTTACATTCTCTTTTTCGTTCCTTTGTTGCGCTTTTTATTTTCTCTCGATTCCTCTACCGCTTCCCTCTTTCATCTCTCTTTCTCCCATAATCCCTCTCTCTCTCTCTCCCTCTCTCTTAGGTAACCTGTGCACTCGCGTGTATACACGCCTCCGTGTATTTGTGTGGGTATATTTATGCCCACTCTGTTTATGCTCTGCGTCCGGCGTGCTATGGGAATGGCAAAGCCATAACTCCATCTCCAAACTCTTTCTCCTCCTCTTCATCCCCTACTTCGCCCCCACCCATCTTCATCTCCACCCATCTTCACCCTCCCCCTCTTCGCCCCCTCTTCGCCCCGCTTCGCCCCCTCTTCGCCCCCTCTTCGCCCCCTCTTCGCCCCCTCTTCGCCCCCTCTTCGTCCCCTCTTCGCCCCCCTCTTCGGCCTCCTCCTCGCCCCCTCCTCGCCCCCTCTTCGCCCCCTCTTCGCCCCCTCTTCGCCCCCTCTTCGCCCCCTCTTCGCCCCCTCTTCGCCCCCCTCTTCGGCCCCCTCCTCGCCCCCTCCTCGCCCCCTCTTCGCCCCCTCTTCGCCCCCCTCTTCGCCCCCCTCCTCGCCCCCTCTTCGCCCCCTCTTCGCCCCCCTCTTCGCCCCCTCTCCGTCCCCTCTTCGCCCCCCTCTTCGCCCCCCTCTTCGCCCCCCTCTTCGCCCCCCTCTTCGCCCCCCTCTTCGCCCCCCTCTTCGCCCCCCTCTTCGCCCCCCTCTTCGCCCCCTCTTCGGCCCCCTCTTCGCCCCCCTCTTCGCCCCCCTCTTCGCCCCCCTCCTCCACCCACCTCCTCTCCTCCCTCTTCGCCTCCACTCTTCGACCCCTCTTCAACCTCTCCCCCAACCTCATTCACGAGGAAAAATCTCCTGTTAAATCTCTCCACGTTCTTTCGTTCGCTTCTTCTACCTTCCTTTCTCGCTCGATGGAATCGTTTTCAAACTATTCCATTTTCCTTCTCCGTTTTGGTCCTTCCCGCGTCCTTCTCTATCCTGCTCCTCTCCTTTCGATTCAATCTTCCGTTTCCCTCAGAATCTCTCGTCCCTCCCTATCAATCCTTCCATGTTCTCCTTTCTGTTTTCTCTTCCTTACTCGCGTTCTCTTCCCCTCCCCCTATTTTTTCATTTCTCTTTCTTCCATTTGGCCTGTCCTTATCCATTTCTCGGTTTTTAAAATTTATTCTCCTTAGTCCGGTTTTTCCACATCCTTATTCCTTATTTTTAGGCATTCTTTACAAAAAGTAAAAAATGAACTAATGGTCTGGGTGATTTCCGTCAATCTTAGTATTTAGGATTTAATGGCAAAAGAATAAGAAAATGACATAAATAGTTCACATAACCCAATCAGGGTTGTCGATTTACTGGAAACAAAAAACGAACTTTCCGTCATATATCATACCGTATTAGTCATAGGTATCTAACATTTCTTTCCCCAAACATCTTTATCTCATTAGTAGCAGTTTTCATGGAAGTCAAACAATAATGTCGCAATTCACTTTCAAATTTCTTAAATGTTGTCAACGAAAAGAGTCCACGTAGCAATTGAAGCAAATACGTTCTGCTATAAATATGTAGATTTACTGTCCTTCCTTGTGAATACATTATATGCGAAATGTATCATTTACGAAGAGGAAATGAACTTAAACACTATTACATTACACGTAATTTCTCTTTTCCCACTTCCATCTCTCTTCCTCTAATTTTTTATTTCTTAACTCCCATATTATACGGCCATTTTTCCAATTCCTCTCTCACCTTATTCATCGCTACACCGTTTTTATTTATTCGTTCATTCATTTATTCTTTCTTTCAAATATATCTTTTAGCCATTTTCAATTTTTTTGCAAATTCATTACAATCATTTCTTCAGTCTTCACTTTGTTCCCATATTCAAAGTGTCCACTTTTATCCTAATATTTTATACTCCATCAATATTTCATTATCACACATCTTTCGACGATTTTCCTATGATTTTCTTACTCTCTAATACAGTGGTGCCTAAACGTTTTAATGTCAAGGGCTACTTTCATCTTGTAAATTGTCTAGCGGGGTACAACATTTTTAAAATTCGTACACAGGTTATTGTAACTATAAGTTAAACACAAAAATAACCGTAAAGAAAGCATTTATTATATACTGTTTATAAAAATCCAAAAACAAATAATTGGAGAATTCAAAATTGGAGGAAGTATTATAAGAACAGTAAAATACGGGGATTATCAAGTACTTCTAGCAAGAAAGGAAAAGGAACTCCATAAAATGATAAATAAACTAGTGATAACAGGTAGAAAATACGGTATGGAATTTAATACAGAAAAATCCAAGGTCATGCGAATATCAAGTAAAGAAGAAGAAAATTTTAATATAAGTATTGGAGGAAACTCGTTAGAACAAGTTCCAGGCTATAAATACCTTGGAAGTATCATAACGAGAAAAGCAAAATGTACCGATGAAATCAAGACTAGAATAACGAAAGCTGAAGCCGTTTTCAGAAGAAAGAAACTCCTACTAACGGGGAATATAAAGGAGGATATCCGTAAGAAGTTGATAAAATGGGGCAGAAACATGGACGCTAAGGAAAAATTATATTAAATACTTGGAAAGCTTCGAAATGTGGACATTGAGAAGAATGCTGAAGATAAAATGGACAGATAGGGTGAAAAATGAGGAAGTACTACGAAGAATAGGAGAGAAGCGAACGATTATACAGACTATCAGAAAGAGGAAGGCGAACTGGATTGGGCATTACCTGAGGAGAGAGGGCATGATTAAAGAAGTGCTAGAAGGAAAACTGGATGGAAAAAGAGAAAGAGGTAGAAAAAGGTTTCAGCTGGTAGACGACTTGAAAGGGAAAGAGAGCTATCAAGACATGAAAAGACTGCGGAAAATAGGAGTACTTATATGGAGAACCAAGTTTAACCATGAATAATCACGGACCTGTCTACGGACTGACTACCTATGATATATATATATATATATATATATATATATATATATATATATAGGGGAAAAGCATAATGATCGTAAAAAGAACCACTCAAATTTATTATGTACATACGCATGTAATTAGAAGTAATTTTTGCGATTCCGTCCGTGTGAATTCTACCGCCTAAGAGCGGATCTAGGGACTAACGATTTGAAACAATTTGTCGAAACATCGTATTTATACACTGCGGAATAGAAGCTGTATTAAAATGATCCATGTCGCGCAGATATGGAGAGTGGTTTCTTCTTGTCAACTGCGACAAAACAAAGGTCCCCTTCTACCTTATATTACATTGACATGCATATTTATGCTAAAAATTTACAGTTAAATAGCCGGCAATGCTAATGGTTTAATCAAGAAGTATGTGACTTTATTTTAATGGAAACGCATGTTTATATATGTTGAATAAATTAGCAGTATAATAAAAAGACTACCAGCGTTAATTTGAAAGTAACTTACTCCTTTCATCCCCGTTCTCTCTCTCTCTTTCCCTCCTCTCCCTCTTATCTCCCTCCATTCCTCTTCCCTCCCTCCGCTCCCTCCGCTCCCTCCGCTCCCTCCGCTCCCTCCGCTCCCTCCGCTCCCTCCATCCCCCTTCTCTCCATGCATATTTCTTCTCGTCTTCCTCCTCTCCCTCCATCACTCTTCCTTATCGCCATCCTTATCTTCTTCCTTCACTCTTCTTTCAAGTATTTCCTAGGTTTTCACTACAAATACTTTTTATTATTTTTTAAAGGCTTTCCGAATGTGTAATAGGATATTTTGCTTGTATGATCTTCTATTGGTTTAATTTCGGGTTCTATTATGAGAATTTGTGTGTAGACGTACATATATAATCATTATTTTTATTATTTTTCAATTCTCCTTTGTAACTACAGTAAAACCCCGCTATACGTTGTTTCGCATATACGTCGCCAGTCAATTAAGGAACATGTTCCTTTACAAGTTGTGTCGCTTCACATATACGTCGTTTGTCAAATGCTAACAGAAAAATTTCAGAAATTCCAATTGCGGTGCATAAATTATAACTACAACTATAAAAACAATCTATTCGGCTTTTAATTTCATGTTTATTATTATTTATATGAATTAATTTAATTTCGTGTTTATCAATTCGTGTAAAATCATACTCAAAATAAACAATTGTTGGCCATGTGTTTGAGAGATCACGATGGGTTAGGTGGTTCACAAGTCACACAGGGGATAAAAGGGACTGTCCCAATTTTAATGACGATGTGTAAAAACCTATTTCTGAGTGACAATCAGCTATAAGAGAACTTTGTGAACAGTTGTGTCTAACATTTTGTGTCCTTTCATCCCGGTTTACGTTTGTGTTGATATCTCAAAAGATATTGGATATACTTTGGATTGCCACATCTGCATGAAAGTACTCTAAAGTGCGTATCAGTGTGTACACGCACACGTGTAAGTAAAGAAACAGTTTCTGTGCTTCATCACACTATAGACAATTATGGGAAATGTGGAAACAGGTGAAAAAATCTGCCATGACCGTTCTGAAACAGGAGAATACCACGGTATTTCAGTGGTAGAATATCTGCCCAGCAAGTGGAAGACCCGAGTTAGATTCTCGGTCATGGCAGATTTTTTCACCTGTTTCCTCATTTCCCATCATAACAGCTTATGCCTGTCGCATATTGATATGTATTATTTGGGAAACAAATGTGTCACAAAATATCCGCGAGGAACGTAACCCCTAACTTTTATCATAGTTCTTATTGTAATCTTTGTTTCGCTATACGTTGTTTCGTCATAAGTCGCATTTTTCAGGAACGCATCTCTGACGTATAGTTGGTGTTGGTGTTGGTGTAGGGTTAAATTTCAATTTCGCCCTTAATAATAAATTCGTATGTCTGTCTGTCTCTCCCTCCATCCCTCTTCTATCCCTCTTATCCATCAATCCACATTTCTCCCTCAGCTTCCTCAATCGCTCTACTCTCACCTCTCTCTGTCTCTACACCTCTTCTCACTCTCCTATCTCCTTTTATCTCCTCTCCCTCTATCTCTCTCAACACCTTCTCTCCCTCTTTTTATCTCCATCCTTTTTCTTTCCCACCCGCTCTCCTCTTCCTCCCTCTCCTTCATTCATAAGTCTTTCTAGTTTATCTTTTTCTCTTCTACATCTGTCCCTCTTCTCTCCACTCTCTCCTCAGCCTTCTCTCCTCCCCTATCTTTAATATCCCTCTATCTGTTTTCTCCCTCTCTCCTCTTATCCTTCACGTAAATGTAAGACGGGACTATATAGTCTCAATTTCGCCCTAATAAAGTCGTTTGTCTGTCTGTCTTTCTGTCTCTTCTCTACCATCTCTTCTCTATTCTCTCCCTATCTTCTCTCTCTTTCTCTTTCCTCCCATCCTTTTCTCTCCGTCTTTCCCTTTCAACTCTGTTTATGTCTCCTCCCTGGCTACCCAGTGGCCACGGGAAAATTACGTGTAGTTTGCGTCCGCTCGTCCATCATCCGCTTTGTTGGAAGGTTTTCGGGACGGTTGGATGGGGGCGCAAGGGATGGTTGGGATTTCTGGGTTTCAGCCCTAAGGGAAGAGAGAGTGTGCCCGTATATTGCGTTTATGGCTGGAGGTTTTCCTTCCCTTACCCCCGAGGAAGTCTGATCCGGTCGCGAGATAAATGCTGTGCTATTTTCGGAAAGGGGATATTTGTAGCGTTCGGTTGGGAATAATTGATATTTTGAATATTCTCTCGTGAAAGTTCGCTTCTGTTAAAATTATATTGGTTTAACGTTTCACCTTGTTTTCTCGATATAGTTTCAATCGAAATTTTGGCTGTCCAGAGCGCCTCTGCGGGTGATAATTTTAAATGATTTTTTGCAGTATCTACCTTTTTTAACGGCCAGGACGTTTTTTCCTTTTGCAGTTATAGTGAAATTTCTATAAATCGAACCTCAAAGGAAGCAAAATATATTCGACTTATATAAAATTCGATTTATATATGTTCGACTTATATAAATTCGACTATGTGTAGGTGTGTGCATGTGTATGTATGTATATATATATATATATATATATATATATATATATATATATATATATATGTGTGTGTGTGTGTGGAAGAGGAAAGGTAGAAAAAGGGATATTTAGGACAACTAGGTGTTGAAGGAAACCCAGTGACACTTACCAAAAGAAGAGTCGCTGGAGTGTCGGAGAGACACCTTTGTAGATGTAGATGATGAAGCTTTCGGGATGATCCCTTCCTCAGCACACACACGCACGCACACACATATCACGGAAAGCAGAAGGTTACGCCAGTAATAACGGTTTCAGAAATTGCCTGTTGTCTTTCTATATACAGTTATCCCGTGAGCAGTGAGCATTTAGTTCCTGGAAATAACACTGGACTGGGAAATATCTTGTGGCGGAAAGGTAATATACGTATTAACGAAAAAATTAATTTTCCTATAGGATATGAATTCTATCATGTCACTTACGTAACATGCACGCCCAATACAGTACCTCGTATAATTAAATTTTAAGCATGCGTCGTGTCACATTTATTTGATCGTGTGAGTCAAATCCGCGTTGAAGAAATCCACCTCGAGCAAGGGTTTGCTGTACTGATAAGCATTTCAAAAGTAAATACTTTAGTCTATGATTAAAAATTTCACTCATTAACAACTCGATAATCAGTAATTTTTGGAACCATAATTGAATGATACTTAGGTGAGAACCTTAGGCAGTTCGGAACTCGCCCAGCCTAATATACAATGTAAACAAAAGCGGAAGCTGTCTATCATCGTGTACCCTTGATATTTGAATTTTATTTCTCGAATTATATTTTTGGTTAAGGCATAAATTACCCAGAATAGAAATTTTGAAGAATTAAACGTTATATTGTGGTGTAGGTTATTCTTTTTGGCTTTCACAAAATGTCGATTTATTAAAAAAATTATTGAAATTCAATAATAAATAAAACTTAATGTCATATACAATGCCACATAAGCCATTTTCTCAAAAAATAAATATATTATAGCATTTTAATATATCGAGTTTTACGCACAGCTACTGCCCAGCTCACCCCAATCCGCACAATACTTGATATTTATGTTTGTTATAACTAGTTATCATGTATTATTTTCATATATATGAAGTTATAAATATAATAATGCCATTTAAGTGTAGATAACGCTTTCCGCGGCTGTCTTGTTTTTGTAGCTGTAGAAGTTACTTCCAGACAGGAAAATGTCTATTAAGACCAAACTCATACGTATATGAGAAACTTTATGCAATGTATATTGTACCGATTTTTTTCTAATCGCTCTATTAATATCATCCGTTGAAGCCTACTTCGTATCATATTATGCCCAGCGCAGGTCAGCTCTTCAGACAGCATATCCTTCGCATTGTCCTTTGATCTTCTCCTTCCTACCTATTGCATAATATATTCTTGACCTATTGACCCCTTTTTCCTCTCTCTTCTGGTTATTTCTATCATGCATCGTCCTATACCTCTTCGCTTCGTTTGAAGCTCGTCTTGAACGTTTTATCGCCTTATTACAACGCGATGTAAAGGTTATGTCACACCATTAGGAGTTCTCTGATCGCATGATTCTGAAAGGGGGATTTTTGTTGCTATTCACAGACACATAATTAAAAACAACAAATTTCTAATGGTAGTTTTTGTTAACATTTTGCGTCCTAGCTCGTCAGTGTTTATTTTGACTTTGAAGTGGATAATACGAATCCCTTTCCTTGGTTGCTAACTCCTTGACATTTTCGAATAACTACAATTGAATCGCATTACGCACTGCTTTGCTGCCCGATTCTCGGCTGCACTATTTCTTTTTTTTTTCGCCGACGCGACTTATTCATTAGGCTGCACGTGTTTCATTTCGAAACATCCTACACTATTCCGCGGAGGATCTAATTGCCGCCTTTCGCCGAATTCCATGACGGCATGGTTTCTCTGAAGCTACGATCGTGAGAGCTCCCGGGAATCGATTCCCGCGGAAACGTCCGTGATTTATTTTTTCTCTACCTTTACCTCCCCCTTCGAAAAGCAATTGAGGGGGGGGGGGGAAGGGAAGGGAGGGTGTCCGACGGTAGTGCCGGGAGAGGGCAGCATCGGGCGATTGTCTCGGGGAAGAAAGGGATCAATGAGAGAGAGAGGGGGGGCGTTGAATAGGCGAGAGCGAAATAGAAGTTGGGTAATGGTAGAAGGGATGAGAGGGAGGGAGAGATAGGAGGAAGAGGGGGGAAGAGAGGAATAGAGTGGATTGAAGAAGGAAAGTAGTAGGATAGTGGGAGAGAGGGTGGTGAGGAATTGGAGAGGATTTGGGCGCAAACGTCTTTATTCCGGTCAGTCTGAATCTACATAGTTCCTTCTTACATTTGAGTCTAATGAAGCTGTAATTCTAATATTTTAATATAGACATATTCAAATTCAAACATATCGTTGAGCGAGGGAGATAAAAAAAATTACCAAAAAAATCTCCCGAGTTTTAAGTTTTGTGGAGCGGGAAAATATGTAGAGAAATATCAGGCTCGGTTATTACAGAGAAAAAATATCCCGCTTCAGGAAAACACGCACGTTGGCTAGGGGACGAAAAAAGAAAATTAGAGGAGGAATGCTACTAGCACCATTTCCCTCTCCCTCTCTCTCTCTCTCCCAATATGCCACTGGAGAGATCAGAATGAGGATGGATTCGTTAAATCCGGGGAGGAAACGCTCCGCTGTGCGTTCGTTACTAGAGACACCTCGAGGGAAGTGGAATTTATTATCAGGGTGTGGAGCTGTGGACGAATGGTTTTTGGAATTAGAAATGCGATGCGCTAACGTCGATTCTTTCGCGTGTGGTCAAGCGTCCTGACGAAACCTCGTAAACTGTTGAATTGATGAGATTATTTCGATAAGCCCCGTTTAGTGTGGGGGAGTTTGGATCTCGTGCGAATTTTCGCCCAACTGCAATGGTGTCGCTGAATTGCCGGTCAGATACTTCATCAGTGTAACTGTGGGGTAGTTTTTGTTTGTTCCTCTGATTGACCATTGGTCTAAGATCGTTTATTGTCCATAGAAATTTAAACATCGATATCTCTTCCATTTTTGAGGACGTATTCAGAAACGCCTTCGCTTACGTCCGGTGACTTACGTTGCATGGGCTGACCGAGGGCGTTGAGCTTCTTGTTGCGTTTCTTGAAGCTGGATGTGCTCTAGGGTTAGACAAACTTTCAATTGGAAATTGCGAATTCCTAGGTGGGAAACATTAAGAAATTGCGAACGCCTAGACAAGCCACATTGGAAGCAGATAACGCCTAGACGGGCCACAATGGAAGTTTCGAATGCTTCAGAGGGCCGCACAGGAGCTTATACTATTTAGAGATTCTCTGAAATAATAAAAATGAGAAGCAAGTATTAGCATATTTTAGTGTTAAAATGTCAATATTCGCAATTTTTGCTATAATTTAAACTTGAGAAATTGTTAAATTTTTCAGATCCTTTATAATAATAGCTATGACATTCACATGAAACGCTATCGAGGGTCGCATGTAGACCGCAGGCCGTTATTTGACGATTCTTCTTTAGGCTATGTTTATTCAATCAAATGAATACAATAGAGGTTTTTGGACCGTAGACATTCAACCCAATAAAATATAGTCAAAATTTTAGCATGATTGTATGCGTTAATGAAATTAATGTAAATTAATTGTCTCAATGTTTTACTATTCTATGCACCGGGGGCTGGAGATAAAATTTTGCGAGGAAAATCTTCTAGTGAAATATGTAATATATCTTTCAAATATTTCATACCCCTCTTGGAGTATTGGGACAATATTATATAACACAATTAATTAACAATTTCTACGGTTTTGTATTGAACAGTACTGGAAGACAGTAGAAAAATAATTGCGTTTAATATGTCAGCGTTTTAAGTGAACTTCTTGGCCGTTAAATACGGAATTTTTAAATAGAAATGCTTTTCACAAAAATTTCCTCGAATGAATTTTGAGTAACACACATTGTGCCATAAACTATGACAACTTTCGTCACGAATTTGATAGCCTTATCAAAGATGAATGCGTTTAAATCTAGCAGGAAATTACAGAAGCTTTTATTAAATAATTTATTCTTAAAAGATTACACTGTAAACAACATCTTACTCAAGTATGACCTCTTTATAGAATGAAAATCTCCAAATATATATAAAAGACAATGTCACTTTGTAAATTTGTCACTTTTTGTGTAATGATTTTTGAAGCTTAATATCTCGCAAAACGACTGAACCGAATTGGATGAAATTTTCAGGATAGCATTATGATATAATAACAAAACTTTTTAATGTATCGAACTGGAGATTAAGGACCCGGGTTCGACTCGAGGTGTTAATCTCCATTTCCAATAAGATAACGCGTTATTTTACGTAAAAATGCACTTTTCGACGCGCAGGCTTTGATTCTTTTTGAGATTAAAATTAGAAAGAATTGACCTGCGAACTTCAGATGTGAACCATTTTGAATAAAGCATTGTAAAGGTTCTTATTCTGTTCGTATTTTTCCGCCTAGAGTTCGAAATCGCTCAATTTAAACGATTAATTCACACAGTTTGAGAAAATCTAGGCATTTTAAGGGGATGTTGCCTTGCCTACCAATTTCATTGTTATACCTCGATATATTGTTATTTCAGTCCTTATGGGTGTAAACGTGCTTTGATTGCTTTTAATACGTGAAAGAGGGAGGGAGGGGACATAGGGAGGGGAAGGGAGGGAAGGTGAGAGAGGGAAGGAGAGGGAGGTAGAGGAAGGGAGAGGGAAAGGAGAGAGAGGAAGAGAATGGGAATGAAGGAGAGGGAAATGACTTTCAATACAATTTATGTTTCTGATGCCAATTTGGTCTCCATAAATAGCTTGAACGATCGAATCTTTACACCCGTTGATATTTCAACGGGTATTACACTTGTAATTTAATAACAAGTAAGGTAAGAACTGCTGAAACGGACGGCAAATGTGACGGTGTTTTCAAATGACATAAAATTCTGAATGTATTTTCGAAGTAAACTAAGTCTCCAGCTGCTTTATTTTAGTAGATGTTAGCTCGTCAGAAAGACTGGCATACTGAACGTATAAGCGGATATTTTTTGGAACCGATAAAAACGAAAGGAAATTTTAAGACAAAGATTATTCTATTTGTGAATCAAGTTATTCTCACGGTTTTAAATTATATATTCACCAGGCACGAGATATATATTATACATTAGTAGATGTTTTATTACTATAAACAGGATGACAGGAAAATTTACAGGAGTAATGACTTAAAAATCAAGTATCGGCATTCTTCGTAGTTTTATATGTAAAGCTAAAAACTTTGCACATAAGCAATATGAGTCATAAATATTTAGCCATTCTTAAAGTAGTCGCACCGAGTTAATAAAAAAAATAGTTAACCAACAATATCTAACCAAAGTTGACATGTTAGAGTTTCTAACATAAATTACAAACGTTTGCATATTATTCCCGTTTTAAGTCAAATACACTTAAAGAAAATTTGCGATTTTTTTGATCAACCATGCCTCCGTACCAGCCACCGGCCTCACATTTTCAACGGCAGAATAAGCAGATCGTAATTCAAAAAAAAGGTCAAAGCACGCTGGAAAGTAATGCAAACAAACGTCTAGAAACTCGGGTTTTTTGATGGCGAAGAGTAAGTTCACACGACATAGAACAGGAAACCTAATAAACATGAAAATCCAAACGAAATTGTAATCAAACGTAATTCGAAAACCGAAAAGCGAGGGTCGATTAGAACCCGGTACAGAGAAGCTCAAAGTCATCAATGGGTTTTGGAATTGGCTGAGTAGCGCTAGGTGGCTTCTCTGTGATCAGGACAGAGCGTCGCTTCACAAAGAGAAAATTAACAAGTTTAACTGTACGAAATCTTCTAACTGGAAATGTCATAGTCTTAAATTCTGATTTTTTTGTAATAAGCATACATGGATAGCCGAATATAAATACAATTTATAAATTTCAAAATGGCCTGATCAGGTTGTTTCTCCTTAACGTAGAGAGCCACGTTTTGGTAATGTGGTAATAAAGACCAATACTTGCACGTAGATTGGGGCACGTTTATTTATCGAATTACCTTGTTTTTGTTAGTTGGTTAACACTAGGAGTACCGGGCGCCGTCAATTGACGGTTTTCGGTTTTCGCAGCGCTGCAACTCTTGTACGATTGATAGTAGATTTCTTAAATTTTCTGACTTTTAATATTTTAGGCTAATGTTCTTTTTGCGCTGTTGTAATTTTTTCTCCGCTTTAGATTCTTCATAATAGGATCTTTTACCTACTAGTATCACGACCCGTCAATTGACGGGTATGCTATTTTTCTACCCTTTTTGCCTTTTTATGGAGGAATTTGGACGCTTGAACATTGTTCACCGTCTGACAATGTCCCATAACGTATTTTGGTTTGCATAAAAATCGTATTTGACTCTAAAAATGACGCATCTCGCGTTATTATGAGTAATAAAGGTGTCTTTTCAAATGGTTTTATTTCATATATGCGATAGGAAACCTCAGTTGGAATAGTGCTCATGTGAACGGGTATTGCGTAATTCGGCTTTTTTATGCAAGCTTGAGCAAGGAAGTATCGAGGGGAACTCTTCTGGGCGGGAGGATGAGAGCTTGACCTTGAGCGCCTGCACTGCTCTGTTTTTCTCAGAACATATGGTAAAAGCAAGAACATTGTAATTTTATCATTCTGAATGGGTCTCATGCGTTCTTTGCCACGAGAAAAATAAATTTGTTTCTTTTACTGTAAAGTCTCCGTTTTTCTTGCATTGTACCTTCTCTGCCCAAAAAATAGGCTCTAATTCGGTAAGACGACTCAAATGGATGAAACTCATAAACATACATGTTATTTATTGAAAACCAACACATTTATATTTAAAATAGGCGTCAAAAGCGAGAAATTCCTCCACCCGTCAATTGACGGTCAATTGGTGGGTACTTGCAGGCAGGCGGCTGACCCTGGTACTCCTAGGGTTAAATTAGAAGTACCTGGGACGTATTGGTTATGCTCCGCCAAATATTTTAAAATCAAAATTGCATCATCACCGTACGAGACGGATTACGACATGACCGAAATAGTCTCAGCTTTTCACTCAATATCGTTTTGAGTGTGTAGAAAATCCGGCAAGAATACCTGACGCCGATGAGTGCGGTAAAAAAAGTTATAAATACGTACACGAATTTCGCTCGCAAATCAAAATTTAAAAAAAAATGTACGAATTCCCTTTTAACATTCCTCGGCTGTCGTCGTTGAAACTGTCATTTCAGAAAAAAGTGTATCACTCCAAGATTAAACTTTATCCGCTTTTTTTCAGAATAAAATTAAAGCGCGAGGTTTTGTGACAGTAAACGCGGCACAGTCGATAGGCCATTAAAAAAAAGTAGTCGTTTCCTTGCGACCTGTTCCGCGCGATGCCTCCGTCCGGGTTATACTACTTTCGATCGAGCGAGGTAAATAAGCTCTTTTGGGCGTCGCGAAGACGACGAGCGAAAAAAAAGGTGCCTCCCTTTAAACGAGAGAAAGAGGGGAAGAAGATTTTTCGGATGTTCATTCCATCTTCGATAGGACCGGAAGCGACGCGTCTCGTCTCGTGGCTCCACGCGGAACCTGGAAAGCGTGTCGCTTCAAAAAATTGAAGACAGAAAGAAAGACGAAGAAAGGGGATGGGGAGTGAGAGTGTGTGTGCGCGCGTGGAAGGCAGAGAGGTGAAAGGGGGAGGGAGGGGAACCTTTTCCACGACTTTCCTAAGAGATTCACTGGAACCCATTTCGTCGTCGCACGAGAGGGTAAGACGGGGAGGACGATTCCTCCCGGGAAATCCTCCCCAATCAATCTCCTCTCCTCGCCTTTGTTTTGTTTCTTCTCCTCCCACTCTTGATCTTTTTCCCTTTCTTTGCTTTCTTCCGATCCTCCTCCTTTCTCTAAAAAGAAGTGTAGAAGAGCAACCTAAGGGAATAGAGGGCGTCTCGTTCATCCCATCGTCGAAAGAAGGGCAAGGAGGAAAGAAACGGAGCGCGCAAGGTTGCGCGGTAATGGACGGGCTATTTGTTAAAAGTTCTCTCCCTTCTCGCCATGCGCGCAGTCTCTGCTTACTTATTATATAAGAAGAAAAACGTGCTTGTGTTGATCACTCTTTTGTCCGTCCGTCCGTCTGTGGACAATCAACATTTTTGTTTAAGAGGTATTTGAAAAATTCTTTTTTGAATCAGGTAGTTCTTATCTCTGTAAAGAAAATTCTGATGTCTGTCTGTACATTAATTTTTTCCTTCAGCATTTCACCTTTCTTGTGCATTTCGTGTGCAATGACGATGATTACAGCAATTTACAGACTTGGTGTCTGTTTGTTTGTCTGTCTGTCTGTTTGTTTGTCTGTCTGTCTGTCTGTTTGTTCCATCATCACGCCAAAACAGAAGGTCGGATTTTCATTAAACTTGGAACCTATCTTTAGGTAAGCCCAACTTAGGATCTAGGGTGTATGGTATCCGGAAATTCTTGACGGGAAGGGAGATAGTGGGGGGGGGGGGGGGACTCCAACCATAAAATTCACAAAATCTCGCTTACCATTGCTTTTAAAGCAAAAATGCATATAACAAAGGTTGTTGTAAATTATATTTTGGATCGTTTTTGTTCCATACAAATTTTTGATAGGACGAACTGTTGCTGAAATATCGACAAAAAACGAGATCGGGAGAAGGGAGTGTAGTCTAGGTTGTGAGACGTGTTTCCGATCAGCGACGGGTACTTTCAGCTAGTGTGTGTGTGTGTGTGTATAAATTTTACACCGATTGAATTATCCTTGTAGTTTACAAATTCCCCACTAGGTGGTTTCGAATTCGGAAAAACTGGATATTTTTGAAATGGTATTGTGGCCAAACTACGGAAGATATTTGAATAATTCTATTAGAATTAGATAAATATTATCAGTCTATGAATTTTCCAACAATAGAATTTTCCAACGTATTCGACATTTTCCATTAGATGTCTTCAAATTCGGAAAATTCACTACGTTGAAATGACATTGCAGCAAAAACTACAGAAGCTGAAGGTATGAAGTTTTCACGTATGGGAAGGTGTAGTGAAGATCTAAATATCAACTGTGTCGTCCTCCTCAAAGGGAGAGAAAAACCAGAAACCTGAAAATTTTAAAGAAAACGCACTTCAACCTTTTACTTTAGCAAGGATATCTTACCTGTTCTCTAGTTCCCTTTGCTTTTCTCTCTCTCTCTCTCTCTCCTATCTCCTCTATTTTCTTTCCTCTGGGTAAGGAGGGTGATTGATATCCGTATTGGCGTTGTCACGAGGGAACGGATGCTTCTCTCTCTCTCTAGCTCTCTCTCTGTCTACCTCTCCCCCTCCCTCTCTCTCTATCTCCATCTGTGAGGACGGAACGGTCGGTTGAATCGGAGGATTTGTCGCTCTCCCAGTTCATGTGTGTGAGATAAAGATAGCGGGGATTGGTCGGTGTCGCTGATCGGAATGGTATGTTCTTTAGTAAATTATTATTCTTTTTCTTGTTTTTTTTTATAGGATGAAAATGATTTAAAGAAATGATTTCGCGATACATTTTCGATGGGGGAGGGGGTGGAGTCATTGAAGCGTTGGTCTTCCACGATGAGGAAACCGGATTTGTTTTTTTTTATTCTGGGATCCGCTGCTTGCGCGGTTCGAGGAGAACGCGCACGCTCCATAACTAAGGAACTTTAAGCAGTTGGCCCCTCTTGGTGCTCTTCGTAAATAGTATGCTAATTCCGGCACTGTGTTTAACTTCTCCCTTCTGTGTGTGTGCGGTGTCAACGGGGAATCCATCGCTCCATGTGTACATTCCCTATTCAGCAAGACGACTCGTAAGGCCGACATTACTGGTGATGATGATGATTATCGGTTAGATGAATGTTGGAGCTGATAGGTCACATTAATTAGAATAGCTTTCTGCACTATAATTAAAACGATAAGCGTGCATCATTTAATTAGCGTTTAAATTGAGTGATTTTGAAATCAACCGAGACAAGTTTTTTGGGACGTCCAATATCACAGAACAGTAAAAGGTGCATCAGAAATTCATGTGTATATATTTCCGGCTAGTGTTTAGATAATAAATTATATATTAAGAATACAGGTACACCCTGTATATACATATACCTCTTCTTCCCGTATCTAATAGATAGATACTCTGGTCAATACTATATTCAGTACGTCTAAGTCGGATAGCAAAGGAACTGAGGTAGAGTCACCAACAGAAACTTCTTCTACGTTTTGGACCGGCTTTTCTCTAGGAACATTTTTAAAGGATTGTGTAGTACTGTGATGGTTCGCTTTATACACACATTTGCTTACTTAAAGGGTAGGGTTGTTAATTAATTACCTCGTGATCCGGGGACATTAACTATGATCCTCTTGATGTTGCCAATTAACTCGTCATCTGGCTGCCGTAACTATGATTCTCTTAACATAGACAATTAACTCGTCATTCGGCGAAAGTAACAATGGTATCCTTAAAGCGGCCAATTAACTCGTCTTACGGATAATTTAAATGGAAACCCGTTATTCCTAGGGGGATTGCCCATCCCGGCCCTACGATGCTTAACCTCGGCGATCGGACAAGAACCGATGTCTCCAACGTACTATGGCCTTTGCCGAAGATGAAGCATATTATTACTAAAATCATCATCATTACTAACATCATCACTATTTACACCACCACTCGTGAATACGTCATTACCCTCATGTTTTTCTGTTCCGTATTTACTTGAAGTCTTAGAGTTGATATAATTGAACCGAATTTGTATGAAAGGAGACTAATTATTCTCATCATTCTCACTTTTTATGGGCACAGTTAAAACAAAAAACAATTCAACAGACAATTAACTAATTAAAAAAGACAAACGATATTTAGCAGGTTAAGAATATCCTTTGATAAGATGCGCAGTAAGTAGCTCTCTTGAAGTATTTCAAACAGAGACTAGCAGATAAAAATATCTTTTTCATATACCAAAAGTCTCAAACCTACCTTATAACCAAAATACTATAAATTTACGTAACAAATTTGTAATTACAAAATTACGAGGACCAGGTTTTCCGATGCCAAGTGTATACCAACTTGGCCGACTTTCTGAAGTACCTAGTTATTATACGCAAAGTTATCAGCTTACACCCTATGTTTTGTGCTCGATAAATTTGTTATACGCTGCTCAGGTACGTTAAGAAGTTGTTATACGCCGTATACCTCCATATATCCCTCACCAATTTTTTTGATCACTAGGTTCTCTCGATACAAAAACCCCAAAGGTAAACATATTAAGCACTCACATAAGATAGCATTGGCCTGAGTATGAAGTGAAGCAATATTTTTAAGATTGTTTTTTATTTAAATATTATCTTACAGAGTAGATGTTTAGATCGCAATATGTGATTTTTGTTTAATATTACAATCAGATAACAGCTTAAGGAAGGTGGAAAATTTTCAAAGAACCTCAGACCTCTAACGACGTAACTTCAATTCAAAACGACGTAAATCGGTACATAAGGATCAATTGATCGGCTACGTAACTACGAACTGACGTAAATCGGGACAACGGAAATCGTGGTATACCTGTATACAAATATGAGTAACAAGCATAGGTGAATATTACCGTTTCTCAAAATGTAGGCATGTAAATGTGTTTTAAAATGTTCAGATATAACACGCTCACACGTCTATGGATCATGCGTGAGCGAATATTTCTGTCACTCAATTTATTTCTCATGTTATTTTTCGACAGTTTAGCAGTAATTGAAACTTTTTACGCCCTCCAACAATTCTGTGAAAGTCAATATGTCATGAATTGATTGCAGGAGAGGTAACAACATTTCCTTTAAGTCTAAGTTTGTGTTTGTTGTCGTGTGTCACATTACTAACCGAATACCAACTTGAGCGTTTGGGCTCCGGCGCACATGCACAATGGTTCGTCGGCTGCGAAACGATGAATTGCAAAACAGCGGCTTGTATTTACTGTATGTTCTTATTGAAATAGAAAAGGACCGTATCTTTAAGGCTGTCGTCTTTCTGTGGGAAGAAGCGTGAACTTTTCAATATATACCTGAATAAACGACGACCATTACATTCCTGCATTGACGCGACTTACAATTAGAAGAGGAAATTTTTGGCAAAAATCATGTATATTTCTCATCATTAGAACTTTAATTTTATAAAAATTTAATAGTCTCAAAGAAAATCAAAGAAAAATACGATTAAATTAAATTTAATCCTCGTTTGTGTGTCACTTTACTTTCTTTCGTCGCGTATAATAAACCGAAATAAAACGTTCGGGAAACTGTTTCTTCCATTAAGATACACCATAATTATTCAGTAAGAACGGTACTGCCATCTTTTGTGTACCGCTCATGATTACGTTTCGCGACAACGCAACCGCAGCGGCACCTCAAAAAAAAAAAATAGATTGCGTCACCGTTTGGTATAGTAGATAAGAAATTATGAAGGAGCGAACTTTAGAAATACTATTATTAATCGCTCTAACGGACGTATCAGCTAGGAGGGACTTGGCGTGATTCTCTGCTTCGCCCCATCCCCATTCACTTGCCTGCCTCGCGTTATGCTCCTCCTCTTCTCCTCTCCTTTCGATGTGTTTAATTCATAAGCCGTCCTTAATTTGATGTAGGCCGGCGGAAGTCATTACTCTTAAGAGAGTTTCCGTCTCCAATTAGGGAAACGTGATTCCGTCCTAACTCCGCGACGTAATTACACCGACGCTTTTAATGGCTGTATAGGAAAAACGGCACTACAGTAAAATCGAACGTTTACTTTAGTTCCGGAACCGATCGCGTTTGTTTTTTTTCGTCCTTTTTCTGTTTACTTCGTCATATGTGCAATCGAACGAGTTTCTTTTTTTCAGTTACTCCGAATTGAAAACAATGCATAACTACGGTCAATGCCGAGAAGTCTGGCGGCTGAGGGGCGCTTTCCTGAGGGTTTGTCCAAACATTGCTTGCAAGCACGATATACCCTTGAATCTCATCGTCACTTAATTTTTTGTTTACCTATAACGATATGTCAAAATCATCGTCGTCATCAGTTACCTTTGTCGAAGTCGATAGTGCAGTTGTTTCTTCTTTTACTTTATCGTTTTCCTTTCTTCTGCTTTGCCTTCTTTTTCTTGCTCTTCCCCCTTGGAAACTGGATTTTTTTGAAAAATAGGTGAGTAGAGAAGGCTGGTTCTTTCTTTTTTCCATATCAGGGTCCTTTGAAAATATTTATTTAAAATAATTACCTTAAAATTACGTATAAATTGAGTATACTTAAAATTACTTTGAAATAGTTAAACATTTTATTTCAAAGCATAATTAAATATACCAGGACTTACTTGTATCAACGTTTTCCCAAATGATTGTTGTTTGATATCATTGAAGTCCAAGCTGATCTAAGTCCATACTATGACCATACCGTTATCACTACAGCGGTCAGCGGTCAACAAATAATCCTGTAACGATTAAAAGAAATTTAATCGACTACAAAGGTATGTACTCTGGAAGACCGTTCGGAGTGAATCGAGACCGCATGTCTAGTCTCGCACTGTGCGAGTAGCACACACGCCGTGCCTATATCGTTCGTCATTTGTCGTGACGACATCAACGGTTTTGGCACTTTTTCGACAGCGCGGAGAATGTAGGTGGCTGAGTGGGTTATATAATAGCAGAGAATCTTTGGATTATATGGTCAGATTTCCAACTTTCTTCGAGTGCCAACTCTTGTCTTTCTTGGAAACAAAATCATTGGTTTTCCCGATATTTTGTCTTTCAGTTAGCTGTTCGTAGACTGAGACCGAACAAGAATCGCAACCTGAGAGAATAGAGGGGAAGCGTAAAGCCTCCTGTTCTTTTTCTTTAATTTCGAATTTTTTTAGAGGGCATATGTCCCTTCTGCCCCCCCCCCCCCCCCGAATACGCCCCTGCCCTTGACATTCGCGGGGGATACGTTTTCCGGAATATCAAAAACGCGAATCTTAAGACACAATGCTTTTAGAAAAAGGGGATCATTGTGTTCATTCAGTCGGAAATCAAGGTGGTTTTTCATGATCAATAAGAATAAATCTATAATAATTTCAACGCCATAATAATTATAACAAAAATAAACGAAAACAAGACGAACATCTTATTTATGAAGGTCAAATAAAAATAAAATGTTAGAAAAAAACAATTATTTACGTTGGCGACGATGAAGATATTGACACGATCAGCGGAGGACGAATTAGATAAAGAGATGGAGTCCTCCTGAAGATCATTCCGAGATGGTGGACTTCAAGTCTGCAGAGGAGCAAGTTGTAGTATCGATGCTCTTAAAATAACTCGTTAATGACGTTTGCTTCGTCTTTCGTTGCAAACCCTTGTGCGCCTCCTTGTAATGGGTCGTAAGAGCCTCCAGTCCTCTTTTAAATGTTATGCCCTGCTCCAATTAAGAATCTATTTCAAACAACTTGTCACCCAGAGCCTTAGACATTTCCAGAATCTTCTTTAGTGACTTGAGATGTAGCTTTGAAATATCCCTCTCTCCCTCTTCATCATAACTGCTTTCACTTGAGCGTATGAGCTCCTAATCGGTCAACTCTAATTTATGGAGTTGAGCAGTTCCTTCACCTCGCTTTCTTGGAGGTCGTTAACACCCTCTCCTACCAACCTCACAGTCCTTAACAGTCTTCCATCGGTGACATACCTTTCAAGGTATATCACATTTCGCAACAGCTTCCTTCAGCCCGAGTTCCATGTCTCAGGCTTGGTATCATCCAGAGATTCCTTTATATTTGCTATATAGTAAGCGATAACTTTTTCAGCCCTAGCTGACTGACATAGAGTAATTTTTATCCATCTAGTCGATAATTACCTTGAATGTGAAAGGGATGTAATGCGACTTGAATGTTGCGATGATACTCTGATACATTGGTTGGAGGAGGGAATCGTTATTAGGCGGTAGGAACAATACCTTTGGGTGGGCGTCTTTAAGGATGGCCTTGTGCGCTGTCCAAAAACTGGAGGACCTAGCATGCTAGTTTCTTGGGCGCAAGGTACCTATCCACTTTATGTAAGAAGCACTTGTTAAAGCAGTCCAAAGGTAGCTCAACTGTCATGCAGGCCCTTCTGATCGCACGCCAGAACACAGGAAGATGATCAGTATTATTTCCTTTGAGTATCCGAGGATTCATGGATGTGTACCTATATCACCATTGACTTGATTATGAATTCTCTACTGCATTCCCACAGACGAGGAGAGTAAGGCGTGGCCAGCATTGAAGACCTGCTCCATCCAAAACCTCTTCACCTCTATGAATTCTTTAAATCCTTAGCAGAGTTAGGTGAGAGTAAGTAGTTCTGTTTTATGTAAAGAATCTAATTTGACATCCACGTACAAGCACGGAAACACTCGTAAACACTCATAATAAGTAGATGATAAGAAATTTCTCTTTACAAAGCTCGGTAGGACATAAAATAAAGATTATTATTATTATTATTGGGAAAGAAAACAAAATAGTGAACATTTAAGGTAGGATAAGATGCCTATCTGAAATTGCTGGAACAATTATGTTATTACTGGCTAGTTCTTTTTTGGAGGAATTTAAGCAAACGGGAGTTTTTTTTATCAGTTTAAGGCAAGACAAATGTATCAATTATTGTTTTTCGAACTGAGAATCAGCTATGGAAATAATAAAAATTTCTTTTTCTTAATATAAACCAGAGCCAATTCGCCTAATTCAAACGGAAATCAAAGCAGCTCAAAATATTTTGGTTGACATATATACCAAGAAAAGACTGATTCGAACGCGTTACGCAGAAATTCCGGAAGGAATATTGATAAATGGCATTATTATTATTAGGTTTTTCCCTCTCCGCCGCTAAAAAATATCTCGCAGACCTCCCTCCCAAAAATTTGGCCTTAAATATTTCCCTGAAGACAAAAAACAGCAGATTTTTTGAGAGATTTTTGTCGAATCGGACATCAAGCTTTTTAATACGATTTATCCCGTATCTTTAAATTAATACGTTTTTAGCGAACCAAAAAAGAGTTTCGAAAGAACGGGGAAATTTTCAAGGATGGTATATGAAGTAGTTAGTTGAGCAGGTATGCAAGCAGGCAGCAGAGGCAAGCATTTCGGGAGGTGCTCTGAGAACAAAAGGTCGAAAAAAATAAACTCACTCAGTCCTCACATATCCACTTGAACCATTACTCGCGTATTTGGAAGAGGCGAGGTTTGAAGAAAACTCGGAGACCGCAGCGGACGACAGGTTGGGAAGCCAACGTTTAGAATAGGAGGCGGAGGGAGGGGGAGGTAAAGTGGAATGGAAGGGGACTGTGGGGAGGGGGCATGGGAAAAGTAAGTTGACGCGAAGGCGGAAGAGAGGGATAGAAGTGTTTTAAGGATAGCAAGTGGCTCTTGGTCGTATTCCAAGAAAAGGGGCGAAGCTGAGAAAAGGGGCAACGCGGGTCTCTCTGTGATGTTGGGAGATGTGAGGGTTGTGGATTGAGGACCATGGAATATGAACGGATCCATAAAAGGAAACCGTAAGAGAAAAGGCAGGCGATTAAGGAAAGAGTAGGGTAAATGGGGGAGAGGAAGACAGAGAGGAAGGGGAGGCATTTCGGTGTTTTTAATAACTTTTATATTAACTTTACACGGTATGTGTATGCGTGTGTGTGTGTAAAGAATGTTGAATAATTTGGAAGCGGCTGAATCGACCTTAACCATTTGAATAGCATATGCATGTCTGCGGCGTATTTTTCTTTCATTTTAAAATGACTTTTAAAAATCGTACGGCCTTGGGACTAAACACCGATAAACACCTAAAAGAATGGAATTTATTTTCCTGCCGTCGATTTGTTGCATGAATTTGTTTTGAATGCGCAGATTTTGCGTTTTTTGACGCAAAAAACTTTGTCCGTTTGCTAAAACAACGAGATTCCGGAAGGTGCATAGTGTATAGAATCATATGGAAAATGCGTTTATAGGTATTAACTATATCAGCGGATATATTCGCGGACTACTTGGAAGTTGGTTAGGGACACTTAGTTATTTTTCTGCATGTTTTCTATTGTAATTAGCGGTGCTTTAGACAACCGATTGATTAATAACTGAAAAGGAACTACATACCATTAAAATTTTGATACGAAAATTGTAATATAATAATTTGAATACCTACCGTTAATGCAATGGATATGCCTGTTGTTTTGAGTCAAGTTGTTGCGTTGTTTTTCATGTGTTTTTTTGTCGTCGTAATGTTTTACTATAATTTTCATGCACGGACCACATTATAGGGACCTCTGATCTACATAATTTTTACTTTAAAATAATTTTTTTTACACTGTCCCTTTTGTATTCAGTTTCAAAATTTTTGCAGTGGGAAGGTAGCGATCGTGGAAGAATGAGGGAGGAAGAAAAAGATATAAAAAGAGTGTGAGAGAGAGAGAAATAGGGCCTTTGCATATCTGTTTCCGTCAAGTATCGCTCAGGTTGGAAGAATGACGACGGTGAAGGCATCGTTCAATTACTGGGGCGAAAATCGAATTTGACGCTGTGGGCGGGCGGTTAAAAGGACGATGGTTGGAGATAGGAGGGGACGGTGGTAAGAAGGTGGGGTTCATAATTGGCCGCGATGATGACGGGTAGTTTGTGGGGATCGAGTGTGTGATTAAGCAGAGTAAACGTTTCAATCTTTCAAACTTCTCGAGTGTTTGTTTTGAAGGGAGAAAGGAAGTTAAAAAAAAACTTTTTTTTCTTTTTCCTCGAATGGGTTCTATTTTGGGGGAAGGCCGGCCACTCTTCCGCAAGGTTTTCGAGCACTTGTGGATGTTCCCGTGGAAGATCCAGAAGGGCGGAATTTTAGCCCTCGGCCCTCCCCCTGTACGGCGGAGTGGATTGACCGTGAATCTGGTACGTGTTCCCGGCCGGCGAGATTTGCTTCTTTTATCCGAGTTCGTTTACGCGCTCGTCCAAGGCGCGATTCAGGCGACGTTTTTGACTTTCCCCCCCCCTTACTTCCCCAATTAGGTATTACGTAAGTTGTGTAATTTAAGAGGTAGTACAGTTTTAGATATTCATCGAAATTACCTGACCTGCATTGCTTTTGGTATCGCAAAGTTGCGATTGTTTTGTCCAATCTTTCCAATGATTAACGCGAAAGCGGAATAATAAGATATCAAAGGAAATGTTATCTATTTAAATTTTAAACGTAGTATATTTGTACATTTGTGTGTTTATGTTTTGGCTGTGAATGGATGTGAATAAATATTTTTAATCATAGGCTATCCTTTCGCGTCAGGGGACACGAGAAAGCTGTTTGAGTTCATTAAAAAAAAGTTTCGTGATTTCAATTCCGAAAAAATTATAAAATCTATACATTATCCCTCATCAAAACAAAATCGGTGTTAGACGTTTTATGTTATTGGGAGAGTTTAACTGAAAACGACGTCTTTTTCTCACGCCGAAAATCAACAATTAACTACTGAATTCAGCTGAAAAGTAACACCGTTATTTGAAAAGCAAATTCAACCGTTCAAAGCATCGATTTGGATTTTCTACCTTTCGAAATCTTCTTACGGGTAAAAGTCTGCGTTTACAGAGTGGAGACGCGAAAGGGGCGATGAGAAATATTTTAAAGTCGCGTTGCTCAAACTTCGTCGTCCTCACATTCTATCGCATCACCAGACATGACAAGGAATTTCACGTCCATTTTATCGCAGTTCTGCTCCCATTTCTTAGGAGTGTTGGAGGCGTGAATAACAGTCCATTTTGGGTGTAAGAGACTCCAAATGGCCTTCTCACTCTTGGGTTCTAGTTTCTTCCTCGGAGAAGTGACTTGGCCGCAGCCGGTGATAACTTTCGTCCTCATAACTGAATCGAGAGAGGTAGAGAGATTTAAAATCCAGACGGGGTCGAATTTTGTGCCGCTTCAGTCTCGTTTCCGTTTAATATCCGGGCAGTTTTCCCGATTCTCGAAAACTTCAGCACTCAATCCCATTACCCATATAATTGAACTGGCGCGATGCCCTATGGCAGGGGTTCCCAACCCGGGGGTACGTTTACCCCCCAAGGGGTACGTGAAGCCAAATCAAGGGTTACGGGAGATATCTGATAAATAAAAAATTTTACGTGCTCAAAAACTTAAAAGAGCTTACACGATATCTTTGAAAATCGCTATGCCTCTGTTGCATACCTCTGTTTTTCACCAAAACTTAGATAAGCAGTCGTCGTTTTTCCACATTCAAATTTGGGTTTTGAGCCCATTGTGGATACCTGAAAATATAATCGAAACATGAAGTAACACTTGCTGGATTTAAAGTTATGTAACTAATATGTCAATAAATAAGAGAAAAAACTTAGCGCGCATAGCATATTTTAATTCTCAATTAATCAACAAATTTTCAATCCAATAATACATTACAATTCGAAGTCATCCTTAAGATACACTTAATATTTAGTATAAAACGGTTGTCGAAATATAGGAGTATAAATTTATAAACTGCATTTATTGGTAAAATGTGTCAACCATTACTTGCCTTATTTTGGCACGAGGAAATCGAAAAGTTTCCCTATGAAGTCTTTTATCTGTGTATTTTTCTGTATACACATACATCGTAAACAGTAAAATTTACCTCTAAAAAAAATATTGAGAATGGGTACATAAGGCCTTACTCTAAAGCCAGGGGGTACGTTGACCGAAAAAGTGTGGGAACCACTGCCCTAAGGGTATATCCTGGCATCGGAGTCATATATTATGCATGCAAATGGCTATGCAACAGTTATGTTTCGGACGGTTTACTCTGCCATGCATCCGAGGATGGAGGTAGAAGCTTTAATGCCCTCAAGACATTCTCTGAAGTGGAGGTTTTTCCATTCTACGTTTAATTGGCATGCACATTTTCAAATTTCTAAGGTAATTATGAATACAATGGAACGAAATTTCTTCACGGAAAATTATCATTTTTGGTAACCTAACCGTAACTACGATAATGCGTTTGTCTACAGATCATTCGATCTCTGCATGAGAAGTTAATATTTAACTCCGTGTTTCTCAACCGCGAGTTATTTCTCGTGGGTCTCCGAGCTGCGTAGGACACGACGTTTATGCTCATCTATAACTCGTTTGATCCCGCATATAACTCTGATTAAAATTTCAAAGTGAAAAAAGAATGAGACAATGAACTTTTCATGGGGATGGGGACCGCATAAATTGTGGGATTTCGCAGGGGGACACAGCGGCTCCAAAAATGTTGAGAAACTGTTTTAATAAATGTCGTCGCTTACTTCATTGGTACCCAAGCTGCGGCCGGCGGACCGTGTTTTCATCCGCCTCGCCAAAAAATTTCAATTTGATGGCATCGCTCATTTCCCCAAAAAGTATACATCTCGGGTCAAATAGACCCGGCCACACCAATTACGTGAAAAATGCGGATTTTTGTGAAATTGCTTGATATGCTTTATTGTTAAGGAAGCATTCTTTATGGATGAATGCGTGAGTGTTGATGTGTCTCTATCACCTTCAGTAGCAAATTATAAAATTTTCTCTTCCCTCCAACTTTAACCGCTCGCGATATTATTTTTCGAGTAGCCTATATAATTGGAATCTGATATAAAGCGTAACTTAGTCGAAATGTATACAAGTTATACATATTGTGACATGTCTTGGACAACTTATGTTCGTTAAAAGCTAGTTTTAATCAAAGTAACGGTATTCCCAGAGGATTAAGAGCTTGTGCGAGTAGGTGGAGAAAGGAGTGCGATGATACTTCCCGCAAATTCTAGGAATCACTCGCTCCAAGAGGGATAGAGGATACAGTTTATGGCCTTATTGGCGTGTGAAAATGTGTGCGCACTGAGAGTTCGGTACAGAGTTGCTAGTGACACAGGGTGGTGAAGATCTTTGAAGAAGAAGAGCCTACACAGCGAAGAGTATACCCTACGCAAACCGGCTTTGCAGTAAGCAGTATTACTATGAATATCATTATTATTTGGTCGGAATTTAGATTTTTAGGGATTATTTACATTTATTTCTTACATTTCAGTAAAATGTCTCGCCCTTATACATCTAAAGATGTTATGAGTGTTGAGGATCCCGGTTCTGAGACTTGGCTGAAGGAATTCATGGACGAGGAGCAATGCAGAGAGCAATCTACAGATGAAAATGACGCACTACTTAACAACCAGGCCTCTTCCAGTGCTTGCTCTCTGCCTGACAACGAAGATGACAGCGACGAGTCAGATGGTGAAGAAGACATCGAAAAAGAAGGAGCAAAATATTTTTATGTTAAAAAGCAGTTTCAATTGGACCACAAAACCTCCATCGCGCGCTGTTAGAACGCCTGCGCATAACGTAGTCACCAAACTTCCTGGTGTAATGGGCAAAGCAAGAAGTCACACTCGTGATGCCAACCAAGAAGATTTTTGGAAATGTCTACTCAGTGACGATATGGTCAACGAACTACCTCTGAGAAGAAACAAGAAGATTAGTAGTGTTCTAGGAAATTATTCAGCCGGTCAACAATATGTGGTGTGTGATCTAGATGTGATCGAGTTGAGGGCCTTCATTGGGCTACTGTACTTGAGTGGAATATTCAAGTCCTGTCATTAGGACTTAGCCTCATTGTTTTCGAGTGATGGTACTGGCCGAGATATTTTTCGAGCCAAGATATCTCCCAAGCGTTTTCTTTTTATTCTTTCATGTCTTGATTAACCTTAGTGACAGGGAAGAAAAAAAAAGTCTACCCCTATTTCCTTTTTATTCAAAAGATTGGTGGAAAACTCCCAAGGTTCATTCTATGTGGGACATTGTGTGCGTAGACGATATGCTTGTGCCATTTCGAGGAAGATGTCATTTTAAAATATTCATGCCAAGTAAACCCGCGAAATATGGTCTCAAAGTTTTAATTTTGACCGATGCGCGCAACAATTACCTTTACAATGGCTATATTTACTGTGGAAAAGGCGGTGATTGAGCGGGACTTACGTCAGACTTGAGAAAAACTGCAAAACCTACCCAAGCAATAATGAGGCTAGTCAAACCAGTTGAAAATTCTAACAGGAATGTGACTGCTGATAATTGGTCCTCTTCGCTGGAAGTATTGGAGAGACTAAAAGAAAAAGACCTTACCTACTTTGGGACACTGAGAAAAAATAAGGCGGAAATACCCAAAATAGGAAGACAGGAAGGAAGTTCCCTGTACGGCGTCACAAAGGAATATACCTTAATTTCTAACGTGCCAAAGAAAAACAAAGGTGTAATTTTGATATCATAAATGCACCACAGCATTTCTGTCGACGAAGAAAAGAAAGAACCAGACAATTACTTTTTATAATTGCACAAAAGGAGGAGTGGACGGATTAGACCAAAAATGTGCGAAATATTCAGTGAGTCGTCGCACACGGCGGTGGCCTAAGGCAATATTTTTTGTGATGATAAATATAGCAGGTGTGATTGCTCACATTCTTTACAGCAGCTCTAAGAAAAACAAGCAGATGGATCGATATGATTTTATTTAAAAAATCTAGGTATGTGTCTCATTTTGCCTCTGTTGGATCGAAGACTCAGCGTAGAAAGGCTACCGCGCGAATTACGGCTTACGCTGAGTCGCATCTTGAAAAACCCATCCCCGTCAGCGAAAGCGAAGTAAATCCAGAACGAAAAAGAAGATGATGTCATCTTTGTCCATCCAAGAAGGATAGAAAATCTAATCAACTCTGCGAAACCTGTAAAAAAAAAACCAACTTGTAATGACTGCATAAAAAAGTGTAAAATGTGCGCGGACGAAAATCCTATATTTTGAGAGGCTAAATTTTTAAAAATACTCATGGAAATTTGTTCAGGAACACATTTATGTGTGTCTTATATATTATGCTATAAGTGACAATAATCATTGTATGCTTCGATTTCACTTCTCAAGTTTTAATATAATACAAGCACGCGCATGCACACACACACACACACACATATACACATATATATGTATATCTCAAACTTGCTAGACCACATTGTGAAATTAATAAAAAATATATATTCGTTGGAATGACCCAATGGCCCCGTTTTTTTGCGATGGTGTGAGTCGCGCATACGTTTGGGACGAAGGAGAAGTGTCAAGGGGGAAGAAAAGGGAATTCGTGTAAAAAAAAGGGGGAATGGCGGCTCGGAAAGAATGAGGGAGGAGTTGAGCGATCAGGTCTCGTGGATAGCGAATCGAAGAGAGCAAACGAGGTTGGGGTGGAAGAGGGCGATGGATTGACATTGGATGACTTGGAGCCCTGCGAAAGTGTGTCGATGGGGTGTGTTTGGAGAAGAGGGTGAAAGCTGGATAAGGGGTTAGTGCGGCAGGAAGCGAGACGGGACTTGTATGAAGGGTTTGGCTGGTTGTCCTTGGGACGAGATATGGATGCCTTTGCGGAAGGCAGGATGCGACGGATAGTTCGAAGGAGTGGCGGTAGGTGGCGTTAAAAACAAAGCGCTATAGTATTGGCTTATGGTGTTTCTTTTTTAAAGATTTTCCGTTTTTCCATGTTACCCGCGACTCTTATCAATTAATCTTGTATTTAGAAAGCGATTGGCGACGATGTGCGGTCAAAAATTGCCAATAACAATAAATTTACCTTCCAATCAGCATCATGAGATTTTCGCAATGATGGAAAAATATATTTTTAGCGTTCAAGGTTTAAATTCTGTCTGGACACCAAATGAGAAATAAGTATATTGAGGTAAATATATATTAGGTTTTAATTTAATCTAGCAATAAGTATTTTTTGCCAATCGAAGAAATTGATAATAATTTCAGGTGAGGCAGACGAGTAGATGCATTGTTCGCTGACTGTCAAGTCTGTCTCAGTCAGCGGCCTTTATGTCAATGGGTGAAGTAAGCGATAGCTTATAAGTCTAACGCGCTGTGTGGACTCAATTTTCACCGTAACCTCCGCGATTGCCGACTTTTAATTATGAAAATCCCATCGCATGGCTTCTCTTTTTAGGCGCGTTTCGCTTCCAGCATGAGCGCCTGACAAAAAATGAACTCTTCGTCATATCTCGTAAAGTATTGGTCATATCAAAATAATTTTTAATTTAGAATTGTAGAACTAGTAGAGTATTTATTTCTTTTTCTATACATTTTCATCGTAGGAGTAGCCGTTATCAAGAAAATCAAACAAGAAAGTCTTAATTCGAGTTGAACTTTGAAAAATTCTTGCATGGTTACTTCATCATTGTTGCTAACAAAAACAATCTCAGAAAATGTTTTTAATTAACTTACGTGTGCGTGCATTACTTTAGAATAGGAAGAAAATGTGTTGTTTATATCGAAGAAAAGAACTTAAAAACGCTATTTTCCTTACGTACACTCAAAGAGTTTTCCAAGTTAAAAGAAGTGAATAATTTTCAACGAAGGAACAATTTCAAAAACGTTTATATAGTAATTTCTTTCATAATATTCCATTGCATGAAACGCGCCCATCTGTGGTACACTGTACACTTTCCTAACTTGCTTAGTCGTCTATTCAACTGTAAAATTTTATACGTAATTTCGTCAGATATAGGAGCAGACAATCTAGAGGAGGGGTGGGCCGTATTGGTGGCAATGAATCCTACGGTGGGCCGCATTGGAAATTGCCGTTAAAGTTAAATCGAAAGTTACCTAGAGATTCCTAGGAAAATTATGAGTGAAAATCAAGGTAAAATTCGGTTTTTAGCGTTAAAAATTCAATAATCATGATGGACTTTAATCTAATAAATACCCCATTAGCAATACATCATTAGCAAGAACTTGTATTGAGGAATATTCACTAAGGGGCCCCAATTTATCGCTAAATATTTTGACAGATTTTGCAATATAAACGTAATATTTGGCAGGTAAATCAGCAGAAAAAAGTTTTGAAAACTATGGAACACTAACGATGGGCCGCATAGCACCGCTTAGTGGGCCGCAGGTTGGGCACCCCTGGATCTAGGCGACCGCCTAGGACAGAGGTCGGCAACCTTTTCGACAATAGCCATTTTTTCAAAATTTGTATAGAATCCAACATAAGACGAGCATGTGTAATGAAAAAATTGTATTAAATACCGTCAAGTCATATTTAATGACATCTATTCATTTAAAATCTGCACACACAGTACCCATGTTTTGGAGATAATTCGTAAAAAGCAGTTGAGAAACAAAGGAACGTTATACATGCGTTTTCATTCAATGAAAATATAAATAAACATTCAAATGAAACAAATAAAGAGATTCTTTCAGAAAATGAGTCTAGGGCTATAGATGAAAATGAGAAAATTGAAAATGAAAGTTTTACTCAACAGCCCGTACTGGATCCTTCTATTTAAAGCGATTATATTATTATCAATCGAGACGGTCATTGTCGTCTGGCGCGCTTTAAGCGGGAGAGTGGGCGTCGGGAGCCGCAGGTCATTCCTCAAAGAGCCGCATGCGGCTCACGTGCCGACCCCTGGCCTAGGGACACGCGGTTAGATTCGCCGGAGAGAGAGTTAACAGAGTCGTGAGGCTGGCGTGAGATGGGGAAAATAAATGTATGCATCGAGTGTGGAAAGTAACAATAGTAAGAAGCGGTCATATGCATTCTAAATTATGAGTACGATCAACGCAAACGTTAATGTGCGAGAAAACCAGTCTCGACTCAACTGAAAGATTCCTTATTCGAAGACTTTGAATCGCGATAGACATCGACCTCCGTGTCCCACCCACTGCATTTTAATATGTTTGAAAATAAATCAGTTCAAAAATCGCGAATTGTGAACCTCGTTCGCTTGAAAAGATTTATGAAAAGAATAATGTCCCAAACCCATAACAGTACTTAGTATCGAAATAAACAATCGCCTTAATTTCTTTCAAACTCCTTCGTATTCTATCACCTTGACTTTTTAGGCGCGTTTCGCCTCCAGCAGTTCGTCCGTCCGCCCGCCCGTCGGTCCGCATGTTCGTTCTCGGCTTCTACAGAACGGATTTTCATGAAATTTGATATTAAGGACTTGCTATCAAAGATAATAGGAAAATCGCAAAAATGAATCACGTAAGCTAATCATGGGTACCACTTTACTGGTGACAAAAAATCAACTTTCCGTCATATCTCATAAAGTGTTGC
The DNA here is from genome assembly GCA_036926305.1 of Uropetala carovei. NCBI lineage: Eukaryota > Metazoa > Arthropoda > Insecta > Odonata > Petaluridae > Uropetala > Uropetala carovei. The sequence continues at coordinate 515,357 of JAXCHB010000339.1, forward strand.
TCATATCAAAATATTTTTCAAATGAAAATTGTAGGACTAGTAAAGAAAAGTATTTCTTTCCCTACACATTTTTATCGTAGGAGTAGCCGTTATCAATAAAATCAAACCAGAATGTCTTAATTGGAGTTGAACAGAAATTTTCTTGCATGACTACTTCTTAATTGTTGATAAATATACAATCTCACAAACAAACGTTTAATTTACTTACTTGTGCATGCAGTATTATTAAATAGGAAGAAAATATACTATTTATGATAAAGAAAAGAACGTTAACCCTTTATAGGTTACTGGTACAATAGTGTACCACTTTTTTAAATTGTAACTTTCTTTGGTTAGTAATATAATATGATATTTAGCAGGTATAAATGAAAATAAAGTGATTTTCATTCCTTGACTTCTTGCCCTATAAAGGGTTAAAACGCTATTTCCCTTACGTACAGGCATATAATTTCTTTCTAATACTCCGTTGCACGAAACGAGCCCATTTGTGATAGGTACGCTATACACTTTCTAACTTGTTTACCTCTTTAAACGATTGATCGCGTCTAGGAAAAAAGGGTCAAATGAGGGAATCGGGATATATATATATATATATATATATATATATATATATATATATATGTGTGTGTCAGGTCGAAGCGTAGGAGGGGATTTTACCGAAGAAGAAGGGGTCGGTTGGAGAGAGAAAAAGGGTTAGTGAAAAGTTAAGTTTCCGGGGCCATCAGGGATGTGGGTGAGAGAGAAAGGGAGGAAGCAAGAGGATCGAGATCATAAAATATGCAAGGAAAACAGCGGGGTAAGGAAGGAAGGAAGGAAGGATAGGGAAGGGTGGGGAGGGAGGTAAACGAGGGTGGGAATCTCCCGGGAAGGGTTAGAAAAAATAAATTACTGCAGCTTTTTTTCGGAAGGGGTGATTCGGATGGGGTGCAGTATTTTTTTCTCGGAGGAATGAAGCTAGGGGTTCGCATCGCGGATGTAGGGAGGGTGACGTTAGGAGTGGAGGAGGAGAGAGAGTGTGTGTGTGTGTGTGCGTTTGGAGGGTAGGGAGAGGGTAAGGAGGATGAGGTAGGAGGTGGGGATTGGCTTCCCAACTCAAGTGGCGACTTGAGGCCCAGGCAGATCGATACGCCACGCCTCCCGTGGCGGAGATGAGAACTAACACAATAAGCGCCGTCCCTCCCTACTACTACCCCTATAATGTAATGCAACACGAAAAGGGTTGGAATGAGAGGGGGAGGTGAAAACGACGGATTTGTTCCATTGAGACGCAGCGATATGAGACAGATTAGGATGTGTGCGCTGGGCTTAAAAGGATTTGGAGAAAGAGGCGGGGAATTTGTTTTAGCTAATTAAACGGCTGTTGTTTTGAATTTTTTTTCGTACGTTGCCGTTTCCAGTACAGTCATAACCATCTTTGGGATTCGAGTTTGGTTTAGTTTTGTAAATCTACGCACACGAGTTTTCGGATGCTTTTTTAAAAGTCATGTAGCCATAAATGTGTGTCGCTGTCTTCGTCAAAGGTTGACTTGGACGTGGAATTGCTAACATTACTGATTCAGTAAGAGATGAGATGATTTCGGCGGAGAAGAAAGCGTACTTTCTCTGCCAATGAAAAGCTGCCGTTTGAGTCGTAGGGAAAATGTTAATATGACAGGAGGTGTTTGTTTATTTTAATGATTCATTTTCAATGAAACGCGAAAGAATAGTTACGAATATTTCCCCACAAATTCGTTACTAACAATGAATACATTACATGCAAAGTGTATAATCCGGGCATTCTATAAAATGCCTAGGCATTCTATACATTGCCTAGGCATTGTATAGAATGCCTGGATTATACACTTTGCCTGTAACAAACATAAATAATCTTGGAATGATTATGGTTCAGTTATTCACAGCTTTCACTATTGCTTGTAAGGAGTACTAAGAATTTCAATATTCGTTCATCATAATTAACTGGTTTCAATTATCTCCCCTTTCACTGGAGTTTCGGTTTTAATTCGCTTCGCATATTTCACATAACAAAATGACGTGATAACGTTTACACATACAATAAAGTAGCATTGGAGAGGTGGGCTCAGGGCAACGATGTAAAGCATAACTCTCGAGCAAGTCGCGAGTCGAAATTTCGCCATAAATATTTCGGAAAATGTCCTTAATAGAACTTCTGTGGATTTGGTAGTGTGACGCTTTTATTATTTATCCCAAAGCAAAAATTGCTATTTTTACAATCGTGAAAACCAGGGAAAATTCCATTTAACGAGGCTGTTAAAGGCGTTCGTTCTTATAGTTTCGTTTCCATAAATTTTACTAACCGAATTGTTTAATCAGTTTTAAGAGCACACTGCAACATTTTTTGCATTTTTCCGATTTTTCTTCATTAAAAAAAAAATATCGCGACACCTAATAGGATGCGATGAATTTAATAATTCATAGTTGTGTAAACATTTGAGCACACGAAGGACGAGTGGCGTGGAGTGTTTTTTTGTTAAATGAAGCGATAATTGTAAATGAAAAAAATACAGGTGTCGAAACGAGATCCTTCCTTTCTTTTGTACATTTATATCGTAGTTACTTCAACTAATTTATTTGCCGCACATCAAGCGACACGAGCGCAGGATTTACACTGAGAAGATTATAAACGGTTTGAGGGCAAGAGAGAAAAGATCTTATTCCTTTTGAAATGGCACGTCAAGGGTGAAGAGATATATAACTTCAAGGGAGATGGGTTTAAGAGTGACGAGAATATCTCTTCTGTCGAGGTCTCTACTTATGTGTTGCGAGAATACCACGGACATGCCAGTAACTTCCTTAATTAGAATTTCTCTCTCTCTCCCCCTCACTCTTCATTCCATTCTTTATTCCTCCGCCCACTGTCTTCCTCCCTCATACCCCTTCCTCCCACCATCTTTCTCCTTCACCCTCCATCTTTCTCCATCACTCCATCTCTCTTTCTCCCTCCTTCTTTTTTTCTTTCACCTTCCCTCTCCCTTATCCACTCCTTCTCCCTTTCTCTTTCTATCTCCTTCCCCTCTCTCCCTCCCCTCCTTCCCCTCCCTCCCATCTCTCCTTCCCATCTCTCCTTCCCCTCTCTCCCTCCCCTCTCTCCTTCCTCTCTCTACTTCCCCTCTCTCCTTCCCCTCTCTCTTTCCCCTCTCCTTCCCCTCTCTCCCTCCCCTCCCTCCCTCCCCTACCTTCCTCCCCTCTCTCCATTCCCTCTATCCATCCCCTCTTCCTCTCTCTCTATCCCCTTTCTCCATCCCTTCTTCCTCCTCTTTCTCTATCCCATCTCTCCATTCCCTCTCTCCATACTCTCTCTTCCTCCTCTTTCCCTCCCATCTCTCCCTCCCCTCTCTTCCTTCTCTCTCTCCCTCCCCTCTCTTCCTCCTATCTCTTCCTCTCTCTCCCCTCCTTCCTCCATCCCCTCTCTCACTATCCCCTCTCTCCCCTCCTTCCTCCTCCTTTACCCTGTTTTCCCCTCTTCTCCCTCTTTCTCTCCCCCTCCCTATTTATCTTTTCCATCCCTCGTTCTGTCTCCCTCTCTTTCCTTCTCCTTTCCTTCTCCTCTTTTCATTTCTCTCACTCCATCTTCTTACTCTACTCTCTATCCATGCAGTTTTTTTCCTTCCGACTCTCTCTATGGCTCGCGAGTTAAATTAATCATTAGTGCGGTCGCATTTGTCTCTCTCTCACTCCCTTTTAATCCAACTTTCTTTCATCTGTCTCATTCGCTCTTGGCGTCGTCCACGGACACAGTGTTGCGTCCCAGCTTCATTCTTTTCCTCCCTTTCTTTCTAATTCCGCTCGCGTACGAAAACACGCACTCATCACAGAAGTATATAAGTATATGTAAGTTCTCTACGTTTATAACCCCCCCCCCCCCCCGCCCTCCCCCCGGGCGTTTCTCTTATTTCTTCCTGTCTTTTTTTTCTCTCCTGAAAAATAGAAAAGTATTTAAAATGTTAAAGACGAAGAAGATTTATTTTTATTACAATTTTACTCCGCCGTGTGGTAGCTGTTTTTGGGGTGTTGTTAAGGAAAACGATGGGAAAAAAAACGAAACCCGAAAATTCACTGCTTTTGACATTGCGATTTGTTTCTCCTGTTTCTAATTATTTTCGTTTGTGACAAATCTAAGGTTTTATAGCATTAATTGCAAAATTATTATCTTCTTAAAAATGTAACGGTCGCGTAATTTATACCTCTCATAATCTCTTTTACACGTAGAGTAACGGGCTTATAGTTAATTCGCGAGTCTTTTTTTAAACCCCGTTTTTGTAGCGTTCATAAAATCTTTTATATAATATAATTTTGATTGAAATATTTTCCAGAAGAGGTTGGAATGAAACGCTAGTTTTAAAGTAAATTGCATTGAAGAGTTTCATAAAAACTACAGATAGAAGAATTCTATTACTAATTTGCCTATTTTCATATTTTAATAGGCCTATAAATCAATCCCCAAAAAGATTTTAATGGGTTAGAAAGTAATTTCCACATATAATCTATAGATATCTATAAAGAAAAGTTTGTATGTATTTATCTATTTTTTATAGCTTAGCAACTACAGCACGTAGAAACAAGAGAAAGGCATCATTTTAGCCGGAATAAGAGTTAAGTGGTGTAGTCAGGTTTTCATATCAATTTGATTGACCTTTATAATTTTTTAAAAAATTTATTTTTTTCATTTTCTCCATTTGAGTAACATAGGGATGAGTGCAGCTTATTTTTCATTTGAATTTTACAATTACTTAGAAACATGGTTCGAACTTGAGACTTGAATGGTTCTATGCCGGAAAGAACGCAGTTTATTATTATTGAAGATAGAATCCAAATCCTGGTCGAATTAGCTTAAACATTTGTTTAGAATTAGAAAAATACGTGATTTTATCAGTTTTATGACAATACCAATTATAAGCTACCATGACAACTCCCATTGTCGCCAAAGTTGAGAATTCAATGCATATATATGGGAAAATTTTTAAGATGCGTGCGATTTTGCTTTGTTTAGATGGCAACCAAATATTTGTTGATTTTAATTGAAATATTACTAATAAATAGTTTATAATGATATTTTCGTGTGGCGTAGAGTTCTCCAAAGCAAACTGTTTTTATAACTACGTAACTTAAATAATTAGATTTAGATTTTCCACAAACTGTGATTGGATTAATCGTTTCATTGTATCCAAAGTATTGTTGATATAAACAATTTTCTCGTGACAGAACTCATGAACGAGAGAATCGAGCTAATAGTCGGAGGATAATATTCACTTTGTATTTCTTAAACGTTCTATATTTATTTTTCTCTTTCGTTAAATTAATTAATTTCGTTTTTTCGGTACTATCCTGTTAACGGGAATAATTCAAAAAATGAACGTATTGTTATGATTGTTCGAGAGGATAACATTGAAAGGATATTTTGACGTACTGTTGGATTTACAATATTTTATTTTAAAAGCAACATTAACAGAAACTGATTGTCCGGTCTCGATATTTACAAACCCAATCTCCGGACAACGTGGAGGGTTTCTTTGGTTCCGGGCGAGACGAAGGGCGCGGTAGCGCCCGGAGACGACTACCCATTACAACAAAGCGAGCCGAAGGCTCTTCGATATATCCTCTCAATTTGTGGCACAACAGTCAAGAGGATATAACATTGAAAGGATATATTGACGAGCCTTCGGATCGCTTTGTTGTAATGGGTAGTCGCCTCCGGGCGATTTTCAACGGGCACTTCTACTAGTTAATCTGTAAAACTTTAAACGGATATTAAAAGTGAGTGATAATTGTTACAGATTCATCTTCTTTGTTTTTTTAATCAATTCATGAATAAAAAACCGGATCAGTTTAATTACTTAAATCGACAGCGAATTTATATTTAGCATAACTATAGTTAACTTCATTTACTCGTATATAAATATAGGCACCCCATAGGATATCACTTAGAGAACGCTACTGAGTTGTAAGGTGCATGCGAATTACAGCTGTCTCTCTCATCGAGACATTTCTATTTTTCTCATGGTTTTCCTTACATCAGAGCCGGGACAAGGGCTAGGCGAGCGAGGCACCCGCCCATGGCGAAGCACCCTTAGGGTCGCAAAGATTGACAGTTTAGACTTTTAAGTGTGACGTTTTATTTTACAAAACATTTTAATTACTCCTACATTGTTAATAAACTACAGTTTTGAGAGGTACAAGTGTGTACTATATACGTTCATTAGCAGGGTGGCGTAATTTTCAAACCTTGTCTGGGGCGCAAAAATATCATGTCACAGTTCAGGCCTTACATTATGTAGTCTCTGCTGTGAGTTAACTCGTTTCAATTCTTTTCCAGTTACGCTTCCTCTGAGCTCCCTTGCATTCAAGTGAATCCTTTATAATCATGAATTCAGAAGCGTAACAATCTATTTGATAGATTTTTTTACTTTGAAAATCGAAGGAGCTTCCTAACTCCACTTTGTTGGTTGGAATACTACGTCAGAATCTATCGTCATGTATCATGTTATTACCTAGGCCGATAATATTTTCCTTCCTAGTTATTCTAAAATTTATTCCAAATAAAAAGGTAAATGTTTCCATAATATATGAATTGAACTATACGAAGCGACTTGAATCTAAATTCATTGTTTTCTAATCATGAAATCGGATCAATTTTCCAGTAATCTTTTGATAGAAAGGATGATCCGAAGATCATTATGCGACAGGCATAAGCTGTTATGATGGGAAATGAGGAAACAGGTGAAAAAAATCTGCCAGGACCGGGAATCGAACCTGGGCCTTCCACTTGCCGGGCGGATATTCTACCACTGAACTACCGTGGCAGACTAATTCTCTTGTTTCAGAAAGGGGGTATTTTCTTAGGTTGGGACCAAGCTAGCTATGCTAGTATCAATCAGCCCCAACGGATGTCCTCAAGGAGATACACCAAAGAAAACCCCTACCCTCTCAAATGGTGAGAATGCCATGATATAAATTGATAGAAAGGATGACCCGAAGATCCTTATGCGACAGGCACGGTAGTTCAGTGGTAGAATATCCGCCCGGCAAGTAATCTTTTGCATCTCTCTCGTATTGTTGAGAGGGACAGGGCCATGCAGTGATGGGTGAGGCGGCGAGGCAGCCGCCTCAGGCGCCTCTCGAAGGGGGACGCCAAAATTTGACAAAAATGAAACCTATCAAAATAAATTCACAAGGCCAGCGATTCCAGGGGGTGCCATAGTATATCTCGCGCCAGGCGGCAAAATGTCTGGGCACGGCCCTGGAGAGGGATGCCAATGATTTCAAGATATTTATAAAACTGGATGCATTTATTTTTCTTCGTGGCATTTTTCTATTTGTGCATCTTGTCTGTGATAACATACGCAGTGGCATCTTCTTCTTCTTCAAGAGAGAGCGATAGAGAGCGTTAGCATCTCTATTTATTCACCGCTCGCAACGAATTCAACACGTACCTCATTACTCATCAAGATGCTCGAAAACTTATATATTTTTATTAATTCCTTCCCTTTTGAACGGCACGGGAGTCTTTATTTCCGTGTTAAGCCTCTCTCATGTCGCCCGAATCTCTTATAGCTCTTCTCTCTCGTTCCCTCTCTCGTCTTCCGTCGCTATTCCCTTGAATTCAACGTTGCATTTTTATCTTCCTCTTCCCTTCACTTTCCTCTCTCCCTCTCTCTGTTTCTTTTTCCACCTCCCTCTTTCTTGGTCGTGGGGAGGATTCGAACCACACACCCACTGGTCCTCAATGCTGTTCACTTTCCAAGTGGCATTCAGCCTGCGCTTCCTTTGTCCCTGCTCGAGTGCTTCCTCGCCTACGTTCCACTGTTCAACCTAGTTCCAGCCCGGTGCCGATAGGAGGCACTGCAGACGGACCCGGATTCATTTTAAGAGTGCTCAACCAACCCCCCTCCCCCTCCCCCCGGCGCCCCTCTGATCCGGGGGACGGGAGGGGGGTGGGATGGTAGTTGCGGAACTGATGTCAGAGGCGGTAAGGGGTGGGGGAGTGCTCCTCCTCTCTCATCCCCTTTTCTTCGCAGAACCACTCTTTCTCTGCATTCTTCTGGATGACGCGTGTTTGGGAAGGGGGTGAATCCGAGGGTTATAAAGGGGGAGGGGGGGGGTTGCGAGGAGGGTAGGATGGATGGAGAGGTTTACTACTCCGTATAAAGTTCCCGATCCGCGACACGGTTACGAAAAAAAAATGTGAAGGGATATGCAGACAGTCGCCAAATCTTTTGCCGATTAACTGTGATCAGATGCAAAAAAAATGTCGAAATAATTCATTTTTAGAGTAATTTTTATCTTCAAGTGCAGAAATGTCAAAATCGGAGAGGCATCAGGGCCGTATTAAAGCAATTTATGTTATGGAAGGGCCGCATTTGGATTACAGTTGTTTAATGAGAGCGAGAGTTGGAAAAAATAAATATTTTCCAGAAGTCTGAAGGTGTGTTTTGCAAAAAAACAACAATTAGGAGACCGAGTTCTTTTGTACCTCAAAAACTAAGAAAAAATATTGACTGTTTTTCACAAAAATGAAATGCTTTTATAAAAATTCGAATGATATAGTTTAGTTTGGGCAGCTATAATCCGCAGAAGGGGCCGCCAGTTTGACATGCCTGTTCAAGTGCGTGATATTATGTCGAGGATTTTTTCAAGGGTATCGATTTTTAAATTTGCGTCCTCGTGTGATCAAGCATTTTTACATTAAGGAGTTTCTACAGTTTTGTCTACAGAGAGAAATGGTGAAGTTTAAAACGAAGAAATGAGGATTTCAGTAAAAATTCGATTCAGCGACAATATTTTTTGTAATGTTTATCACACAATATGTGCCAAAGGCTTATTTGTTGTGCTGCGCCTTCCCTTCGACCTTATCTCCTATCGTCTCTCGTTTACGCCGGTAATGTTAATATTTGCGCGTAAAACTTAACGAACAATTCTGATAGGTAATGTAATTAAAGGGCGATGCAGATTTCTCAAGGAATTCACTTGCTGTGATCTAAGATTGAAGAAGAAATCTGTTTCGGTTATGTGTACACTATGTAAACAACCGTAATAATGTGTTGTCATTTGTTGCTTGTGGAATGCAAGCATGTTTTTAAAAGGTGTCTTTCTTCTGATATACTAGTAAGAGAAATGCATTTATAAACTGCTTTTTTTATTGTCCTAGGCGGTTTATTTAGTACTAGCAGAATTTCCCGTTGAATTTCAACGGGTTTAGTGAAGCTACTACAGCACAACATATAAACTCCTTAAAATATATAGTAGATAATTTTTAAATTACAATTAGCTTTTCTTAACAATTAATCATATCTGCTTGTAACAATCCGTTTCCGAACGTATTGCATTCAAATATAACGATAATTTTATTTCCTATCATGTTACTTTCGCCAAATCCAGCTTCATTTCTTGTGTAATTACGCCTATGAAATGTTTACATTTGTCTTGTAAGCAAGAAACCTGTGAAAAAGCAACGTACAGTTGTCCATGATCGAACACTGACTCCGGTAAACGTACACCAGATACGTGAGCTTATTTACGTTAATAAACATTATAATGTAGAATATAATGGTTTTACTTACAAAAAATGTAAGATTCCAGCATTCAGTAGACGAAAGAAGGTTCAATTACTTTCGTCAATAAACGCTTCCTGAATAATAATCAGTATCTATTTACGTTGCTATCCATAAACATCGATGGTTTCGTTGCTTAAACAAAAGTGCGAAGCGAATAACGCTAAACTTTCGTCTCTTTGTAAGCTTCATTGAAGTTAATTGAATCGGAGGTAACAATGACGGCCGCCTTGGCAACGCCCGGAAAGAGTACGAAAAATCCGCAAAATTTCGAAAGAAATAACGTATTTCTGAAAACTTCGACGGTGTGACATGTAAACTTCGCAGGAATAAGATACTATAGAGTTTTATTCGTCGAATAAAGCAAAAACGAAAGAAATCGGTCCATATTTACGTATTTTAATGCTTGAAGGAATAATACCTTGCAAGTCAAGAAATGGATTCATACGTGTTATCTTATGGAAAAAAGTTAATCCCCTATATTCGCAGCACTGATTAATCCCGGTTGACCAAAACTTGACCATTCACGAAGTTAGGATGTAAGGAAGAATCGTACAAAATTGGGTTATTCTAGCTATTATCGTTTAGGAGTAGTTCCACAAAAACGCGCGCTTCAAAATATATTATAGAAGCGCCGTAGATCTCTGCATCACGCAGCAGAATTTGCAGTTCGGGAAGTAAAAATGTAGGAGCTTGGAAAAAGATGGTTAATAACGACACAGAGAAATGTGGCATACTCATGTAATAATTACTCTAATATGTTAATTAGACAATGAGTTAATAGATTTATTTATTTATATCTATCACTTGAAGTGAGCTTAGTGTTTTCTGATTTTATATATATATATATATATATATATAATATTGGAACATCGATTGTAATCAGACAATATTAAAAGAAAGTAATTATTGCAAATAAAATGTACGATTAAATGTTTATAATATACAATAATGATTTCTTTTACTTTTCAGGTGAGTACTGGATGATTAGCAGGATTTTATTTATCACTGAGACCTTTTGCATATGTAAGTAAATAGATTTTATATTTTAATTGAGTTTTCTCTCATAAATAATAAAATCCGGATGTGTAGCAAACATTAATCACATTGAAATAATGGATGAAATGTTATTTTAATATCAGTGATAAAGTATAAACTTTTAACTGCTTCTGTTTTTTTTCGGAGAATTATAGCCGTATTATTTAGAAGTTTTTCATCGTTTATACTATTAATAGATAAGAAGATTAGCTTACACTTATTCGTAAAGATTTTCCCATACATAAAGAGTGATTGGTAATGGAATCTTAGGGAGAAAGCCTCTTTTGCTTTTTTCTCTTATATTCGCGTTTCATTGATTTAAATAAGTTAACAATTATAAATTCTGATATGGTGGGATAAGTTGAACATTATAAAATGTAACCATTCAACAAAGCTTATAATTCATAATGAATATTTATAAGGTCCAACTTAATGTTTTTGAAGTCTCGTATGTTTTTTCTTTCACTTGAATTAGGCGTGGCGTGGCGCTGCTATTTGGAAAATGCTTTCTCGGTGAATTGGCCCAAGTTCGAAATTTTCTGCACTAAAGCTTTTTATGCGCCCGTTTTTTGCCTAATTTTTCAAATCCATTTCAATTCGATAATTTATTCATCAGAGATTGTAATTCACCTCCAATTAATTACAAATTCAGCAGCCAAAATACCAATAACAATTATTTTTGTTTTTCGTTGAAAATTTACATGATAGGTATGGGAAATGCGTTTAGAAAAACAGAGTGTAATTTATTTTAAAACAAGTCGAAACCTCCCTTAAAATGATTATTTATTTGCTTCGGTATGGATGCTGTCTACGATGAGTTTTAGAGGGGCTTATTGTGGATTAAGTTAACCGGGAAATTATTCGGGTATGCTGAATGTAACACTGAAGTTCTGAAATACCTTACCTTTATTTTGTTTATTCTCTGGATATCATCCTTAGAACTCGGGAATAAAATAATTATATATCCGGGCGGAAAAAAATAATCAACTTAAAAAAATATCGCAGAATTCGAATGAGAAAATTTTTGGGCCGACGCAGAACACGTCTCAGCTGCCAAGCATTGATCAAGCAATTGCCAAATGATTGGAACTTTAATTAGTTCTTTGGCTGCAACACTTGGATTAATGGATTAACATTACGTTACTGGTAGAAACTAGCAACAGAAGATGATATAAGTTACATTGAATGCTATTTCCAACGATTGCTACATTAGATATTAATCACCAAGTATTCTAGAGAGGAGAAGGATTCTAGAACGACCATACCCTCTGAAACTGTTTCATCATCGTTCATTGAATATCTTAACAGTTTGGTTGAGTGGCATTGTTTTATCAAATCAGGGTACCTGAAAGTGTCATTTTACTAGTTTATTTTTAAATTCTGACTAAGAGAGTTTTCTTCCTGAATGTTTGATACGTTTTTATTAGCAGGTAGGGCTTATGGGTAGAGATAGGAAATAGTGTCTGCGATCTGGTTTGTTTTCAGTAAACTGATCATATAAGCGTTACTTTCATGCACAAGAGATGAATCACAGGTAAATACGTTAATTAGCGAAAACATATCCATAAGCCAAAAATTTTTGTTAAAAGGTTTTAAGTAAAACTTTCAAGTGTCTTAATCTCTTGCGACAGTTTAAAAATCCTCGATTCACAGTCTAACAGAGGTTTTTAAAAAGAAAGGAGATGAAAAATTTAATTGACGGGCATTAAATACCAGGGGATTTTTTTTAATCGACGTAAATTTTCGGGCCATTTACAAACGCCGACACTTATTCAACTGACTACCATTTCGCGCAACGAAAACATTTCAATTTTGCGAGCACCCTTTTAATTGTAAGCGGCCAACGTTAATATTCCTTCCTTTGATATCGACGCAATATTTATGAATCTCCTGTTGCTACATTCGCCGCTCTCAGCCTGCGGCGACTAAAAAAAACATGTTTTCAAGCCGCCCTTTCCAAATCCTTAAACGCGTTAACGTTTTTTACGTTTGTCACTTGGGAGCGTATCCATTTCGGTAAACGTGTTACGAAAGCTGAGATGGATGAATTATTCAGACTCTTCATTCTTGCGGTCTCCATTCCCTATTTTTATTCATTTGTATAAGTGTGTATGTATATATATATATATGTGTGTATGTATATGTGTGTGTGTGTGTGTATATATATATATATATAAGGTGGCAACAAGGTGTTGGAGGAAGCCCAGTGGACACTTACCTAGATTGGAGAGCCGCTGGGGGTGTTGAGGACACACGAAAAACACAAAAACAACACAAATATGGGAGCTTTTTGGCTGACGCCCTTCTTCAGCGACGGAGAGACAGGAGTACATAAATGTACCGTTTAGGAGAAGTTCCATGAACAAACACACAAATACACAAACACACAATCGCACAAATACACAAACACACGCTTCAAAATATATTATAGTAGAAGTAGACTAGCTGAAACGCCCGGCTTCGCTCGGGAAAGTGGCAAACGATTTTTATAGCTCTGGGTAAACGTTCCCCTTTCCTTAATTACGCAAGCGTTGCTTACATTATCATTTACTATTTTATGTATTGTATTGTACGCATTAACGTCTTACTTAATATTCACATGGATAGATGCACCGAAGCCTTTAAAGCGGCAATAAAATTATGTGGATTATGCCAATACTATTAGCCAAAACGTAAACAATAAACAATATCTTGGTTACCGAACAAATGTAAGTAGATGTATCGATTTATGTTGCGATAAATCATTCAATGTTAATGTTAAAAGATAACAATGTTCTAATATTCCTTAAAAAGTCATTTGACTGTCTTTAAAAGTATTCATAGACTATATTTAGACATATCTTGGCGTTAGCTATTCTTCTTCTACGGCGTGCCACAGCGTGGATTTTCCTTGCATTAATCTTTATGTGTATATCTCCCTTTGAAGAGGACAACAATTAAGAAATTTAGCTTTGTTGCCACCTGGAAAATGGACATCTAAACCGATAAATTTTGCGCTTAAAGGAAAATTTCGAGCGATTTAGCATGTAATACTACGAAACATAAACATAATTAAAATAATCAGTCTTTCGTGCCTAAAATAAGCCATTTCCCGTGATCGTAAGTTATAAGGTATATTTATATCCACATCAGTGAAGGGCTGCATGGCATTTTGGGGTTTCACCACACCATTTCCCATGAATTCTTATGGAAATAGTATTTTGTTGACCCCATGGGGTATAGCAGACCCCACGGTCTGCAAACCTAGACTAAGTTCTTTCTTTGGTCCATAGGATGGCCCATGAAACTTTTGAATTCGATAGCTTCAACGGTGTAAAAACGTATAAAGAACACACACACACACACACATACACACAAATATTTTTAAGATTGAGTACCCTTGGTCCAGCCAACTCCTTTATAATTAAAAATGTTGAACAAACAGAATTCAACTTCTGTTTCGTTTAATCCGATACTCTTATATCCGCCGCGTGTTAGGGATATATCACGAAAAAATATCGTAGCGTCCTGAGCCGATCGCGATGTATTGATAGGTCCCGCATTGCGAGAGAAGCAGTTTTATTTTTTCCTTTTCTCTTAATTTCACGCCTTTATTTCGAGTTACCTCCCCCCACCCTCACAACCCTGTAGAAATGTCCTCTGATTCACAAAAAAACTCTGCGCTGAGATAAGGTGCTCAACCTTCTCAATCTCCCTTCTTTCTCCTCACCTTTCCCCATTCTTCCCCTATTTATTTTTTACTTTCCCTTCTTCTTCGCTTCTCTCTTACCATCCTATTCCTCTCCTCCTACTCGATCGTCTAACCTCGTCTTCTTCTTATCAGCATTTCTCCTTCAATACCAACCATTGCGTCCTCTCCATCTCAAACCTCTGTATGCGTTTCACTTCTTCAATCCCTTCATTTCTCTCTCTCTCTCCCATCATCCACTTCCCTTACTCGCCGTTCACCAGCTGAAACTTCTCTCAAGGTTCCTTCAAGCCTTCTTCTTCATCCTTTCACCAGGCACCGGGCGACCAGACACGATTCTTCAACGAAGCGAAATTCTCGAGTTTTGGTTTCTGCTTAGAGGGTTACAACCTATTTACCCTCCCCCCCCCCCCCCCCCTAGTTGTTTCTTTACCTTCATAGTGAGGCGAATTCCATCATAATAATATACATAAATAGTACTTGGTAATGTTTTTTTAAAAACTTTATTTCACATATCGGTCGTTTAGTAGTTTGACCAAATTTATGAATACGAAATTTATAGTGTTTAAGCGTTACTTTGCGGAACTAAACCTTGTTTACGTATAATACATCGTTTTACTTTCACCATACGTATTATAGGACAAAGTGTTGTGTTCATGAAGGAAATCGAATATGAGATTGCAAAGGAAATACACGTTTAGAGGTCCACTGAATAGGTTTTGACTACTTTCTCGATGATGTGCGTGTTTGTGTGTGATAGGAAGTTTGTGGGCGCTGTTACTCAAAAAATAATAATAGAATCAGCAGAAAACTTTACACTTAAGATTTTTATTAGTAATTCAAGATCTGAAATTGATAAACCAGAAGTGAAGTTTTACTCCTGTCGTTTCAGTTTTTTTCCGAATACAGGCGACTCCCGAGATTCGTCCGGGATGCGGCCCTGAAAACATGGTCGAATTATCGAACAGTCGAATCAGCACAAATTTAAACAATTAGAGCAGAAATAACGATGTCTAGATTGAAACTAAACCTCTCGTGGTTGGGCGGGCCGAAAATTAATTCGCGTAAACTAGTTCCTAATTCGACCGATCGATCGGCTGGGTCGAATAAGCGGGTTTCGACCGAATTCTCGAGTTGGTCGAATCTCGTAAGGTCGAATCTCGGGAGTCGCCTGTATCTCCTGCACAATTTATATAAATATTTGTAATTAATACAGCTGTAGACGATGTGATTTTTTACAAGTATTTTCGGAATCATTTTTTTATAAAACGAATTGTTTACGAGATATTTTGACTTTTCGTGTGCATTTACATTAAGTAGGTCACTAAGTGACACCAATGTCCTCGTAGCTATGATAAAATTTTCTAATTGTTGATAGGGATGTGTACGCTGCCAAGGTTAATTTTAATCTCACATCGATATCTTTTTATCCGTTGTAAAAACGGAAGATTTTGTTTACTTAATGTTTCTTCAGTGTGAAAGGGATTCGAAGTATTTTTCATTGTGAAAATTATTCGGCTTTTGAGAACCGTTCACGAGTGTATCTGTCGATAATTATTCACGAGGACGCTGATTTCTAGATTAATCACATTCATTACTCTGAAAGGAGAAAGTTATGTTCTGGACACATCAGATTTTTTCCTCGTTTAATTCTTAATGGATAACTTATTCTTAGGTTGAGATGAGCTTATTCATTATATAGTCAACAATTACTCTCTCCGCTTCGTTACTGTCCCTTTCACAATTAATAATAACTTTCGATCGATCTATTAATCTTTTCCAATACTATCGATGAAATTTTGTCCCGTTCCAAACACACACACACACCGTTCACATTTCCATATTCTCTTTGGGTCACTTACATAAATCTCTCTTTCTTCTTCTCATACCATCAGTTTGAACGAAATTGATTTAACGGTACGGCGATCCTTAAGAGAATTTCCTCCGTAAAGTGGCTGCCTTCCATTTTGTGCGTCTGGATTCCGAAGTGGAGAATCGATCTCATCTCGAGGTTCAGTTCCAACTAATGTTCTTGGTAATTCCTGCCGCAATTGGAATTGTCGCGTTATCTTAAAATGCGCGTCTCATCATTGCAGTATTAGTCCTCGGGAGCGATATTTCGACGTAATAAGATAGAAACAGCGATTTATGAATGAACGGTGCATTTATCATTCATGAATTGGGATATTTACGGCGAGGAAAGGGCTACTAAATAGTTAACCTTACCAACATAAGATGTCGTCACTGAGACGCGACAGCAAACACTCCTACTGTAACTGAAGAAAGTGTTTGTGGACACAATGCGCATCTGGTATACTGGATTTTTTTGTGGCTACAGAAGTTCTTAATTGAATAGGAATGCGACATAGTTTTATCCAGAATTTCCCCCTCTTCATATAAAATAAATTCAAAATGATAGAATAAAAATTAAACAGTTTCCAACTTAAGGTGGAAATGTTAATGCCAGAGGTAGTGGATAGATAAATTTACGTCAAAGTATGGTCTCGCGTGCCAATAATAAATTTCAATTTAATTAAATGATAATTCTAAATACTAAATCACCTCCGGTTTACTTAAATATGGGTCATATTTTAAACGGCACGCGTTTGTACTATACCTATCTGTTCGTATTATGTATTCATTAGCCAAAAATGCAGCGCGAGATAACACGAGACGGCAGGCACACGAACTTTGTGAAAAATGTTAGACATTTAGAATAAACCGACTTTAGAGGCGAATAATAACTCTTACTGTAAAATGGTCTTTTCATTAAAGTTACAAAAATAGTTCATGTAATGAATATATAAAATATGAATTATTTATCTTCTTTATCGTTATTTATCACTAGCAGGAGTGCCCGTTGAATTTCAACGGATTTAGTGAATCTAAAACTTCGACCGTGTAACATGTAAGCAACGCAAGAATAAGATAGTACACAGTTATACCCGTCGAATAAAGCTAAAATGGAGAAAACCGCTCCGCATTTTCCTATTTAGATGAATGAAGGAAGAAAATCTTAGGAAAATAACGTATAAACTCCCTCCCCCTCCCTTCCACCCTCTCCTTCCCTTCTCCCCCTCTCTCCCTCCCTCCCGCGCCATCTCTCCCCCTCCCTTCCTCCACCCCTTCCCTCTAATTCCCACTCTCCATCTCCCCCTTCCGTTACCATCCATCTCTCTCCCTCCCTATCTCGTATTAAAAGCATTCAAAGCGAACAAACTTACAAATATTCTCCTTTGTATGTTTGATTAGAAGATAATTCAATTAAAAACAACAAACATTTCAATGAAATAACAATTTAAACAAAAATTCAACAATTTTTACGTAAGATATGGAATGTTAGTAAATTTCTATACTTCAATAATGCCATAAATGCGAAAATTATGTTTTACAGAAATAACTGATGAAAAATTTATATTTTGAAACCTATTTCAATTCGTTGCTGAGATATACTCAAGAAACCAAAATTTGAACCGGCCATTACCTTAAGACCTTTCGACCCAGTCGACTGATTTTGTCCATTTTCAGCTAGAAAATGTATATCATCAAAACATTGACATTGGTGTAGGATTCATCAAAATCGGTCAAATGGTTGCTGAGATATCATCAAGAAACTGAAATTTTGACTGACCGATCCGTGACTTCCGGGGTCACGACCCCGTGGACCGATTTGAATTATATTCGGCACTGCAACTTTCATTATCAATCTGAAGCTGCTCTCAAAATTTCAAGCTCCTAACTTTATTCTCTGACGAGTTATGGCTGCCACAGGCAGACAGGCAGACAGACAGAGAGACAGATAGACAGACAGACACCCTCTTTTATTTATACGATTATCGCCCCGCGTGCTACTTTTGACAAGCGCTCTATATGTTGCAGACCGTTGACTCCATGCCAAGTCAGAATTCGTAGATAATTAATGGGAATAACACGTAATTACGCATATTAAATCTGTGGCTTCGATTCCGATGGTTTTGACAGGTACAAAATTCAAAGGTCTTTATCGTCTTATTTTCACAAAAAATACTACATTCAACGAATTACGCGGTTTTCATATTTAGTTATAGTAAAAGATTGTTAGTTCCTTAGCTTCGAGCTTTAAATATTAATGTTATTAATGTGCCTTGATTTTTAGATGTCTTTTAGCTTATAGTTTCCTGTTCCTCTTTTATATCTCTCTTCAAATCGACTCTCCGCTCTTTTTTCTTCGTCTCTCTCCCTCACTCTTTATCTCCCTCCTTCAATCCATCATCTCCTCTCTGACGGCCGCCTTGGCAACACCCGGAAATGGTACGAAAATCCACAAAATTTCGAAACAAACAGCGTATTTCTGAAAACATCGACCGTGTAACATGTAAACTTCGCAGGAATAAGATAGTATAGAGTTTTATTCGTCGAATAAAACAAAAATGAAAAAAATCGGTCGATATTTACGTATTTTAATGCTTGAAGGAAGAATACCTTGCAAGTCAAGAAATGGATTCATACGTGTTATCTTATATGCCGCCCCAAACACACACTTCAAAATATATTATAGTATATATATATATATATATATATATATATATGAGGATGGAAACACGTGACTGGCAACGGTAAAGAGGCCGGTTCCATTCTTTATGGGGATTAACGCGACTAGGGGAGAAGGATTGCGAAGCTGCGAGAGAGTAATGGAAGGGGGATGAAAAGTGGAGTGAGAAGGACGAAAGTGGGAGCTTCGAAAACCCGCTGTCGGGCCGCTGCGAGTCCGTTCCCTTGGAGACCAGTCTCGCTCCCCTTTATTCCCACTTGCGCTCTCAGCCTTCCTTCCTTAGCGTTCCTTGTAGTACACACTCCTTTCTCTCCTCTCTCTCCTTTTTATTTCCTTTTTTTCCTCTTTCTCCTTTTTCCTCTTTCTCCTTACTCTCTCTCCTTTCACTCCTCTTTCTTCAACCTCCCATCCCTCCCTCCCTCCCCCTCCAAACTCCCCTCCATCCTCCCCTCCATCCTCCCCTCCATCCACCCCTCCTCCCTCTCTCCCTCCTCTCACCCTATCTCCCTCCCCATATCTCTCTCCCACTCTCCACTCCCTTCTTTTCCCTCTCTCTCCTCCCCTCTCTCTCCCCCACTATCTCTTTCCTTCTCTCCCCCTCCCTCCCACCCTCTCTCCCTATACACCTGCCTTTCTCTCTATCATCATTCACCCCTTCTATCTCAATTTTTCTGATCTCTCATCTCGCCCTTTCTCCCGTTTTCCCTCCCTTTTTCTTTCTCCCTTCTCTCTCGTTTTTCCTCCCCTTCTCCCTTTTTTCTATCTTTCTTTTATCTCTCTTTTCGTCACATTCTTTTCTCCCTCTCTCTCTCTTAGACCGTTAATGCCAAAAAGAAATCTTTTTCGACTCGCTTTAATTCCTCCGGTAATTTTGTCGGAGGCCGCGCATCAGGAGAATTGGACTTAATAGGTCGAAGGTACATACAAAGGGAGAAAGAGAGACGAAAAAATTATAGGAAGAATGTTAGATAAAAGTAAGGTGGAACTTCTATAAGTCGAACCTCGAGGGAAAGAAAAATTTATACGACTTATAGTAAATGCGAATTATCGAAGAAAAATACGGCAGAGACCGGATTGTACGAGGTAGACGGGACCGTACCGACCTCGGATAGCCAAAATACGGTAGGTTGTCCATTTCGGGAAATTATGTGACGATTTTCGTTTGATATATCATTAACAAAAGCCGTAACATATTTTCCCGTTCATTATGTAAGACTATATACTGTGCATAACAATAAAGACCTTAATTACATTTCATGATGAAATAAATAATACTACAAACAGATTACCGTGAAATAAATTGGATTTACGAGTATTACCCTAAATGCTGAATTCAGTGTTGCCACTTTGATAAGCATTAAATATGATACTTTTACAATACAAATTTTCAAAATAATACTTAGCTACTTTTTTCCGTGCGCCTCGGATAATAAGGAACCTCGGACAATTGGGACTCTACAGTAACACGAAAAAGATTTTGTACTGTAAAAAGAATTCGCTTCGAGTTACGGAAACTTCGACTTATACAAGTTCGACTCTATTTTTTTTTTCCTGTCCGTCCCTTCCTCGTGGATCAAGGATAGGTCTGTTTAAAATCCTGCGTTTGCGTAATAATGAAACGGTGTAGCAGAATGAGGCAGTAAAGAGAAGGGGATTCTTTTCTCATTTTCATATCCTTCCCTCCTTCCTTACCCCCTCCCCCCTCTCTCTTAACCCTTCCTTTAGCCGAATCGAGCGGGATTTGGCGCGTGTAGAGGAAAAAAGGGAGAGGTGGCGAAAAGGATTTAGTCCCCCGTTCTCGCTCGCAGTGGATTAAGACGACGCGCGGATGGGACTTTTTTTTGCTATCTGGTAGCACCTTTCCAGGACGATTTGTCCCGGCGCTTTTCTCTCCAATGATAAAGCGGCTTAAAAGATTTTTTTGCGCGTATTGAAGGGTAAAGTTGTGTGGACATAGCGGTGAAAAAAAGAGGAGGTTGGACGAGGGGAAATTTTTTTGGAGGTAGGGGAAGGAGAGTGTGAGAGAGGAGGGAGAAGGTCGAGAAAATATATTTCCCTTTCGTTGATTGAGTCTACTCGGATGCGTGTGAGATTCATTAGTTACGCCTAGGATTAAGGAAGTTCCCGGTTAAAGGAAACGCCGTTCCCTTCTATCTCTCGGTTTTTTTATACTTCCCTCCTCTTCGTAGGTGTCTTTCCGCAGTGGAACTATTTTTCTATGATAAACAAAGCAAGTACACAGTTTTCTTTCCAATCCACAAAACTAACCTTATTCTATGGCAGTGTTCCTCAAACTCTTTTTGCCACGTACCCCTTTGAACTCAATCCATTGAAGTACCCCATATAAAATAATACTACAAGTATTACACAAAATAGGTTTACTTAAAAAGGAACGAGTTTACACACAATAAATAACACTTATTGAGATGAATGTGGCTGTTTTCCATCACATAAAGAATCAATCATTGGCTCGATTGAAGAAAGACTCAATCGTAATTCAGGTTCGGCAAGCAATTGCTGACGATTTTTTGTCTTAATGAAACACAGGGACGAAAATTCAGATTCGCATATGCACTTGGGGGGGGGGGGGGGGGGGGGGGAGGAGGATTGCTTTTTTCAGCCAATTCCCATACTCTTAATAATTGTCCCCTGAAATTAATCAAAGATACCCTCGAGAATTTAATTTTCAATTCATCGTCAGTAGAAATATCCATGAGTCTTTCTTGTTCTTTTGCTGTTAGATGTGGATTCGAAAAATCCACATAAAATGCATTGCACACCCAATTATTAGAATCGTCCGTTTCTGGAAAATATTCTCGTAATTGCTCCGTGATTCCTCCCAGTTGTTCCTTTATATCTGACAACTGAAGAATAGAAATCTGTAAGTATATGAGATTCGCCAGTTTCGTTTTACCTGGTTTTATGACTATCCGTAATACATGTCTTTTCCCTCGTGCTACAGAAGCAAACAAAATACTTAATACTTACAGTGATAAGGCAATAGTTTTCTGTAATTTATGGATTCATTATTTTTTGAGAAAAAATATACTGTATTGCTTATGTGCACACATAATGAAGGAATTTTCTTTAAAATATATTCTATAACAACAGTAAAAGCTGATTGGGAGTGTCATAATGTCAGCCCTTACGTATATTTTCCCAAGTACACCCTAACGCCTTTAAAAGTACCCCCAGGGGTACGCGTACCCCACTTTGAGAAACCCTGTTCTATGGCAATTCTTTATGTTCAACTAACAAAATTTTGTAATCAATATGTATGTGAAATTTTGTAATTAACTTGTATATAATATTAAAATCTGACGAAAGGGTTAAACTTAAGAAGGGACTTCACAGTCTCATTTTCGACCTAAATAAAGTCGTTTGTCTGTCTCTTCCGCTGTCGTTTTTCTCCGTCGAGCTCTTCTCGCACTTTCCGCCGATCTCTTTTAGGGTCAGGTTGGGAGCTTCGGATGGCAGTAGAGATAAAAGTCTCGGTTTCAGTTACATTTGGCCCAGGAAAGATCCGTTTCTATTTCTATAGGATCTTTACACGATGTATACATTTTGATGTGTGTCCAGCACGTTACTTTATCCATACAGGGTAATGAATATGATTGCTGTCGACATCAGAGACCTCAAGAATAATCATTGGCAGTAACACTCGTGAATAGCTTTTAAACTGAATGATTTTTACGGAAAAAAACTAGCATGCATAAAAGATTGTTAGCTCTTTCTATGGATTATGAAATATCGCTGCGCAATTGAAATTAGCCTTGACAGCGTATACATTGCCATCAACAATTAGAAATTTTTAACATAGCAACGGAAACGGAGTTATCACTTAGCGACGTAATTAACAGGTTCAGACGAAAAATCGAGATATCTATTAAACGATCGGTTTTATGAAAAAAAAATTTCAAACAAAACTTTTTAATGAATAAATTTTCTGAAACTTTAATAATGATATATTTACATAAATTAAGTTCTAAAGGAGGTATTGGTAATTTAAAACGAGAGTAATAATAACAGCAAAGACGATGACGTAACCCATTGAATATGATGGAATCTTGTATTTTTATACGATATCCGTTGAAATCGAATCCGCATTGAAATGATCCACATCGCGCAGAGATGGAAGACAGTTTATTCTTGCTGAATGTGATAAAACAAAAGTACCCTTCTACCGCCATGCTCTTCTCCACGCTACGAAAAATATTTTACAGTCGAAAAAGTACGTGTTACTGCAAACAGCGAAATTATTTGATGGGGTTTATATCCCATCAAATAATTTCGCGTACGCCTACAGGAATGTTGTGCATTTCACGTACTGATTTTTTACTTTCTCCATCTGTAGAAGAATGTATAGTATTCGCGAAAAAAATCTAATTCTCGATTTCAATGGAAATGCACGTTTCTAGGTCCCATGAGTACATTTTCACTGCTTTCTCGGCAATATCTGTGCGTGTGTGTGTGATAGAGATATTATA
The DNA here is from genome assembly GCA_036926305.1 of Uropetala carovei. Taxonomy (NCBI): domain Eukaryota; kingdom Metazoa; phylum Arthropoda; class Insecta; order Odonata; family Petaluridae; genus Uropetala; species Uropetala carovei. The sequence goes on from JAXCHB010000339.1 coordinate 538,667, forward strand.
TGGTCTCTAACTCAAAACTAATAATCAGACCAGCACAAAACTTTATAATTAAGACTAGTGTATAGCCCGTCAAAAATCACTGGAGTAAATATTCGATCGGTCAAGCTATATATGGAGATCAAATTGACATCAGAAACATAAATTGTATTGAAAGTCATTTCCCTCTCCCTCTACCTCCCTCTCCTTCCCTATCTCACCCTCTCCCTCCCTTCTCTCTCTATATTAAAAGCATTCAAAGCACGTTTATACCCATAAGGATTGAAATAACAATATTATATAGAGGTCTAACAATGGAATTGGTAGGCAAGGCAACATCCTCTTAAAATGGCTAGATTTCCTCAAACTGTGTGAATTAAACGTTTAAATTGAGCGATTTCGAACTGTAAGCGGAAATAGACGAACGGAATAAGAACCTTTATAATGTTTTCTTAAAAATGGCTTACATCCGAAGTTCGTAGGTCGATTATTTCTAATTTTAATCTAAAAAAGAATAAAAGTCTGCGCGTCGGAAAGTTAATTATTACGTGTAATGACGTGCTATCTTATTGGAAATGGAAATTATCTCCTGGAATCGAACTCGGGACTTTGATCTGAAGTTAGATACATTAAAACGTTTTGTTATTATATCATAATGCTATCCTGATAATTGCATCAAATTCGCTTCAGTCATTTGCGAGATATTAAGCTTCAAAGAGCGTTACTGACAAAGTGATTCAAGCAAATTATAAGGTAAGATTTCCATTAGTAATTAAAGATCCGAAAAGGTTTTGACTGAAGCTGGTCAAACCTAAGTGGAAGCTTATTCTTGACATGGTTTCTTTTTTTCCAAAGATCTCCTTTTGAACTAAATATATGTAAATGATTGTCATTATCAAAGTTGTAGAAAATATAATTTTCTACGCGTTACGTTACGAGTACAAACATTTTTTCACAAAATGATTGTTCAAAAGAGATTTCGATTTTTCATGAGAATTTATATTAATTACGTCGCTAAGTTGTGCTATTGTTTCCGTTGCTTTGATAAAATTTTCTAATTGTTAATAGCAATGCCTACACTGCCAGAGGTAATTTTACTTTCGCGTATATATGTTTTATCCGTAGCAACTGCTAACAGTTTTGTTTCATCATCATCATCATAATAATTAGTATGTCGGTAAACAGGTCTGTGATTATTCATGGTTAAAGCTGGTTCTCCACATACCTACCTACCTACCTACTCCTATTTTCCGCAGTCTTCTTCATGTCTTGATAACTCTCTTTCCCTTTCAAGTCTTCTTATCAGATGAAACCTTTTTTCCTTCCTCTTTCTCTTTTTGTTTACGGATAGTTTTTTTTTCAATGTTGAAAGCGATTCGAAGTATTTTTCAATGTGAAAATTATTCAGTTTTAAAAAAACTATTTACAAGTGTATTTATACTTGAGGACACTGATGTCGTTATCAGTCATATTCATTACTCTATTTGGAGAAAGTCTTGTCTTGGACACGAGATTTTTTTATTTAATCGACTTGAAAATAATCATATAAATGAAACGTCAAGGAGTAAGATATAAAAAATATATAATTAATATGATAATGACAGGTAATTGATTCATGCAAGAGCATTATCTTTTTATTAAGTGATATTTAAAAAAATTTTGATGGCACTCGGGATGAATTCCAATTCCTCATTGCTTCAATCCACGATGCTGACTTGAGCAGCGTAGTTGGCCAAATCCAAAAATCCGTAAACGGGTTCTGGTACGTATTTTGCCGCCACTCCCATGTCCACTCCGTTCAAAAAGAAATTTAAAAGTGTGTCCTTCTTTCTCATTACCCCAATTGTGGTTCCGAGCTGCAAAGATTAAGGAATCTAAACCATTCGAAAATAAATAATAAACAAAGTCTCTAAAACGTGAAATAATATTGCCTTAAAATAATAGTCATTGGACAACAAAGGGATAGAAAGGCTTAAACTCTTAACGAGAAGATATATTACATGCCGAGACTCGGCATTTATCGGATTTCGGACTAATGGCTAACATCTAATGCCTATGTAGAGATTTTAATTTTTCGATATTTGAATCTAGGTGCTTATAGCGCCAAATAAAATTACTTCAACTTTTTTTGGTTTATTATGTTGTATTTAAATTTCCGAAAAATATCATTAAATACGTTTTAATTACGAAACTATATTGAATTTTGCACGTTTTTCTAGTGACCAATACATTATATTCTTCTAGAGAAGATCGCACAAACACGATTGATATATATACAGGCTGACATTGGTTTGCAATCCGAGAGAATTCGTACGTTTCAATCGTTACACAATGATAACAAAAACTTCAGTGAGTATTTCACAAGCGTTGTTTAAGTCCTACCTTCAAAGTAAGTTATCGCTCGCTTATATGGGGTATTTATTTAAGTTCCATATTAAATTTAATACAAACGATAGTTTAATCCATTTAAGTGTGTTGTATGGCGTGCTAGCAACGGAGTCCTGTGTAAACATTTTAGTTTTATCTCTACTTACCGGTAAATTTCTCATGTTCAGTGGGTAGCTTCCATTAATAATACCTCCGTCTAAATACACACCATTGCTCGCTACATACCACGTACCGTTTCTTGCAATGGAAAGTTACAAACATTACTTTTTATTTGAAGAGGACAAATTTAACGTTAAACTACATCAGTTAATTTAACTTCTGTCACAAAATTTGCACTATACTAAATACGATGATTACTTTCATCTAATTACCCATAAATTGTAGAGAACCTTATGTTAAGAATTTGTCTTGGCATGGAAGGAAAAGTAGTACATACTTTTAATTTAAAAACCATAAAACATGTTTAATAAATCGTAAGAAATAATGAATGATGAATATTATACAAAGACTGTGCAAATGTTTTTACTATTTACCATTACAAATTTAACTTAATGTCTTAACAATGATCTAGTTAAATCAGCTGCTTTGATAAATTTAAATAAATATTAGTTTAATAACAGATATATACATAAATAACCAATGAGTATGTCTAGATAAAAAGCAAATACAAAGATCGAAAAATGAAATCTGCATAGGAAATATGCTATTAACTTATTCATTGAGATAATGGAATTACGGCCTAACTTACTTCGAGTTAAATACATATCCCATGTTCCATATTTCGTTCGGAAGTTGTAAGGTGACGCCAATAAACACAGGATAATTGGTCCATTGGTTTATTATCTTGTCCAGTTTTACTTGAAAGATTTCCCCGTCCATCAAGGGACGGTTGGTTAACAAACCAGCATACGCATCATTGTCGTATGGACTGCAAAATATCAGTGTAAATTGAAAAAAGTACACACTTTTCCTCCGTGGCATGAAACCATATTACCGAAAAAATGAAAGTGGACCATGTTTATTTAAGTCCAAAGTTAGCTTTGAAAGGCACTTAAATTTTCGTATCCATACTGAAAGAGGATAATATTTATTTACGGCCTACACATATAATGACTCAGTTTAAAAAAATATTTTAAGTATCTATATTGAAGAGGTTATATTAATGAAAATCACACTCACTTTCTCCTGTACGCTGTCCTTCTATCATTAATCATGACGATGTTTTTTCCTGTCTTCTCGTGAAATCTTAGAACGCCAGGGTACTCCTCTTTTCTATGGATTGAAGGAAAATGTAATTCGAATGAATGAAAGTTGGGGGTGCTTTATTGTAAGATAATATACCCCTTGAGAGTTAGAAATAAAGTATGTAATGTAGGTTTGGAAATTCTCGAATGTTCTTTTCTCGCTTGGTAGCTATTACAGAATCTCCATGATAGGATTTTGTGCCAAATTCTTGATAATAGAATTACGACGAGTAACACCAATTTTAGGATTGGTTCTTTATATCTTGAAGTATGGATACGTTACACGAAGATGTCGTTGAAATATTTTTTCAGCTTTAGGTGACGGTTCCGGATATGATTTTTCCTATAAATGTAGACTTGATGCATTAAGTTTATCATGATATTCTCTACAGTCTGCCTTTTTTAATGGAGTAAGTAAAATACCATAAATTGTAGTCCATTATAGCAAATCAAGATTGCTGCGCACGTTTCGTCGACTGGCAGAAGGCCTTTGATAGAGTAAATTGGGTACTGCTGATGAGGATATTAAAGGATATAGGTGTAGACTGGAAAGACAGTAGACTGATCAGGAATCTATATGTGAATCAAGTTGTAAAGGTCAGGTTGGAGAATACGGACACCAGCGAAGTAAATATCGGTAGAGGAGTAACACAGGGCTGCTGTCTATCGCCGATTCTATTCAATATATATGGAGAGAGACTAATGCAGGAAGCGTTAGAAGGCACGGGAGAATTCAAAATCGGAGGAAGGATTATAAGAACAGTGAAATACGCGGATGATCGAGTACTTCTAGCAGGAAAGGAAGAAGAACTCCAGAAAATGATGAATAGACTAGTAATAACAGGTAGAAAATACGATATGGAAATAAATACGAAAAATCCAAGGTCATGCGAATATCAAGTAAAGAAGAAGAAAATTTGAACATAATTATTGGAGGAAAGACTTTAGAACAAGTTTCACACTATAAATCATAACGAGATAATAAAATGTGCTGATGAAATCAGGACTAGAATAACGATGGCAAAATCCGCTTTCAGAAGGATAGCTGCAAGAAGTTGATAAAATGCTATGTATGGAGTATAGCTTTGTACGGGGCTACGCTAAGGAAAATTGATATACAATACTTGGAAAGCTTCGAAATGTGGACATGGAGGACAATGCTGAAGATAGGATGAAAGACGAGGAAGTCCTATGAAGAATAAGAGAAGAGCGAACGATTATATAGATTATAAGAGAGAGGAAGGTTAACTGAATTGGACATTATTTGAGAAGAGAAAGCATGATTAAAGACGTGTTAAAAGGAAAACTGGATGGAAAAAGAGAAAAAGGAAGGAAAAGGTTTCAGCTGATAACGACTTGAAAAGGTAAGAGCTATCAAGATAGGAAAAAGACTGTGGAAAACAGGATTATATGGAGAACCAGGTTTAACCATGAATAATCCCGGACCTGTCTACGGACATACCTACTACTTATGATGATACCAAATGGGAAGAAGTTACTATTCTATTATATTGAGCAGATCAGTAAATTTGGACGGTAAACCAACAAGATGGCGTTAGTGATGAAGCAGAGGGAATTCTAAAAGACATCGATATCTCATCGGCCGTCGGTTTTTTTATTCGCTAGATAAATAGTGCAACATATTAAGGCATAAAAATTATATTAAACTTAGTGTAAAGAATGTTCGTTAAATTGAGACAACGTCATATTTTACTAAATACATTCTCACCGATTGCTCAATGCCGTTTCGTTGCCATCAGAAACATTTTCCTCTTGATCGTTTTGTCCGGGAACCACGACGTCGATAAAATTTTCAGAGTTAGCATCTAAAGGAACGCAAAATAAAAGAATTATATTGCTTACGTATGAAAATGTTGGTTCTTGTGTGTTATGACAATTGAATTTTATGACGTATTACATAAATGGCAGACATACTTCATGGAAAGGAAAGGTGAAAAGAATTGAAAATAGATATTTCGAAAGATATAGTTAGAAATGTGACTTGAAAATATTAAGGATTACTATTCTTCATCGTCACAGATAATAACATAAAAGGAAAGAGGAAAAGGGCAAAGGAGTTCTGTATATACACGTCGATTACTGGTGGCATTAGGTCTGGTAGTTGACATAATGTTACATTGATGATGTGCATGTTTATGGTAAACATTTCAGTAAAGTAGCCGTTTCGGTAATGCTAATTCCTTAATTAAGAAGTGTGCGCCTTTATTTTAATTGTAAAGCATCTTTATATATGTAGAATAATTTAGCAGTATAATAAAAAGCTACCGGTTAACCGTAAAATAAAAATCTTAATGCCTGAACATTCGCCGTTTTATATCAATATAATTGTCAGGGATTCATTTGAACATAGAATTTGAATAATGTTAAAAATAATAACAATAAAATGAAGCAGAACATTACCCATTATGACACCGGTGACGCGCACGACGTTTTCCTTCCCGTTCTTGAAAACGGTGTGCCTTATCCCTAGGTTTAATCCGTTACTCGTGTTCCCTACGCTCTTCTCCGCGGAGAACAGAGTTATCCAGTTGTCGCTGGTGTTTCGCAGGACAGATACGTTGAGGTTCATTGCACTCACCGGCGTAAGAACAGCGTCGTAGCCCTTAGGAGAACCCACTTGGACGAGGGATACGATGGAAGCCGTAAATATAATGAGAACGAAGATCCAGTTCATTTTGATGCAGCTCGTGGCCTAAAAGCAGGCGTCTCTACGATGATATGAAACTAAGAAATGCGAAAATTTTATATACAGGACGGAGGGGAAAATCACGGGGTAAAGATCTCTCCTTTACGTAAGATTGGATGGACAGAAATGACGCACGCTCCACTCACTCCACATTCTCTCTCTTTCCCTCATTCCTTTCTTCAATTTTACTCGCATCGTTCCCATCCTATTCCTTCCCCTCCTCTGATTAGTATTAATATCAATGTTGTGAACGTAACCCCGACCTTTGTTCCGATAACATGTCGCAGAGTTTTGCAAGAGGAGAAATGAACTTATTTGAACCGAAGATGATACCGTTTTATCTTTCAGTCATTTTCCTGAAACGATAGTAGGCTTGAAGTACGCGTGTGTGTAATTGATATCGTTCTCCTACGCATATGCGGCGAAAGATTTCTTAATCATAAATTAATGATAGCTCATCCTTTTCGAAGATTTTCCGGAGCGCAGTCTCTTGGAATGTCGAAGTTTTTTCGCCAATAACTAACTACGATAGAAGCCAATAAAAATCTCTTATTTACGTCGGTTGTTACCCGGAGCAGAAGCCTAGCTGAAATGAATTAAATCGCGCAGCTTTTGTGGTACCTAGTTCGTTATTGTCGATTTTTGCAAAACATTGAGTTACCCAAAAATGGCAAAATATTTAATTAAATCTCACAAGGTTTAGAGAATAATGTTATAAGTAATCCCATATATTAGGAATTCCGGAAAAAATATGTTAATAACGTTTAGTGACATCATGTCCCTCCGAGTTTAACACCTAGTTACCCCCGAGATCTCACCCAAGCAGCATCTATGTGGCTATAAGAAAATGCGTATTAATATATCAGTGACGACGTTTTTGCGTGATACAGAAGCGTAATAACATGAGAAAGTTTGCGCATTTAATGATTTACCGACTTTTTAAAACAAATATTACTCCGAATTCGTCTGGCTCAGTAACCGGAAAGGTTTCCTTAAGCTGGCGTAACGCAAAAAACAACTTGCTTAAATAAACAAGTCAGGAAAGTGTACAGCGTATCACAAAGGGCGCATTTCATGCAATACAGTACATATTAGAAAGACATGATATGCCTGTACGTAAGGGAAATAGCATTTTAAAGTTCTTTCTTCATAATTAACGCATTTTCTTCCTATTTAAAAATATTACATGCACACGTAAGGAAATTAAACGTTTGTTTGTGAGATTTTTTATGTTAGCAACAATGAAGAAGTAACCATGCAAGAAAATTTCGAAGTTCAACACGTTTTAAGACTTTCTTGTTCGATTTTATTGATAACGGCTACTCCTACAATAAAAATATATAGGAAAAGAAATACTCTTCATTACTAGTTCTACAAGTTTTATTTGAAAAATATTTTGATATGAACAATACTTTATGAGATATGGCGGAAAGTTCATTTAAAGTGGTACCCCTGATTGGCTTACGTGATTCATTTTTGCGAATTTCTTATTATCTTTGATTGTAAGGGTACGATCACATAGAAAGCAGGGTGCCGGCATTCCGATAATCGGCACCAATCAGCTGCTGAAATAATACATGTATTTAAGTTAATGGCGACCTCCACAGCAAAAGCGTTTCAAAACTTGTCGGCAACCTGCTTTCTGTGTTCGTACCCTAAGGGTACGTACCATTAGGGTTCGAACACATAGAAAGCAGGTTGATCGGCGGCGACCAGCTTCCCGGTACGAACACGGAGAAAGCAGACTTACCAGCGCCTTTTGTCGGTGCTTAGTACATACTAGAAGAGTATTCAAGCCAAAAAATCTGTAAGGGATATTTTTTAAATAATTATTTGTAACAATCCAGTAGTTTACAATGAATACATTTGTATTTGTAACAATAATTATCCATTTATGTTAATAAAATTATTAAAAGAATACTAGTAAAATACTGCATTCAAATAAAAATGCTTACCTCTCGCCAACACTTCTCCACAGCATTCGTATTTGAGTGTGCTTGGTCTCTTTTATCCCACGCTGGGTCTCTTACATAAATTTTTTAAATGAACGCATCAACATCCATGATGGAAAATGTGCGACCGACGCCGACAACCAGCAAGTTTAAACTAAAAATCGTTCCGGCAATCAGGTCAGCGCCGACGATCGGTGCCGACAAGTTTAGACCAGGGTTTTTAAACGAAACCGAACCTAAAGAATAGTTTCGGTTCGGAACGAAACTATATATTTTCTCTTGCTATTTAGTTTCAGTTCTTAACGAAACTGTATGTTCCGTGATGGGTTTAGTTCCGTTCCGGAACGAAATTGTTTAGTCGGAACGAAATATTTCGTTCCGGAACGGTTCCTTTTCTTGAATGGGTTCGGGTTCAAGTTGAGAGTTATTGGGAGATACGTGCAGTAGTTTCGTTCCAAGCAAACTGCACCATTATCCTGGTCGTGGGGCGGAGAAGAGAGCGAGGTACTCGCATAGAGTAGAAGCCCTTAGGAGATTAATTAGGCTTAATTTTATTCTTCTAATGTAAGCCGTTTTATCACATTCACTATCTTCTTGGTTTTTTAGATCCATCCCCAATGGCAAACCGAAATTTCACTATTTTTTAAAATATCCTTTTTCCGGAAAAATTCGCACTAAATACAAACTAACCGATGAGAAAACTGACAAAAACTAAACTGAGAAGCCGGTACGCAACGGTACGGTTATTACGGAGCGGGAGATGCGTCGACTACGCGTCGACGCCGGTCGTCTGCGCGCGGTAGCAACCGTCGACGGCGGCATTGAATTTGTTAATGATAAGGCGATTTTTCCGCGAACACCCATTTTCCTTCAGCGAGAAAAACAACTCCGTACGAGGTCGGCGTTCACTACTCACTGCGCACTCTACATCTTCCCGGTGGTGATATTAGGAACTAAGGTCCCCCTCCTATCCCCGACCTCCCCTCTCGCATTCCCCCCTCGCCCTCTCCTCTAGCCGTTAGACGCGAGTAAAAACCATTGAAAACTGGCTGGAACCAAAGCTGGATCGGTGTAGAAGAAGCCGGAACGAAACTATTTCATGTGCGAACCCGATCCGGAACGGTTCAGTATCGTTCCATCGACATTTCATTCCGAAGATTTCGTTCCGGTTCCACTTTCGTTCCACTACTTTGGTTCTTTTTTCGGTTTGGTTTCTGTGAACCGTTCCTTGAACCGAAACCTATCTGGAACCGTTCCTTTTCACTGGGTTCAGTTTCCTTTAACAACCCTGGTTTAGACACGCTTTCGCTGTATGCGTCGCCATTAACTTCATGTATTATTTCAGCAGCTGATCGGAAAGCCGGCAACCTGCTTTCTGTGTGTTCTTACTCTAGGTCCTTAACCCTGCATTAGTCGCGCCCCCGATTTTAGCACCAATAGTCGCAATGTATCTCGCAGATACGAGTTTAAATTTGCAAAAAAATTAAGTAAATTTATCAAAATCATCTTTTTATTTTATATGAATTACAAAAAAGGAATTTTATGAATAATTATACAAATATAGATAATATTACTCTACTTCTTCTACTAAACAGGATTCGCAAACAGTTTTTGAGCGGTCTAAGCATAAATATTTTGTACGCTTATTACACAGATACTTAGTGAAGCGCATTTTCTTCTGTTCATTATAACACTGTCCGCGTCTCTTTCTCTTTAGGCTTCCAGGTTCTGTAGATGTAGAGGCCCCTGGATCTGGAATGAATCTGGTAACTCGTTTTGTTTCTAATAGCTGGGCGACTAATTGTGCCACCAAATTTTTCAAAACTGTCCTTCAATTTTTCACTTTGTTCTGGTTTACAGAGTGAATTATTAGGCGTTAACTCCACTAACATTTAGGATTGTGAAGAATATTACCATAGGCCACCTTTTAGTATTTCTTGATACCGAATAAGTTGCCGACATTTCATCGACAAGATCCACTCCACTTTTGGTACCTTTGTAATAAGTAATGATTTCCGGTTTATTTAGTTCTCCAGTACTTTCATCGATTTTATTATCAAAATGCTGGCTCGATACTAAACGTACAATTTTACCTTTTTCCGGAACATACGATACAAGCGCGCACAATTCACTGAAACCAAACATACTGGAAAATACTTGTCTGTTTTTCGTTTTTAAAGAACTCGGTGGAATTTCTCGCTTGTTTCACGGATAGGTCCAACGTAAGAAAGTATTTTTTATTTTAGATTTTGTACAAATTCGATGCTAGTGAACTAGATATCAGTAGTAATATTTCCGCCAGTTCCAAATATTGGCTCGCATAATCTCACAATCAGTACTATATCCGTTGGTTTGTTACTAGCACTGAATGGAACATCTGGCTGTTTTCCAGCATAGATCGCAATCGAACTTGTATATAGAACTTTGGCATCTACTGTCGCAAAAATTTTAATTCCATACTTAATTTCGTTTTGCTGAGACGTATTGGCGAAATTGGCACCCTTCTAAGTTTTCATCGAGTGTGACGTTTTTTTCGAGGCAATAATTTTTCTACCGAACGGAAAAGGCGCGTTATCACGCTTTTCACAAAATGCACGAGCGAAAAATTAGGTATTAGGAGTTTTCGGTTATCCCGCTTTGTGTTTTGTTATATGTCAGTTTTCGGACATAAGATTTAAAGTTTCACAGACGAGTCGACGGATTAGCCATTGAGGAGAAAATTTATTATGATTTGGAACGATTTCGCGAAAGCTTATATTTTAGCCGCGTTCATTAAGACCCATCAAATTTTGATGGCTTCCGTAAATTATCGACGAGCTAAATTGACGCATAAAAAGTAGTTAATATTCTGAATTATTCAGTTCCTCTTTTTCACGAAATATATTTTTTCCCCGGAGGAAATGTGTAGTCCGACGAATAAATTCAGGGTTTTATCGCAAGGTAAAAGAATGGTATACGTAACCATCGCGAGTTGAAACTTGATGTCACTAAACACACACACTTTGCGTCGTTTATAGTCCGTTATGGGGACATTGGGGTCCCTCTTCAGACTCGCGTACCAGGGTTGGAGAGGAAACGCGGTACCGGCATTTGCCTGCTCTTAACGAGAAGTACCAAGGGGGCCAACAGCTGAACGTCCCTTTCGAAGGACGGTGGGCTGAATCAACGCCACCTAGATAGAAGGCCTGACGGCGAACTCGGTTCTAAGTCGTGACGTCACGGTGAGTAGGCCGCCATTTACGAATCAGAGCGAGTTCGACTACGAGGTGATTTGTTTTGTGAATAACGAGGAGTGGACTTTTGACGCTATTTTAGTGTTCTCTAGTGAATTTTTATTCTTTACGGTTAGGTTATTTATAAACTATTTCTTCGGAATGGTTTTCAAGTGCTCAGTACTTGGTTGCAAAGGTAATTATGCCGGTAACGAGAAAGTGTCCGTTTTCCGAAAGAGGCCGATTTGCGAAGAAAATGGGTGAGGAGTATTTCCAGAGCGAAGTTTACTCCAACAGCAAGTTCCAGAGTAAGTACATAATATCATAACTTGGAATTGTTTGGTTTGTGGACTCATTGTGAGTTTAACCAACTCATTGTGCTAAAGATTTAGAATATTGTCATCATCCTTTCCCCTTTTATTCAATATCTATTACTAACAGGTATGCATAAAACACTTCCAACAGGAAGATATTTTGTGGGAGACTTCAATGTACGATGAAAAATCTGGACGGCTGATTACAGCAAAATTACCAAATCCTAGACTGAAAGTTGGTGCTGTGCCAACAATTTTCCCATCTTGCCCTTCCTATGCTTCATCGTCTTCTGCATTTCGTGAGAGCCCTGATAAGAAGAAGATCAGGATTGAGATGGAACAACTCCGAAGGTGTATTAAGAGTAGTCAAGAAGACAGAAAAAAGTACGAGGAGAGCAGAAGGTTCGGTAACCTGAAGGAACTGGAAGAGAAAATAAGACTGTATGTACACACAGGTAGATTCTCATTATTTGCAAAATCTGACAGGCTTATATTATGTGACTTTCTTGTGGATCCAGTCCCTATCATAAGTGCATCAATAGTGATTGATATTAATTTATTTTTGAATGTATACGTGAAATCGTCACCTTTAAAAAGGGTTGGAAAATACAGTTTTCCCATTCAAGTTGACAGTATCAGTGTGATCATTGATTTGGTGAATCAGGTTGAAGTTTTGGTTGATCAAGAAGGCCATCCAGACAGTAATTTTGATAAAATGAAAATTGAACTTTTAGTTGATACCTTAAAAAGTCTTGAATCAACCCAGAATTCAAGCAAAATAAAGTTCCTGGTCGAACAAGTAAGACTCCTGCCTTGCCATCTAAGTAATTATAGATATTCTTGTGATTTTTTGATTTTTTCGTGTTTGTTTTATACAATTTCACCACATGCATACAAATTTGTGAGAAGTTCCAGTCTCTTTCTTCTTCCTCATCCATCAACCATTCGTCAACTGTGCTCTAGTTATAATTTTAGTCCCCAGAAGGAAATAAACCATTTCCTTTCTTATGCGAGACGTATGATTTGCAGTTTAAGTGAATCTGAAAAGTTTGTCACTTTAATGATGGACGAAATTCATTTGAAGCCATTTGTGGATTACAAAGGTGGTAATATAGTAGGATTTTGTCCTAATTCGATTTCTGTGGCAACAACTGCATATGTGTTTATGCTTTCCAGTTTGTTGTCAAGTTTTAAAGAGGTGATTCATATTCTACCTGTTAATATGTTAAGTGCTGAGGATCTTTTTCAGATATTGAAAAAAATAGTTCTTGAATTAGAGACAATAGGATACAGAGTTGTTTGTGTAGTTTCTGACAATAACGCAATTAATAGAAAAGCAGTTTCTAAATTTTCTGTCCAGAATAAATTAAATATAGTGTATCCCCACCCAAGCGATAGCTCTAGACCTCTATTCTTTTTATTTGATGCTGTGCATATAATTAAATGCATAAGAAATAACTGGTTAAGCACCAAAAATGGACAGATTCTTGTTTACCCAAGATTTGAACATCCTGAAAATGTTGGTAATGCTTCATTCGATACTATTAAAGAACTTTATTCCTTTGAATGTGGAAATTTAATCAAGTATGGGTACTCCTTAACTATGAAGGCTCTGTATCCCTCTAACATTGAAAAGCAAAATGTTAAACTTGTTTTACAAGTGTTCAATGAAACTATTGTACAGGCTCTGAAACTGCTGGGTGAGCGAAGAGGTTTTAAATTCTGTGAAGAAACTGCAGAATTTATTAGAATTGTAAGTGACTGGTGGAAAGTAGTAAATGTAGGTACCCCTTTCAAAGGTGTAAGATTAAACAATTATTTTCAGATGCCAATGACTATGGAATCAGAAGGATACAAATATTTGGGAAAAGTTTATGATTGGTTAGAGGTGTGGAGTGATATGGATGTTAGAATTGGCAAGCTATCTAAAGAGACCCTTCTTGCTTTCAAACACACTACTCATGCTTTAATGGAAGTTACTGATTATTGTGTGAAGGAACTTAAAATGAACTATGTGCTGCCTGGTAAATTACAAACTGATGACTTGGAAGCAAGGTTTGGCCAATATAGGCAGTTATCTGGATCAAACTATCATATATCAATTAGGCAGATTTATGAGAGTGAGACTAAGTTAAGACTGCAGAATGTTTTACCTTTGTGTGTAAATTCTAGGAAATATCGAGCTGTTTCTATAAGTGATTTCAAAGAAAGTGAAGTTGATATAGAAGTTGAGGTAGGAGAGACACAAGAAACAGAACTTAAATTAGATATTAATGTTGAATATGTAGACTTAGAAAGTGTTAAAGAATATTTACCAGTATTAACATATATTGGTGGCTATTGTGCTCGCATGTTGCTCAAGAAGAGAAATTGTCCATCTTGTAGGGATTGGTATGTACAAGAAAACATCTTGGAAACTAATGAAGACCATGAATTAATTAGATGTATAAGCCAAGGAAAATTATTGTTTCCAAGGGAAGCTACAGTAAATGCTGTGGTGTATACATATGTGGTCTTAAATAAAATAGTAGGGGGTGTAGATGAGGAAAAATTTCTAGATGTTCCTAATCATAGGCTAGTTCTTCATAATCATGTAATAAATCTTTTGAATGGGGATGACCATTTAAATGAAATTATTTGTGAGGAAAATCATTCATTTATTGAGGGAATGAAAAAAATAGTATTTGTTGCATGCAATATTCTATTGAAAAATTATTGCAACATGAAACGTGACAAATATAGCAATCTGTCAAAAAGAAAGCTGTTGACTTTTAAGAAATGATTGTGATAAATGTTGTTGAAGATTGTATGTATTGATTTTCCCATTGTATTTCCTATTGTAATAAAATTTCTTTGAAAAATTTCGTGGATTTATTATCATCCCTCAATGAAATTGCTGTAAATTTTTCAACGATTAATTAATATCTTGTTGTAGTTAAGTAATATAACAATTTTAAATGAATTTTTCAAGGTTCAAATGTTTCTTTATATATTCAACGTTCTTCTAATTGTTACCAAAATTTACTGGTACTACGTACATATAAATGGCAAATAGCGTGATGCTGATATAATTTAGCAAAAGACAGAATTAGTAAACCAATATAAGAAGCAAGAAACTGATTTAAACGGTACAAAGACTACGGCTGCGATGCGCGTATGCGTTGCCGTAAGCCTGCGGGTTATGACGTCACATTTTCGCCGTCAGGCCTTCTATCTAGGTGGCGTTGGCTGAATTGAGCGCGCTCCGACTCCTCTTCGCTCAATCACTAGGATCTGGTATAGATATCTTTGTCAGAAATCTTTGAGATTTAGCAGATCTTCCTTATATGCTAATCAATCAAGTTTAGCAAGGTTCTCTGATAAATCGGGACCGGAAAAATCTTCCGCCAACAGCCGGGATTGAACCCGGGTCCCTACTGACCACTACACCATCGCCTCCCGTCGCTAAACTATTTAAAAGGAAACTTAATTGTCATTTTACTTTATGTAAGTATTTACGTCATGGACGTGCTTCAGATTTTTTAGCATTAAATTTATGAAAGTATGGATGCAATCAGCAAGGTGGCGTTTTATGTTTGGAGAAGAACCTAAAAGTTTTTAAGTCAACAAATAATAAATGCCTCTAATTTTTTTAAAAATTGCGTGATCAGAAATATTAAATTGCAATGGCGCGATTGAATCGCCTGAAATTAATTCACTGTCGTTATATTCCACTAATATGTACTGCTGTTCCCCGAGCCGTTTTCTATAAGCGTGACTCGTGCGAACCAAGACTCGATACAGGTCACCTATTGCATCCCTTTTTTTAAACAGCAGAACGAGACAATCGAAAGGAGAACACTCTCTTTCGATTTCCGCGAATGACCTTCCGTTGCGTGATCGTAGGGGAAAAAATTCAGTGTTTTTCCGGTACCCTTTAAAAAAAGAAAAGTTAAAACCAGGTGCGCAGTTCGGCTGCAAATGGGCCATCATCAGCGGCCATCCATCGGCACTAAAAAAAAACTATCACAGCTTAATTAACCACTGATGCTGGCTGATTTGCATCCGAAACACGTGCATGATTTTTTCCCGAACTTTTCAAAGGTTTTCGAAGGGGGACTGCAGCTCTCGCAAGTCCGATTTTTTCGGCCGTGATTCGAACTCGACAGTTCTCGCTCGAGCTAACTAGGCGTAGCAGCGAAAGTCGTGCCAACAACAACATGGGGAGAGGAAGATGGAAATTCAGGTGGGGATGGTAACGAAGCGTTTTGGAGGAATGAGATGAAACGCGGAAAAAGAGGGATACGGTAGAATCAGTACGGCGAATGCGGAGGAGGAGTTGAGCAGATGGAAGGTTAAAAAATCTGAAGTGGCCAACACATGACTTTCTCCATATTTGGGGTATAGATATTTAAATTATTATGAATATTATTATAAGGCAAAATTATTATTTCGTATCGTAAAAGAATACAGTCGTCCTTATTGCCGTAAATGACGTAAATTTTGAATATGTTTACCGAATTCACCGCTACATGGTGTTGGCGCTGTATACCTACTGTGAATTAAGAATAAGTTAAATATCTCCGAAATGGATGGTTCTATGAAAATTTTTTCAAACAAAACTTGGGAGAAATATTATTCTCTACAACTTTGGTCCTCACGAAGATTACCAATAACGACGTTTTTATGGAGATATTTGACGGAAACAAAAAAAAAACCGATTATTTATAAATAATTCCTAAACAATAACTGCTATGGAAAATTGTTTCGAATGAAAGTTGTAGGAAATTACATTCTCTATAACCTTTGTACAGAATTGTATATGCAATTATGATGTTTTAACGGAGAAATATCGCAAAAATCGAATCGGGTTTCGAGTAAACCTCGACTTCCGTGTAACCGTTATTGTCCAAAAACTAATCAGTTCTTTGTGCTCTTGCTTGATCACAATACTTTCCCATTACTACCTATGGAGAAAGTAAAAAAGTTAGGATGAGGAGGTTCCAGGTTATGCGAAGGAATGAATCGCGGAGTGGGGGGGGGGGAGGAACTAGAGGCCTTGAGGATAGAAGGAGAAAGAGGGAGAGGGAGAGTTTGGAGGGAATAGGAGGGAGGGATAGCGGAGGTAAGGGGACAAAGGGAGGAGGAAGAGGCAGAGGAAAAGGGGTTAGGAGGCGGAAAAAAAAAGCCTCCGAGGCATGGATTGGAGAGGAAGATAAGTTCCGGTGGCAACTGCAGTGCAGTGTGTTAAACCCACATAGAGACAGGCGGTAAGGAGGGGAGGAAGGGGATCGGAGGATGGGGGGGGGGGGGGAGTGAAGTTTTTTGACATGCGACGAAGGAATTTAAAAAAAAGTACATTTCGTATTCTCTCACTCTTTTTATCTCCCTTGCATTTTCAACCGATGTTGTATTTTGTATCGTCGTTTGCGCCCGGCGCTGTTTTTAATTAAACCTCCGCGAAGGATGAGTCCAGGAAGAGAATGGAAACGAATCCGTGTACTTGAAGTGTCTCGTGCGCTGGTATTGAGATCTGATGAACCTGGAAACAGTTGAAACGTGCGCTCGGATTTATTTTTCTGTAAAAAAAAATTTAACTCGTAAATGATTGCTTCAAGTCGACCGTTTAATACGTTCATGGCAATCGCATATTAAAGGTTTCGCATTGATGACTATTTAAGAACTAATTTAATCTGAAATGTGGGGAATGTTATCGTTAAGTGATGAGATGTGGCAGGTTATGTTAGCTGATATTATGCGATAATGAGATATTTGCGTAACTAATACGTCATAACACCAATTAGTTTTTTGACACCGAACGGTGTAATGAAAACAAATCTACCTATAAAGTCAAAAATTAGCCATCAGTCGAAATTATTAAATACGTATTACTAAAAAATATGATGTGGCCAACACATTACTTTCTCCATATTTGGGGTATAGATATTTAAATTATTATGAATATTATTATAAGGCAAAATTATTATTTCGTATCGTAAAAGAATACAGTCGTCCTTATTGCCGTAAATTACTTATATTTTGAATATGTTTACAGAATTCACCGCTACATGGTGGTGGCGCTGTATACTGGAAATTAAGAAAAAGCAAAATATCTCCGAAATGGATGGTTCTACGAAAATTTGTTACAAACAAAATTTGGAAGAAATATTATTCTCTACAACTTTGGTCCTCATGAAGATTACCAATAACGACGTTTTTAGGGAGATATTTGACGGAAACCGTAAAAACCGATTATTTTTTATAAATAATTCCTAAACAATAACTGCTAGGGAAAATTGTTTCAAATGAAAGTTGTAGGAAATTACATTCTCTATAACCTTTGTACAGAATTGTATATGCAATTATGATGTTTTGACGGAGAAATATCTTAAAAACCGAATCGGGTTTCGAATAAATCTCGACTTCCTGTTAACCGGTATTGTCCAAAACTAATTAGTTCATTGTGCTCATGCTAGTGTTATATATGAAGTTTGGTAACGATATGACAAGTACTTTTTGAGTTAGAGCGCCCACAATCACATACGCACGCACACTGACATCATTCCGAAAATAGTCAAAACGTGTTATAGGGACCTCAAAACGTGTATTTCCGTTGAAATCTCGAAGTCGATTTTTTCGTGATCACTACGTATGGAGAATGAAAAAGAGGCATGCAGTCGAAAACAGCGGAAGCTGATTATATTTTAATTTTTTAATTTATTTTATTGATTTTATTGTAGATATGTGCATACTTATTTAATTTTAAAATAAGTATCGTGCGATATTAAATCGTTTTATTGGCCTCATCACAGAAAACTGATAAGAAAACACATCACCATCGATAAAGATTTTTGAACCTGTATACGCATCCGATAGCTGCTAGTTTCCAAGTTCGAAAAGTATTTGGGAAATAATTCAAAATACTATTCGGGAACTCCACCACTAGTTTCTTCCGAGCTGCGGTAGATGGAACCAGTTTGTAAGCTCACGGGAATCAGGTCGTGATCGATCTGCTGCATTTTATCCCTCGCTTTCGCGGTCGGCACTCTGTAGAAAATAATGCCAATGAAAGCGTTGCAGAGTTGATCCTTTTTTCACCGCTATTATGGTGCTTGCGTTTAGTTTAATGCTGACATCGTCCCTTCTCCAGTTTAAATAACAAAACAACTGCAGATACAACAAATATTTATTCCTCGCCGAAGAAGTTATTATACCAATACGAATCGTAAAATTTAAAAGCATTTGTATGTAACGCAACACGTACATTGAAAAAGCGACGTTTACCAGATAATGCATAAATTATCGAGTGACTAAATTACTAGTTAGGTGACGGCATTGAATTGGAAGTTCAAGTATAAAGTCTATAATGCGTATCCTATAGCGCGGTTTCACGTATACGCGATTTATAAATTGCGACCATAGTATCGAAAAACGCGGTCTAGGAAGACCGATTTCTTCAGTTTATAAAAAGAATTTCAGATGCGGTACAATTTTGGCGCGTAGCGCTCCCATGTGAATCCTGATTTGAAAAATGTGATCGCGTGTCCCGTGTCTTGTTAAGCGGGACAGCAAATATCCCATTTTGCGGTGCAGGTTGTGACATATTTCGAACAAAAAATGCGATAAGAAATTATAAACGGATTACTTCCTTTGAAAAATTACACAGAGTCCAGATTGTCCGAGCCTCGATTATCCAGTGTTCCGTATTATACGAGGCGCACGAGAAAAAATTAGCAAAGTATCATTATAAAAATTTGCATTTGGAAAGAACCATATTTGATACGTGTCAAACTGACAACACTGAACTTATGTTAGTAAGAGTATTTTGATAATATATCCAATTAATTTCACAGTAATCTGTTTGAACATTTATTTATTTCAACATATCGTGCAACTAAGGTATATATTGTTATATACAGTATATGGGCCTACATAACAAACGTAGTTGTCGGGAAAATGTGACGGCTTTTGTTAATGACATATCGCACGAAAGTTGTTGCTTATTTTCCCGATATGGGCAATGTTCCGTATTATCCGGGTTTTTCATTATCCGAGGTCGGTGCGGTCCAGTCAACCACGGATAATCCGGACTCAGTTGTAAATTTAGCCAATCTTACGCATGCAATGTTATTCCGTGTGCTATTAGCTACTTTCTAATGCGGGGTCGTGATCCTATTAGGAGTCGTGAATTGGTCTGAAGATTTGATCGCTTCTTTTTCTGCGGCATCCAAAAGAAAACGCATCGATCTTCGATGCACCTTTGTATGAGAGAGCGTGTAACATTTTTATATTGTGGTGCGTTTGTCATCGATCCTGAGTACAATACCGCAGCTCAGCGAACCCGTGCGCCTATTAGTTAGTTAATGTGTGTTTGTTTAGTATATTAATCCATTTTTTGTATTTTTTCAATGTTAATATACCGATATATAGTAGTAGTAATTAGTTTTTTAGGTGCGTCGACAGCTAAGATCATTTTGCACCGACAAATTCTGTTAGAGAAAATCAACAGACATCACAACATCCATGCTCGAAGCGGGATTCGAACCCGCGACCTTTGGGTTAGAATGCAGGCGCACTGCCTACCAGTCTAACCCGGCCGGCATACCGATACACACACACACACACACACACATACATATATATATATATATATACATTTAGGGCAACTAGGTGTTGAAGGAAACCCAGTGAACGCTTACCGGAAGTAGAGCCGTTGGGATGTTGGAGAGACATATTTGTAGAGGTTAGAGCTTCCGGGATGATCCCTTTGTCAGCACAAGAGAGACACAACTGGTGTTGAAGGAAACCCAGTGAGCACCTATCGGAAGAAGAGCCGTTGGGGTGTCGGAGAGACATTTGTAGACGTTGTTGGAGCTTTCGGGATGATCCTTTCGCCAGCACAAGAGAGACACAATATGTATATATATGTGTGTGTGTATTACAATATTATGCTATTTACTTTATATCATTAGGAGTTTTAATATCGTAAATTTGTCCGACGGGTCCCTATCCATTTATTTCTCATAGACTTATTATTACTGTTATAATGAATTGTTTTAGACAACTGCACACCTATCACACGCAGAAAGTCATGCTGAGTATTATGGTTAAGTTTCGTCGAAATCAGACACATATCGCGGCTTATTTAGCAACTTCATTAGCGGATTTTGCTTTCGCTATTCTGGTCCTTATCGGTGTATTTGCATATCTTTTTATGAATTATTAACGGAATATAAATGCAAATATTCAAGTTTATTCCTCTTTATTTCACTTAAATGAGATTATGTGGAGGGTTCTCTCCTATACAAGGTTAATTCCTAATTTGCTTGGTTATTGCATGCAGAGGATCATGCATACTTTTAAATGAATGGCAATGTAT
This sequence comes from Uropetala carovei, assembly GCA_036926305.1. NCBI lineage: Eukaryota > Metazoa > Arthropoda > Insecta > Odonata > Petaluridae > Uropetala > Uropetala carovei. The sequence goes on from JAXCHB010000339.1 coordinate 559,818, forward strand.
CTACGTAGAAATAATAACGTATGCTTGCTGGGTTTGTGAAAAATTTACGCGCGATACAGTAACTGATTTAAAAGAAGACGAGAAGCAAACAAAAAAACGTTAAAAAATACTCCATACCAAGATTAAGGACGAATTCTGATTGGAAATGATGGTTAAGTACATAATGGATTATATAGAGTGCAAAACCCTTTCAAAGTTTAAGTTCTCTTTATTACGAGTCGTTACAGTGACGATCTGCTAATCAATTTTTGCCAGCCACTCACGAATTCCAGTCTAGTAAAATTTCCGCACTTGCACATTTTCTAGTGAAATTCGTGAAATGGCAGCATTACTGTGGTTTCTTACCATTCAAAGAGATTACAATAATTTTTCCTTCAAAATGTTACGTCATATTAACAAATACCCGTAAATTCTCATCCTGCGTCACTATACACGAATAGTTTATGATAGGTACAGAGATAGGCTCCAAAAATCGCAACGGCTATTAGTAATTTCTTTCCTGCCCGTTACTCAACCCCATAGAGAAAGTCTGCATTGATCTTATCACAAAAATATTTTATATGCGTATTATACACGGTGAAAAGGTAATTTACACATTTCTCCTTCGAAAATGAGGCGCTCATTACATTTTATACGGACAATTACGGTATTCTTTTAGAGGGAAAGATTAAACTAACACAAAAAAAGGCGCGACGAGATGATTACACATTTATGTTGTCATTTACGCAAAACTATAATCGAATTTCGGTAATTCACGATAAAATTCGAGAAAATATCCATTTCGTAAATGTATTGCAAAAACTGTGACACGTGGTGTACATATTGAAAATCTGTAGCACTTACTTACCAAATTGAAGTGTTTCTTGATCATATGTTCTTTGCTTCAGTATTATATCTTTCATAGTTTTTGCGTAATACGTCTACGAAATGGTTCACGGAGTTTTGAATAACCCTGTATATGTATTGTAAAAAAAAGTTTAGACTCTCCCTTGCCGCTTTAATGTGTATTATCCGAGGCCACACGTCTTGCCGTCGGGTGACCTCTTGGTGGCGAGCCACACAAAACGCCTGCTTTTAGTGGGATTCCTCATTATCTTTCCGGGCTCCTCCGAATACCCTCCTGCCAATGGCACTTCGCTCCCATTCTTTGTCTTTTTCGGGAAATGGAGATTGTTTTCGCGCTTCCTTCATGAATTTTTTTTTGCGGGTGGGAGTAGAAAGTGTGTGTGTGTGTGAGAGAGAGAGAGAGAAAAGAAGACTAAAGACGTAAGACAAACGGAAACCGTCTTTTTTATGCCACAAGTCTTCTGTTCTCTTAAGGAGAATTTGTTTTTCTTTTTTTTAATTTTAATTTTCGAGCGATTCCGTCCCGAGAGAAGTTTGCCCTTCAAGATTTGCATGTATTTCTGGGTGTGTTTTTGAGAGAGAGGAAGAGGAGGTTTCTCTCTCTCTCTCTCCGGGGAAGAGTTAAATCGGGTCACTCTTTCTACCTGTCTTCTTTCATTCTTTCTTTCCTTTTTTTGCACTCCACGTGGGCGACAATGTTTACGTTATCTCTTTCTCTCCTTCATTTTCTCCGTCTCACTCTCTCATATGCATCCGTAGAATTTTATCTTTCTCTTGTTTCATCTATCCGGTTATTTTCTCCTCTCTTCTCTAGTTTCTCTTGACTTTTTTCTCTCTTACTATTTACCCATCTCTTCTCTCTCTACTTACTCTCGTTCGCCCTCTTTCGAGTCCTTTCTCCTCGCCGTTTATCCTCCTTTCTTCCTTATTCGGTGTTTTTCTCGTTTATTTATTTCCTCTCTTTGTAATCCTCTTATCTCTTAATCCGATTAATGTAATCGCAATATGGACGATGATTGTACATGAAAAAGGGAACAGATGGAGTGAGCGTGCGGGGAGTGTTTGGCCTGCTCGTAACTTTGTAGTTGTTTGGATAAGAAGCGGAACATAAGCGTCGCGTTATTTTTATTTACTTATCTGTTATAATGGTAGCGCTATTCATTCATTCCTTCGTTCCGCTTCGTTGCCCCGGCAACCGATAAATATTAATCCGATATAGAGAAATCTTGATATGGAAATCACGAGAGGTTGAAAGTGGAAGTAAATAAATAATAGTAAGTATTGTACAATGCTAACATTTGGTTCTTATGCGGAACCCCCCCGCCAGACACGTGGCGCCGACCTACCGGTCAGAACGAGAACTACTGCCTGTGGCGACATTTACCCAACGGGTTATCCCGGACTAGTGTTACCAGACACTGAAGGGTAGAAGGGAGGACAATAAAGGCAAAAAAGGAGGACACAAAAGGAAAAAGCCGGACAAACAATATTATGGAATAATTAACGGGCTTTTTTGGAATAATGAGTGTGTATAATTATTTATATATGTTTTTGGATATTCTTTTGGTTATTTGCTCCTTAAGATAGTTTCCATATATATTTATTAAAAGAAAATTTATCCATTTCTCTAAATAATCAGCGCATTCTTGATACACAAGCTGCGTCTCCTCAAGAAAACTGGCATTCTTTATCCATCCCCTTTGCTTGTAGTTTTTCCATGAGCTGTCTAACTGATAATGAGATAAAATTTTCCCTAAGTCGTAATTACAATGAATTTACCACAGTTTTAGGGAAGTTCACAATTTCTAAAACAGAATTCTTTTCTCTTTCAACTGCCTCAATTTTGTTCTTGAAAATAGATGTCAGCGAGAGTAAAAACCACAGGTATAATTCGGACATTTCACTTTTAAAAAAAAATTTTGATCAGTGTTGGTGAGTGAGTAAGGGATACAAAATATTGCTTTAAAGCAGGGAACAACTTCAAAAGTCTTTCTACAGCTGGTGCTAAACTTAGCCATCTGGTCTTAGTTGAAGATAACAAGTTGTGATACTCAATTTCTATGTACTAGCGAATGTCTTTCAGAGCCTCCGTTCGAACAGTATATATTGAAAAATAATTGAAGATCTTCAAAATAAGGGACTCCACATCAACACTTAATACGTCTACTCCATGCTGCATGCAGTTGTGGAGAATGTGAGCTGGACACCCAATACCTAAAATTTCTCTATTTAGAGCCTCCCCTAAGTGAGAGAGCACATTATTACCCTTATTTATATTAATGCCTCCGAAATTCTGAAATTCCTTCAGCAGCACGTGCTTTTTTATCACACAAGTTGTTTTGTAGACAAAGAGATGTTAATTTTTCGCATGAAGACGAAATTCTATTCTATGTTTTTCACTTTGTATATGATGCTCTAAATCATAAGATCCCTTATTTGCAACTGATATGTAACAATCACAAATTTTACACTTCGTCTCATATTCATTCCTCCCGATGTCGAAACAAGGATACTTCGCCTTCAGATTACTGGAGAATTTGCACTTCCTTTTAGGTGATGCCATTTTAATGGGATGGAGTTCCTTGAGTATTCTATAGCAACCACTAGCCACAAATAAAATAAATCATTAGTTTTATTAATTAATTATAATTTAATAAATATATATATAGTACCTAATCGAAGTTTCGGTTATCTGCATAATAAGAACATATTGTACATACCAAAATAATTAAGGTTGAAGATCTGCCTTTATTCTTTTCTACTAAGAATCGGAGCGAAAAAGAAACGGGTCTATTCACTGCAACAGATAGCTTAGAACTGAGATGAACCCATGAAAGTCTTCAGTTTCTTTTCTTAGAATTTGACCATGTACATCTGGTCATTCCGTAACGTCACTTTGCCACTGCACACCATGACCACCAGCAAAATAGTTATTTGAAGAAAATTAGTGACAAATTATTGAGTGCTTGACCCTCACAGAGCGGTGACCCTTGCATAGAAATTTTAAGAGGGAAAGGGTGTCATAAAAGTCCCATTCTCACCCTTGTCTCTTTCGACAACACATGTAGGAGTGTTTATGAGCACAGCCTTTGCAAGGGTTTGGATAGGATTCCACCACACATCGGAGTTGAATGGTCTACCGGTCAATGAGCCTTAAACTCACATTTCCTAGAAAAAAGCCGGACAAAATCCTAAAATTTAAAATGCCGGGAGGACGGAGGATGGAGAGGCAGAATGGAGGACATGTCCTCCTTTTGCCGGACATCTGCTAACCATATCCCGGACCCCTTTTGAAAAATAATTTTTTGCGATAACCCTTTCCCGAAAAAAAACAAAAACAAACTAAGAAAATGAGAATTTGTCAAAAAAAACTTTTTATTTATAAGTGACCGAGGATATTGGCGAGCCTTCGGCTCGCTTTCTTTTTATTATATTATAATGCCTTTTATATCTAGTGTAGCCGTCTCCGGGCGCTATCGCGACCTTCGCCTCTTTGGAACTAAACTATCCCTCCCCATTGTCCGGTGATCGGGTGGGTAAGCGTCGCCACATGCAGATCTCTCACAAGTTGGGATGTGTAGACGTTGGATAAATGTCGCCACAGGCAGTAGCTCCCATTCTGACCGGTAGGCTCGCGCCACGAGTCTGGCGGGGGGATTGCGCATAAGAACCTAATATTTTTGCGACCGATATAATATATCGAATTGTATGCCCAAATTTCAATCGTAAACATTTGTACTTTCGTTTCTTTTTCGATTTGTTTACATAGAAACGGAAGCTCTGGTTTGAAGATACAATCAGTTAACATAGGAGATTTAGTGAAATTATGTGCATTGCACTTGAATTCTTAGAAGAAGGTAAATATTGAATTGTTATTCTGCCAGCATTGTTTGCTATTTCAGTTATATAATAAATATGATCTTAGATTTCCTATTTAATATTACTTTTAAAGTTTTTAGGAATTGTTGACTCAACACTACATTTGGCTATATTTGTAGACAGTACTGGGCGAATGATTTTAATTATAAGTATTACAGGCGATGGAAATTCCCTATTTAGAAGTTATTAGATTTTCTATTTCCTTCATGGATTTCCAAATTTATTTACGATTCGCTGTATTGTTGATCTTGTGGAATTTTTTGTGTAAATTGAATTTTATCCTGATTATGAAACTGGTATTTACAACGTTCGATCACATCCTAAGAAAAAGAACAAAACGTTCGATTTAAAGTAACAAACAACGAACTAATGGACCAGCATATTGTCCTGAGGCTAGGAAATAAAGAGGAAAAGCGAAGTCCGAGACTGGCAAACTATGTCATACGCAAAATAGCAACGTACATATTTATCACCACAGAAAATTACAATCACCTTATCGAATACTTAGTTGGAATATTCGAATGTAATATATTTGAAACGTTTCCCTATCTGGGCGATTCGAATCTCCCTAGTTCTACCGCTAAGTTTTAACTGGCGGGCCGCTAGATTCTATATATTTCCTTCGGTGGGTGTAGTTCTTCTGTATGATAGTGTAAGTTGTCCCTTCATCCGTTAAAGTTTGAGCATTTAATGATGTTTGACAAAATAATACAGTAATACCCCGCTATACGTCGGAGATGCGTTCCCGAAAAATGCGACTTATAACGAAACAACGTATGTATAGTTAAACAAAGATTACCATAAGAACTATGATAAAAGTTAGGGATTACGTTCCTGGCGGATATTTTGTGACATTTGTTTCCCAAATAATACATATCAATACAGTACATTGGACATACTATGTTACCACTATGTGTTTACCACTCATTGCTACCAGGGTTTAATATACATTTAATCGTAACAACGAGTAACCGATTGCAATAATAAATTCAGAAATCACCGAAAATAATTTTCTATAGCGTGATGGAGCACAAATTTTTTCTTTACTTACACGTACATCGATACTCACTTTTAGAGTACTTTTCAAGCAGATTTCAAAATTCAAAGTATATCTAATATCTCATGAGATATAAACGCAAACGTAAACACAAAAAATTATAGACACAACTGTTCACAAAGCTCAAAAATAGGTTTTTACACATCGTCATTAAAATTGGGACGGTCGCTTTTATACCCTATATATCTTGCGAACCACCTAACCCATCGTGATCTCTCAAACACATGGCCTGCAAATGTTTGTTCTGAGTACGATTTTACACGAATGGATAAACATGAAATTAAATTAATTCATATGAATAATAATAAACATGAACTGAAAGGCCGATTTTTATTGTTCAAGTTATAATTTATTCACCGAAATTGGAATTTCTGAAATTTTGGTTTTAGTATTTCACAAACGACTTATATGCGAAGCGACACAACTTATAACGAAACATGTTCCTTAATTGATTGGCGACTTATATGCGAAACAACGTATAGCGGGGTTTTACTGTATATGCCAGTATTTGTCGTCGTGATAATGGTGTTCATATGCACACAAATGCATCAAAACAATAAAATTTATTCGTGGAGATTAATCTTCAACAAAAGTTTTATCAAGTGGTATCGTAACGCGTTTTTTTTTATCGTACCGTTGACATGACTGTTTTCAGGATGCTATATTAGCATTTGAGCAGTAATTACACAGAATATCCTGATTTACAAACATCGCGAGCTCTTGAAAAGTGGTTCGTAAATCGGACGTAGGGGAGACCGGGGCAAGTTGATACAGGGGCAGGTTGATACAGTGCGAGTAGCGCGACAGCGAGCATGCGTAGGTTTGTGTCTGTTGATGGGGAGAAGCACTGGTGCCTCCAGTTCGCACGTGTGTTTGGCGATGCGGCTGTGATTGTGTCAAAGTTATTCTAGTAAAACTGTTTTTGGTAATGTAAAGTAAATATTTTTGTTGTTGTTTGAAGTCACCTGGAGTACTTTGACAAACCTTTTAACATTCTTTCTGATTCAGATGTTATTTGGGCGTCCAAAGGTAAGAAAATTTCGTTGTTGTTGATTGATTATGTGTCTCTTTTTGCATATCAAGGTTTGAGGGCAATGGCGTCGTTTGGGGCAAGTTGATACATTTTAAATGGGGCACGTTGATACTATGTATCAACTTACCCCAATTACTTCCATTTTTTTTTTGTTTTACAAAGGAAAATGGTCCGGAATTATATAAAAAAGACGAAGCATGGTGAAGTACCGCGGGAGCTGTTGATTTTATCCGATGACAGTGAAAGTGATTAACTGACTTTCATTTCCTTTTGAAATTACTTTTTTCAAGAAAAATATTAACAATTTTAAGTAATTTTTACACACACGCAGCATATTTTTTCAATCTTTTTGCTCATTATGCTGTTATCTCTCAAAATTATTATTTTTATTCAATAAAACAATTTTTTGCTCAAGCTTCTTGTTATTGTATCAACCTGCCCCAGGGTGGGGCAAATTGAGACGTTTCGACTTGCCTAACTAAACAGACTTTCATGGGTTTCTTATTCTAATCTCAGTAGTTATAATAGGGTAAATCAAAAGACGGGGAAATAAGGCATAATTTCATGATTTTTAATATTTTAAAAATAGAAACAAAAAATTCATAAATTAAAAACCAAGAAACGTATCATCTTTCCCCGGTCTCCCCTACATATAAAAAATATATAAAAACACTTGTCTGAGGTACCTCCGATAGCCTAAACAAGATTATAAAGGCGTTTTTGTAACTTGTTGTGGCTATTGGAGATACCTACAAGTACTTATTCAAGGACTTGTTTTTGAATTTTTTTCAGCCATAAGACGAGCTCGATAATTCTCTGTTTAATACATATAGTGTTAAGGTAAAGCATTACGCACTTCCTGACGTCTCTCTCCAGGATGAAAGCCAAGCCGGTGGCGTTCGCCGCAAGAGATTCGAATTCAATGCACTGTACTACAAAAAAGTATATTTTTTCTACAGAATGCAACACTGATTTATATATGTATATAGAATGTATATCTCTTCTAAAATTTCTCGGCTGTAATAGCTACGTACTGTACTGCAAAGTAAAAGTATCACACGATAGGTAAATTAATGATTTTATATGCTAGCTCTACGAGATAATACCGAAGTGGAAACGCTGTATTTTTGCAGAATATGTACAAAAATACTGTACTGTATTAAAGGTGCATGCATAGTGTATGCTAAATAAGTAAATTACGTGAATAAGTATTACATCCTCATCCATTTTTACTTTCGAATTGTGGCTTATTTATGTTTGAGAAAGTTGGGCAGAAGTTTGTTAGATCGAGTTTTGAGGTCGTAAGTCGAATTTGTAACGAAAAATTCTCTTTCGTGTGATCGAAAGTTCGTAAATCGTGCGTTGATAAATCGGGAGTTTTCTGTACCTCTTCCTACGGAAACTGAGAAGGGTTGCCTGTCTGTAGTAATGTGAAAGGACGGCAATGGAAAATATTTCTCTTCTTCCTTTATTTGGCTACAAGAATCCCTAACCATCTTATCCCTAAATAGATATAGCTTGCAATCCCTGGCTACGAACATTTCAGTCGTAAATGATTTCATAAAATTATACCAAATAATAATTTCCCCAATTTCACAATTTCAGGTTACACACTAAACTATGCGATAACATTTTTTATATGATTTCGAGCATCATGATAGTAAGTGAATTATTAATTTATTTGAGCAATTTCCATTGTTTCTGCAATAAACCAATTTTAACTGTATCTCTGACAAAATGGATACCATTCCTGCCCAGAAAATTTCTTTAAAAATGGTATATATACTCACAAACACACATACATGACCAGCAGCTCTCCGATTATGCGATTACACCGGCCAGAATGAATATTTGATTCCTCCCCTTAAATACTAGCTCTACAAACATTGAATATTCTACAAATTTTACTGAGTTCGAACTCTAAAATTTATTATTCCTTTTGACTCCTTTTTCCCCTTCTCGGCAACGTTTCTCCTTTCGCGAGCTTCAAAACCTTCAACTTCGTCATTACCCGAAACAGAAGAGTTACTAAAAAAAGGTGTGTATGTGTGCGTGTGTATGAAAACGGAGTACATATGTGTACGTGCGTGAGGGGAAAGGATGAGTGGAAAGAGGTTTTTGCGAGAGATAAAAGGAGGAGATGAATGAGGGAGAAAGGAGGCGGGGTGAGGAGAAAGTACAATGTGTACGTACATAGGTATTTATGTAAATGCATATTTTTTCGTGTCTTTATGCACGTATGTGTATGTATATATATATATGTGTGTGTGTATATATATATATATATATAAACTTACGGAAGAGGAAAGGTAAATGAGGATATTTAGGGCAACTAGGTGTTGAAGGAAACCCAGTGAGCACTTACCGGAAGGAGAGCTGCTGGGGTGTCCGAGAGACAGATTTGTAGAATTTATTGGAGCTTTCGGGATGATCCCTTAGTCAGCACAAGACACACACACACACGCGCGCGCACACACGCACGCACGCACACACACACACACATATATATTTGATTCATATCTGCATACGAGGTGTCCCAAATTGAATATACCACAAGCCAAGCCGAATAAATTATTAATTTGAAATAAATAATGTTATTAAAAATAACCTATTAAGTATTAAAAGGTTTATTTGGGTTATTAATCGATTTTATATTAAGTTTCGCAAAAATTCTCATTAAGCGTCGCATTATTGATAATCTATTGTCAATCCCTGCGGCCGTGATGGGAAATGTGTGATTCAGATTGATAAAACTAATAATGGAGCGCATGTAGCAGCTTATTGATTAACTTGATAAAATATACAACCTTTCAGAGGGTATTTTCTATTTAATCATTTTATGTAAAATAATAAATTTCTTGAATTTGACTTTTTTTACGGTATCATCACTTTTGGATACCCTGTGTGGGTGCATGTGTGCTTATGGAAGATAAAAAGTATATAGGGGTATTAACGGCAACTAGGTGTTGAGGGAAGATAGCTTACCAATAGGAGAGACGCAGTGCTGTGTAGGAGAGAGACATTTAGACACGTAGATTTAAGAATTTTCGGGATGACCCCTTCGTCAGGACAAGAAAGAGAGACAAATGATGCGTGTGATGTAAATGTGTCTCTCCGATATCCCAGCGGCTCTCTTATTGGCAAATATCCTCAACACCTAGTTGTCGTTGATATGTTTGTGTGTGTGTGTGTAAATTCTTATATATGTCGAGAGAGAAAATCATTTAAATAAATCGTCTGTTTTGCGCGTTTCTTTGTGAAATTGTTTCATTTTTTTATAGAGATAATGGTAGTGAGCGTACACATGCAGGGACTGAGGAAGTAGGATAGAGCGAGACTCGGGAAGCGGGAGTAATGCGAGGTGTAATGAAGCAAGAGTTGCCACTCGAGAGTCGAGTCCTGGGACGAGCTTTGCGCGGTAGTAAGGAGCGAGAGGGAGAGGGGGCGGGGCGGAGAGGGAGGGAGGGAGGAGGAAACGAAGGAAAGGGGTCGGAGGAAAGGATGAAGGTAAGAGAAGCGAGTAATGATGTTTCGGTGTCGAGGGAGGAGTTAGCGGAAGAGCGGATGGCGTGATGGAGGATGGGGAGGTGGTAGGCGGATGAGAGAGAGAGAGAGAAACGAGAGAAAAGGGAGGGTGATACAAACACACGCAACTCTTTCCATCACCGCGCTCTCACATAATTTTTGGCACGATTTCTCGAAATAAAAAAAGCGCTAACGTGATGCGGACAATCGACTTCAAGAGATATTATAACAATTCTTATTGAATTATATAGGTTTTTATCAATCTGTGAATTTTCCATCGATAGGATTTTCCAAGTACTTCATAGATTTTCCTCAAGGTGGTTTCAAATTAGGAGGAAAATTCAGAACTTTGAATTAGTATTATAGCCAAGCTACTAAAGTTATACGAGTGAAGTTTTGGCAGATGGAATGATCTAGTGAGGATCTAGAGTCCAACGGTGCGGGTTGTCTCTTCCCCCAAGAAAGGAGAAAAACCGAAAGAAACATGAATATTTTTAAGAGAACGTGCTTTCCACCTCTTTATTTTTAGCAAGGGTTACTCGTTTAAATCATATTTAACGCCGCCTTACGAACGCATGGAATCCATATTTTTTCTTCCTCCACTTCGTTTCTCCCTTCACCCGATCGTCATCTACATACTTCTACCGAAGATCTCCCCTCTTTTCTTGCATCTCGCAATCCGCAGCATTAAAACAAAAAATTTTTGCAGCGGCTCAACCGGTGTCTTTCTTCAATCGACTAGAAAGAGGGAATGGGAGGGGGAGAATATGGTTGGCATGAAGAGAGGGAGGATGTGTGAGAGCGAAATTCGTAGGAAATGGAGGAAATGAATAAAAGAGTGCTAGGGAGGAGGCCGTAAATGATGAAGAACCAGTTGGGGATGTATTTTCCAACTGAGATCTGCCCAGGCAAATCTCGAATCGCCCAATTTTAATGGTCAAATCACCAAGTTCGTTGTAGATCCGGGAAATGTTCACAAGCGTTTGGGCAAATAGGGTCATGAGAAGACAAGAAAATTTAAAAGAACTAAAAAAGAACTTTTTTAGTTTTACAATAGTTTTCTTATGGGACGTCGGTTATTCCAACAGAGGTTTCTTTGCATTCTTCCAAAACGGAGAAGTGAATTCGTAAGTTTATTTTTAGAAAAATCCTATTTTAGAAATGAATATCTAAATTACAAGCTTACTTGTTATAGCACGGAAGAAATATGAGGCACTTTCTATCATAGCTTCTGGTTTTAGTGGGCGGAGGCTGATAAATTTGCTTAGATGACCATTATAAATTTATATTCTCCATGCTTGCAATTTTTCATACAAAACAAATCTTCCTGTCCATAAGCATTTATTTCGTTGAAAATAATTGGATTCAGAACTAACCTTTTCCTCTGTTGGCTGTGTTTTTCGTACAAACTTTACAAAGACTAAGATAAATCTTGATTACGTATTGTATGTACAATGCTTTACACTTCTCACTGCATACCGAATGAAAAATCCGCTGAAATCGTCTAGACTCTATATCAATGATGAGCAACCTTTTCTACGTGGCGGGCCGCATTGCCGTTTGAAAATTCTTCTGCGGGCCACATTGCAATTTGTCAATGCCAGATTATACTTTAAATCGAACGTTAAATAGAGTCTGAGGAATGATAACAGTGAAAATGAAGTCTAAATTAGGTTTCAAGGGCTAACACTTCAATATCAAGTATTTTGTCGTCGTAACTTGATTGTATATTATATAGATTTGTATTAAATCTCATTTTAATCGTAGCTTCGTGGACCGCATCAAATGCTCTCGAGGGTCACATGCGGCTCGCGGGTTGCTCACTACTGATCTAGACTAAGGCAAAATATTCATTTGAAATTTATGAATTAAGATTGCTCTAATTAGTAAAAAAAAAGTTAAAGCTATATATATATATATATTTTATGATTTGGATTTTAACTGTAAGGCGTGCTCGATTATTCTTTTTCTGAGTAGCCTTTTGAAAGTCTTCTCCTGTTAGAGAAATATTTGATAGCCTGCGCTTGGCAAGGCATTACAGCCTTTCATTTTTCTCAATTCAGGAAACGATCGATGCATCCGTTATAATATTTACAAATTAAAGAGTTTGCATATCATCGTATAGGAACTTAAGTCCTATTGCTATTCGAGAGCCTTGTCGGAATGGTTATATATTTCACTAACCTGTTATGCTTCTCTTTCTACGCACCGCATTCCCTCTTCTTCTCCACCTTGGGAGGTGATTTCTAACGGGCTGGAAGTGCGGCGCTGGTGTCATTTATAAAGAGCCCCCTCATTCTCTCGACGTTCCCTCCGGTTTTCCCTTTTCCCATCTTATTTCCCCCGCAAAAAGGAATTCAAGCGCGTCTTCTCATGAGATTCTGCGTTCCTTTCTCCTCGAGCTAAATTCAGTGTTTACGCAGTGTGACGTTACCAAGAGCTTTCCCAAAAAATGGCGCGATTAAATTAAGGGATCGGTGTTTTTGGTAAAATATTTATTTGAAAGTCATTTACTTTTTAGGCCCGTTTCGCTTACAGCGTGAGCGCCTATTATCGTCGGTCGGTCCGTCCGTCCGTCCGTCCGTCCGTCCGCATGTTCGTTCTCGGCTTCTACTGAACGGATTTTCATGAAATTTTATATTAAGGACTTACAATCATATATAATAAGAAAATCGAAAAAATTACTGGCGTAAGACAATCAGGGATACCACTTTACTAGTGACAACAATGAACTGTCCATCATATCTCGTAAAGTATTGCTCATACCAAACTATTTTTCAAATAAAAGTTGTAGAACTGGTAAAGACGAGTATTTCCTTTCCAATACATTTTTATCTTAGAAGTAGCCGTTATCGAGAAAATCAAACAAAAACGTCTTAAATCGTTCAACTTTTAAAATTTCTTGCACGGTTTCTTCTTCAGTGTTGCTAACAGAAACAACCTCACAAACAAACGTTTAATTTCCTTACGTGTGCATGCAATATTTTTAAATAGGAAGAAAATGGATTATTTATGATGAGAAAAGAACTTTAAAACGCTATTAACCTTACGTATAGGTATATCATTTCTTTCTAATACTCCTTTGCACGAAACGCGCCCATGTGTGATACGTTGTAGACTTTCCTAACTTGTTTATACTGTTGCCGTTTGCTTAATATTTCCAAGATGTTATTACGTGTTGAATACTCTTGTCAGCGGTCGAATAAATGTGAAAATATTGTCTAGTTATGCAGATACAGAGATGACGTTATTATTGAAATAAATTAATTGGGATCGCTAAAATAGAAAACCTAGAATTCATGCGCTGTGAAACAATTTTGAAACGTCTGGAAAGAGCATTGGGCCTGAAAAGTTTGTCCATCTTTTGAGGAATAATGAAGTGGTAGTTTGTTTATTTTTTACCCGTTGTCATCGTAATTGTATTTCACGTTCTCGTTTCAGCTTTAGAACTCGATTTTTTTTAACTTTTATTTTCGTAATAAACGCGAAGCGAAGCGCAAAGAGCTGTTTCCTTCTGTTGGACTGCAGGGCGTTGCCGCAGGGTCATGCAAGCTTCTTGTTAATCAGAAAAATAATTTAATCACGAGTGACATTATCCCTTCGCCAATAAACATTTTACTAAGTAATGAAACATTTATTTTGAATTTTTTGACGGAGTATCACTAAAAATTCCACCGAAATATCGTGGCGGTTTTATTTTATTCGAAACTTTTATAAGTTTTTCGCCCGAATTGTATCGTCACCGTCTAATGAGACGGAATTTGCACGTGTCCATGAAGTCTACTAAAAAAAAAGGTTTATATAAATTCGCATCTTTAGAAATTAATTAAAATATTTAATCATTAGGCGTTAAATGAAACTACTTTTCCATTTTGATGACTCCGGCTCCTGCGATCACGCCCAAAAAAAATTAATTTCCTTTCCGCCGCTCACGAGTTCCTCTTTCCCCCATTATTCTGCAATTTTAGAAACCTTGACGCTTTTGGCCTTGCCACTTCTCGTGCATCGCCGTGCAGGTAATTTCCCCTTTGTTTCTTCGGTGTCTGTGTTGTAAAATGAAATGGGATTTCTCTCGCATGCTTTTAGCAACGATCGCGTTTTCTTCCAGATTTTATCCTCGAGACCTTTCATTTTTTTCTTTAGACGAAGAATAAAATTTAGGTAACACAACCTTTTGATAAGGAGTAGAGTGACGAAGTTCAGTGCCCCCTTCGTAAAATCAAAATGCGCTCATAACTATGCTCGGCTCCTTTTGTTACGCCATTAAACGCCCTTTAGACCGAATTTCCTGTGTAATTTTTTTTATTTCGAATCTGAAATTAGTCTGGCATTAAATTGGTAAGATAATAATACTTGAGAGGTTGCGGTGTCAATGAAAATTCACTGCGTGTTTTCTCGTGCCTCTTTCGGTGAATAATTTAATTACTTGAATGGTCATTCGAGATAATAACTAGTGTTAACGTCATGGTGTGAGCCCTCGTATACTCGTAAGTCTGTCTCCACCCTTGCGGATGCTTATGAATCTTTTATGAGAATTCAAGTGAAATTCGTTATAAGTAACTGGGACACTTCGTAATTGACTTCAGACATTTAGCTGCGCACGAAAAGGTTTTAATGGATGGGGTATTGATTACAACGATCTTTAACATAACATTCTTACGCCGTGTCCCAAGAATGCCTAAATTTACTGGTTATGAAGTAATACCAAATCTGTTTCAAGGATACTTAAATTTTATGGTCAATTCTTAAAATTTGCTGTAAAACTCAGTGTTTATAATTTTTGACTTTCTCATATACGAAGTATATTGAGAAAGTATTGTTATCGCGAAAAAATTCGACCTCGAGATTTTTACGGAAATATACGTTTTAGGTGTCGCTGAATCCGAAAAATTGGTGTTCGTAATGCCGGCTGTCTCTGTCTGTCTGTCTGTTATTGGCTCTGGAGCCTAAACGGTAGAGCGAAAATGTATGAAACCTCGTACTTAGGCATTTTATCATACTGAGCAGAGTATATGAAGAAATGGTAGACATTGCTCGATAATTAAGGGAATTTTATTCTACGCATTTTTAACAACAATTTCATTTTCTCAAAAACGGCTGTAACGATTTTGATCGAATTTCGTACAGTTACTTGAGTTTACGTCTCCAATAATACTACCTATATAGTTCGTATTTCTCAAAAAATGAATATAAGGTTAGTTTATTCTAGGCAACTTTAACAATAATTTGATTTTCTCAAAAACGGCTATAACGATTTTGATAAAATTTCGTACAGTTACTTGAGTATACGTCTGCAATAATATTTTAATATTTTATTTTTCTCAATGAATGAATATAAGGCTAGTTTATTCTTGGGAAACTTTAAGAATAATTGAATTTTCTAAAAACCGGCTGATACGATTGTCATTTTCTAAAGATAACTAAACGACGCATTATTATATGAGAAAGTTTGTACAATGTATGTTGTAGCGATTTTTACATCATGTCGGAAATGTTATCTTAGATATACCTAAGTTGAAAAAAGAGCATTTGCCATAGTTTCATGATGAATTCCACTAATGAAGCATCTTTTTGTTTGTTTACTTTTTTTTTGCTTATGAAAATTCAGCGTGAAAATTGTATAGACTAGTATTTCCGATTCACCTCTAAAAATAAAATATCACTTGATTTCTTTCTCAGTTTAATAAAAGCAATGTTTTAAGAAGCGTCGAGGAAATTGGAAGAATTAAGAAGGGCAGAATAATTTTAAGGAGAAGTAGTTTGAGTTTTAGAAAACTAGGATAATTACCGTTTGAAGGCGAGGACTGTTATTGTCTATCTTTACTGCAATTCTAAAGATAGCTAATGATTATATACATTTATGCACGTATATCATACAAAGACCAACAAAAATGATTTCTCTACTGCTTCATCTTTAACGACACTGCTGTTTTCTTCTTTCAATTCCACTCGTTCCTCTTCTTTGTTGCCGATCGTCTTCTATTTGGATTCCTTGTCCGGAAATTCTGGAATCCCTCCTCGTTCTCTCGTTTTCTTTTTTTTTATTCTTTTGATTAAATCATTCTCGACGAATTTAATGTCTTCCGCATTTATTAAGAACCATTATGTTTATCGTAAGGGGACGATATGCACAAAACGGGTCTTTCGGAATGGCATTTCTTTTGTTTTCATTATGTTAGATTATTAATTTTAATTCGATTATATACGCAGGTGATTTACTTCTGTTGTATCACGGCTATTCGGCTTGTCCAAAAATAAAGGGAATACGCACTCACTTGGTGCTATAGTTATGTATGAATATTTGATATAATCAATGCTCGTTAGAAACTTTTTTGTTAGTATACCTAGTTTTTAAAAAATAATATCTCTTCTTTTCAACAAGAGTAACTATCGATCACCTAGTATCCAGATTTAACGACGGCTGTGTATTTGCGAATAACTATATTTTGTTATGTGTAACTATGTTTATTTATTCTTTATTTTCTACATTTCCTAATTGTGCCAATTTCAATCTCGCATCTTGCCCGCCTTACCGCCCTTTTTCTTGCGTTTTCTCCCCGTCTCACCACTTCGCATTTCTTCCTTCCTCATTATTCGTCAAAGCCGTTTCAAAAAATAAAATACTCTCGATTCTTCGTGACTGAACATCATGCGCTTGTTAATTTTAATAAATAACATTAGCCTTACTCCTTTTGCCTTCGTGTTTCCTCGGTTATTTTTTAAAAGGTTTTTTTTTTACTCTCCTTTCCCGATCCCTTTTTAAATCCGTCCCTTCGTCCTACTTCTTCTCTATCTTCTCCCATCCCTCGCTTTTGCACGGTACAAGCGCTATCGGAAAAGAGCGTATTGAGCGAAACCGTGAGAAGTGATGTAGGTTTTTCCATAGGAGTACATAAGGTTAAAATTTCAGCATGCAACAATTTTGTTCAGAATAGCCTTATTTATTTTTCCGGGACCAAAGGAAACATTTAATGATTGTAGAGAGTTCTCAGAATCGCGCAAAAGTGAAATTGATTGTCGTTCATTTGAACGCGTTTTGCTGTAATGGAACCATACTAAACCGAAAACGCGTAATCCGAAAAATGTCTAAACCGAACACGTGTAAAGCGAAACCGTACAAATCAAGGGGTTGGTGCAGTGAATTTAAAATAATATTTATGTGGTATTTCCGCCTTTTCGACGTTTTCTCGCTCGACAAAACCAGATAACCACACATCCAATCCTTTCTCTATCGCTCTTCTCTTTCATTTTCAGTTAAATTGTGATTAGGAGTTGATTTTCATATGATTCATCTCCGTTATATGCTGTGCTCCTTTCAACAGTATTGAGTTTTTATTCTTCTTTGCCGTAATTACGTTTTATCACCATGCACGATGATTTATTCTGCTGTTAATGGCAATTTGCGTTCTGTGTAACAGGGTGTTTGCATGCCTCAACTCGTCCAAAGAAAGGCATCTCTCCTTATCTCTGCCTCTCTTGGTTTTCCCTCCGAATCTCCTTTTTCCCGCGTCGTGGTGAAACCTTTTTTGATGCGCCTGTACTACCGGTGCATTGGGTGGAATGAAGGGAGAGCGAATCGCGAAGAAGCAAAGGAAAAATGCGTGAGAGGGTCGGCTTCACGAGGAGAAACGTCTGGAAGGAGAATGGGGGACGGTTTTTTGGGGGTGGGCTGGTGGGATAGGGAAGAGAGAGAGAGTGGAACTGGAAGAAATGATGATGAACGAGGAGGATGGGAAAATGTTGGAGGTTTATTTTTGTGGAGAGGTAAAGTTTGGGAGAAAAGAGTGGTGAGGTGGAAGGAAAAGGTGGTTTACAGTTGGAGGCATTAAAGTGGGAATGGGAGAGAGAAAAAGAGGGGAGGAAGGGAAGAGAGAGAGAGGGCGGATAGGGGGAAAAGTAAAAGAGGACCGAATGGAAGAAGAAAGAAGAGAAAAAGAGATAACGGGATGGTGGATTAAGGTAGGGAAAAAGTGAATAGAGAGGTGGGGGAGGGAATAAGTTTGAAGTAGAAAGAGAGGGTAGGTAGAGGCGGAGGGATGGGGAGAGGGATGGGAGAAATGGAAGGGGTAGGGGAGCTAGAGAGAGACAGGTAGAGAGAGAGGGGGGATGTAGAGAGAGAGGGGGAAGTAGAGAGAGAGAGGGAGGAAGAGAGAGAGGGGGAGGTGCAGAGATGGGGAGGTAGAGAGAGAGGTAGAAAGTGAGGGAGAGGTAGAGAGAGAGGAGGGGAGGTAGAGAGAAAGGGGGGAAGGAAGAGAGAGAGAGAGGGGGGCAGTTCAGAGAAAGGGAGGTAGAGAGAAATGGAGGGACAGACACAGAAAAACGACTTTATTTAGGGCGAAATTGAGACTACATAGTCCCTTCTTACATTTAACCCTACGTTATGAATTACAAATGACAATAAAAATAATAACATATATACATATAAAGATACAAACATAAGACAAATACCTGAAACTAAACAAATGAAAAAAGAACAAAACAAAAAAACACAATTAAGCGACTGAATTCGGAAACCTCTAAAAAGAGAAGACTTTGTGGTAAAAACCTAGGAAGGACCTGACATGGGTGGGGGGGGGGTAGGGGAGAGAGGCAGAGAGAGGAAGTGACAAGGGGAAGGGAGAGCGTGAGAGGAGGAGGTAGAGAGATAAGGGTGAGAGAGGAAGGGTGGGAGGGAAGGTGGGGCATCGGGTAATGCAGCAGTGCGCCGTTGGGTAAGGGAATAGGAAATGTTATGATGGTCGAATAACGACGCTGCCTGACGGTATTTTTGGAACACTTTCACAGCCCTCATAGGAATCGCCTCCTTTCTCCCTTAACACTTTCACTCGCTCATCTTCTGTATCCTTTCCCTTTCTCTCGCCTCCACACTCCCCGCACCGCTTTTTACCCCCTCTCTTATTTTTGCCATCGTATTTCTTTTTCTATCTCTATATAGCAATCTTCTCTCAAACTACTTGAACTAATAACTGGTATTTTCATAAAATTGATAAAATCACGTTTTTTCTGATTCTAAGCGCATTTTTACGCTAATTTGATCAGGATTCGGATTTTGTCTTTGATAAAAATAAACTTTGTTCTTTCCGGCATAGAACCATTCAAGCCTTAAGTTCGTACCATGTTTCTATGTAATTTTAAAATTCAAATGAAAAATAAGCTGCACTCATCCCTATGTTATTCAAACTGAGAAAATGAAGAAAGAAAATATTTTTTAAATTAGAAAGGTCCATCAAATCGATATAAAAAAATCTGACTACACCACTTTATTCCGGTTAAAATGATATCTTCCTCTTGTTTCTACGTGCTGTATTTGCTGATCTATAAAAAAACATACATACATACATATAAATGACACACTCAGCATAATGGGAAGTGCTTCATATGCCTGTTTCAAATAATGAAAATAACGCATTCTCCAAAAATGTACGACCTACTTACCAAGATAATTTAGGAGGTCGTTTATATACTTGTTCCAAAGTTGCATTTAACCCCATAATTATAATATAAATGGCCTGGAAATATCATGCCATGGTAGCCATTGTGAGTTATCAGCAGCCAGGGAAAATAAAATAGTGTTGTGTTGTCAAGGTATGTCTCGGTAATGATCATAGAACTAATCATTCAATGCTCTCATTTCTCGACACCTTCTTCCGCGCAAATTTTCTCCATTCTCCCGCTCTCGGTTTTTGAACATCTCTCTCTCTCTCTCTCGCTCGCTCCCTCCGCAAATGTCTTCTTTCGGCTCGTTTCTCGCTCCATCATTCTGACCCTTTCTTTTATATGTTCCGGTCGCGCTTATCGTCTCTTCATTGTTCTCGGACATGTGGCAGTGTTCTGTTCTACGTTCAGTACCGGGGGTTATAGCTCACATTCTCTCCGGTCGGGTCTTGGGCGGTTCTCCGCCCTTTTGTAGATATGTTTTCATTCTTTTTGTCTCTCCCATTGGACGCATCCCGACTCATTTTCTCATGTTTTCGACCTGAAATTTTTACTTGTTGTCCTCTAGCATTTTTGTGTCGGCGATTCCGATCATAACTATAATTTTAATACGGTATTTCTTTTTAAATTGTTGTCACGTGTGTAATTAGACCATGTAGTAGTTATGCCTAAAAATATGTTTGTATATTTTTTACACACGAGACTGAAATAACCGAGATGTTTAAGGAGTGTTTGATAGCAGTGTTAACAACGTGTACGCATTTTTAGACTTAATCGCTGATATTTTTAGAATGATGCAATGAAAGGGTGGATGGACACTTTGTCGTGGAAATGCGTACCTGGTTTGATCAACTGATGGTTGGAGGAGTCGTCTTGTTCGTTCGTCGGATTTCCTCCGCGTTGATGAGATCGATGATGAATATTTTTTGAGTGACGTGGCAGCTAATAATGAGAGACATATCTTTTAAAAAAAACTCTTTGAAATTATACGAGAAGACTCCTTGGACGCTGAACAGTTCGGGAATCAATTGCTAAGAATAAAACTAAAAGCAGAATTTTTTAACGACTTGAGATTTTTCTTTGGAATAGAGAGCTAAGAAATGCTGCTAAAAATAGTGTGGGATTGCTGTGATTTCTTTCTAAGTCTCAGCCTATTTTCAAAAGTATTTCTTCAGACCTAGGAGTTTTTTTTCTTATACAGCCTTTGTGCATTTACTTGTGTGTGTTTGTATACACAAAATAGTGTTTTCCAAACTTTTTCTGTTGGCAACATCCTAAGCCACATGCGTAAATTAACGCGACACCACCCTTCTTTCATGTTTTTCTCTTTTGTACATGTATAGCTACATATACATATAAATACACAGGATACATAATTCTGCAATGTATGGTTATTTTGCGGTCACTGATTAAAAAACCGCAGTTCCGAATCCCAGATTAATGAGTTATAATATAAATTTTAAACTATAGCTAAAAACTGTTGCTATTTTATTTTTGGGCTTATATATACGTTGTTCTTTCTTTGTTTATGGTGAGTGTCACTTACAGTAATACATCTCTATAATTTTTTTATGCCGTTTATCTTTTTTTTTACCCGAAGAGTGATAGTTTACGTTATAATATTCTCGTACATATTTTCAGTGCATCTCGCGACATACCTCGTTGCACCAAGCGTCATAGTTTGAAAATCACTGCCGCACACACATACACACACACACAACCACATATCCATACAAACAGAAAAAACAAGTAACCATAATTCCTCACTCGTTTTATTCTTTCGCATATCACATTCCCATTAACGGTTACGTTTGTATCATTTTTGTTTACGGTGTTTTGTGTTCCATGATTCTTTTCGCTCTCTCCCTCCCACCATTAATTTTATCCCATTGTTTTATCTCCCCCCCACCCCACCCCTCCTCCCCTTCCACTCCATCGTGCGCACCCTCGCTTTATTATCGCCTCTTTATCCCTGCTTATGAACCTTGGCATTATGTCCGCAACAATATTTCAAAGCCGCACCCGTCATACTACCGAAATTTAACTTTCAGTAATTTAACGGATTATAATTGGGACACGGCGGAAATGGGTGTGGCGACCGTTTGAAAAAAAAAAGCAAGTGGGTGTGAATTTTACAGGGCGTTAAGTTATTGCGGATTTTGAGTGTGTTTTGTCGGGCGTGGAGGTCTTGTTTGCTTTTCCTGAAGATTTTATATATATTTTTTTACAATGGAATAGCTATGCCCTGTTTCGAGTGAAAGAGTTCGTTATGAATGGCGCAAAGCTATTAAAGGGGGCTGTTTCGCAGGTTGTTTGCTGCCAACTTATGAATGCTATAGATATTTATTCGGTAATGATAAACCGCGGTGACAAAATAGGTGGCTAAAATTAATCGGAGGTTAATTTAAAAGGGCATGCAATGCAGTCATTTTCATTAGAATAAAATTTTAGAATTTTTCGAAAGATTTTTTATGTTCAACTGGCTGTAGTTTTTCACATAGGGAGCTGCTTATCTAAATAAATAACATAACCTTGTTATGGCTATTGGAGATACTCGAGATAAGTATTTGTTAAATTGTTTTTTATATTGAAGTACTTATTATTGAATATGCTGCAGTGTCACGTTCTTATTTGGGTGATATCTATCAACACAACAGCTTGTTGGATATAAAACGAAAAGAATTTTTTAAATCAAATTCTATAAAATACGGAACGATAGCAAGAAAATCTAACAAGAATAATTTTCTTAATATAAGCTGATTGCAAATCATAACAAAACATTTCCGCTAAAACCTATTTATGTTAGATAATTTTATGTGATTTTCTTTTAATCCTCGGAATATAATTTTATAATTGACATCGGTTTTTAGTCGAAGTAAAAAAATAGTTTTCAGTGGCATAGCATACTGACAATGAAATGGAGAGAAAGCCATATTTTTGAAGGGAGAGTGAGGTGGGAGAGCGTGAGATAATGGGAAGGGGAGAGTTAGGAGAAAGGTGGAATGGGAAGTTTGTTAATTTTATATTAATGCATTATTTGTGCATACCTGTCACTAGTTTTAAACAATGAGCTAGGTCGTGCGTAATAACAACTCGTTCAACTAAGTGCAGCACTGGTGGCATAAGACCCAGGAGCGTGTATATCACGCTGTGGTGGTATAAATACATTTTTTCACGAGAGAATTGGAGGGAGGGAGAGTGGGAAGAAGAGGGAATGAGGAGTGAGGGGAGGGAAAATTGGCGGTGTGTTAATTTAAATTTAATACTTTGTTTGTGCATATTCTTCATTTTGATGGGCAGTCGCGCTAGTTTATATGATAATAGATGAAAATATGTGATATTTAGGAATGATACTTCATTGAATATCGAGTCATAAAGAATAATAGGAAAAATTTTGCGAAGAACTTAACCAAGTGTGAAAGATGTGTACTTTTAAGCGGGATAACAGATAAAGTCGGGAGAATAAAATATTCGAAGCGACAAAGTTATAAAAAACAGCTGTCAATCTTCCACCTTATGCTTTTATTTGTGAATTCCGTATGTGAAAGCACAGAAAATGACACACCCAGAAAATTAAATGTTTTGAAAAAAAATACTGGCAGATGCCGCACGAGAATTCCTGGAAACTCTCACCAAATGAGCTCGAAAAAGTTTAGGTTTAAAAAAACAGTCTCGAACGCAATAAAAAATGATAAAATCGGGAAAAGACTTTTGATATTCATTCCTACTACAAATGAACGAGGAAGGGTTTTTATTTAATAAAAGTAAGAGCGGTGATCACATTATGGCGCATCATTAAAATTTCCGTCCTTGGTCTTCTTTTGTTCTGTTCTCTCTCTCTCTCTCTCTTCTTGGCGTCGACCGTAAAATTCCCCGGCGATTATAATTTTCTCTTTGCTATACCGTCTCACGGTGGTTCCGTGAGACGGGAAGCTTATGGCGAAATACGATTTAGGTCTCTCCTCTTCCTTCACGCTCTTTTTACGCATTTCCTTTTTCAACTTCCTTCCTCTTTTCTTTTCCTTCTTCTTTTGTTTCTCACATTTGCTTCCTTTTCCATCGAGCGCCCACGTAAAAGTTAGGTCGTCCGTTTTCCTTCCTTCTTTATATTCAACCGTCCATCATTTTCTTCCTTTTTTAATTCTCTCATTTTCCTTTTCTTCGTAATTAATGCCTCCCCTTTCCTATGCTCCGGCGCCGCCTCGTTACACATCTTAATTTCCCTTAAGCTCTCTTTCTCTCTCTTTCGGTAACTTCTTCCACAACTCTCCTCATCTTTTGTCCTTCTTGCATGCTCCCCTTCTTCTCTCTTTCCATCTAGTTCGTCCCCTTTTTTATTTCTCTTCTATCCTGCTTTCGACCTCTTCGTTTTCTCACTCGCTATCTCGCGCACTATACGTTTTAAATAAATGTACGTGGTTTAAAATTAACAAACAAGGAAAGAGCTGCTGAAACAGGCATTAAAAAGAGTTTTAAAAATTTGTTAATAGGATGTTGAACTGTACGTATTCTAGTCTAATTAGTCTGAAATTTAATTTCGTAATATTAAAATGAAAAATAATTTTACTATGGTTTAGGTGAAGAATTTTTGTAACGAAACGTTTATCAAAAATTAAATTAAATTTAATGTTTTACCCCATCCTGCTGTTTACTAGAACCTCTCTATATGAAAACGTGCACAGCGAGACAATACTGAATGGATTGACGAGAAAACGTTCGTTTAGGAGTTATGCAGCAGAGAGAACTACAAATCGAATGCCTAAACAGATTATTTTTGAAAAAATCTCTATAAATGCTTTTAAAATACAGCATGGTTAATCTCATAATATTTTATCGTATTTATGTATTTTGATGCAATCGAAAGCCTTAGCTCGCAAAATGGCAACATATCCATTATCTTCTTGTACATTAGCAGGTATATACTTGGTGACTAGCCAATGCGAAAAAAATATTAGTGCAGTGTGTTAATTGTTGAAAAATATTCTTAAATGTTAAAAGTCACGCTACTGCGGCTACCCGCTCAATTAAAGCTCTTCCTCCCATCTCGTGGCAGGATCTAAAATTACGAGTATAAAAATCGTGCAGTGGCACGGTTTATCTTCCTATGCATAATTAAGATTTTTTTTGTTAATCTACTAATGCCAATGATAATATTAATTTACGTTTGTCTTTCCCATAACAATAATGCTAATATATGCTCAGATAGAGGATTAAAAAACTCAGTTATTGGTTGTTCTATCATTTGATGGATATTTCCTGATCCTGTCATAATTTTCAAAATGTTTCACATAGTTTTTTTCACTTTTTACTGTTTCACTCCGATTATCATAGTTTTTCTTTTATATAATTCTTCAATTTATAAGCCTAACCGTTTTTTATACGTCATTGTGTTTAAAATATAGTTTAAAAAAATAAAATTACCGTTCTTGTCTTACGGCGCATTATTTTTAATAGAGATACTGATATTCGTATATTTAATTTTATAAGTGATGCCATTTCAATTAACCTTTAAAAGCCGGATTTAAATGTCCCTTTGTAGACTCTCGCTGTCGGATTTAATTTTGGTCATTTAAATTTTTCGGGCAATAGATCATAAACTGTCTTGTATTTCATGAACTATTAGTGATAAAACGTTCAAATAAAAAGTATTATTTAGTCAGTCATTTGGGAAATAGCAGAATTACGTCTTTTATCGAGAAAGAAAACAAAAAAAGCGCAAAACTGGCGTAATTCTGTGAGATAACAATTATAAACACAAGGATAAATTCAATAAAAGATATTAGTGATAATCTTTAGAGCTTATATATCTATTTGATAAATATTATAAATCTTTTTTCGTGTGTTATTCCTCGAAACAGGAAAATACGGACCAACGTCGCATATTTTACGTTTTGCTACGGTCCGTGCGTTTTTATTTTTCTGCGCACACACGGCATCTAAGGCGATTTCCCTTTACTGGTCAATGTTTATTTTATTTACCGTCTAACCTCGTCAATGGGACCACGCTTGCACTGGGTCTTCCCTTTCGGGAAGTTTTGGAGGGGATAGCTGACGCCCCTTCCTCAATCAGCTCCCTCACAAGAGCAAGCCGAAACTCTCGATGAGTCATCTGCTTTCCTGCTGACGTCAGCAAAACGAAGTTATAGAGCAGTGTGACGTTGAGGAGGTGGAAGAAGAGCTTTTTCGTCCTCTTCCAGCTAAGGCAACTAATGTCGTAGCTATATAGTCGCCATCCTGTCCCACTTGTCTACGTAACCCATGTGGCGATCGTAGTCTTCGATAATTTCTGGCCTCAGAGCATTTCTCCGCTCATCGCTGAAATTTCCTTCTCCCGGTAGATCGTGAATATTGGTAAGGATAAAGACAATATATAAGGGCAAAGGGAGAACGAATATAAAAAAATCAGCTTATCAAGGAAAGAAAAGAGAGATTTTCACTTTTCTATCAAGAAAAACTTCTCGTCCCAACAAACGCTCTGTTCGAAAGTCTGCTAACGAATGAATATACGCGGTCTAAACATGCATAAGAAGAAAAGAAGAAAATAACGAGGGTTTTAAGAAACTTCTCCTATGCCGGGACATTGTTATTGCCCACACGTGGAGTGTGAAGTGGGTTACGGTTAGAGAGCAGCTGGTCTAGGTCTCTCTCCCTTACTCATGGTGTAAGGTCTCCTCACCCCTAGTATTGGAGCCTACGGCTTGCTTCCTCAACAAATCTTGAGAAGAGGCTTCTAGGGTGATCCCTCCGAAATTTTACACATCCAGGATGAATGCACCATCTGTAGGCGACTTTCGAAAATAAGCGTTCCCGTACGGGCACGCGAGGCACCGAACGGGACAATTTTGCGTGCCCGTACGGGCACGCGAGGCGTTTAAAGGTTAATATGGTCTTTTTTCTACAGCGATAAACTATTTATCTATCTAGTAACCCAAAGAATTATCAATCTCGTCTAATGGCTACGACCAAGCTGATAAATCGGAACACCATGGTTGTGAAAATCAAATGCGCATTACTGCTACAAGGCATTGCTACGTTTTCGTAACCAAACATAATCGAACCTGTTTGACAATTTTTCCACAGAACTACTAAACGCCTTTCCCCATTTGACTTCGGAATGTTTTGTTTTTGTCCGATCTGCATGCGCAGGACACAACTCATTCTGCGTCATGCGTCTTCCCGAACGTTCCCTTTTTTAATGACTTATTTATCTCTGCTCCTCCCCATCTTTCTCGCCATCCATTCCTCGCCCTTTCTGTTTATATCTCTGCACTCTTTTTTCCTGCTATCCTTCTCTCAATCCCTATCCCTCTCACTCTCCCCATCTTTGACGGCTCACGTAAAAATTAGATAAGAGAATACGACAATATTTTTTCCCTGTCTCCTCGACGCCGGTGTATTCCCATATGGAAGAGAGGGAGGCGGGAGTGAGCCGTTTTGCGGGACAGACTCCTGTGATGAGGTACGGCGGAGATTATAAAGAGAGAGATAGGGAGAGGGGGAGGAAGGTGAAAAAGGATTCGGGGTAGAGAGGGAGAAACGTGCCAGGGGAGCGCAGAAAAAGATGGGAGCGAGGGAAGAGGAAGGAAGAGGGTGGGGGAGGGGGGGAGGGAGGGAGTAGGGGGAGAAAGCACTGAGGGTGTGGTAGGGGAAAGGAGAGCAAGATAAATCCCGGTGAGCGAGGAAAGATATTTTGCGTGACGGAGAAAACACGGGGAGAGAGATAAAGGGATAAAGACAGAGTGAGAGAATGACGCGGTATGGAAAACGGGAAAAAAAGAGAGAGAGAGAGAGACAGAAAATGAAATTTCCAGTCTTGGCGAGCGAATCGAGTATCTAGCGCACGAGAGTGCGAGATAAAATTATTGAGGAGGAGGTGAGAGAGAGAAGCCGGGTAGAAATCGTCGCCGGAAAAGGAACGGGATCTGCGGAAAAGCACCGGAACGGAAGAGATCAAAGGGGATTCCCTAGATCGGGGTTTTTCTCAATCGGTGGGCCCAATGGTAAGCCGCAAAATGATTCGAAGTGGGCCGCTAAAAATTTGAGGGAAGAAATAATAATCATGCCGGTTAAAGATATTTAAAAAACTGTGGCAAAGCGATGTTTCGCGAAAAGTAAACACGTTAAATAACTGACGAAAACCGTAATAAATCGCCTTACGTTTTTTTTTAAATGACCCGACACTTTCAGTCGATTTTATAGAAATCTCTTCTGCCTATATATAAACACCGAGGATAATAAGTTCCTGTAGCTTATGTGGGTAGTATCATTGAAAAGGTCGAGAACGCTGGCTTAGGTGAAGAAAAGAACCTTAACGATTTGGACGAGATATGGCGCGAAGTACTACAACTAAGGGCATGGAAAAAAAAAGGTAGGCTCGACGGAGGGAAAGAATCGGGCTAATACGAGTAAAAAATAACGGAGAATGTGACGGCACGGAGGAAACGACGGAAGTGGAAAAGCGAGAAGAGAATCGCGGTTGTCAAGCGTTCGGACGAAGAAGTGAAGCAGAAGGAGAAGATAGGAGGAGAGATGAAACGAGCGGTGGAGGAAATGGAGGGAATGGGGCGAAGTAGGGGAAAGATGAAATGTGAGCGGCGAGGTAACCGTGGGGACTGAGAGAGAGAGAGAGAGACAGAGAGATACGCGAGGTAGGGAAAGGTTGTGGAGTGAGCTTGCGGTTTGTTTTGATTAAAAATGAAAGTTGTGTATCGATGGTGGCAACCGACGTCTCTCCTTTTTCCTCTGCCGCCCAAAATTCTCTCTTTTTTATATCTCTCGCTCGGTTCTCTCTCTCTTTCTGTCCGCTTCCTCTCTCCCGCTCTCTTTTTTCACCGTCATTCTCTCTCTCCTTTTTCCCTCTTTCTATCTCCGCTCTCTCATTTCACCTTTCACTCTCTTCTCTTTTTGCCCTCCTTTCCTCTCCGCTCTTTATCCCTCTTTCCCTCTCTCTTTTTTCTGCGATTACAGTTTTTTTCCAACCCGCAAAACTAACATTATTATATGGTAATTCTTTATGTACAACTAGCAAAATTCTGTAATCAATATGTACGTGAAATTTTGTAATTAACTTGCATATCTCTCTATATATTATAAAATCGTAATGGTCATCATGATGCGTAACGCTCTAATTTTGTGAATAACTCGATTAGAAATAAACTTAGAATGAAATTTCTAAGAATTTCAGCGGTGATGAATCTTTACGTTACGACTAAAAAAATTTCGGAAAAGGTCACGGGTTCGACTCCAGAGGATGAATGTCCTTTCCCATAAGATAACACGTAAAAATCATCTTTTTGGTTTGAAGGCTTTCGTTCTTTTACTCCTTAAAATATCTTAAAATTAAGTTATCGACACTAAATTTGTGCTAAAACATGACAAAATGAATGAGGATTTTTATTCTTACCGTCGAACACTCAATCTCATTCGAATTCGCTCACATCTTGCTTTTATACTCGAGTTTTGGTAAATATTTTAACATTTCAATAATAAGATTCCGTGGTTACCGGTATTGTTGTCCTCGGTAATTTCCGTGCTTATGCACTTAAATAAAGGCTTAAAGATCGAAAATAAGATTAAAACTTGCTCGCAATACCGAGGATATGAATTTTATGCAAATAAATCGAACGCAGTATTCATGTTATTTATATTTTTTATCTATATTACCAAAATCCTATTTCTTGTTGTCTATCTCTCTTTAACGCTCTATACCTCAGCCATTTTTAATCTCCGGGAATTTCAGCTCTCTAAGTTTATTTTTTTATCGAATTATTCAACTAATTTTCTTAATTTGTTATTAAAAACCAAGCATGCATCCCTTATAAAATATATTCATTAAACTCATATTCAAAAAATATTCCCGTAAAACTAATCTGATTCCAGTAGGTACATGGTAGGAACGAAGAAGCAGCGAGCAAGGGGGGGGGGGGGGGGGGGGGGGTTGGCGAGCGTCAGCGGGCATGGAGCTTGCCCCCTAGTAATATTCAAATCTGACCAACGGGTTAAATGTAAGAAGGGACTTCACCGTCTCAATTTCGCCCTATATAAAGTCCTTTGTCTGTCTGTCTGGTCTCTATTCGAAGGTCTCGACACTCTTGTCTCCTCTCCTATTATACTCGCCTGTTTCTTTCTATAATTTTTTGTCCTCTTATTCCTCACACTTACTCAACCTTCCTTATGTCTCCCTCTACCATTTGTTTCTCTTTCTTTTACCGCTGTTCTTTATTTATGTTTATTCTCTTTCTTTTCTCTTTCCTACCTTTATTCTTCCTGTATTTTCTCCTCAACTTTTATTATTTCTTTCTGTCTCTGTTTCTCACTTCTAATGTTACTCTGTTCTTTCGCTTTCCCTAAATATTTCCATATATCTCTGTTTATTTCTCTTTAATTTCGTCTCTCTACAAATATCTCTCTCCCTGACTCACTCAAACAGCTTCTACCTCTCCATGATTCTGTGTCTTTCCCTCTTCTCTTTTTCGTCATTTCCGTATCTCTAATTTTTCCCCCCTATACCTATAATTCATCTCCTTTTCTTCGTCTTCCTCTTTTCCCTCTTATTATTTTCTCCCCCTTTGTCTCTTTTCTCTCTTTCTCAACTTCCTATACTGATAAACTGCTCGTCTCATCTTTTCCTTTCTCCTCTCACTCCTGAACCTTACGGTAATGTCCTCTTTAGCTCCCTCTCTCCTCCCATTTTCGCACCCTTTTCCTTTCACTGTCTCTCTATATATCTCTAATTACCTACCTTTCTCTTCCCCCTTCATTCCTTCCCCCCTCTCCTTTCTCGTTTTCTTTCTCCTCTGCGATTTTGGCAACTGCTCCTAAACACGTGCCCCGTGGAGCTTTGAGGAAGGGGAAGCGTTTTCAGTAAATGCAAAGGATGAGTACATGAGATTTGTTTGTGTGTGTGTGTGGGGGGGGGGGGGGAGTACACACACAAACACGCAGGGTCTGCCAATAAAAAATGAGATCCTATAATAACTATAGTTGTAGAAAAATTTATTACGTGTTTTACTACACATTTTAAGATGAGTTTAAATGAGCATCGTTTTACAACTATAGATTTTATAGCACATACGATACGGTCTCTTTTTTTATTGGCAGACCTTGTATATATAAATGTGTGCGCGAATGGATTGTTGAAGAAGAAACGTCTATCTTTCCTTCCTTCCTGGTACATGTTCATAAAAACGCAGATGCTTCGTTTGTTTGGGCGTTTATGCCTCCTACGGCCCTTTGATCATTATCTTCTTTCATTCTTCCCCACCTCTCTCTCTCTCTCTCTCTCTCTCTCCCTTCTCCTTATTTTTATCACTTCTGACGTGTCGTTTTACGTCTTCGCAAACGGGAGGTTGTTCGGGGTGTTTTTGTGTTCCAAGGTCCCGTTTTCTTGGAATCCAAAATTTGTAGCGGTGTTTACGTTAATAGGCGGCCACATTTTTTTCTGTTTACTTTTTGTATACCTTTGAAAATACCTGTCTCAGGTGCGCGTTTCCTTCGATAAGGAAGACGATATTCTAGGAGACGAATGACTCAGTTACCTAAGAAATTTTCGCATTTTTATCAAATAAATAGGTAATAGATTTTGTAAATCTTTGTCTTTCTGTGTGATCGATAGCCTCTCTTTGTTTTGCCTTAAAATACAGTCTATACTTTCGAAATATCTTTATGGAAATAAAAAAAGTCGAGAGCCGTGCACACTAAAGCAATTTCGGTTAAACGGTATCTGTCTGATGTTTGGAAGCCCCTTGCGTGAGAGAATCTGTTTCCAAAGTCTGACTGCAGGACGCTGCCAAGTAAGGAACTGCGGAATCAAGTTCTAACTTGGACTGATAGATGGTGCTGAGGAGAAAGCGGGGGATCACGTCTCCTACGCCATTAACGTCAACAGTCGACTTGTATAAGTTTTAAACACAACGCTGTACGAATTTAGAGGAAAAAAGAAATATAAAATTTGGGTAATTCGACAAAATACTCCACGGATTAGCGGAGCTTGATCGATCTTAAATCCATTAACGTTTACTGCTTAATAAAATGAATGCTTTTATGACAATCTGTGGTTTATACAATTTTTGACACTTAGGGAGATGCTATCGCAAAAAAAGAAGGTATTATAAGTTCCTAGTCTATCGTGCTAATGGAGTTGGAACTGAGTAGTGGTGGTAGTGGACGAAGCAGTTTAATTTTACGATATGCCGCGTACTACCGTCGTACCAAGCGTGCGCGTTTAAAATGTCAGGTTTTTTTATTCCTCGTAAAATGCTTAATAATATAAATATGATCGTAAAATACTAAATATAATTATGAAATTGAAAAATAAAATTATTGTAGAATATTGCTTTATTTAAGCTTCATAAGATGTACACATAAGTAAATGCCGTATATTTAAGTGAAGAACAATTCTAACAGTAGCATTTAAGCAGATTTCGAACTTGCTTTTCCGAAAATATCACAAATTATTTGCCTATCTTCAATCAGCAAGAAGGCACAGTTACATTACAAAGTAGTACCTGATAATAACAAACAGTTGCCAAATCTCAATTCAAACATTAGCATTACAACAGAGATCACAAATGGAAAAGTAAAAAAATATGTGAAAATGAGTCATCAACTGGTATTACACAAACAGAAAAAACAGTGATAGACTAACAATAAGTATTAAAAATAAGCTTAACATATACATATAGGAAGTAGTATGGACAATACTGTAAACAGTGAAAATATGTAATTCAACGTAGACAAAAATATATGTATATGAACATAATGAACAATAAATTAACAAAGAAGATATATGCAGGTACGTAGTATGTACATACTAAAACATAAAAGGTTGCACATTATCTGAATTGTTTTAGTTCATGCCACAAAATGTATATAACATCATAATACTTGCTATCAAAGCTAATGAGAGCATTGATATTAGACAGATAATTTTAAATCACAGTAAGTGTAAATGTATGTACATACTGCAACATCTCAATTGTGTTAGTTCATACGAGCGTATAAACAGTGTCACTCTTGACATGGCATATATACAAATACATAGTACCATATCAAGGTAGCAAAATACACAAAGTATAGAAAATGAACATATATGCAAAAAGCAGTACATACAACACATCGGAACCATCCAAATATATACTTGTACATATAGACAATAAGATACATGCACATGGAGGATTATGAGGTGGAGGATGGATAGGAGACAAGGAATGTGAAGCACTGGCTGTTGCAGCAACAGGTCATAAAAATGATGGCACAGCACCCAGCAGCAGTTACAACTTCTGCCTGTTTTGGAAAGATGACTCAGGGAAGTGCTTGGAGCACACCCTCTTGTGATTCAGTGCTCGCACACTCCCACACTCAAATATGTCACGGACCCGCCAGTTTTCGCAGAAAGAAAGCCATTCCAAGCACCTGCACATAAAGAAATTCATCAGTATAGGTAATAATAAATAATAATAATAATAGATTACCAGGAAAATAAAATATCCGGAAAAGTTCATAACATTTCTTAAGGAATTGGAAAACCGTCTCATTTAAGAAGGATTGGAAATTGTACCATAGAACAAATAGTGGCATTGTACTCCCACATTAAGTTAGTTATTCTTAACATAATTGCAAAGGTGCACTCTGTGTTATTTATAAGGTAATCACGAACATTTTCTGTTATTAATTTGTTTATCAGAAGGTCGAGGTATAAAAATACAAAAATATTTCAGTTAAAATTATTTATAAATGCAAATTAAACACATTACGACAATTAGCAGGGACAAATGCATTATAGGAATTGCTGTCATATTTGGAGTTAAATTAATGCATTAAAACATATGTCACATTTGTATGTACATGAAATTTTCAGTTTCTTTTTTTCTCATAAGGATGTGTTGCAAAAGTCAATATACATATTAGCTGCCCTTTGTATTCGCTCTATCATATGCCGTGAAAGTTTGTATTAAATTAAAGATAATTTCTCACAGTTCGAGGGGTTAATAGTAAGGGCAAAAAAACTGTGCGACATAGTTATTTAAAAATAAATACGAAAAGAATGTCTGATTTAATTCCTCCGTCCTAAAGAGTACCTAAGGAACGAATCTCCAAGAGCATACAATAATTCACATCGAAGCTGAAACCATGTAATATATAATTTACAAAACGTAATAATTTATGCAGTAACTTTTCCAGACGATTTAATTGAGGAAACTTATGTATATTTCGAACAAACTACCAATACATATTCAACAAATGGAGAGATCAATGCCACATATACGTCCGCCTTACAAATCCCTTCATTTATTTAAACATAATTCCTCAAAGCGGTGTGAATAAATAAAATTCTAAATTTTGCTTATAAATGAAAATATTCGCACGGAAAACAACCGTTGTAGATACTCTACCTGCTTATGAACTACATTCATAACTTTCAGAAACGCTTCAGCATTCACAAGAAAAATATTCATTAATATAAATTTAATTACACTTTTTCAGTCCTCGGGAAATGAAAAAATTTCATTGACGGATCACATGGATCATAACTGGATAAACACAGCCTTACGGAGCACACCGATCTCACCGCCATTTTCACAAGGTTTACACGTGTTTTGGAGTGTGCGGCTGTACGGGCAAGCGTACCGAGGCGTCCCTCTTAAAAGCAGGGAAAACCACCTCCCGCACTTCCACTTCGAAGCGCTTCTAATTACATAAAGCATTGTGGCAGGGCAAAACTTACAACGTAAATTCAGGGGAAGTTGCACCCCCCCTGACCGTGCTAGAAATACTGTGCGTTCTATGGTATGCGTAAGTTTTGAGTTAGATTACACTCGTCGAACTAAACATAATACTAACGTTAATAATAATAATTACATTTTTTACGTAAATCTGAAATTAAGGATATAAAAAAATGCCCGAAATAAACAGTCATACAAAAAAGATTACCAAATAAGGAATAACAAAGCTGTGTAGAAGTAGATTTGTGTTTAATATTGAGCTAAGTAATCTCGAAAAGTCTAGCCTCATTGATACTGTAGAGAAAACATACATCGTCGCCGAAGTATTTATAAATTTCCACACGCATCTCCGACCTTTCGAAAGCATCCTCTCACGAACGAGTAATCGAGACTTCCGAAATTATTCCTAAACTCCCCTTCCCTTCCCGCACCTCCACCCTTCCGTAGTCCATCGTCGCTGACACCATCCGTACTCAATTGGGCATGCCAGGAAAGAGGAAGGATACGGGAAGAAGGTACAGAGGAGAGAGTGGGAATAAGAACCATTGGAGTGGAAGCACAACTTGGTCCGGTGCGACTGCTGGCTAATTAGGGAGGAGAATGGTTAGGTAGGTGGAAGGGAGAGAGACCGTAGCACCGAAGAGCGGCTCAATAATATCTCTCCGGTTATATTAAAGAGAAATCTGCGGAAGAAGGTGGGAAGGAGAAATCAAGGACTTGGAGGGGAACACAAAGAGGGAAGAGGAGGGAAAAGGAAGACAGACAGACAGACAAACGAATTTATTAGGGCGAAATTGAGAGTATATAGTCCCTTCTTACATTTAACCCTGCGTCAACAATTACAAATGAGAATAAAATAGTAATAATAAAGTAATAGTAGTAGTAGAGAAAGAAAGGGTAGGGTAAGAAGGGGTAGAAAGAGCGATTGACGGATAAAAGAGGAATAGTTAATGAGATGTGAATAGGAAGGATTGAAAAAGAGAGAGAGAGAGGAAATGTGGAAGAGGACGGTATTAAGGAGAGTGCAAGAAGAAAGTATGAGGAAAAAAGCAATGAAAAAGTATGAAAGGAGAGGGAGGGAAATGGAATAGCAGAGGAAATGTGAAGATAGAGGGAATCGATCCCGGGTCTCCCACTTGCTTTAACTAACTAAGCTTTCAAGCCAGTCTAATCCTCCATTCTCGAATTGGGATATTTGTGGTGAAGAAAGGGCTAACTCAGTAAACCTTACCACACTAGATGTCCTCACTGAGGCACAGCGGAAAACGCCCTTACTTTATCCCAGAATTGAGAAGATGTTATATAATAAGATTTAAATGGCGAAAATTTAACTTATATTTGTGAGTGCATAAGACTGATCGCAAATGTGAAGATAGAAGGGGAAAAATTCTGAACTTGCGACCGTGAATCGACCACGGGTCTCTCCGGAGATTGATAAGGTTTTCGAGAGTTTATAAGGATTATTGACTGAGGAGGAAAATTGAAAGAAGGCGAAGATTGACAAATGAACGGGTATTTAGAAGTTACGAAATGAAAAGGAAAAATGAAAGAAGAGGGACAGACGAAAAAGTGCAGAGCGTAAAAAGGGTCAGGATAAGAGAAAAATATATGAGAGAAGAGCGATAAAAGTGTGTGAAATGAGAAATGGTTTCAAGGAGGAATGCGTGCAAAGGGAAGAAAAAAAGAATGGATAGAGGCAACCAAAAAATAATTCTGAGGGAAGAGAGAGGTATAATGAACTCTCTTCACCGACGCGGATTTGTCTTTAGAACACGGTTTAATAAGTAAAACTTGTTTAACAAACACGTATAAAATTCAATTACACGCGGTTTTAAATAGGAAGCGAATTTTACGTGTGTAATACGTGAAGCGAGAAAGCACGTTGCCCGAACACGTGATTTTTAAAAATAATATGTTAAAATATGCTCAACGCGGCCTTTCACCACTATATAACCGGAGCGTGACGAAGGCGGATAGCGGGAGAGGTAAAAAGTGGAGAGAATGTGAAGAACTGGAGGAGAGAAAGAGAGGGAAGAGTGAAGGAAACGAAAAAAAGTAGACTGGGATACAAATCGAAGAGGAGAAAAATGACTCGGTGCGCTCAGGAGAGACAAATAAATGGATTATCTACTCGCGCGTTTCCGCCTGGACAACCGAATGCTTGGATACTAGCAAAATTCCTGTCGACCCTATATTAAAAGAGAATTCCTTCACGCGAAGTGAAATTTTTTTTATCTCTTCAGCGAACGTCCGATCCTTTCGATAGTCCTCCGTCGCGCTCGCTACTCTTCTCGCAAACAATTCGAGAACGCCTTCGACCAGTGGCTCCTCAACCGGTATGCCGCGGCACACCATTCCGCCGCGGCTAAACACTCAGCGTGCCGCGGTACGGGAAAATACTCGGTTTTGTTGTTCGTAAGATTAAACCAGATAACTAAATCTTTCGACAATGTACTAGTACCTTTGCAAGGAAGTTTAGCGATAGGGACGAGATTTAAGAATACCGCCCCACGCTTTGATTACTATGAAATCAGTTTAATTATAAACCAAATGTGAGAGATGTTATATTTATTATCATACAAATAAGTTAAGTAATTGAAGTTAAGGAATAATATTTTTCAAAATACTTGTAGCAAGATATCGACTCGCAACACGTCTGTTAACTTCGGCGCCCGGAGCGGTCGCCTCGCTCACCCCAACCATGTTGACGTTACTAGTTTAATATGATGACTAGCTGGCCGTACAGCTCCGAAATCGGAGCTCTGTTAGAGTATTATGGTAAGAAGGCACTCCGCTGCCCAACCCGCTTGACCCCGACCCGTGCGCCCCCCGCATATCCTTCCCCTCGAGCGTGGCTGAGTGAAAGTGAAGGGGAAGCTTAGCTTCGGGTTGTGACTGACACAGGCCTTACTCAATTAATAAATACGTCGATTTCTCACGCTTTTTCGCTACTGGAGAATTGGCAGTTTTACCATCGAATATTTTTTGCAATCGGGACGATGTTTAAACAAATTAAAATATATCTAATTTTTCTTGCGATAGTATTTTTTCGCGCGTACGGGAGAGTGGATTGTTTTCTTCCATTTTTGTCGCTATAAATGACGACGATAAAAGTTATCTACTCGCGAAATTCGGGTCTGCCGCGAGTGAACCTGCGAAAGCGTGCCTTTTAAATGGAAACGATCGCGTAGCAACGATCGCTAAAGGAAAAAAAATAGCACGGCGCACGCGTGATGAAAAAATGCGAGTTCCCCAGGTTTAAACCGAAAACGCAGAATAAAACAAAGGGCTATTTTGCGAATTCCCCAAGGGAGTACGAGTCCGCTAGAGCTTTGCGTGCGAGCGGCTGGGGAATTGGAGAAAGTAGAAGAAAAATATAAATGGGATAGTTTGGGGTTCGGAGGAAAGGGGTGTTGGGGAAGGGGTTGGAGGTGGGAGGAGTTGCACTGCGTCATTGGGGCGTCATTGTTCGCGGGAAATTCTAGTTGAATATTTATTCGGTCGGGTTGTTGAGGAGAGTTAATTAATGCTATCTGGAAAGGTTTTGTCGTGCGGATTGGGAAGAGAGGAGGAGGAGGAGGGGGACGCAGAGCCGGTCGTGGAGTTAGGGGAGGGAAATGGAGGGAGAAAGAGAGGACGGAAAATGAGGGAGGAAGAGGGGAGGGGGATGGAGAGAGGTAATTTAAGGGACGATGAATTTTGAATCCTGAAGCATTCACGTCTGGGAATTGAAAAACATATTGCCGAGGTGGGGAGCTGTATTAGCCGGCGTTCAATTTTAGCGCGGGTGCATGGCGTAATAGATCTGATTTTCCAATTTCGACCGCGGAGCTATTTGGAAAGCTTCCGCGAAGCGACTCGGGTGTTTGTTTTGTTTTTTCCCTGGGGAATTATTTCCTTCAATCTGCGGTCGATTTTTTTAATTTTCGTTCCCTTTGTAATTTTTTCTTGTTGTTTGATTTCCGTCACTGCTGTAACTATTTTTTTCGCTATTTAGTGGTGATATACACTTGGTGTTGGTTTTGAGTAATTATTTCACTCGGAGAATTCATAGCTTAAAATAAAGTCCAGCTATGTCGATGTGAAAGTTTTTGATCGGCAAACGTCATCCTCAAATTTTACCAACGTTACGCATCGTGAAACGCGTCTATTATCATATAACATCATAAAGAATATTATTTAAATTTTCATCAGGTAACAATTGTTATTGCCCAGAAAAAAGTTAAATTCCTGAAGAGAATCTATGGTTAAATTTCAGGAACTTCCCATTTCTCCATTTGATTATCATAGGAGTGAGTACGGGATATTTTTTATTTGCATTTTGAAATAGATTAGAATCGAGATATGAAGTCGATCTATGAATTTATGTACATACCTAAATTATAATGAAGTTAGCTTGCTAAGAGAATATGCGTCTTATTAACATTAAATTCCTAGTGTTAATTAAGTAAGCCAAGATGTTGTTTATATATCTTGCAATTTTTAATTTAGCCTTTGATAAGGTCTACATCTTCAACAATTTTGATTGCAGCTGTACTCTTTATTCACTAAATAAAATTTTTACAAGCCTTTATTTAACCTAGGTATCAAACGTTCACGGGGCCATGAACACACTTGGTATCATAACCCAGAAATGAAGAAGTCGATATGATAAATTAGACATTAATGGACATGTTTTGATTCAGATAAGATATACAAGTGTTAGGGTAGACTTGAAGATTCATATCATTTCGAACTCTATCCAATAGAATATTTTAGCCCGTCTCGGCTACCTCCATATGTATTAACTTTTAAATTTGAAGTTTCAATAGTGCTATTGAAAGATATACTCAAAGTGCTGTGTAATGGGACACGACAGTCACTCCTACTGGTATAAGGACTTGTACGGCAGTAAAGTTATCATGTGTAACATTGCGCCTTGCAGACTGTGGTTTAGTATATCGGGTCATTTTTTATTGTAGGCAATATTTTCCCAGAGAAATTTGTATGAAGCATTGTCAGGAATACGTGATTTCCCTCATTATAAATAAAAATAATATATATTATATAGAATCTATTAGGTTTCTCGAAATTTTACCTTGTGGGACTACGGCTTCTATACTAGTGAACTTTATACCATAGGTCTTCAAACTGTGTTCCGCGGAGCCCAAGGGTTCCGCAGAAGCTAAATGGGGTTATTTACATCAGGAAACTTGAACTTTACTTGTATACTGTATAATGTAAGATACATAAGTTATGTAAATAACAATTACAGTGATTATAAAATGAATTTTAATGTTATTTGGCTTACCACATCTTAGTTAGGGTTCCGCGGAAAAAAATATTTGAATATAAGGGTTCCGTGGGTTCAGAAAGCTTGGGAACCCCCGCTTTATACGTTCGCTGTTAGGCAGGGTTTTCCCAAAAGATCACGTTTTTTGAGATTGAAATATCGGGTTACGCTTTTCTTTTCTGAGAAATCAACGGCAGAAAAGTCTCCATTAAAAAAAGTATAAAAGCTTTCTCTTTTAATCATACGTCTGAATCATATTACTCCCTTTCCGCCTTGAACATGCCCCCATTATTCTCTTTGATCTGAAGGCGAAACATAAATAGATTCATTATAACTACACGTGTTTTCGTCCATTCAACTCGCGTTCCTCCGCTGAGATTACCGAATTATAATCTGATTTTTAGACTCACTCT